>OZ024825.1:102871337-103513837 GCA_964016985.1 Anodontia alba | reverse complement strand
AGTGTAGTCTGCATCATAGAAATAACCATATGACGCCTACCAAATGAATGAATACGTAACCATCGGTTAAGAACGTGAAACAATTAAAGCGACATCGGTTAAGCATTTGATGACACAAAAAAGTTTAACAAACTTTGCATTTTCTGTGTTTCATGGGCGATATAAATGTTTTAAGGAAATTATTTGAAAAAAAAAAAAAAAAAAACAAAAAAAAAAAAAAAAAAAAAAACACAAACGGGGAATTACATTCAACCGTCTAATGATATCGGCGTATGTGGAGTAAATCTCAGACTATGTACCTCACGCATATTGGCTGAATTATTTTTCGCGTGCAGAAGGTGTACCGAAAGCCATAGAAACACGTGAAATTTCGTGGTGTTCATTTTCCTTAACTAAATTTTGCGGTTTGCTAGAAGTTCAGCATATCACGCACACACGATAAACACATTTGATTATTTGTGTTATGGATATTTTGGTTTTCATCGTTGTTGAGAAATCGCCACAGTAAGGGTCGAAAATGAGTGGTTACGCATTAGAGCTGTAAGTTTTGTTTTAATCATCTAGATCTAATGCGTAACTCGCCAGGGTGAATTGATACAGGAACATTACTTTTGACCCAATAATAAGCAAATGAAATGTGTCGCATATAAAACAACACGACCCGTAGAATCGCTGACCGACCGTAAAGTTGAAAGCTTTCGAAGTGAGTCGGTTCGTACATGGGCAATTAGCGAAAATGGCTATTGCTCTTGAACCCGTAAGGAATATTTTGTCACCAACTGGGGCTACCGTTTAAAAGAAAAAAAAAAACTTGTTCCCAAAAGATTTTTTTCCCTCTAAGACTTACCCAGTGATATGGGCAGAACATAATTTAGGAACTGCATTAAACTTACGGGCGAGGTTTCGCGCGAGTAAAGCTAGTTTAACCCCCATCCCCCACTCCCTCACAAGTAGTTTTCCGATTGACGATTCCAAGGCGGTATCTCTGTTGCAGTTCTTCTTTGTTTGTGTGTCTGTGGTTTCATATGTGGGGTTGTGGTGTCCTTATTTGTTCTTCATTTCTCCTTCCTTTGGTGTCTCTGGAGGGCTGTGCTTCGTGATTGTGGCAATTCCTGGGTAGCTTCACTTATTTTTTTCATACCATCATTACGAAAACACGACTTTTCAAATATATAGAAAATTTTACCTCCAAAAACTGAAAATTTTCAGATAAAAATCTCTAATTTTAGTCATATTTCTGCTTAAATCATAGATTGTGGGTACTCATTAGAAACGCCTCGGTGAGGCGATTCTAACGAGTAACCACAACCTATTTTTTTAGGAGAAATAAGAAAAATAATGTATACCCCTGTAAACCCCAGTTTTGCTATAAAAAAGTGGAGTTTAAGGGGGTCAAAATTATATAGGCTTGTTTTCGTGATGTAATCATTTCACATGACGTTGTATCTATTCCATTTAAGAGTCACACCTATTGTAAAGTCCAGAAAAAACGCGACGCGTAAAATATTACGTTGCAAATTACGTTGCAGCTTTGCGTTTTTCATCTCGCCTTAAGATAAATGCCCGCACCTTACTATTGCCATGAAAATTGTTACGTTCCTTGCCCTTTATCGTTTGCTGCCCTTTATCGTGCTGCGTTACAGAGACCATTTCATGAAATATAAGCTCTCTTCAACGTTTAGCATGCTGGGTTAAAATTTCAACAGACGACATTTTGAAATATTTTTATATACTTCCCAGAAAAAAGGCTTTGGCATTTCATGCAAATCAGCATGAAATGCCAAAGTCTATTTTCTGGAAAAAAAAAAAAAAGTAATAAAATGTCAAATTGTCGTCTGCCCATTAAAGTGTGTGGGTGTATCTAAACGGAGTTTGGTCGTTTCCGCCCCAGTCAACAAAGCAATAATATGTTGGGTTCGAATCATTCTAAATCATACCAAAATTGTGCACAATAGTAATAAATTCATTGTAACAATGTTGATTGGATCATAGCACGTGCCAATAAATCAATATGTTATATAAGCTAAGACATTTTCTATCGATTCCGACGTCATTTTTGAAAGCAGAGCCTTATTCGAGGTCAAGCCAGGATTATTTGGAGAAAGGACTTTTTCTAGCACAAAAAATGTAAAACAGTCAAACTTCAATGGCTCAAACACCTTTGTGACCCATTACGAAAACATGCCTATTCAAATATACTGAAAATTTTATCACAAAAAAAAAAAAAAAAAAAAAAAAAGAAAATTTTCAGATAAAAAATTCTGATATTTTCATATTTCTGCTGAAAACATAGATTGTGGGTACTCATTAGAACCGCCTCGGCGAGGCGGTTCTAACGGGTACCCACAATCTATGTTTTCAGCAGAAATACGAAAAATAATGTATACCCCTGTAAACCCCAGTTTTACTATATAAAAGTGGGGTTTAAGGGGGTCAACTTTATATAGGCATGTTTTCGTGATGATTGAAATTAGCTCTAGATATGGGTACTTCGAGCCACTGAGGGTTAATCATGGCGCCAGGTCAGGAGGCGAGTGGGGATAATTTAGGAATGGAATATCTTTTCGATATTCTTAAAAATAATGGTATGTTAAGTGTACTCATTAGAATCGCCTCGATAAGGGGATGGGCTGTAACTAATGTTGTCAGAACTTCTAGCCCAACCCCATTGCTATTTGAGGCAATAAAATATGTTTAAACTAAACTGACACTAAAAGGAAGAGGTAGCAAACTATGACAGACGGTACACAAATTCATTACGAAAACATGCCTATTCGACGAGGCGGTTCTAACGAGTACCTACAATCTATTTTTTTGAGCAGAACTAAGAAAAATAATGTATACCCCTGTAAACCCTAGTTTTACTATATAAAATTGGGGTTTAAGGGGGTCAAAATTATATGAGCGTGTTTTCGTGACCAAACCAAATCAACCAGCTCCCTCTTTTCCAACAAGGTGATCACAATGCTAGACATAATCCACTAAACACTTCAATAAGACAAAAGAATAGGACACAACATGAAAGAGCATCGCAGCGAGCAGCCTCATGGCCACACACAGAACAACAAACACAAGAACCACAGCATTAAACCTTGCCATGCTGAATAAATTAATTTTCCACGCCCACTTCTCCTTTTCAGCCAATCATATTACTTGATCCAGGTTGTTGATACAAGTTCATTTTAACCCATGATTAATCCTCAGTGGCTCGAAGTACCCATATCTAGAGCTAATTTCAATGGTCACAAAATTTGTTTAGTGTCACTGGTGGGCTATGTTCTATGGTTTTGGCTTTTCCTTGACATTTTCTATACTATTTATGGGCCAGCAGCAAGCGAGATAACAGAAATAAGTCCGGAAACTGCCACATTGTAGGGATCCATCATACCATAATATTTGCCATAGAGCGCGATGTTTATTGAGCCTCATCATGGTATCATCTCATCGCAATATACCGGTATTGACAATTCCGAGCAGCACTCTGCGTACACTAATGTTAAATGGTAAACTTGCGATTTCCTATAATATGGTCATACAAACTGTCTTTTTCAGTTTCGCAATATGCGATAAAACTTCAATGACTAGTACATCGATGGCTCGTTTACCGTGGATGATTTGAACTCGTTTTTGAATTCGAAGTAAAGCGATTCTAATGAGTACACTCAGCATACCATTATTTTATAGAAGATCGAAAGTAAATTCCTAAATTAATTGCATTTGCCTCCTAACCTGGCGCTATGATTAACCCTCGAACTACTTATGTCTAGAACAATTTCAATTGTCCCAAAGATGGTCGAGTTATTGAAATCCGAAGAATCTTCGTTTGTTATGCAGTGTTCAAAGCTTATTTGATAGTGGAACTGATCATCATTTTAGCATAAGCAGTGATAAGAGGATAAGTCTGTTAATTAATGTTTGAAAATCATTTCGTCTACAGCTATATGTAATGCAATTCGAAGTAAAGAGAACACAGAAATCCAACATGTAATGTAGTCACTGCCTTTAAGTATTGCACCATGAAAAATAACAATATCGAATTTTAACGTTCCATATAAAATGATGGAACTGAAAATGCTCTGTTAAAGCAAAAAGCAAAAGTGTACATTTGTAATATGAGAAGATAAAATGTTGTGAAAGAATGAACACAGGAAAATTACCACATTTAAAGTACAAAAGAAAATCGGCGTAGTTATCTTTAACGGTTATTAACGCTTAGCACTCTTGGTAAAATTTTCAGCAGACGAAATATTGATTTTTTCTAACCTTTTTTCCAAGAAAACAGGATTTGACATTCCATGCAAATTGTCTCCAGTGGAAAACAGGATTTGACTTTTCATGCAAATTGTCTCCACTGGGGAAAAAGAGACAAATATCATCATTTGTAGATTGATGAATGAAGAGAGTGGTAAAGGTTAAGTGTTTTTACTTTCTTGGATATCCGTATGGGTATTATGCAATCGTTAAACAGATCTTTGTGCCGCTTCTGAGAATATTGGACAGTGGAGTTTGGCTTTTGAATAAATTATAGGGTTTAATACACCCATAATGTTAAACCTGTTTTGCCTGTGTTTGTCCTACACTTGTTATTTATATTTTCATTTGACTGTTAGTATAACTTTTACAAATTATTTGCTTATAAGCGAATCATTGATGAACTTATGACAGAAACTAGCTAGGTTGCATTATACGAATAAATATAATATTGTAACCTGCTAGTTTCATTCTCATGTATGGATTTGCTACTCCCATGGATATTATGTTTTAGAGTCTGTTTTAGTAATACCTTCTAAATTGTCGTTGTCGCATTACTGGTAGTATGATTACATGTTTTGGCAAACTAGCCCTTTTAGCTTATTCGTTTCATCCCTGCAAACCAAATCAGACACCTTTGCAAACAGTGTAGATCCAGATGAGACAGCTCGTAACGAGCTGTCTTATATGGAGCTACACTGTTTGCCATTCTGTTTTTGGACTTTGTGCTGACAACCCTATTTATAACAATGGGCATGCCAAAATTCAAAGACGGAAGAATCCAACTCAGAAACTAAGGGTTGAAATGGTTAATCCGGTTTTCGGATAATATTCAGTCTGGTACTTAAGGGTACTGGATACATTTAGTAGATTTTCTTCCCTTTCTGACAAGGGAGGTAATTTTTATGACTTTCTATTTGCTTTCCTGTACACCAGTCCCCTTCTAAAAAGGGATCTACTCTAAAAGAAAAGAATGTGCTCCTTTCGGGAGCAAATTCTTACCATTGAAAGAAGACCCCTTATCAAAGGGATGCAAAAACAATTTTGACAGAGTTGACAAACTTCATTACTGCTTATGAAGAGTCTCAATAAAACCGAGACTCCCATTTTTCTTATCTGTAATGTGTTCTTTGTTTCCAAAGGCAATCTTTTTTACTATTATTGTCTACCCTGAAAATGCATGTGTTCCCCTTAAGGATAGCCTTAAATTATTACTCACTCGGGGCTTCTTTTCCAGGGCCAGGGTTTCTGCGTCAGTTAGCTGTTATCTGATTGGTTGTCATGGCAAACAAACTGTGCCATAGCTCTAGATAGGATTAATGTACAACCCTTTATCACTGAGTTTCTTAAGTGGACTTTTCCATATTTGAATCTGGCCATAACCATTGTTTCAAATAGGGGCCCTCAATTGAAAATCAAAACAGAATGGCAAACAATGTAAATCCTGATGAGACGGCTCATTACAAGCCGTCTCATCAGGATCTACACTGTTTGCGAGACAAATTTGTTCTGGTCTGCAAGACTCAAAGGGTTTCATACATTATCGATTATTAGAATTTGAAGTACATGTATGTTTTTTTTTTTCCAAAATATAGAACAACGCACAAAGTCACTGACTGCTCATATGAATTATACACATTATGTATGCTTTAACCCATTGTAGGGAGACCTGTAAAAGGGTAATTGGCAAACAGTGCAGGCCCTGATCAGACGCCGCAGTACGCGGCGTCTGATCAGGGTCTCCACTGTCTGCAAATAGTTTAGCCATTTTTCTCTAGGAATATGTTATATCTCATAGCCGGACGTACCTAACATTGAAATTGGACTCTTCCAATATATAGTGGGGGAGAGTCTATACAGTATACAATGGGTTAAAAAAAGTCAGTTATATGCGAATTATTGATGAAGATAGTTAAGAAAATGTCCAGGAAAAGCCACGATCACAGAGTATATCTGTAATTAAGAAGAAAGAGCAGCACACTCGTTACAAACAAAAGCAAAACAACCGGCTTCAAATATGGCGTGAGTTCCACTTTAGGCTAAAAGCATTATTTTATTATTATTATTATTATTATTATTATTATTATTTGTCAGTGTCAAACAGGACTCACTAAACAAAATAGTAAGACACTCAGGGCAAAACACAAAAATAGCTCACAGCGAGAAGCCTGCTCAGAAAACGAGCAATACTGAAACCACCTTTTTAGAACTGTCAGTAGTAAAAACTACCTCGGAGTTTAAATAAGTTTACTGGCGCCAATCACTTTAGGTTCAAATGTTGCAAAGAAAACAAATGTTTGTTTGGATTGCACAGGAGCTCCTGACTCAATAAGTGAAATATCACAAAATAATAATAAATAAATAAATAAATAAATAAATAAATAAATAATAATAAAAAAATAAACGTGTAAGCCAAAACGTGTAAATCAAATTATAATTTCAGCAGACGACATTTTGAAATATTTTTTTTATTATTTTCCCTAGAAAATGGGATTTGGCACTTTATGCAAATTGCCTCCTTTTTGACACTTTATGCAAATTGTCACCAAAGGAGACAGTTTGCATGAAGTGTCAGATCCTATTTTCTAGGAAACAGTAGACAAAAAATATCATCAATTTGTCATCTGCTGAATCTGCCCGTTAAACAAGGATGACACTCCCGACACTGAGAGTCAATAAGTTACACGTGTTCAAAATTTCTAAAATGTTCACAGTATTATTGCGAAATATCAATAAGTAAAAATTACTGAATAAAATCGGCAAATGATTATTATTGTTATTTATATGTACGAAAGCCGGGTAGGGACATTTCTTATTTCTAACTTCTAATTTCTAACTTCTAACTTCTAACTTCTTACTTCTAACTTCTAATTTCTAATTTCTAACTTCTAATTTCTAACTTCTAACTTCTTACTTCTAACTTCTAACTTCCATGTTCTATGTATGTATGTATGTATGTATGTATGTAGGTATGTATGCGTGCGTGCGTGCGTGTGTGCATGCGTGCGTGCGTGCGTGCGTGCGTGCGTGCGTGCATGTGTGTGTATGTGTGTGCGGGTAGGGACATCATTTCTGACAAAACCAAGTACATGCACAGCGAAGACTCAGACAAGCTTGTATATCTGAGTAGTCTGATCAGTCTACATTTGCGCTATATGGGTAATGAACATAATACGTCTTTAAGTTATTAGTGACCTCTTATCAGATTGGATAGACTGATCCGAGTAATTGCTATGCATATATTTTATTATTATTATTTTTATAATTATCATTATTATTATTATTATTATATTTGGAAATGATTTGCGCCGAGAGTTGTTGCAATTTAAAAACATAGTTATTTTTTATGGGCCTTGCCGTGAGGGAACCTACAAATTGCATATTTGCATAAATACAAACTTACATACATACATACATACATACATACATACATACATACATACATACATACATACATACATACATACATACATACGTACGTACGTACGTTCATACATACATACATACAACATGGAACTTAGAACATAGAAGTTAGAAGTAAGAAGTTAGAAGTTAGAAGTAAGAAGTTAGAAGTTAGAAGTTAGAAGTAAGAAGTTGGAAGTTAGAAGTAAGAAGTTAGAAGTAAGAAGTTAGAAGTTAGAAGTAAGAAGTTAGAAGTAAGAAGTTAGAAGGTAGAAGTTAGAAATAAGGAATGACCCTACCCGCACACACACATACGCATGCACACACACATGCACACATGCACACACGTACATACATACATACACGCCAAACAAATGACCTGATCAGACTGGGCGGATGCGCAGCATGATGTGTGCCTTAGTTATTCAAATATACAATATGTAGGTTCTCTCACGGCAAGGCCCATAAAAATTACTATGTTTTCAAATTGCAACAATCACCAGGGCATATCATTTCCAAATATAATAATAATAATAATAATAATAATAATAATAATAATAATAATAATACAATATATGCATAGCAATTACTCGGAAAAGTCTGTCCAATCTGATGAGAGGTCACTAATAACTTAAAGACGTATTGTTTTCATTACCCATATAGCGCAAATGTAGACTGATCAGACTACTCAGAAATACAAGCTTGTCTGAGTCTTCGCTGTGTATGTACTTGGTTTTGTCAGAAATGTTGTCCCTACCGCACTCTCTCTCTCTGTGTCACACACACACACACACACACACACACACACACACACACACACACAGACATACATACACACACATGCATACATACATACATAAATTCAAACCTACATACATACATACATACGTACATACATACGTATGTACGTACGTTCATACGTACGTACGTACCTACGTATGTACGTACGTTCATACATACATACATACATACATACAACTTGGAAGTTAGAAGTAAGAAGTTAGAAGTAAGAAGTTAGAAGTTAGAAGTAAGAAGTTAGAAGTTAGAAGTAAGAAGTTAGAAGTTAGAAATAAGAAATGTCCCTACCCGCACACACACATACGCATGCACACACACGCACACATGCACATACATACATACATACATACACGCCAAACAAATGACACTGATCAGACTGCGCGAATGCGCAGCATGATCTGTGCCTTAGTTATTCAAATATGCAATATGTAGGTTCTCTCACGGAAAGGCCCATAAAAATTACTATGTTTTTTTTTAATTGCAACAACCACCGGGGCATATCATTTCCAAATATAATAATAATAATAATAATAATAATAATAATAATTATAATAATAATAAAACAATATATGTATAGCAATTACTCGGATAAGTCTGTCCAATCTGATGAGAGGTCACTAATAACTTAAAGACGTATTGTGTTCATTACCCATATAGCGTAAATGTAGACTGATCAGACTACTCAGATATACAAGCTTGTCTGAGTTTTCGCTGTGCATGTACTTGGTTTTGTCAGAAATGATGTCCCTATCGGACTCTCTCTCTCTCTCTCTCTCTCTCTGTGTGTCTCTCTCTCTCTCACACACACACACACACACACACACACACAAACACACACACTACACACACTCACACACACACACACAGACATACATACACACACACATGCATACATACATACATAAATACAAACTTACATACATACATACATATATACATACGTACGTACGTACGTTCATACATACATACATACAACATGGAACTTAGAAGTTAGAAGTTAGAAGTAAGAAGTTAGAAGTTAGAAGTAAGAAGTTAGAAGTAAGAAGTTAGAAGTTAGAAGTTAGAAGTAAGAAGTTAGAAGTTAGAAGTTAGAAATAAGAAATGTCCCTACCCGCACACACACATTCGCAAGCACACACACGTGCACATATGCATACATACATACATACATACATACAAACCAAACAATATGACACTGATCAGACTGCGCGGATGCGCAGCATGATCTGTGCCTTAGTTAGTCATATATGCAATATGTAGGTTCTCTCACGGCAAGGCCCATTAAAAATTACTATGTTTTTAAAAATGCAACAACCATCGGGACATATCATTTCCAAATATAACAATAATAATAATAATGATAATAATAATAATAAAATATATGCATAGCAATTACTCGAATCAGTCCGTCCAATCTGATGAGAGGTCACTAATAACTTAGACGTATTGTTTTCATTACCCATATAGCGCAAATGTAGACTGATCAGACTACACAGATAAACAAGCTTGTCTGAGTCTTCGTTGTGCATGTACTTGGTTTTGTCAGAAATGATGTCCCTACCGCGCTCTCTCTCTCTCTGTAACACACACACACACACACACACACACACACACACACACACACACACACAGACACACACACACAACCACACACACACACACACACACACACAAACACACACACACACACACACACACAACCACACATACAAACACACACAGAGATATATATATACACACATGCATACATTCATACATAAATACAAACCTACATACATACATACATACATACATACATACATACATACATACGTACGTACGTACGTACGTACGTACGTACGTACGTACTTACGTACGTACGTACATACGTACGTACATACCTACGTATGTCCGTACGTTCATACATACATACATACAACATGGAAGTTAAAAGTTATAAGTTAGAAGTTAGAAGTAAGAAGTTAGAAGTTAGAAGTAAGAAGTTAGAAGTTAGAAGTTAGAAATAAGGAATGTCCCTACCCGCACACACACATACGCATGCACACACACATGCACACATGCACACACGTACATACATACATACACGCCAAACAAATGACACTGATCAGACTGCGCGGATGCGCAACATGATCTGTGCCTTAGTTATTTAAATATGCAATATGTAGGTTCTCTCACGGCAAGGCCCATAAAAATTACTATGTTTTCAAATTGCAACAATCACCGGGGCATATCATTTCCAAATATAATAATAATAATAATAATAATAATGATAATAATAATACAATATATGCATAGCAATTACTCGGATAAGTCTGTCCAATCTGATGAGAGGTCACTAATAACTTAAAGACGTATTGTTTTCATTACCCATATAGCGCAAATGTAGACTGATCAGACTACTCAGATATACAAGCTTGTCTGAGTCTTCGCTGTGCATGTACTTGGTTTTGTCAGAAATGATGTCCCTACCCGCACACACATACACACACACATGCACGCACGCATGCATGCATGCACGCACGCACGCACGCATACATACCTACATACATACATACATACATACATAGAACATGGAAGTTAGAAGTTAGAAGTAAGAAGTTAGAAGTTAGAAGTTAGAAATTAGAAGTTAGAAGTTAGAAGTTAGAAGTAAGAAGTTAGAAGTTAGAAATTAGAAGTTAGAAGTTAGAAGTTAGAAATAAGAAATGTCCCTACCCGGCTTTCGTATATATGCGTTACATGGATTATTTTTTACCCTCTCAACTTATGGCAGCGATTCTCCTCGTTTTCCATCCATAATGGAGAAATAATCTTCAGAAAAATTTCTAATTGCTTTTGCCTGGAGTCGTACCCATGACCAGTGCGGTGACGGCGCAGTCCCCTCATTGGTCAGAGCTTGCATGGCGTTGGTTCGACCCTAGGCAAAAGCATATTTTTTATTATTTATTTTTTCTTCAGTATTTCAGTTCACTATAAAAAATAGTTAGACCATCAATTTTTGATCAAAAGATATTTTGGGGCAAAGCTTTTAGAAAAAAGCACAGAATTAGAAACGGCAAATGGTTTCTGATTAGAAATTGTCACTCACAAATAATGTTTTGCATTTAGAATAAAACGCTAAGCAAAAACATCTTTGTAAATGATGCCGAAAGCACAGTAATTGTGAAGCATGTAATATACTCATTACGAAAACACGCCTATTCAAATGTATAGAAAATTTCACCACCAAAAACTGAAAATTTTCAGCTAAAAAACTCAGATATTTTTCATATTTCTGCTCAAAATAATAGATTGTGGGTACTCGTTAGAACCGCCTCGCCAGGCGGTTCTAACGATTACCCACAATCTATGTTTTTGAGCAGAAACAAGAAAAATAATGTATACCCCTGTAAACCCCAGTTTTATTATATAAAAGTGGGGTTTACGGGGGTCAAAATTATATAGGCATGTTTTCGTGATGCATAGATCATATCAAGTACTTTAACTTGACAACTTTTACATGCATTTCATGAATACTAATTTCTATGTTTCATGTTTTAACGGGGGATTTTCCATGATTGGGGTTTTGAACTACACATGTTAACGTAATAGAAATGGTTTTCAGAAAGCACGAACGACAGTTTCAATGATAAAGCGGTTTTAATAACCAGAAAATTACATTTTAAAAGAGAAACGCAAGAGATATTGCACTGGGTATGTGATGAGAATATTATACTCTTTTGATTTTGAATTTAATTTCATTAGTAATTGAAGTTAACATATTACATAAACTCTTCTATAGTACTTTAGGTTTCACATATCGTACACTCTGTCCCATATCCGCAAAACAACCGTGTGTGTGTGTGTGTGTGTGTGTGGTTCTCTCCAGAAAGTGAAAACAGCTGTTTGTTTATATCCCACGCGTCACATTAAATAGAAATACATAGACATATGTCTGAAATCATGATCTCTCTCTCTCTCTCTCTCTCTCTCTCTCTCTCTCTCTCTCTTTCTCTTCGAAAAGGTATCCATTACATTAGCAAAATACATAACACATTATAATTTTTAGTAACGAGATATAAAAAATGTGAATGTGTCCGTAAGACACCTAAGATGCTCCTGTGTGTCCTGTCAATACAATTGTTTTTACCTTAAGTATGCGGAGACCTATCTACTCAACATTTTTGTCCTTAAAGAATACGTTAATGGTTTATGGAACGCTGTTTCTCTCAGTTTGGCATAACCAGTGCAGCAGTTATTATCATAAGTCTGTACATCCTTTATAACTGTCTGGACAAATTCAGCAGAGATGATATTTTTCTTACTTTTCTCAGAAACAGGATTTAACATTTCACGCAAAAATCTCTTTTGGAGACAGTTTGCATGAGATATCAAATCCTGTTTTCTCGGAAAAGACAATTTGTATGAAATATCAAATCCTGCTTTCTGGGAAAAATTAGAAAGCATCACAAAATGTGAGCGTGCATATGTCACACAGAGAGGATCTTAGATGAGTGGTCAATTAATTTGAAATTTATGAAACGAGTTTAGGTAATTTCGGTATTTTGCGAGCCTTGGCGAGCAAAATACCGAAATTACCCAACGGGTTTAATAAATTTCATGTTAAATGACCACAAATGTAAGATTCTGTTTATCACATGGCCCTTCCGATGACAAAAAAAAAAAAAAAAAAAAAAAATGCACAAAATATAGTTTTTAAGATAACGGCTTTCCATTGCTAAGCGGAACAACTCACTACCAAAAATTCAATAGTACTACGCAACAAAAATACTTCGTATATTATTTGATAAGTACCGAAAATAAATAGAAACAAGAAACATATACCATTTAATACTTCGTTAAACTGTAGGAAATAATGATTATTTTTATTTGAGATAATAAATGTTTCATTTGCATAAATCAATTCAAAACTAAATATTCCATTGAACAACGTCATTTAGCGAGTCAATACGTCACAGAGAATCAGTAGAGAAATCCCCAACAGGCAGCTATCGTATTTAAAGGTCATTGACCGTCATCAATACAGTTTATACGGTGGTTGACACACTCAAGTAAATGACAGATTTCAAGACTATAAAACATTTAAACTGTAGTTTGGATTTTAATTTGACACATATATTGACTGCCTGAGTCATGTCATTCTCCAATGCTTTTTTGGAGGAGTAATTTTTTTTCAGCGACGGTTTGACGATAGGCTATCGATGTTGAAAGAGCTCCGAATATGTTGCCGGAAAACATCGAACTTTAACCACCATGAATATTTCTGGTAGCCGTGTTATTCACATTGTGATTATTTTGTGTCTTCCCCCTCCATCGGGCTGACACTTATCGTTCATCTCAAAATCATCTCAAAATTGAGGCATGGTCTGTTCCAAATGTAAAAGTTGTATCGGCAAACGCGGACACCATCTTGGTTGCTATGAATAAGCGGAGTAATACGAATATTAATAAGGGTAATTAGGCTAACCAATAGGAAGCCTTGCAGGTGTTATTACATATATTGTTATATGATTTTTATGACATGGGTTATTTCAATAAATAATTTGACGGTCATGTGATAAATACGAATACGTAACAGATGTGTTACATAGTATGCGTACAGCCGTATGCGTACATAACAGTTACAAATGTATATGAGTGTCACATGTAGAGTTTTGCACATATGCAAACAATACGAAATATTCGCATCTTATAAAATTTGCAAAGAAAAATCGATACCGTTGGATTGTGTGCTTCGTTAAAAATATAGAACTTTTACATGTAAAGTGGTGGGAATGCTTTTCTTTCCCATTTAATGGATTAGTTCTTTAACTCTATTACCGTAGGCAGACTGTTTGGAGCAAGCTTCAGACTCCAGACTGTTTGGATTGATAAACATGTGCAAAACTTAAGTAATGGTCGTTTCTATATATAATTTAAAATCCCGTTTGCGTTTAAATTACAATCAATGTAGGGGTTTTGTACCTGAGTCACAAATGAGTGTCAAACATTGATTTGTTTTAAGAATATGTTAAAAGCGACCGGGATAATAAAAAGAGCATATCAAAGGGGCTTGAATGATAATTATACCATTTACAATAACACATGAGACCTCTAGTCGCGGTCCAGCTAAAAAAGCAGCGCGGTGAATTGAGAAGGGCACGAGGAAAGTATTTTAGCACATAGTCTTGCAGCCAAACAGAGCGACCGTATGATGGGTAGACTCTTGTACAGTTTATGTAGGGTCAAAGCAGGGATCGTTAGGGTCTAAGTTCGCGGCTGCGGGGATATGCGATGGCCCACCGTCTTTGGGGTGCCGGTCTAGTGAAAAACGTTTAAATATCTAACAATGCTTGAGATATATCGAACAAACACGAACAACTAACACCTTTTACAATAAGACAAGTTACATATTACAATAAACATAAAAAGTTCGTGCTACATATATTGATGCTAAAACGTTGGTTTTGTAAGTAGGGCCGTGTGTAAAACAAAACATGCACACTAAAACCATTCGTCATAGTAATAGTTCTCAGCATGGTGTCCTCTGCTTCATGTCTTCATGTAATAACAAGGTGTTACATATGTGTATGGTTCGTACATATCATACAAAAACTTCACACAAAGCTGCTCACATGTTACATATGAGTACAATTTTACGCACACTTAACACATCAATATTGCGTATGTTATATGCGTACAGTTGTTCGCATACGTTACGCACCTGTTACATATTCGTATATGTGACAAATGCACACTCACAAAACATATCTCAGTTTGTCGCCTACTGAAAAGTTTATCCAGCCATGTTAATTTTAGCGTTAAGAAGCTGGGTATACCATTCCTGTAGCATGGTATGGTATTTCCAGCTAACTTTGTAAAACTTCAAACTTATTTAATTTTATTATTATTATTTTTTGTAAAATGGAGACATAAAGCTTTCTAGATTTTATTATCTTATCTCCTGTCTGTCAATATTAAACAGTTTTATGAGCAGCGGGAAAACTAAACCATAATATATTTAATGGCGCAGAATTGAGAAAACATAACTTTAATAGCTTAAAATGTCAGATGCAATAATCTTTAAAAAGAGAGTAAGAAAAGAAATTGTAATCATGAAACCACTGAAGCAACCCGAGAATTTGAAAATGCAAGTCATTGAAAAAACATACGTGGACGGAACTTGTAAAAAGGTACAGTCAAACCTCGTTATCTCGAACTCGCTTATTTCGAATTACCGCTTATCCCGAAGTGAAAATCTGGTCCCTGTTTTAACATAAAACTATGACAACAGGTAACAAAATAATGTGGAAAAGAGGAGAAATTGCTCCTAAGGAGCAATTTCTCCTCTTTTCCACATTATTTTATATATATATTTTTAACTTTAGGAGTCAAATTACATATTCATTTTTAAATGTGGTTGTTCAATTTATTGTTTTCCTCACTCTCTCAACTCTGATATGTCGAGGTACGGATATCTCGAAGTATTTAAGTGAGTCCCTTGGAATTCGAGATAACGAGAGTCGACTGTACATGTAGTTTCGAGTACATCTGCATAGTTCAGCGTTTGACTGTGCAAAAAGTATACCTTATAGAATAGATATGGGTCGCGCTATACTAACATATGAGGACAGCGAAAGCCCAGATCAGGGCCTTCGCTGTCCGCAAACAGAAACATTGGATGCGCATGTGCAGGATGATGTGAATCCGTACATTTTGCACATGCTCGAACGCACTTTTTCGCTTGACGCGGCCCGTATAATGAACAGGGAAGTCTCAAAACAGAATGCCAGGAGGCAAGGGCTATTCGGGATAATTGATAGGTTCTAACGTCTATTTTTTCTGGATCTTGATCTCAAACAGAATGTCAGGAGGCAAGGGCTATTTGGGATAATTGATAGGTTCATTCCTTTGTGGAAAATAATTTGAGCTGCATCAAGCAAAAAGTGCTTTCGAACATAAGCAAAATGCGCAGATTCAGACTTTTTTGTGCATGCTGAAAATATCATTCGAGCCTTTGTTTTCCATTCATACCATCTGTAGTATACAGTGAGTCTGCTAGAGGACAGGTAAAGCCCTGATCAGACTGCATGGATGCGCAGGATGATCTGGGCCTTCGCTATCCGCATATGCCCGAAGACACGTATTCATAAACGAATAGAGAAAGCCCTGATTAGACTGCACGCGTTGGGAGACTGGATTGGGCCATAACTATTCGCATTTGGCATAAGGATGTTTTTCTTACGCTCGGCTGGATTTGCATTGCTTATCCACTTAATTAGCTTCAATAGAAGAATGACACAAACAAGTTGTAAACCCGAGCTCTGTAATTCTATCAATTTCAGATGACAACAGTTTTATTGAAAGGAAAAAGAAATGAATCAGTTTACAGGTTTATTGACATTGTAAAATACCTTATTTACCATTATTATTTATTCGGACCGACAGGCATGATTGATTGATTGTGTTGGGGTTTAACGACACGTCAACCCTTGAGGGTCATTTTGTGTCTTCTCCCAGAGAAAAGGAGAAAAGAGATAGAAGAGAGAGTAGAGGAGATGAAAGAGAGGGACAGGGAAGAAAGAGGAACAGGAATGAAAGTGAAGAAACAGAAGAAATAAAAACATTCCCCCTCTACCCTTACCCACTACAAGGCTAGGCATGAAGAAACAGTGTAGAACCTGGCTTGAGGAAACAGTGTAGAACCTGATCAGACGCCGCCAGCGGCGTCTGATCAGGTTCTACACTGTTTCCCACTCATTCAGCAGTTTTCTAAGCCAATCAACATATAGTAAAATGACTTGTTCATTTTAGGACTAGTATGGTAAGAGGTTAAAGTGTTTCCGAACATTTAGGGTAAATACGATATGCAAAGATCAAAGGTCCACAGCAGCATTGGCATACGGCCTAATGTCAGCACCTTAATTATACACGTAACATTTAAGTTTTACTTAAATGGAATGAATTTGCTTTCATTGGAGACACTTCTGTAAAAAATTGTTTTGCCCCATTTTTGAAAAAGGGGATTACTGTAATAAAAGAAAATAATTTGCTCCCCTTGAGAGCATTTGTTTTTCCCTTTTTCAGAAGGGGCTTGGTGTGCATGAAAGCAAACAGGAAATCACGCAAATTTCACTCTCCTATGTAAATAAAATCGAAAAAGAGACAAACCTGGACAAACTTCATTCGACAGTATTGTATTTTGGCTTAAACAGTATCTTATTTGTATAAACTCTTACAGAGAAATACAAAACAGAACATAGCATGTAAGGGACCTAGAAGAAAATCTTTGTATTTTGCTTGGCTGCACCTGCTGGCAGTAAGCCTACCAAGTATATCAGGTATATCCGGTCTCCTCAACCATAAATCGAAGAATAAATGCCTTTGCAAGATTGTGTAGGCTCTCAGACTGCTCGCATCTGCACGATTTGGTTTCGGCTAAGGCTGCTAAGCTGAAAAGATAATCGATTATTGGTCCTGCCATTGCGATAGATAATCGATTAGTAATCATATATCACTGAAGATTTGGTCAGCATGACTCTTACCATATGTTGTACTTTACTGTATATATTTGACCTGACAGGTTTGAGCAAACAGAGTAGACCCAGATGAAATGC
Source organism: Anodontia alba (assembly GCA_964016985.1). Lineage (NCBI taxonomy): Eukaryota > Metazoa > Mollusca > Bivalvia > Lucinida > Lucinidae > Anodontia > Anodontia alba. The sequence goes on along the minus strand of OZ024825.1, from coordinate 103,495,793 downwards.
GGCGTCTCATCAGGGTCTACACTGTTTGCCACTCATCCAGCTATTTTTAGACACAACATTTGGTAGTAAGTATTACTTGTTCAAAATTTAGATTAAATATGGTAAGGAGTTGAGGTGTCTTAATACTAAAGGTAAATACGGTAAAGTAAGAGACACCGAAATTAAATGATCGATTATTAGCAAATTTGTAATGATTATCATTTATCGATCAATTAATCGATTGTCCGATTAACTGTGCTAGCCTTAGTTTCGGCACAGTTGAACAAAAGAAAGCATCACGTAAACATACCTATATAATAATGACCCCCTAAACCCCCACTTTTGTATAGTAAAACTGGGGTTTACAGGGGTATACATTATTTTTCTTATTTCTCCTCAAAAACAGATTGTGGGTACTCGTTAGAACCGCCTCTGCGAAGCGGTTCTAACGAGTACCCACAATCTATGTTTAGAGCATAAATATGAAAAATATCAGTTTTTTTTATCTGAAAATTTTCCGTTTTTGAAGGTAAAATTTTCTATATATTTGGATAGGCGTGTTTTTGTAATGGTGTGCTTAACAAATAGATTCTAAAAGAAATGACGCTTCAGAGCAATGACGACACACTCTCACAGAACTAAAAACAGCTCAAGTGTAAAACTTCATAGTTCAGACTAGCTACTTTGGGCCACTTAGTTTTGATCAGCGACCCTCATAATATCCCGGAATGGGCTCAATGATTACAAAAGGACCAAGAAATACAAACTACATTATAGTGAAGTACAGGGAACCGTTTTACGGGCTCCACATGGCAATCACCAGCCATAACACACTGCATGTATTAAATCCTATAACTGCATGATTTGACCGCTACCGCATTAACTCAAATTATTCGGACACCTGAACTCCTTACCATACTGGTCCAACACTTTCAACAAGTCCAGTTTACTGTACCTAGTGCAACTTGAATTTACTCGATGACTGGCAAACTGTGTAGCAAACAAATTATGGACCTAAGCTATAATGTTTAGGGCAAAGAGATGCGTTTGAAAAGTCACAACCTATCAACGTTTGAAACCTCTCAGACAAAGTCTGGTCACACAAACGGTGTTCATGTGAAATTGTGATACAGAACGGTCGGTGTTCATGTGAAATTTTGACACAGAACATTTTGACACAGAAGGTGGTGAACAGGTTTGCGTATCTTATAATGCACTCAATACATTAACATTACGAAAACACTCCTATTCAAATATATTGAGAATTTTACCACCAAAAAATGAAACCGTTCAGATGAAAAATTTAATATATTTTTATATTTCCACTCAAAACATCGATGGTGGGTACTCGTTAGAACCGCACCATCGAGGCGGTTCTAACGAGTACCCACAATCTATGTTTTTGAGCAGAAATAAGAAAAATAATGTATACTTCTGTAAACCCCATTTTCACTGGATAAAAGTGGGGTTAATGGGGGTCAAAATCATATAAAAAAGCGTGTTTTCGTGATGAACATACCCTTGTAAAGTGTATACTTTTAGCTCTTACTCTACATTAGCCAGTTTCTATGCTAAATGCCTTTCAGTCATAACGCACAGAAATTATTCTCAACCAAAGAAACGAGACAATAGTAAATGTTGATATTTATCAGGGAATAATGTAGGTAAATATCAGTGCAAGTCAATATAGCATATGGCAAAAACTCCTCGAAATCATTTAAAAAAAAAAAAAAAAAAAATGTCTAGAATAATACATCTCAACTGCCTACCTGCATGCACGTATCACCTAGCAATCAAGTGCCAGGTAGGACAAAAACAAAAGTATATATTGGACAAAAACTGTCAGTCAAACCTAAGGGGCGAGAACCCTGTTTGTTTCTAATCCAATGTCTGTAAATACATTTTAACAACAAAAACATATGATCTGGGTATAAAAAACAACAAAAAATAATGTTTTATTTTTTTTCCTACAAAACATATGCTCTAAGTACAAAAAAAAAAAAAAAAAAAAAAAAATCACTTTTTTCCCACAAAAACAAAAGCTCTGGTTATAAAAACATCTGTTGTGTATTCTCATTGCACATAATATGTTTAGTGGAGAATACACATAATATGTTTAGTGGAGACATAACACCTTCATTTCGGTTCTCCTTCATCTAGAGCAATGTAAACAATACCATTTTCACCATAAAATGTGGTCCATGAGAAAGATTTTGGTAACAACACATATTTTGACTAATTTATGCAGTAAAAAAGATTGCAAGAACTAATAAACAAATTTAAACGCAAAATTGAATCCTGAAAACTACGGAAACTACATTCATACCTATGTTTTTACTATATATTATAAGAGAACATGGGGTATACATGACATAGACCTGTTGACGTAATGTTCTAAGCATTTCAGTATGAACCAGCGCACAATAAAACCTACAGTAAGACTTGTGTGACTGCCAAAGACTAAATCAGCCTGTAAATCTACTTGTATGGCAAGCTCTTGTTCATTCCTCTTTGAATAGCCCGGAGCCTGTAGAAGGCGCAGGCTAATCTGAGTCTTCGCTGGAAGCAGACGTGTTATTGTAGGTTTTGTCGTGCTCTGGCTCAATATAAGTTTCCAAGTGTATTCGATACTCCCAGGTTATACAAATATAACAACAAGAGATGAAAATACAACAGCAACCATTTAACATTTTTATGGCGTTCTTCGTTGTCAAGAAACCTTTCAAAGCCAAGGTCATATTATGCTATTGAAGATAATGAAAGAAGCTAGATGCAATAATGTAATACGTATTATACTTTGAGTTGTAGAGCTTTTCAGTGACTTCAATGCTGATGTCGTCGAAATTTGCTTTGATGTGTAACAACTGCTGCGTTGAAAGTATAAAAGAAAAGATGATTCAATTCTTTTGATATTTGTTTATTGCAAAATTCTATTTGCTAGTCTCGATGAAGAATTCATGATAGCAGCTCCCAGAATTTTGCTATTGGAATCTTATAACATTTATGCATATTTCATTAACTCTTTTCCCTTGAGTTTTTGAAGTGGACTTTCCCGTTTTTGGTCATGTCCATTCCGTTCATCACGAAAACACGCCTATATAATTTTGATCCCCTTAAACCCCACTTTTATATAATAAAACCGGGGTTTACAGGGGTATACATTATTTTTCTTATTTCTGTTCAAAAACACAGATTGTGGATACTCGTTAGAATTGCCTCGCTGATGCGGTTCTAACGAGTACCCACAATCTATGTTTTGAGCAGAAATATAAAAAAATATCAGAATTTCTTTTTATATGAAAATTTTCCTTGTTTGGTTGTAAAATTTTCAATATATTTGTATAGGCGTGGTTTCTATTATGTGATGTCAACATGGTTTATACTCAAAATCTCAAAATCATTAAAGGCTACATATTCCTAAAAAAAAAAAAAAAAAAAAAAAAAAAAAAAAAAAATAATAATAAAAAAAGAAAAAAAAAAAAAAAACAAAAAAAAACAACAACAAAAAAACAATAAACAAAAACAAAACAAAACAAAACAAAAAAAAAAAAAAAAAAAAAAAAAACACACACAAAAAAAAAAAAACAAAACAAAAAAACACACAAAAAAACACACATACACACACAAAAAAACAGACATTTATTTTATCCAAGAAAGGTTTAATAAATTGATATGGTATTAATACGATCATAAAATGTGGTATCTGACAGCCTGTAAAATTTCAGTTAGTCTCTCGGTTTTGAACTGGAGCAAATAAAAAATGAAATGATTTTTTTATCGTATCTCTGAATTAATGTTGGCAATATTAATTCAGAGATACGATAAAAATCATTTCACTTCAAGAACGACAGACTAACTGAAATTTTACAGGGTGTCACGTGCCACATTTTATGATCATATTAATACCATATATCAATTTATTATACCTTTCTGGGATAATAAAATGTCTATTTTTGAAGAATATGTAGCATTTAACGGACTGACAAACAATATCTCAATCCTCTTATTCTGCAGCTATATAGAGCGTTCGAATATTGCGGATATTCTTAAGTAACCTTTAAAGGTCAAATAAAGAGATTAGCCGCTAAACAAATAATATATAACATATAACAGATGTTAAGCAATAGCTGGTACATTTGCACATAGCACGCTGTGTAAAATTTTCAACAGACGGACATCTTGAAATGTTTTTTTTTTTTATTTTCCCCAGGAAACAAGATTTGACAGCTCATACAAATTGTCTCCAATGAAATGTCAAACCCTATTTTGGAGGCAAATAAGAAAAAAAAATTATCAATTTTTCGCCTGCTAATTTGTCCACAGAGTATTAAACGTTAATTATCCTAAGGATTTGGACAGACATGCTTGAGCAAACAGCGTAGATCAAGTTTCCAAGTTTCCAAGTTTATTCTGTACTCTCAGGTTTACAGTGTAAACAACAAGAGAATCATCAAAACATATATACAATAAGTACATGGCGGTAACACTCGTACAGGGATATGTTTGTGGCGTAGCAACAACTGTGATTACTTTTTTAATTATTCGTTCTTATCTCGGGAGGACGACTTTTCGTTTATTTAGGGAAAAAATATGAGTATCAACTGTGACAATCAAAAAATAAAAAATAAATAAATTCAGTGGATTATTTTTCAAAATTTCATTATAGCTTCAGACAAACGGCATTAAAACATATACCTGTACAATAGCTAGCGCTGTATTAATGCTCAAAAGATCAAACCTCAATTCATTATTTACAGGTAATTCGTGGGCTAATTCGCATGCAACCCACGAGGTGACCGTTATAATAATGTCTAATACAAAACAACGCACGACGGTAGAACTGAGCTATGTGTTGGAGCATCGTAGCCCAAGGCCAGGCTGGGCATCGGCGCAGACTGACTATAGGGCACTAAGACCAATGGTAACAGACACCATTGAACCCAGGGCAGCCTGCGCATGCTCACAGCCTGGTCAGAGTACCTAGGGCTCCTATTAAGGTAAACATATTTAACCGCGTTGCGACTGACGTTCAGCAGCACTGCTAATAACAAAATACAACTTTACAGAGCTGGTCATATGTACTTTTTACACGAACATGGCATCTAAGTTTATTATTATAATCGATGTCAATCGAGGAGCATCTGTTCTTATGCACAAGCAGCGTGGGCCCGGATCAGACGCAAATTCTGATCCAGGCACACGTTACCTATTGTGGGTACAATACATATGCAGTTTAACTATTCATGCGTTTTCCTTCAAAACCAGTGCGTAACTATACGCGTCGTTATACTAGTACTACATGTACCACATCACATTTTCTAGATATCCCCAAACATGTATGTCCTTAAAAACCAAAAAACATTGACTATGTTAGGAAAAGTTAATGCAGGACTGCGACTGGTTTATACAAGACCGTTCTTTTCTTTTCGTTCTTTCTGAAACGAAAAGAAAGATGACGAAAAGAAAAGATGTCTATTAGAAAACAATATTCAAATAACAACAATCCCCGCCCCCATCCCCCACCCCACCCCCTAAAAAAAAAAAAAAAAAAGAAAAAGAAAAAAAAAAAAAAAGCAAATAAAATATATGAATGAATATGATAAAACAAATAAACAGAAACTCTCACACTCGTCTTGCAGAAAAGGGGAAAGCTGGTTATTATGTGAAAGCCGCGATTTGACCTGTGTATTCCAAAGTTATGTCCTACTAGTAAAGTTTTGGCAGACAGATTCATAAATTTGTATTTGTTGTCCTCGAGATTATCTTGACGAAAAAACATAAGTTAATTAAGATTTTCTTTTCACTTGTATTCATCAACTGTTGAAATTTCAATATGTTTGGGTTGCGATAAAAATATGGTTTTATATATTTACTTCTTTCTTCTTTGAAATATGTACAAATCAGCACCATGTGAAATTCATCTCCAACATCACGGTGACACAAGTTACATACTCTTTCATTATATGGTACCCCCTTCCACCTTCCTGTCTCTACTGGAAGCTTATGGTTTCTGGTACGAAAAGATAAAAATCTTTTACATAATAGTGTTGATAAAATTGTTATGTATTTGCTTTCTTCAAAATTTGTTTTGAAAATTCTATATACGTTGCTTTCGGATTCTATTTCAATCTTTGATCGCCAAGTTTGCATGAAAATGTCTTTAAGTTTTTGATTTACTGCTTTGATAAGCCATGTTGAATTTATAAAACTCTGACTATACCAGACGGCGGAAAAACCTAGACTACACAATAAAGATTTGATTTTTTCTACCCATGAAGAGTTTATTTTTCTTGAGTTATGCATTTCAGATAACATATTGTAGACAAAAGATGCTAGTTTGTTTGTTCCTCTATTTTCAACAAGCTTCGTCCAAAAAGATACCATCCTAGTATGTATATCAATATATAGTGGCGTAATACCTAATTCCCCATAAATCATATTTGATGGCGTCGACTTTTTCAACCCTAAGGTTTGCTTGTAAAATTTTAATTGGACTCTTTCTATACTTTCTGTATTACCTACCCCCCAAAGTTCACAACCGTACAGTAAAATCGGTTTAATAATTTTGTTGAATAAGTCAGTTTGTATGTCTAGCGGAAGATCTAAAAGCCTGATCTTTTTAAGTAATGTATATACTGCTTTATGTGCTTGCTCAGTAATATGCTTAATTGCAGCAACATATGAACCAGTGCGACCTAAAAATATTCCAAGATACTTATACTCTTTAACTATTTCTATGGCTTGTTTTTGAAATGTGAATATTTTGTTATGGTGGAAATTTCCTTTGGTAAAAATTACAATTTTCGTTTTAGAGGTATTCACATGGAGTTTACATTCTGTACAATAAGTTTCAAAAGCGTTAAGTGCAGCTTGCAGTTTCTCACTACTGTCACTAAAAATCACCGTGTCATCTGCATATAAGAGTATAAAAAGTTTAAGATAGCTATAGACCTCAGCAGTATTTACCGCACATTCGATTCCAGAGAGATTATTTATATTAAGAAAGTGTTCCAGGTCATTAAGATATATACTGAAAAGGAAGGGGGGATAAGTTTTCTCCTTGCCTAACTCCAACATTACACTCAAAAAAGTAGCTACTACCCTCATTTGTGACAACTTTGGACTTAATATCTTGATACATGTTGTGTATGAAATTAAAGCATTTTCCATTAATCCCCATATCAATAATTTTACGCCAAAGGCCAGCTCTCCAGACTGTGTCGAATGCCTGTTGGAAGTCCATGAAGCAACAGAAGAGTGTTTTCTTTTGACTTTGCGAAATATCGATAAGGCTTTTTAGAATAAATAGATTGTCGGTGGTAGAAAATGATTTTCTAAATCCAGCTTGCACCCAGTTTATAAGATCATACCTATCAGAAAGATTGTTTAGTCGTTTGTTTAAAATCGCAGTAAAAACTTTGCCAAAACAGCTCAGCAACGTTATCGGACGGTAATTTTCTGGCTGCATTGGACTTCCTTTGTTTTTAAAAATTGGCTTAATAACACCGAGAGTCCAGTTTTCAGGTATAATCCCGCTGTCGAGAATAATATTAAATATTTTAACATAAATATGCATCATTATATTGAGCGTGAATTTTATATGTTCATTTACAACATTATCTATACCTGGCGATTTATTATTTTTTAATGATTTTATTGCAGTTGAAATTTCTTCCGCTGTTATAGGTTGATTAATTTCATTTTCTATTATGGACTGAAAACTATCTTCAAAATTGTTACTTTTCAGGTAATCATCAATATCAGTTTCCTCGTCATTGCTAGAGTTCATATTTTTATAAAATTCGAAAAAATCATTTAAGGGTGCGGCATTTTTATTTCTACTTTGTTCAGAATTAATTATTTTCCAATATTCTTTTGGGTTACCTTTTTTTTAAATTTCTAAGTTTTTGAATTTTCTCGTTTTTATAATTGTTACTGTAGATTTTAAGAGTATTTTTATATTTTTTACTAACTATTTTCAACAAATTTTTATAGTAGCTATTTTTGTGCTGGTTATATTTTTTTCGTACCTTGTGGTAAAGATTTCTAGTAGAAATACAGTCTCTGTTAAACCAAGGTTTAAACTTTGATGGACTATTTTTTTTCTTTATTTGTTTATAGCCGAATGTGTCCCTCGAGCAACTGACAAAAAGGGAACCAATACTATCAATTATATCATCAATACTATCTTTACAGATAGAAGCAGTGCCCTTTTCAAGTAGCTGATCTAGTTTTGATTCAATTTCAGCAACCCGTGGTATATCGAAATTTTCGAGGAATAATTCAGTTTTATTGGCGTCCCACAGTTTAGGCATTTTTGGTTGATCATGACTTACTGCTTTCACTGGCTTTTCATATGCTCCTAGCTGAACATTTAATGATAAGGCAATTGAGCAATGTGCATCTGAATATAAATTTGAAAATTCGTTCACTTTAAAATCCTTGATAAATTCAAATATAGTGGCCGATGCAATAAAATAGTCCACTGTACTACTGTCTTTACATGTTAATTTAGGTCTTAGCTGTTCGTCACTTAACCTACCATTTAAGATGAATACATTAATCTTTTTACAAAAATCTATCATACTCCTGCCGTAAGTATTAATAGTGTTATCTGCATTTTTTCTGGTCAATGGTATTTGACATTTCTCAAACAGATTCAAGATATAAGAATTTTCTTCATCTAGCTCCTCTATACCAAGTCTATTACACATAAAAGTGTCCATGTGCACATAGTCGGCTAAGATGCCAGTGCGAGAATTAAAATCTCCAAAGAGTAAGAAGTTATTTGCATCGCTACCGTATTTTAAAAGAACCTCCTGTTTCTCAAGGAACGGGTCTTCAACGGCGTATTTGGACAAGGTGGGATATAAACGATTCCGCATATAAGATCCTCCTTAACATTGGAGGCACTATTTAAAGCACTCGATACTGAAAATAAGAGAATTAAGTCATTAATTTTTTCATGAATTTTGACATAGGGCACAATATCATTCTTAACTACTAAAGCTATGCCGCCAGACCTGTTCCTTGAGCTGCAGGACCTGTTGTTAAGGAATACGGTATAACCGGGAATATCAATCGTACATGTATCTATGTCATCGGTCTTGGTCTCTTGTAAACCAATAATTTCATATCTATTTATCAAAGAAATAAACTCTGGGCAATTCAGTTTTGAAATTAATCCACAAACATTTAACGATAGAAAGTTCAAGCTAGTAAATGTAACGGGTTTATAATCGTGTCTGCATGCTACGTCATCGTAAGCTTGGTCACTACTATTGTCTGTTTTGTCCGATATACTATAATCGCCTCCCGCTAATCCTCAAAGGCGTGTATTGTTAACAGTTACACCGTTATCAATTGGTCCGTTATCTCGTGCAGAGTTGCATTCCATAGCACTCGTTTTATCACTGTCGGATGTGTATTCACGGTGAGACTTAGACGAATAGTCTGAGTCCAGAGGTGAAGTTGGCTTTCGTTTTCCTGCAAGCGAGGACTGACGATCAGAGGTATTTATCGGTTGGTCATTATTAAACCATGGTGGAAATCTGTTGGCCGTCCGTACATTAAAATTTGACGGTGATTCTTGTGACAAATCATCAGCATTTAGAGGTCTATTATTGCGCATAGGTGTTTTATATCGTGTAGAAGATTCCTGCGCGGCGCCTTCTGCTCCAGCGGCTGGGGAGAAATTACTGCAATTGTTTCGCGATTGCTGTTGAAATATAGTGGGCCTTGGCTGACGCTGCGGGTGACCCGACATTCGTGGCGGCCTGTTGTAATTTTGCACCCTGTCCTACCGCCTATTAAATCGATTTTGATTAGTTGGTGGTCGTTGCACAGGTCTATTGGCAGACTGATCATTTATATACCGTTGTCGTGAGGCTACAGATTTTGGCATTGTATCGGTTTCCGGGATAAATTCCTTACCGTTTATGAACAGTTTATCCCTAACCAGTCTCACTTTGTTGTCCGAGTTCTGTCGCGCCCTTTTTGCTTCTCCATACAAAAGTTTTCTTTTCTCCTCGATTTCGGCAGGGTATTGCTCTTTTACCATATAACATGTATTAATTAATGTCCTAGGAGCTTGAAGACGAACAAGCTCCTTGTCTTTGAAATATGTAAATTTTGCCACAATCGGACGTGGGAATCGCTGCTGGTCAAAATAACGGCCTAGTCTATGAACCCTGTCGAAGGGTATGTCTTTGCTTATATTCATTTCCATTCGAATGAAGTTTTTAATGATCATCTCGCAATTTTCGGTTGCCTGATGGCTCTCGGATTCTGGAATTCCGTGGAATATTAAGTTCTCTCTCATTGAACGCCATCGGACGTCTATTATTTTTTCATTTATTTTCAAAACCTCTTCGTTCGTTCTCTTTTGCATGCTTTCAATATTATCCAACCGGTCAACTATGTCGGTCAATTGCATACCAAGGTCAGTATTTGATCTAAGAAGATCATCACAGACTTCACTGTAATAAATTATGTCTTTGTCATACTCTCTAATTTTAGATTTCATTGACTTAAGTTCATCGCTGACAATTGTGACGCTACGATCTGTCGCCTCTACCTTCCTTTGTAAAACACCTATCTGTGATATTTGTGATTCCACCTTAGACATACGTGCATTTTGTGTTTCTAACTGGTATTCGACTCTCTGCCACCTACTGTTCTGCTGTTCAAGTTGAGATTGAATGCTAATAAGTCTCTCAGACATACTCGCCGCCCATGCAGGCATATTACTATAATCCGGAGAACCAGTATTTAAGCAGTTTATTCCGCCCTGAAGGCTATGGAGTGAGCACGAATCAGTATTATTACTGTTTTCGCCGGTTTGAATAAGTGCATTATCATTGTTATTTGAACTTTGACCTTTTGTATTATCAAACTGTTGGTTGTCAAACTGACGTTCAAAGTCATTTTTGCCATTTCCATTGGACTCAACACTTTCAGCGCCATAAAGAATAGCTCTGGACTGACTCAGGACCTCAGACGTACCCGTACTCTCTACTTCTTGACTTGACTGATATTGGGACATTGTGAACAAAACTCGCCTACCTTCTCTGAGCTATATTTAGATCCTGTTGTTAACCATTGTTCCCAGGAAAACACAACACAATGTTTCATTAGTCCGAAATTTGATACAAGAACAGTTCCAAAGTTTCGCCAAAACATTCACAAAAATGCGAGTTCAGTTAATATTCAAATATTTCAACTCAAACTGTCTTTATTTGAATAAATTTTCAAAATTAAATTTCCTGCCAAAAACACGAGTTTCCCGCCATTATCGTATTTTCAGTTTTTCACTCAGTCAAATTGTCTCCAATGAAATGTCAAACCCTATTTTGGAGGCAAATAAGAAAAAAAAATATTATCAATTTTTCGCCTGCTAATTTGTCCACAGAGTATTAAACGTTAATTATCCTAAGGATTTGGACAGACATGCTTGAGCAAACAGCGTAGATCAGACACCGCATATGCGGCGTCAGATCAACGTCTACACTGATTACCATTCATCTATGAGTGTTCAGACACACTAACTTGCACTAATATTTATTTGTTGACAGTTCAGAAAAATACGGTAATGTGGTTAGGACCCAAATATTCTGGGTAAATATGCTATTTTGAGACCTGCAATTGAAACCAAATGCCTTGGCGTCCCAATTTAAGAAAGGAGGCCTTATTGCAGATATGGACAAATGCGCGTGTATCTCGTTCCAAGAATATCTTTTTCCACATACATAACATTGAGATGTTATTGAATATATTGGTGTGTAGGTATACATATAACCTTGTCCGGTGATCTGTGACTTATGCTTTTATTTTTATTTTTTCTATATGACGTAATACAGCTGAGGGCTAGAAACATCAGCTCACCGGACAATGTTACAATTCTTCTTGTACAGACAACGCCGAATGCACATCTTAGTCTGAGCTTTTTCTTGAACGCATGTTGTCACGTGGTATTTTTTTTTTCACATAGTGGCTGTATCATAGCTCCAGATAAAGCACTTTTTCAACTGAAACAGTTTTGATATTTTTTTCCTCATTTCTCCACGAAAATATATATTGCTGGTACTCATTAACGCTATCCGAGCGCTTCTAACGAAAACCCACAAAAAAAAAAAAAAAAAAAAAAAAAAAAAAAAAAAAAAAAAAAAAAATGAATATCCGTCTTTTCTGGACCTGTCTTATATTTTCTATGCAAACAATATAGATACACACCAACCTGCATATACTTTTCAGATGCCCACGAAACATTCATGCAAGATCCTTGACTGAATAAGCAAAGAGCAAAGACCATGGTCACAGAGAGCCTCTGCGCTGGATGATTTGTACATTCGCTTTTCTGATTTGATAAAAATGTTGCTTTTACCACAAAATGGTGTGTTTTAACTCTTTCGGAGCCAAATTTCAGACGACATTTGTCGTCTTTTTTTTTTTTTTTTTTTTTTTTTTTTTTTTTTTTTTTTTTAATTTTAACTATCGTTTGGAAAGACGTTCACATGTACAGTTGAAAGACTGAATGTCAAACAGCGTAGATCCAGATGAGACGGCTCATTGAGCCGTCTCATCTGGATCTATGCTGTTTGCAAAAGCCTGTTATTATCGCCTGTGGCAGTGAAAGAGTTTATCTCTACTTGACAAACTGTGCTGTCATTAGGCGAAGACTATTAGGCAGAACGCGGCGTCTGATCAAGGTCTGCATTGTTTGCTTAAAGTACAGGAAGTTAAGGTAAAATGAAAGAAAGTCCCCTTTCAGGACCATTTTCTTAGCCTACACTCAGAGACAGTCGACCCACCAGTGCTTTCAGTGCTTTGATTAGAATGTGCCATTGGTACGCATGTATAGACGGTAATTACCCTAAATATTAGGACCCCATAACTCTTTATTGAGCCAGTGCATGACAAAACCAATGAAATGGCATGTGCGTCCAGCGAAGACTCAGCTCAGCCCTGGCCTCAACTTAGGACCCAAACTTTCTGCAGGCGGGCCGCGGAAACTCTAATCAGACTGGGTGGATGCCCAGACTGATCGGAGTCTTCGCTGGGCGCGCATGAGCGCACTGCTGTGTAAATCATCAAGTGAATTTCAATAAGCTCCAAGCAGCGATTTTAACTTATTTCATTGATATTAACCTTTACCACACCCTTCAGCAGACGACAAATACATTATTTTTTTGTGCACCCCCCTCCCCCCCACAACCCAGAAAACAGGATTTGGCATTTCAAGCAAATAGCATGGAATGTCAAAGCCTGCTTTCTGAAAATATATATATATATTACAGAAAGTTGTAACTAGCGTTCTTAGCGTTAAGACCACTGTGACATACAAACAGTTTAAGATTACCAATCTATAACAAAAACAGTAACAGTGAAAGGTTAGGTTAGCCAACCGCATATTGCGGATAATAATTAAAAATAATCTGAATTAGCTCTCTTTACACAGGATTTATGATAAACGTTACATATTTTTAATAATTCGTCAAATTTTCATTTCATACGAAATACAAAGATAAGTGATATATTTCCAAAGTTTAACATTTATTTCAAACTGGTCATCTTTTTTTCTTCCACTTTGCAAGGAAAGAAACTTGTGTTTATAAACTGTTCCGTTGTGTTGTATGTAAATTGTTCCGATTGCACGACACGCAGTAATGTCGACCAACAGAATGAAAGGTCCACTTACGGAGTGTGTCCTATAATCGACTTGTGTGTCCGTCTGTCCCGGCATCCATCTGCCTATGGTCAATTAGCGAAAATAGGCATAACTCTTGAACCGTGAAGAATACTTTGATAATTGTTTGCCCACAGACTGATACAGATAAGATTTAGCCAACGGGCTTGCAAAATGCTATTTTTCATTGCCTGATGATAAGCCTAGGCTAAAAATGTGGAAAAAAAATATCAAAATGGCTGTTTTGTATAAGGTCTAGCCAAAGGAATTGGCCGATGCGATTTGTCTTTGTCTGGGGTAAGTTTTCTGTAGTTAGTAGATGAATATGGCCATAACTTTTGAACTGTTTGGAATATTGCACGACCCACAGAGAAGTCGACCAACTGAAAGGTCGACATTCAAAGAGTGCTATATAATCAACCTTTGAGTCCGCCCGTCCCTGGTCAGTTAGTAAAAATAGCGATAACCCATGAACCGTCAGGAATATTTTGATAATTGTTTGCATATAGATTTATAGCGACAAAATCTAGCCAATAGGCTTGCCAAATGATATTTTTCATTGCTCGAGGCTAAGGTGAGACACAGGCAAGAATTAGGCGAGTTGTACACCTTAGCGATATTTGAGACATTTGATTGATCAACAATAACCACTGACCAAAAAGAAATCAACACTTCGAAACTTCAGAAATGTATGATTCATATATCATGTTCTGTTGCAATAAAATGATCTGTATATATTGGTCCACTATATTTTGCCTGTATTTTTATATTGAGGAATAAACTTTCAAATATGCCATCCATCACGGAAACATGCCTATATAGTTTTGACGCCCTTAAACCCCATTCTTATATAGTAAAACTGGGGTTTACAGAGGTTTTTTATTTTTATTTTTTCTCATTTCTGAGCAGAAATATTAAAAATGTCAATTTTTATTTTGGCTGTAAAAAATTCAATATAGTTAAATAGGCGTGTTTTCGTAACGCAGTTCTTGATTTAATGTCATACATACGTATTAGATTAGTTTACAAACAGTTTGAAATCATAGTGTGCTAGTCTTCGTTTCATTTGCTAGTTAGTAGCCACTGTGTTTCTTTTTTCGGTCAGTATATTTATTTAAAATCGACGTGCTAAAAATGCGATCGGTATTGTATTAGGAAATGGAGGTTTGACAGTGAATGCTTTTAAGACTAAAATTGTTATGACATGTGCAACCAGGGCAGAAATCATTAACGAGTTTGCTTGTTACAATCCCGGGTTTTGTTTTAAGCTATTTAAACGGGCACATTTGATTTAAACCAAGAAGAAGTCGCTGGCTCGAATGAGTCTAAAAGCAATAAAAGTTCTGTTATCAACACAAGGCAATATTACTTTAATATAAAACATTATGCCAACTCTTTGATTTTGGAGGAATACTGAGCTACGAGTGCCCCTCTCTCTCTCTCTCTCTCTCTCTCTCTCTCTCTCTCTTTTTGTTTGGGATTGAAATTGGAGTTGGAAAAAAATCCCTTAAAATTGAAATCGGAGTTGGAAAAAAATCCCTTAAAAATTCTTTGAGCAGATTAGTAATGAAATATCTTCTACGGTCATTCTCTCTCTTCCGCTCATTCAAGAAGGGCAGTTGTCAGTTTCTGGCGAAAGAATGTGCACAATACTGGTTAACCGCTTTGAGGACTAAGCCTACCCAATAAAATTGTGGTCCGGTAAACTGACCGCGCTCGACATGAGCCCATTGGGTTGACTGGGCCGTAAAACCTCAACACAAACAAACAATTCTGAAGTTTATGAATCACAACGTCAGACAACATACCTTCGGTCATACATACATTCAGATAATCCCAGTGAAGATTCGAATTGCGCCCAGTGAAGATTCTGATCAGACTGCGCGAATGCGCAGTCTGATCAGAATCTTCACTGAGCACAGATTGAATAGTCAAGTATTCAAAGTTTGTTTCAGCGGACAACGAAGACTAATCAGACTGGTCAGATGCACAGGCTGATTTGAGTCTTCGTTGGACACACATGTCAGAAGGTACGTTTTTCCACGTTACGGCTCTTATACGAAGCATTAACAATGTAGGCGTTTATGACAAAAGTTACAAGACATGTTCCTTTAATACGACAGTGGTGTAAGCTCTTATATACTGGTAAAAATGCATAATTGTTACAACTGCCTATAAGAATGCAAAACAAAATCAATCAAAACAGCTAAAACTGGTATGAAATATCAAATCATTATGAAAGACGTTCGGATATTCTCATGTTTGATTTAATCTAGTTGTTTTTTAATATGAGGAATATTCCATATGTGTTTAAGCCGACATTTTTTATCTGCTTCTTGTCGAAATGACATTGCAATTTTCAGATTATAAAGTTCTAATTTTGAAGAAAAGCAATCTTCCTTTTAATTTGAACCTGGTCGTTCCACGCGGCTTCTCTTTTGCAGCCTTTGTTTGTTCATACGTGGTTAGGCTGTGCTTCTTGGCTGAGATTTTGTACGGGGTTTATATTGGAGCCAGTGTACGACAAATTCTACAATAAGACCTGTGTGACAAGCAAATCTCAGGTCAACGTGTACATCCAACCAGTATGGCAAAGATTCTCGTTTACCCCTCTTTAGATAACCCGCAGACTGATCTGAGTTTTCGCTGGGTGCACATGGCTTATTGTAGGTTTGTTCATGCGCTGAATCATTTGTCCTTGTTTACAACATGACCTGGCCCCGAAGTTATAAAACTGAGCTGAGCATGAAAATTTCTCTGCTAATAAATATGAAAATGCCAACTATTGTTGGCATTTTCATATTTAATAGCAGAGAAAATTCCATGCATGAAAATTTCTCTGCTAATGAATATGAAAATGCCAACAATAGTTGGCATTTTCATATTTATTAGCAGAGAAATTTTCTCGCTCAGCTATGTTTAGCAAGAAAGAATTTGCAATTGTTAGTAATTTGAGATTTATTAGCATGACAAAAATCATGGTCAGCTGAGGTGAGCATGAAAAAAGTTTTATAACCTCGGGGCCTGTTCTTTTTGTTCAATGAAAACACTCTATACACCAATATTGTGTTATAATTCTCGATTACTTGTTAACCCATTTATGCCCTATGGTTTAGAACACATCTTACTTTGTACAGGTCCATGTCAAGTTAAAGATTTGTCTAGTTCGTTTTTATTATTATCATTTACTATAAAAATCATGTACCAAATGCAGTGTAGGCTGATTAGATTCCGCGTTCTGTACCGTCTCATCTTGGGCAACACTGTTTGCCAGTATCCCTTTTATGGGATGTTAGACACAAATCGGTGAAAGTAGATGTATCTTTGTACAAATCATATTTGGATATTCATGTCCATTTTAAGACTCAGATTAACCCTTGTCCTGCTGAACCCGGATATACCCTGCCTTTGCAAACAGTGCAGATCCAGATCAGTTGGCTTCTTCAGAAGGATATGTACTGTTTGCCATTAAGTATGTGAATCTATATCAACAACCTTGATCAAGTAATCTGATTGGTTGAAAATTGGAAATGGGTGTGGCTTCTTAATTTATTCAGCAGGACAAGGGTTAAAATCTTGTATTTGCATTTTCTTTTTATCTTGTATTTGCAAGATAAATTTTGTCTGGACTTAATGAAGTAATAAAACTATGCATTTGTTTACGCCGTATTGGCGAAATTCATGCATATTCTTGTCAAATATTCACAGACAGCACTAAACATTTACCCCTCTCTTTGCCAATTCAGCAGACGACGAATTGGTGATAATATTATTTTCCCCAGAAAGCAGGTTTTGACATTTTATGCAAGTGGAGATAATTTGCATGAAATTTCAGGTCATGCTTACGGTGGGAAGGGAGGGGGGGGGGGGGGGGGGAAGGAGGGATATAAGAAAAGTCAATGTCTATAATATCATGACAAGTTTTAGAAGTACCTTCTGACATGTGCGCCCAATGAAGATTCAAATCAGCCTGTACATTAACCCAGTCTGATCAGAGTCTTCGTTGTCGGCACAAAGAAACTGTTTTATAATGCTAGCGTTTTTATGTAGTCCTTTGTAGCGACAGCCGTCTTACGCAACGACCCGTTTCAAGAATGCGCTTCACAAAATGACCGTTCTCTCGTTCCCTATATTTCAATAATTATAAATTTTATGATTTCTGATTGTAAAGTCACTTTACCATTATACAGCGCATTTCAACGTCTTTATTGATAAAAATGTTGAAAAACACATAATCAACATTTTGAAGAGTACTGTCACCAGGATTGTTGCCATTTTGTAGCGTCTCTCTGCTATGCAACAATCTGCTTCAAACGCGCTTTATGTGAGACAGCTCCCACTACGCCACGCCGAGTCAGCAAGCGCTTATTAACGATACAATGTTGCATAGCCATTTCCCACAAAGCGCTCTGTAGCGCTATCCTTACGCAATTTCCTCTGATGAGAGACTACGAGCTCACTTTGATGTATCACTCTACGTGGATGATAACAAGTTCAGCAACAGACGCTTCTATCTCACGGGGATAACTTGGATAAGTTTCCGGCATTTCAAATATATTTCTAACGACATCGCATGCCCTTTGGAAGCAGATGTTTATATTTTGGGAGACTTCATACACTTGGTAGACTTCGGAGACAACTATTCTAACTTCCTGTTCGCTTTCTTGCAAACCAAAATCATTTTAGAGGGGTCATCTATAAAAGGAAAGAATTTGCACCCAACGAGATTAAGTTCTTTAATTTTAGAATAGATTCCTTGTCGGAAGGGAGGTAAATACTTTTGACAAATTTGCCTCCCCTGAAAGTGCAAGCATTTGCCTTAAATAAAAATTTAAATTTTACGCAAGGGTTAAAAAATCACATTTGTGTGGAAACAATATCGACCACCTTCGCGTGACACTCAGACACTAATCAAGATATCAGGCTGATATACGTCTATATGCATGCACCTTAACATGTGCCAAGGAACTTAAGTATATATTTTGCTTGAACATGACAAAAGATAGATAATCATGATAAAGCTAAACTTGTGGCAAATGAGATGAGTGATCGGTAAGTTCATAGACTGTTGTTAGAAAATAAAAAAAAATGCAACTCTATATTTGAGGAAAATTTATATGTTTTTGAAAGTTGATATATTTTGTCCACGGTGTAAAATATTAGGTAAAATAGAGTCTATTTAAAAAAAAAAAAAAGTTACAACAAATAACAATAACATAGTAAGGCGTACCCGGGGTACGCCAGCGTGCAGCAAGTAACACCATGATAACGTTAAAGATTCAGTCACACTTTTCAACGTTTTGCTTTAACATAGGAAGCTCACTTGCGTCCTCAAACCGCACGCCTTGTAGCGCTTTCATGATCTCCGGGAAAACTACAGTTCAAAGGGCAAGATCTGGGCTATAGGGTAGATGCTGAAGAATTGCAAAACCAAGCAAAATGATTTCAAGGAGGGTTGAGTCAGCCCTGTGTCCTATAGCATTATTTTTGTGGAATATTATGTGCTCGGGGTCGAGACTGGGGCGTTTTTTCTTCAATGCCTGCAGCAAGTAATTCCCGAGAACCTGAAGTGATCGTAAGGTCAAACTTAGAATCGTGACAGTATCGCCAAAGCAGTGTCTTTTTTTTTTAACGTATTTATAATTTTTGTTAATATTAAATTAAATTATTACATTTTCAGCAGTGATTTACAGAGATTTACTAGTGAATTTTAATGGATAATTCGCCGAGTGATTATTTCATTTCGAACGTTTTGATGTCATAATTGCTAGGCGACGTTGCTGATGTTGTTGGTAACAACAATAACAATAGTCGACGTTTCGCGGAAAATTTGATAAAAATGATGGAAATCAGACTGCAATTTTCACGTCCAGTTGGCGTTATTGAGGAAAGACCTGCAACACAACTATAAAGTATGATTTTCTTGATAATCCAGTTCTGCTTTTGTGACGTCGTTAAGTCTGTATTTCAAGCACAGGATGATTTTTGCGTTAAAGTGAAACCAAGATGGCGACTGATTTTCAAACTAAACCACGGCTTCTGAAATTCATGCACTGACTGGAACTATTTTGGTAGGAAATCATAACGACTGAATGTGAAAAATCAAAGGTAAAACATGAATGAAAATGTAATAAACAGTTTATTTTGTTGTTTTGATCGATTATGGAGAAATAATTCACTCGTGTTCTAAGGTTTGCTTGTAAAAATCTCGTTCGCTTCTCTCACTCGTTTTTTACGCGCAAGCCTTAGAACACAAGTGAATTATTTCTCCTTAATCGATCAAAACAACCAAATAAACTCTATATATTTTTAAAAATCTAAATAATAGATCCAGTTAAAGTAATGTTTAAACTGTTAATCTACTACTATTACTCGGAAAGACGGTTTTTTTTCTTGGCGTTTTATTTTAAATGAAAATATTATGTTTTGGTTGAACGTATCTGATCAGAAACCATCTGTCTTTTTTGTTTCTAAGTTTTGTTTTCAAACATTTACCCTAAAATTAATTTTACGACCAAAAATTCTTACAATTTCTTTAGTAAAGTTTTTTTTTTTTTTTTTTTTTTTAACTTTTGTCTCAGAAAGTATTTCTTATTTTTCTTGCTGAATTTGAATTATTGCGATTTCACAACAATATTGTGCAATTTCAGAAAAAAAAAAATGAAATTATTGAAAATCTGCTTCCAAGTTACGTACCCTACAGATTTCAGCGGACTTGTTAAAAATCTGCGTCCAAGTTAATTACCCTACAGATTTTCTAATCTCAAGCAAAATTGAATGACTGCCTTAACTCGACGCTGCCCATTGAAGTCATGGTTTTAAAATTTCGGTTAGTGACAATGCCGTTAATAATGTTTATATCTTTCAACGGAAACACAGACTAACGTCAAAATTTCCGGTAATGACGTCGGACAGCAGATAATGTCGAGGAGTCGTACGCTAAAGAAAACGCATTAAAATGCGGTAGTAATCCATATAAGAAATGTTGACGTGCTCCGGGTATGCCGACGCGCGTTGCTATGGACACTGATACATGTAATTCAGCGAATAATATAAAATGCATTTGTATTTCAACAGCACGCATATTAGTTTATTTTAAGTTTCACAGTGATTCAAAAAATAATAAGGATGTTATACGAAGAGTCTACGGACCCGGATCACCCTTTGTATAACGAAAACAACAGTCGCTGGAAAATCAATTTTGAGCAAGAATGATTTTTGTTGAACTCAAAGTAGCTTAGGTATCAACTTTTAAGTCTATTTATTTATTTATTTATTTTTGTAATTCAAGCATGACGTAACAACAGTACTAAATTAATGAAAATATTTTCAGTTTATGTGCTGTCAGCTGTTAAGAGAAACGTTACTATAAGATTGTGCTGAACGTCCAAATATGCAGACATTCAATGCAGGAAATGGTAACATGCATTTTGAGAATTGCAGAATGCATAACTTACATTTTCCTGCTGGGAACGTCCGCACAATCACAGAATGCATAACTTACCAATTCCAGCAATGAACATTTACACAATCGCAGAAGTAATGCATTACCTGTTCCTGCACTGAACATCCGCACATCCGCAGACCATACTACTTACCAATTCTAGCTCTGAACATCTGCATACTCGCAGAATGCATTACTTACTAATTCTTGCACCGAACATCCACACACTCGCAGAAATCATTACTTACCATTTCTTGCACTGAACATCTGCAGAATGCATTACCTACCAATTCTTGCACAGAACATCCGTTAAACCTGCAGAATGCACTACTTACCAATTCTTGTACCGACCACCCACACGACCGCAGAATGCATCACTTACCTATTCTTGCACTGAACGTCCGCACACTCGCAGGGTGCATTACTTACCAATCCTTTCACTATAAATCCATACATTCGCAGAATGCATTATAACCAATTCTAGCACTGAACATCCGCACACTCGCACAATGTATTATCTACCAAATCTTGTACTGAATATCCGCAGTCCACCTTAATGCTTTACTTACACTGAACATCTTGCACTGAACATCCGCACAATCGCAGAATGCATTACTTATCAATTATTGCACTGAACATCCGCACACGCACAGAATGCATTACTTTCCAAGTCTTGCACTGAACATCCGCACACTCGCAGAATGCATTACTTACCAATTCTTGAACTGAACATCCGTACACTCAAAGAATGCATTACTTACCAATTCTAACACTGAACACCCGTATATTCGCAGAATGCATATCTTACCAATTCTTGCACTGAACATCCGCGCATCCGCAGTATGCATTACTTACCAATTAATGCACTGAACACCCGCATACCCGGAGAATGCATTAATTACCAATTCTTGCACTGAACATCCGTATACCAGCGTAATGGTTTACCTACCAGTTCTAACACTGAACATCCGCACACTCGCAGAATGCATTACTTACCAATTCTTGCACTGAACATCTACTCACTCGCAGAATGCTTTACTTACCAATTCTTGCATTGAACATCCGCACACTCGCAGAATGCATTACTTTCCAATTCCTGCTGCACTGAACATCCGTATACCAGCATAATGCTTTACTAAAAAATTCTAACACTGAACATTTGCACACTCGCAGAATGCATTACTTACCGGTTCTTGCACTGAACATACACACACTCGCAGAATACATTACTTACTAATTCTTGCACTGAACATCCGTACACTCACAGAATGCATTGCTTTCCAAGTCTTGCACTAAACATCCGCACACTCGCAGAATGCGAATGCATTATTTATTAATTCTTCCACTTAACATCCGTACAACAGCTTAATGGTTTACCTACCAATTCTAACAATGAATGCTTTACTTACCAATTAATGCACTGAACATCCACTCACTCGCAGAATGCTTTACTTACCAATTCTTGCACTGAACATCCACAAACTCACAGAATGCATTACTTACCAATTCCTGCACTGAACATCCGTACACCAGCATAATGCTTTACTTACAAATTCTAAGACTGAACATTTACACACTCACATAATGCATTACTTACCTCTTCTCGCACTGAACATACGCACACTTGCAGAATGCATTACTTACCAATTCTTGCACTGAACATCCGTACACTCACAGAATGCATTACTTTCCAAGTCTTGCACTAAGCATCCGCACACTCGCAGAATGCATTACTTACCAATTCTTGCACTGAACATCCGCACACTCGCAGAAATCATTACTTACCAATTTTAACGCTGAACATCTGCATATTTGCAGAATGCATCACTCACCAATTCTTGCACTGAACATCCGCACACCGCAGAATGCATTACTTACCAATTCCACATCCAAGCACCCTCAGAATGCATTACTTACCAAATCTTGCACCGAACATCCGTACACCTTCATAATGCCTTACTTACCAATTCTTGCACTGAACATCCGTACACCTTCATAATGCCTTACTTACAAATTCTTGCACTGACATCCGTACACCTTCATAATGCATTACTTACCAATTCTTGCACTGAACATCCTTACACCTTCATAATGCATTACTTACCAATTCTTGCACCGAACATCCGTACACCTTCATAATGCCTTACTTACCAATTCTGGCACTGAACATTCGTACACCTTCATAATGCATTACTTACCAATTCTTGCACTGAACATCCGTACACCTTCATAATGCCTTACTTACCAATTCTTGCACCGAACATCCGTACACCTTCATAATGCCTTACTTACCAATTCTTGCACCGAACATCCGTACACCTTCATAATGCCTTACTTACCAATTCTTGCACTGAACATCCGTACACCTTCATAATGCCTTACTTACCTATTCTTGCACTGAACATCCGTACACCTTCATAATGCCTTACTTACCAATTCTTGCACTGAACATCCGTACACCTTCATAATGCCTTACTTACCAATTCTTGCACTGAACATCCGTACACCTTCATAATGCCTTACTTACCAATTCTTGCACCGAACATCCGTACACCTTCATAATGCCTTACTTACCAATTCTTGCACCGAACATCCGTACACCTTCATAATGTCTTACTTACCAATTCTTGCACCGAACATCCGTACACCTTCATAATGCCTTACTTACCAATTCTTGCACTGAACATCCGTACACCTTCATAATGCATTACTTACCAATTCTTGCACTCAAAATCCGTACACCTTCATAATGCCTTACTTACCAATTCTTGCATTGAACATCCGTACACCTTCATAATGCCTTACTTACCAATTCTTGCACCGAACATCCGTACACCTTCATAATGTCTTACTTACCAATTCTTGCACCGAACATCCGTACACCTTCATAATGCCTTACTTACCAATTCTTGCACCGAACATCCGTACACCTTCATAATGCCTTACCTACCAATTCTTGCACTGAACATCAGCACAATCGCAGAATGTATAAATTAGCTTTTCCTACATTGAACAGACGCATAATCGCAGAGTGCCTAATTTATCTTTCCCTGCATTTACATTAACTTTTTCTTTTCCTGCATTATACAACTACCTTTTTCCTACATTAGTTTAAACACTCGCACAATCACAGAATATCCTTTCTTTGACATGAATGAGTAACTAAACATTTAAGATATAAACTAATTGAGGAACAAACAAAGTCCAAACAAAACGGCACATTTACGATAACCAAACAGAACAAAGAAAAATGGTAACGGAATAACAGTCTTAGAAGGTGGGTATGGGAGGGATCGGGGGTGGGGGGTCAGCAGGAAATCTGCTGGGCACATCGAACGCGATAGCTATTAAAATAGTAGTTCTTGCAATTCATTAATTAAGCAGCATCATGTTATCGTCTCACGACAGGTCATCACATAAAAAATAAAATAAAATAAAAGCATTTCCTTTATGTTTTAATGTAGCGTGTTCAGTGTCTTGAAAGTAAACGTTTCTGTTATCTATTCCTGAAACAGACAAACCAACATATGCTACTCCTCTCCCCTGCACCCTATTACCTGTATTTACATTTGTAAATCAGTATGCAATCAGTATGCACTGCACAAAAATTGCACGAAGTTGTCAACAACCAGTGAAAACCTGATTGGACTGCAGGATAAATTGAATGACGGTTTAAAATATTTACATTTGAATCAAAACCAGCCTAGCAGATGTCAGGAAGAGTCTCAGTCACAGAACATAGCCCGCAAATGACACCAAGCTGAGTGCAAAACAAACTATGACAGACAGTATACAAGAATATCAGTGAAGATACCCAGGAAATGCTACAATCACGAAGCACACCCTTCCCGAGGCACTAAAAGGAGAGATGAGGTGTCCAGGAAGAGCCTCAGTCACAGAACATAGCCCGCCAATGACACCAAGCTGAAGGTCAAACAAACTAACACAGACAGTGCAAGAGAAAATCAGTGAAGATAACCAGGAAATGGTACAATCACGAAGCACTACCCTCCCGAGGCACCAAAATAAGGAGAGATAAGGTGGTGAGGTAAAATAAAAACAATGACAAAAGAAATGCCACATATAAAAACCACCAACGAATAAACAAAGATAAACCATCACGAAAACATAATTTTGACTCCCTTAAACCCTACTTTTATATAGTAAAACTGGGGTTTACAGGGGTATACATTATTTTTCTTATTTCTGCTCAAAAACACAGATTGTGGGTACTCGCTAGAACCGCCTCGGCGAGGCGGTTCTAACGAGTACCAACAATCTATGTTTTGAGCAGAAATATGAAAAAATTCATTCAGAATTTTTATCTGAAACTTTCAGTTTTTGGTAGTGAAATTGTCAATATATTTGAATAGGCGTGTTTTCGTAATGCTACAACAGAGGAACCACCTTGGAACGATCAGAAGGGAAACTAAAAGCCACAACCAAAAAAGGTAAAGCAACACGTTCCCTTTTCCCTGATCAGGTGATCACAAAGCTAGACAGGAGACATTAAACGCAGCAAGACAACGCTCAGGACAACACACACACACACACACACACACACACACACACACACACACACACACACACACACACACACAAACTGCGAATAGCCTCAGGGCCACACAAAGAACCAACAACACCAGAACCACCAAATTAGAAAGCATTACGAAAACATGCCTATTCAAATATACTGAAAATTTTACCACCAAAAATATAAATTTTCAAATAAAAAATTCTACCTTTTTTCATATTTCTGCTCAAAACATAGATTGTGGGTACTCATTAGAACCGCCTCAATGAGGCGGTTCTAACGAGTACCCACAATCTATGTTTTGAGCAGATATAAGAAAAATAATGTATACCCATGTAAACCTTAGTTTTACTACATAAAAGTGGGGTTTAAGGAGGTCAGAATTATATGGGCATGTTTTCGTGATGTCCATTAGTAAACACTATCCGGGAGTTTAACGCTTAGCACTTTGGGTAAACTTTTCAGCAGACGACATTTTGATTGTTTTCCTCTTTTTTTCAAGGAAACAAGATTTGACAATTCATGCAAATTGTCTCCAGTGGAGACAATTTGCATGAAATGTCAAATCCTGTTTTCTGGGAAAACAAGAAAATATCATGAATTTGTCATCTGCTGAATTTGCCCAGAGAGTGATAAAAGTTAAATAGTTTTTAAAAACTACAACAACAACAAGATCATCAACAACAACAACAATAATAATAATAATAATAATAAAAACAGGCAACATGGAGCACAAACAAAACATACACAAAAAAAACAAGGCTACTTAAGATACAAAAAAAAAAAAAAAAAGCGACTAAACATGGCAAAGCTTATTTTCTTCAGATACAAGTCCTTGTCTATCACCATTACCTAAAATGAATTACTTTATATATTATTCATTTATATTTGACTGTTTTGGTATGAGCATCTGGAGCTAAATTGCATTGCTTTGATATCGTATATCAGACAATGTTTCACAGTTCTAAATAATGCATACAAAGCCCAGTATAAGTACACACAATTTGATAAAAATGCAGAATTCTCGCATTAGTCGATGTCTTATTCTATACGCGAATAGTAGCTGGTCTTTTTGTCGAAATGTTAACGCTTAGCATGCTTGGTAAAATCAGACGACATTATTTTTTACTTACCCCAGGAAACAGGCTTTGATATTTCTTGCAATTTGTCTCCTTGGGAGACAATTTGCATGAGATGCCAGAGCGTATTTTCTGACAAAAATAGGAAGAAAAATATCAATTAACCCATTTACGCCTAGCGTGCCATTAAAAGGACACTGGCAAACAGTGTAGACCCAGAACAGACTCCACAGACTGCGACGTCTGATCAAGGTCTACACTGTATGCATTACAGACAAGAGACTAATTAACCGTTATAAAAGAATTGGCTATAGCCTGGATATTATACGGCAGACTGCATGCCTAGTTGTTAACCCAATCATTGTTGATGGCTATGCTTTACTCTTTAATCGGACGACGGCGGTTCGGGCCTCAGACTCAATGACGGCCTCTTCGTATAAAACTTTAACCAGCGGGTTGGGGCTTGACGATATTTCTTTGGCTTGGCCCGCCGTGGCTCAACTGTTGGTTTTCATTTACTCTGGCACACAGTAGAATTAGCCATGAGTACTCGTCATTGTTTATCATAGTGATTAATTTGATTTTTTATGCTTTCACTTTGATGCATTGACTGTGTTGGGAGCCTTTATGAGAACCGAATTTTCATGCATTTCTGTATTAAGAGTAGCATCGCAACCCAGGGTAAAGTTGGTTAGCTGTTAACGTGCTTTAAACCCCACGGTGTTTTTTTTCTACTGACCGTTCTAAGGCGGTGGTACCAATGTTAGTCTTACTCTTTTGTTGCTTTGTGGTTCATTCTACGAGGTGATCTGTTTTAAGCTTGCCTTGTGTTATTTTGTTCTTGTGTTTTTTCAGTCCTTTTTGCATTGCGATTACCTCGCTTGGGGAAGAGAGAGCTAATTTTAGTGTTTTTGGTACGTTTGTTCGATTTGCGCTTGTTTGGTTTTGTCTGTTTCCTCTTCCTCTTGGTGTCTGGGAAGGGTTACGGCTTCTGATTGTGGCACTCTGTAGACTTTCTCTTATATTTTTTAGATCTCAGTAAAGTTTGCCTTCCTCTTTAACTGGACGACTAGGGGTCGGTCCTCAGCCTAAATGACGGCTCCCAAATCAATCTGTTTCAGATGGTTCACGCCTGACTATCAATGTTTGTGGTCGGACCCATCGTGGTCCTCTTAATTGTTTTCTTGTGTTCTGGCTTCAGATCGCCAATGAGCCCTTTGCTTCATAACGAAAACATGCCTATTCAAATATATTGAAAATTTTACAACCGAAAAAGGAAAATTTTCAGATAAAAAATTCTTATATTTTACATATTTCTGCTCAAAACATAGATTGTGGGTACTCGTTAGAACCGCCTCGGCGGGGCGGTTCTAACGAGTACCCACAATCTATGTTTTTGAGCAGAAATAAGAAAAATAATGTCTACCCCTGTAAACACCAGTTTTACCATATAAAAGTGGGGTATGTAAATATAGGTATGTTTTCGTGATGCGTTTATCTTTCTTTGGAAAGCCCGTAGGCTGTAGGGCACAGGTGCGCGGTCTGATCTGCGCTGGTCGTTCAAGTCTTATTGTAGGGTTTGTCGTGTACTGGCTCATAATACAGATTTGCGACGAAGGCTACCAGTTTTACTATATAAAAGTGGGGTTTAAGGGGGTCAAATTACATAGGCGTGTTTTCGTAATGATCTGTTTCAGACGGTTCACGCCTGACTATCAATGTTTGTGGTCGGACCCATCGTGGTCCTCTTAATTGTTTTCTTGTGTTCTGGCTTCAGATCGCCAATGAGCCCTTTGCTTTGTTTCATCACAGTATTTTGATATGCGTTTCACTTTGATGTTCCACAGACAAGGTGGAGGACCCATATTCGGACCGAACATATATCAGCCAGCGCATAACAATACCTACAATAAGACTTGTGAGACCAGCGAAGACTCAGATCAGCCTGCGTTTCCGCACAGTCTGATCAGAGTCTTCGCTGATC
The DNA here is from genome assembly GCA_964016985.1 of Anodontia alba. NCBI lineage: Eukaryota > Metazoa > Mollusca > Bivalvia > Lucinida > Lucinidae > Anodontia > Anodontia alba. The sequence goes on along the minus strand of OZ024825.1, from coordinate 103,467,089 downwards.
GCACATACGTACTACAGCCTTCAGGCTATCCAAAAAAGGGATAATCGAGAACTCTTGCTATACTGGGTGGATATATAGGCTGATCTGAGCCTTTGCTGGTCACACAGGTCTTATTGTAGGTTTTGTCGTGCGCTGGCTCATAGTTTTAACCCTTGCCATGCTGGCTAAATTAGGATGCCTTCCCAACATCTAGTTATCAGCCGATCAAATTACTTGATCCAGGTTATTAATACTAATTCAAATACTTAATGACAAACAGTGCAGATCCAGATCAGTTGGCTTCTTCAGAAGCCAACTGATCTGGATCTACACTGTTTGCAAAGGTAGGCATATCCAGCAGGACAAGGGTTAATTTGGAGCCGCATCAGAATTCAGAGTGAGGTTTCTCGCGAGTAAAACTGGTTTAAGCCGCAGAGTAGTTCTCCTACTGACCGTTCCAAGGTGGTTCTTCTATAGCGGTCAATGTTTTGTTTTGTTATGTAAATATTTGTTCCTCACCTCTCCTTCTTTTGGGGCCGCGGGAAGGCTGTGTTTCGTGATAGTGGCATTTCTGGCTATCTTCACTTATATATTTGAATATGAATGGCGGTTGTTATCGCAATAAAATCAGCTATCTTCAACACCAATGCAATATTTATATGTTTGTTTCAGTTATTAAATTGAATAGGCAGGTGTTTTGTAAAAAAAAAGAAACAACATATTATGCTGCTCAGGTTTCTTGCAATCCTAGTCTCCGGGGAGAGCATGAGTAAGCTCTGATGTTGAAGCCATGGTAACAAAGATTGCTGCAAAGCGATATTAACCCGAAGAAAGACAACTTTACAAATAATCAACATCTTAAGCAGGTTTAATCTTCACTTAGATTTTAGTATATTTCAAATGCTCCAACCAGGAAATTGCCGTCTGCGTAATTTCTTATTTCAGTCTCACATAATAATAATAATACTAATAGTAATAATAATAACGGTAATGATAAAAATAACAAAATAATAATAAAAATGATGAAAGTAATAGATAAATAAATGAATAAAGAAATAAATAAATAAGGCATCTTTACCATGTGATTTAAGTAGCTGAAAACCCGTCTTCAACCCATTTATGCCTAGTGCACTTTTCTGCCTTAACTCTTTGGACGGGTCCATTTCCAATAGAAAGGGTGTCTGGTCATTTTTACTATAACCATGACTTAAAGACATTCCTGTACTTAATGCAAACAGTGTACACCCTGATCAGATGCCGCGTTCTGTGGCGTCTGATCTGGGGCTACACTGCTTGCCAATGACCCTTTTATTGGACACTAGGCATACATAGGTTAAGAATGTCGCTGTCTATTAAGAGGTTTACCTATGAATTAGCTTGAATCTTAAGGCAAATAGACAAATTTTCAACGGAGGCAACTCGGTCAAAAGTGTTTCCTTCTTCTGAAAAGGGACCACTTCTAAAGGAAAGAATTTGCTCCCGCTGGAAGCAAATTCTTTCCTTTAGAAGTGGCCCCTTTTCAGAAAGGAAGTAGTGTACAGGATAACAAACAGAATGATAAAGGTTCTCTCTTTCACCCTTGACATTCTGAAGTTGACTCTTCCAGTCTTGAGCTGGACGCATCACTTACTGCAAATAGGGGCTTCTGTCAAAAATCAGTAACTGACTGACAAACAGTGTAGCTCCAGATGAGACGGCTCGTTACGAGCCGTCTCATCTGGATCTGCACTGTTTGCAAAGATGTTTGTATTGGTCTGCAGGGGTAAAAGGGTTAATAAACTGAAATTAAATGGAGAATGGAAGTAGAATGCAAGCTTCTCGTAAACGCCTCTCGTAAAAGATATCCTAGGAAAAAGCCATTTTATAGCAATAAATTGTTCTTTTTTTCCTGCAATTAATAGCAACGTGCTGAAGAAGGCACAATAAGAGAAATCCTAGGGCATATCATGTGTGTACAGTAAAATCTCAAGCCAGCCTGCACAGTCTGACCAGGATTTTCTCAGGTCGCAGATACATGTAGATGATTGGAGCCGTGTCATGAGAATAGGAATAAAGTTATAAAAGGTTTCTTTTGGAAACAAAGAAAACATTACCGATAGATAATGGGAGTCTTGGCTTTATTGAGACTCTTCATAAGCAGTAATTAAGTTTGCAACACTACTTACGCCCTCTAGCGTATACATGAGCAGAACTCCATTTTCAAAGGTACCACAATGGGCTCAATGATCCAAAAGGAAATAAAAATATAAATGAGTCTTATGGCTTATCTGGAAAGCGACGGCCAAGATCAGCCCTCGGATTCCTGCAGTCTGAATTTAATGTTCGTTTACAAAAAAAAAAAAAAAAAAAAAAAATCATTTAATAGACTACAATATATTTGAATACTGCCGTATTTACATGTACCTGTATTTGCCGTGTGACAGTAGGCCTGAGCAAACAGGGCAGACCCAGATTAGACGCTACGGAACGCGACGTCTGATCAGGGTCAACAATGTTTGTCACTCATCCATCAATTTTTAGACACATCAACAGGTAATGAATACTGCTTTTAAAAAAAATAGGGCAAGCATGGCCAGCGGCGTCTGATCAGGGTCTACATTGTTTGCATTAAGGTAGGAAATTTCTACAAAATATGAACATAATAAAAACTAACCAGACACCCCTTATAAAGGGAATGGGCCGGTTCAAAGAGTTAGGTAGAATAATGCACTCGGCAAAAATAGGTTAAGGTGTCCCAATATTTAGGGTAAATGCGGTACATTTGAATATGACATTAATCAGAATGTAAGGATGCCCCAAATACGTTGGGAATTTGTTGTTTATATAGGCCAAATCCGAACCAGGCATATAGTCACTAAGCTTGGATTGTCAGATACAAGACAAGGTTAATGTCTTTCCCCTTTCTCGCGTCCTATATTTAGGCAGTCAGTCAGCCAATCAGCGAGCCTTTACATGTTGGTACAGCGTCACCCATATTTTTCCAGTGTGGACACACACATTTGACATGACTACAAAAGAGCTACTGAAATTTTCAAAACATTCAAAACAGTTTAGTTCTCTTCAATTACTGAGGGCACTTCCCTTAGTTTTATATTCTCTTGTGCACGGTTGTAAACATGCAAGTCTTGTGAAGAATTGTGGCATGGGAGTTTGTTATGATCACGAGGCAATGTAACCTGGCCTCGAGGTTATAAAACTTTTTTCATGCTTAACTCAGCTGAGCATGAAATTTGTTTTGTTTTTAAATCTTAAAATACTGACAAAATTTTGAAACTTCTTTCATGCTCAACTCAGCTGAGCAAAAGTTTTTAATTTTGGTATTTTTTAATTTTTATGACCAAATGAAATTTCATGCTAAGTTGAGTTTATCATGAAAAAAGTTTTATAACATCGGGGCCAGTTCTATAGTGTTTTCATTGTACAGTATAACCTCAATGGCTCGAACCCGGATGGCTCTTTTACCGTGGGTGATTCGAACTCTTTTTTTCAGTCCCTACAAAATCCTTCAAATAGCTCAAGAAAACAAATATTTAGGGATTTTTTCTTATTTTATCATGGAATTGTATGATATGTGTACTCATTAGAATCGCCTCATCGAGGCGATTCTAATGAGTACACTCAACATACAATCAGTGTGTAAAAAATCGAAACGATTTCCCTAAATTATCGCTATTTGCTTCCTGAACTGGTGCCATGATTAACCCTCAGTGACTCGAACTACCCATGTCTCGAACGAATTTCCATGGTCCCAAAGATGTTCGAGCCATTGAGGATCGACTGTATTTAGCAACGTCATGCGAAAAGATGTTGTCGGGGCCGCCTGTGCGGACAATACAAACACAGATCAGCCGACGCATTCGAGTATTGTGATCAACACATTTGATGACCATTTTGACCCAGATGGAGGCATTGATTAGGTTGCGCATGCGTAATATATGGAGATCTTAAACTTTGTTTGTGTTTCACTGGCTTTTTATATTATCGCAAATGAGAACTTTGTAACTGAGTCTAGTGTACCCTAATATTGATTGTAGGTATAAATGGGGCGTTAGAGTAGTTGTTAAACATAGAAAAGCTATTAAGGAAAGAAAGAGCGACTAGATCTATTACTGTGTTTTCAGTAATTTAATTGTTTGAACATATTTTTATTGACACATTGTTCCATCTAGACAGAAAACATTCAACTAAGCTCTGACATGTGGAACTTGGCCGCAACTGACCTAAATTCTATTTTAGGGTTATGCAATTCAGGTCAGGTGTAACCCTTAAAGGTAAAAATTTATTCCTAGAGGGCTCGGATTCTTGCCTTTAAGAATAGTCCCCACTGATAAAGGTGGAAATATTTCCATGTTAGAATCATTTTTATCGATGTGTAGACATACCCATTAACTAAATGGTGACATATTTGGGACCCGAGGTTATGAAACTTTTTCATGCTCAACTCAGCTGAGCATGAAATTTGTTTTGCTTTTAAATCTAAAGATACCGCCAAATTCTTTTTCATCCTCAATTCAGATTAGCATGCTTAGCCGAGTTGACCGTAAAAAAATTCTTATTGTTGGTTTTTATTGTTATGACTGAGCGTGATTTCATGCTAAGTTGAGTTGAGCATGAACAAAGGTTTATAATCTCTGGACCTGGTTTACAAAATCTTACAAGACAATGATTCCTGTTCTGCGATAAAATAGTTCCCAAGTGAAGTTTATCCCTCATCTATTTATACCAGATATCGTCGAAATGCATACTGTTCAGGGCCCACCGGAGTTCATCTGTTGCATTACGAAAACACGCCTATACAAATATATTGAGAATTTTACCACCAAAAAACGAAAATTTTCAGATAAAAATCCTGATATTTTTCAAATTTCTGCTCAAAACATAGGTTGTGGGTACTTGTTAGAACCGCCTCGGCGAGGCGGTTCTAACGAGTACCCACAATCTATGTTTATGAACAGAAATAGGAAAATTAATGTACACCCCTGTAAACCCCAGTTTTACTGTATAAAAGTGGGGTTTAAGGGGGTCAAAACTATATAGGCGTGTTTTAGTGATGGTTTTCTTTTGCTTCAGCATTTCAGTTATTTCATGCTGTCGAGTCCTCATCGTTGTTTTGTGTCTGCATTCGTTTGACTTTCATGTTCACGGAGATGTTGCACTGATGAGTTAGGAACCCTTCACGCGGACTGAACAAATGTTTTAAGTACACCACGGCAGAACTAAAGGCGAGGGTTGTGGCAATGTAAAATCGATTTAAGCCACCTTCCCCTCCCCCCGCCCCCACCCCACCCCCTCCCCCCCCCCCCCCCCCCAAGTAATATTTTTACTGACCGTTCCAAGGCGGTGCTGATGCTGTGGTTTACTATTTCTGTCATTGTATGTATTTGCATGTATGTCCTGGTGATTTTTTTTTTATTTTGGCTAGCCTTAGGTCAATTTTTGGGCAAGAAACTGGCCTTTTGGTTTTCTGCTTGTAGTGTTTTGATGGTGATACCGTTGCTTTTAGTGCGTCCTTCTTTCCCTTTGGTATCTTTGAACGGAGGGTTTAGGTAATTGTATCGATTCCTAATCATTGCCTTCCTTTCTATTCACACAATTCTGGGGACGATAAAGGCTGTATGCTTTTATGAATGATACGAACAGAAAATAATCTAGTGTTAAAATTCAGTTACAAGGAGAATCTGGAAAGCATTTTGTATGTTACGGCTAGTTTAGAGTTCTCACGGGGACTTAAAACACTGATACAAATTTAAATGCAAAATTTATTTATAGCAAGAAAAGTTTTTAACAATGTAACATTAGCCATGGCTACATAATCACAAACTTAAGGGAAATGCATATAAGTTCATGGACGCCAATTCTATTCTAAATCATATTATAGTAGGCCCTTTATAGAAGGGGACAAAACGATTTCGACAGAGTTGCCTTCCTTGAAAGTGTATCCATTCCTCATAATGATAAGTCCTACTAGTAGCTACTAACACAGCTACTGCACCGGTAAAATATGGTGAATGAGTACAATTCTTATAACGATCACTCTACAGAGAAACATTTTGCCTCCATAGAGCGCCAGCAGAAAGAATATTTGTTTCTTGAGCCAATAAGTCCCTTTCCACAGAAGGCTTCTTTTAAAGAAAATAAATTCTCTCTTTGGTCGAATTCTTTTTAACCCTTAAAATGCCAAGAAAACCTGCATCTGAAAAAGTCGTCTGTTTATGTTGTCTGCTGAAAATATTCTTGCAAACTTTTCAAACCTATTTTTGCATACAGACAAACAGTGTGGACCCTGATCAGACTGCTCCTAGAGCCTGATCTGGGTCCACATTGTTTTGCAAAAAAGACTTTTAAAGTCACAAGCAGATGACAAAGCAGACGACAATTGTTGTGATTGGCAGTTTAAGGGTTAAAGTGAACAGATACACTTTCAGGTGAATTAATTTTTTAAAGCTGTTTTGCTTTCCTCTTGAAAAGGGGTCTATTTTTAATGGACATCTTTCAGAGATGACCCTTTTCCAATAGAAGATTTATGTGCAGGACTACAAAAGGAAGTCGTAAAAATGGAGTAAAATGACGAAAAGTCTGACAAGTCTATCCAATCATCTTAAGATCTTGCCCTGTCGGAACGACGGCAAATGTTTGCCGATCAGAGTTATCGCCGTTTGAGGTTCGGTCTATATTCGTCTGACGCAGAAGTTACCTTGAAGTGTTAAAACAACTGCAGCAGACGACAATTTACAACATCTATGTCTTATTTTTCAGAGAAAATAAGGCTTGGAATTTCATGTGAATCGTCTGCCTAGCAAACGATTTACAAGAAGTGTTAAGTCTCATCTTTTCTAAAAATAACAAACTCAATATTAGAATGCCGTCTGCAACAAATCTGCTTAAGGCCTTAAGGACTAATATTTGACACCTTTTTCTTCATTTGTACTGTTGCTCTTTCTGGTAGCAACATGTTCTTGTTTTGTTGTTCGGGGTGAGTTATTAATATTTAATTAGAAATTGGCAAGCTTTCAAATCCTCGTGGATGTCATCAATCAAATTGCGATTGGTGGCAACATTTTCCTAATTCTCGTGAGCTTGAAACATTAAAGAGAGCGATTAAACTAATAGACGACACAATGAGGGAACCGTTTGTTATTTTTTCACCTAATATTTCAGAACATCTCTTGAGACGCGTTGGATGAGGTTTATTCACACTTTCTCGCAAGGAAAACAACAAAACAGCATATTTTAAGTCACATCTTCTAACATTCAATAGAATGGATACACCACTTCGGGAAATACATCTGACATGGAAATAGTTGCCTTCTATCTGATCAAGGGGTCGAGCCTATCACTTTTAACCCTTGTCCTGCAGAATAAATTAAGATGCCACACCCACTTCTAATTTTCAGCCTATTAGATTACTTGATACAGATTGTTGATACAAATTCATATACTTAATGACAAACCGTCAAGATACATATCATCTTGCTTCTTAGAAGCCAACTGATCTGGGTCTACACTGTTTGCAAAGACAGTATATATCGGAGCTCAGCAGGACAAGGGTTAAGAATAAATCCCAGTTTTGAAAGGTTTCATGAACTAGGAAGAAAGATTCTGACCGAAAATATCTCCTTAGCAAAACTGTGTCAAAATCTTTCACGTATATCCATTCACATTAAATATCATTGTACATTTAATTATTGCATTTCACCTTTCCAGTTTCACAGACTAGAATATCCCAGCTAGCATTCTACGTAAATCTGCATCGGGCCGTCATCGGCCCGTCAGCTACCCTGACGGGCCGATGACGGCCCGATATAGATTTACGTAGAATGCTGACTGGGATGAGCCTTAATATGCAGCATGGGTATCTCTTGGAACATTTATATCAAAATGTATACTGTTCGTCAAGTTGCCCGTTATTTTTGTCGTTCGGACAGATCTTATTCAAAATAGTTCGGGATTCAATTTCACAACTGTCAAAAAGGTTTGTCCTTCTGGAAAAAATGTCTACTCTCTAAAAGGAAGCATTTGCTCATGAGGAGCAAATTCTTTCTTTTTAGAGTAGACTTCTTTTCAGAAAGGACTTGGTATTAAGGGATAGGAACGCAAACAAAGTCACTTACGTTATTTTTCTTGTAAAAATGCAATAAATCAACCATGTATACAGTACCCTTAATCCTACTCACAAACGAAAATGACATGTACAACATATTCAGGATACTCTGACGCAAACATCACGAAACATGCCTATATAATTTTGACCCCCTTAAACCCCACTTTTATATAGTAAAACTGGGGTTTACAGGGGTATACATTATTTTTTAAATTTCTGTTAAAAACATAAATTGTTGGTACTCGTCAGAACCGCCTCGGTGAGGCGGTTCTAACGAGTACCCACAATCTATGTTTTGAGCAGACATATGAAAAATATCAGCATTTTTTATCTGAAAATATTCAGTTTTTGGAGGTGAAATTTTCTATACATTTGAATAGGTGTGTTTTCGTAATGGTTACGGCAGATTCTTTGAACAATAATAGATACAGTAGACTCTCGTTATCTCGACTTCGTTTATCTCCACTAACGGCTTATCTCGAGCTGCAAATCTGTCCCGATTTTAACATGGAAATCTAACAACAGATAACAAAATATTGTGGAAAGAGGAGAAATTGCTCTGAAGGTCTCTATTTACCACAATATTTTCAATATTTCTCTAATTCCAGGCGTAAAATTACATTTTCATTTGTAAAATGTGGTTGTTCGATTTATTTTTTCCTCAATTCTGCGAAACTGATATGTCGATGTACAGGATATCTCGAAGTATTTGAGAGAGTCCCCTGGACTTCGAGAGAACAAGAGTTGATTGTATGTCGATTTCCATAGTTAAAAAAGGTTAATTCCGTAGTCTCTGTAAATGACTAACTCAAAAGGTGGTCGCCAGGTTGTTATCAATTTGTATGTCGATTTCCATAGTTAAAAAAGGTTAGTTCCGTAGTCTCTGTAAATGACTAGCTCAAAAGGTGGTCGCCAGGTTGTTATCAATTTCAGTGTCAGCTTCCTGGTTTCGTATGTTTATTTGACAGAGGCAGCTGTGCAAGCAGTTCATATCTACTGCATTACGCTAAGCCCATTAACCCGTTTTAGCCTATGGACTTCTACAATAACTCTTTAGACTAGTTCATTTCCAATAGAAAAGGTCTGACTAGTTATTTGATAGAAATATCCGTTTCAATGCAAACTGTGTAGGGCCTTGTCGTACTGCGGCGTCTGATCAAATCTACAATGTTTGCCAATGTTCCTTTTAAGGGGTCACTAGGCATAAATGGATTAATGTTAGGATAGGCATGTTTTAGTAAACGCTGTAGACCCAAAGGACCACTTTGAACAAGGTCGACACTTTTTGCTCTTTCTTTAGTTCATTTAGTATATACTTCACGACACATCCCGTGTAATCTTATACCTTTTTAACCCTTTCACTGCCACAGGCGATAATAATAGGCTTTGCAAACAGCATAGATCCAGATGAGACGGCTCATATGAGCCGTCTCATTTGGATCTACGCTGTTTGACATTCAGACTTTCAACTGTACATATATACTTCTTTCCATGCAATATTTTGTGGAAAAAAGCAAAAAAAAAAAAAAAAAAAAAAAAAAAAAAAAAAAAAATTGCTGACGAAAATTTGGTCCCGAAAGAGTTAAGGGAAACTAATACACTTTCGAGGCTAACTATTCTTCAAACATTTATCTACTCTGTCTGAAAAAAAAAACAACCAAAAAAAAAAAAAAAAAAAAAAGAAAAACAACAACAAAAAACAAAACAAAAAAACAAAAAAAAACAACAACAACAACCAAATCCGTATATTCTAGAAAGTACTTATCCTTTGAAAATAGACCCCTTTTCAGAAGGACTTTGGTGCACAGGAAAGCAATCAGGAAGTCACAAAATTGTCTTACTTTTCATAACTGCATCAGGTGTATCCATTCATTTTAAATTAATTATTTTCCTGCTGAACTGCAAACCGTGAAGATCCAGTTCAGTTGACTTCTAAGAAGCCAACGGTAGGGAAAGCAGTGTCCAAATACATGTATCATCAACAAAACATGCCTATATAGTTTTGACCCCCTTAAACCCCACTTTTATATAGTAAAACTGGGGTTTACAGGGGTATACATTATTTTTCTTATTTCTGCTCAAAACATAGGTTGTGGGTACTCGTTAGAACCGCCTCGCCGAGGCGATTCTAACAGGTACACACAGTCTATGTCTTGAGCAGAAATGTGAAAAATATCAGAATTTTTATCTGAAAACTTTCAGTTTTTGGTGATCAAATTTTCCATATATTTGAATAGGCGTGTTTTCGGAATGTTAGGGTAATTATATATATAAAAATCATAGATAGAAAAATTCCCATCATTTAATAGAGTTACATGGAAAGGTATCAAATAAACATAAAAAAGATTGCCTTTGGAAACAAAGAACATACTATGGATTAGAAAATGGGAGTCTCGGTTTTATTGAAACTCTTCATAAGCAGTAATGATGTTTGCAACACTGCTTACGCCCTTGAGCGTATACATGAGCAGAACTCCGTTTTCAAATATACCACAATGGGCGCAGTGATCCCAAAGGAAATGAAATCGGGACAAGACAGAAAGCACATTTCTACACATGGCACACTCGAGTAAGAACGTGTCAGTTCTGGAACGAACTAGTGTACTCTTATGAGAGTCTACTCGAAAACACATTAGCGAGTACTCAAGCACCTCATTTCTGGAGCTATGCTTATCAACTGTACTATATTGACATTAAGGGTAATTCAAGTCACCCTTTGTATTATTTTGGAATTTTCAAGAGACTTCTTAAGTATTTGCTGCACAAAAAAAAAAAAAAAAAAAAAAAAAAAAATAAAAAATAAAATAAAAAAATGTATAATGTTTACATAACATCAAGTTTCATATGATTTTGTCAAAGAGTAAACATATATTAATTTTGTCGTGTCTAATAATTGAATACTCATCTAAACTTTCAAGCAAATATGTTATGTAGTCATTAGAATCGTCTCGCAGAATACATACCATATAGTTTTCGTGAAAGATTAGACATCCATTACGAAAACAAGCCTATTCAAATATACTGTAATTTTACCACCCAAAATGAAAAAAATTAGATAAAAATTCTGATATTTTTCATATTGCTTCTCAAAACATAGATTGTGGGCACTCGTTAGAACCGCCTCACCGAGGCGGTTCTAACAAAAGCTCACAATCTATGTTTTGTGCAGAAATAAGAAAAATAATGTGTACCCCTGTAAACCCAGTTTTACTATATAAAAGTAGGGTTTAAAGGGGTCAACATTATATAGGCATGTTTTCCTGATGTGAATACTCCGTTATCTCGAAATATATGGTCAATATAATTCCATATCTCTTTCCAGGTGGAAGCGTCTAGACAGTGTCACGTGTGCGAAGTTTTCACAGGTCATGAGATTTACCCTTGTAGAATATGTTCTAAAGCCTTTCACAAGAGTTGTCTACAGAAGCTAGGGCGATGCCAAGAACCGCAAGATATCGCCCTTCTTCACGGCGCCAAATCACCCACAGGTTGGACTTGTTATCTTTGTGTAAGTACACATAAATGTCGCATGTATACCGCATTTACTCTCTGAGTATTTGAACAGTCAGGCTTGAGCAAAAGGTGAAGACCCAGATTAGACGCCGCTGATCAGGTTTGCCACCATCCAGCAGTGTTCAGAAACATCACGAAAACATGCATATATAACTTTGACCCCACCTTAAACCTCACTTTTATATGGTAAAGCTGGGGTTTACAGGGGTATACATTATTTTTCTTATCTTTGCTAAAAAAATAGATTAAGGGTACTCGTTAGAACCGCCTCGCCGAGAAGGTTCTAATGAGTACCCACAATCTATGTTTTTGAACAGAAATGTAAAAGATATCAGAGATCTGAAATTTTTCAGTTTTTGGAGGTAAACTTTCTATATATTTGAATAGGCGTTTTTTCGTAATACATCAATAGGTAGTAAAATCTGCCTGTTTTAAGTTTAGGAGGAGTTAAGGTGTTCGAATGTTTAGAGTTTATCTATGATCTTATCTTCTATCTTCTATAATGAGAGATAGCAGCAGTATTTCTATTATCACCCTTGACAGGTAAAATCCAAAGTAGATCCAATACTAACCAGGTCCTTCTAATTGAAATCCTCTACTTTCCTCAAAGGTCATTAGTGGAATGTAACAGATTCTTAACTTTACATTTCTCCATACTTACATGAAAAAATCAGTAACATTATATATTTCATTGCACAGAAAATATTTCTTTTATGATATTTTGGAAGCTGTATTGGCATATGACCTTGTTAAAATTAGATTTATCAAGGAAAAGGAAGTGATACTTAATGGAAATGCTAATTATAAAAGCAGAGGAATCTAATTAATTGGATCTGGTTGTTTACAGAAAGTACAAGGGGAGTTAACTGACTGCTTTCTCCCATCATTGTGTTAATGGACAGAAGAAATACGATGGACAAGCTATTAAAGTCGCTACTCCATATATTTGATAGTTTTGTTTTGTTTTAGTAAGGTTATGTTATGTTGCTTTGTTTTTTTATACATTTAGTATAAACCACTATGTATGAAGTTATTTGTGCAGATCTATAAGTCGCGGTCTATAAAATCTGACAGGACACCGACTCTGTCTGTACAACAATATGGAACTGTAACAAATAGTTTCAAACGTGTTGTCTCCTTTTGAGAAATTTAACGTCTATTGTCATGTCAAGTTTTACCAGACAGTATAGTTGAAGTAATTCTGTAGTATACAATACAGGATTTCGAATTCTTTTAAAAAATCAAGCTCAGAATGCCATATATAGAATACAGTACCCTTTCAACGAATATGGCTTTGCTAGAAATCTGTGTCAGGCACTTTGATAACTGAAATCGTCTTACTTGGCACATACCCTAAAATACACGGCACTTTACCAGTTTTGACCTTGCTGGATTTAGGTTTATCAAAGAGATTGCGGTAGACAAAGTTTTTTTTTTTTTTTTTTTTTTTTTTTTTTGTATTCTGAACTAAATGCCCAGCTAGCATTCTACGTAAATCTACATCGGGCCGTCATCGGCCCGTCAGCTACCCTGACGGGCCGATGACGGCCCGATATAGATTTACGTAGAATGTTGACTGGGTTGAAGCTCTACGAGCTTTTAAATTATCGATACTAACATATGAAAAAGGGAATTTCTTTATCGATAATAGTACAAAGCTTTCTGCAAGAAGTTATACAGTTATTGTTGCATTGGTTTAATGCAGCAAACACTTTAAATTGAGATCCCAGATAATACGGGTTACGTTTGAGTTAATGTAAATGCTTTGAGAATTGGTTAAGAGGAGTGGATACATATTTTAGGTGAGACAACTCAGTCGAAATCGTTTTTGCCAACCCGCGCCCCAGCCCCGTCATCTAACAGGGTCTGCTCTAATAAGGAAGACTTTGGAACAAACATTGCCCCTTTAGAGTAGACACCTTTTCAAAAGAGGATTGGAGTACGGGAACGCAAACTGTTACTATCCTTTCGACATCACTTGGAAAGACAGTTTTTGCTTTGCCTTTTATCTTGATTGAAAATATTTAGTTCTGATTGACCATGTCTTATCACAAAACATTTGTCTTTTCTGTTTCTGTGTTCTGTTCTCAAATATGTACTCTAAAATTACATTTACAGCCGAAAGTTTGTCTGACTTATGTAATTTCTATACTGAAGTTATTTTTGGAACTTTTGTTTAAGAAACTATTTTTCAGTTTTCTTTGCTGAATTTGAATGTTTCACCACAATATTGTGAAGATTTAAGAAAAATGAACAAGCGGAACTTGTTGAAAATCTGCCTTCAATTTACCTACACTACAGATTTCTGCATATTTTGCATTCATTTTTACTATGTTAAAAAGTGAAAATATTTGATTTAAAACAACAACAACAACAACAACAACAACAACAACAACAACAACAACAACAAACAACAACAACAACAACAAAAAAAAAACAAAAAAAAAAACAAAAAAAAACACATAACCCCCCCCCCCCAAAAAAAAACAACAAAACAAAACAATAACTAAAATAGGTAGCTAAAACGTCAAAAAGATTGCCATGGAAACAAAGGACGCACTACAGATTAGAAAATGAGAGTCTCGGCCCCACCGAAATTCCCCACAAGCAGCAACGAAGCATGCAACACCGCTTACCGCTTTATAAGAAATGGTTTGCATTAAATCACGACAAAACTTGGGCGCCTTTATGCGAACCGAATTTTTATGTGTTTCTGTATTATGAGTAGCATCGGGACCCAGGGTGTAGTTAGCTAGCTGTAAAAGTGCTTTAACCCCCCGGTGGTTTATTCTACTGACCGTTCTAAGGCGGTGGTCCCGTGTTAGTTTTACTCTTTGTTGCTTTGTGGTTTATTCTACGAGGCGATTTGTTGAATGTCTTTCCATGTGTCATTTTGTTCTTGTGTTTTTCAGTCCTTTTAGTATTGCGATTACCTCGCTTGGGGAAGAGAGAGCTAATCTTAGTGCTTTTCGTACGTTTGTTCGCTTTGTGCTTGTTTGGATGTGTCGGTTTCCTCTTGGGGTCTGGGAAGGGCTGCGGTTTGTGATTGTGGCACTCCCTGGACTTTTCTCTTACCCTTTTTTTTTGCAAATTTACTGCTAAAGCATAGTAGTCACAAAATTTGTCATCGTTGTGAAAAGTACTGCATCCAATCTCCTCAACTTTTTTGTAGCGCTGGGTAAAATAAGAGGCTTTTAAGAACTGCGTTTATCCGGATGAGATACTAATAGAGGAACCGACTGCATGAAAGTATAGATTTATTAAAGTTGTTATTATTTGATCTCAGAATTCCAGATATAGCCTTCTTCTAACAAAGCGTTTGTTAAAAAAGTTGCAGACGGCAATAGTATTGTTAAAAAGTTTGCGACAACGAGTTAAAGCAATTGTCATTTTCCCGCAATCTAGAGAAGAGCAACAACACCATTCTCTGATGAACACTTTTCTGTTTACAGTGCTGTTTAAAGGTTAACAAATCTAGATTAGCCCTATATTGCTCATAGCCGAATCGCGCGATTTAAAATTGTTCCTTCGAGGTATTTGCGGAAGCGAAGGCTCAGATCAGAACAGTCCCTGCATTCTTTACAATCATTGAATATTAGTCAATATATCGAAATGTATAACGAAATTGTTAAAGACGTCCTGAAAGAGTGCCAATCACAGACATAGCCTAAAAAAAACATACAAGAGGACTTACAAAAGATCGTCTTTTAATTGTTTAAGCCCGAAGGAATTCTACAGAATGCAAAATCGTAAGCGAAAGCGAAAGCCAAAACATGCAGCGACACAATACTAGTATAACATCATTTCTTTATGTTTAGAGTTCAAGTGTAAATCGTACACTATTTTAAGCATTTTGTGGGCTCATATAGACATTGTCTATAAAATGAAACTACAAAACAAACTGTTCATTTCAAATGTGACTGGGGAAGAAAATTTTCTTTACATTAATCGATACAAATATCATTAATGGAAAGAATGGGATGTAAGCATATAAAAAGTCTACAGAAAATCAAGCTAAATGCAAACTTTCACCAAGGTCATATTATGTAAACGGGATACCTAAATTAATTTGTATTACCTGCTGAGAGGGTGGACAGGGGGGGCGGGGGTACGGGAATAAGGGGGGCGGGGGACGGGGATAAAGGGGGACGGGGGAAGAGGGGGCGGGGGTACGGAAATTTTGGGGGCGGGTGTTATGCGAAAATTTGTTGTATTTTACTGATTTTACTCTATTTTTATGTACTTCAATGCAATAACTGGGTATCAGAAGTATCTAATAGACGTATTGAAGTAAATTCAGGTATATTAACAATGAATCCGGCGTTGACTTCACTTCACCGACAAGGAGTGTTCCGCTAAGTGTGGTTTACATTGACTTCGTTTACGTCCGATTTCGGTTTATCTCTAGTTGATTACTTCCCTTTGATTCCGAAAGTTCACAAAATAGCCGTTGTTTCGGTGGCAATCTACACTTTTAGAAATAATTATCCTTCTGCCGTAGACAATCTTTTATTTGCTCATAGTTGGATATGGACTTTTGCACTGTTCAAAAAAGAAAAAAAGAAAAATAACAAAACAAAAATCTTCAAGATCCAACATGAAGTTTCTGATAGGTGTTCCAAACACGGAATATATACGTTGCCCGGTGGGGTAGTTGGGTGAGGCAAAAGTGTCGTGTGTCTTACGTCACCGGGCGTCCAACTGATATTTGCTTACAGTTGGGCACGGCCTGCTATCCTTGCAGAAGGTAAAGGTAGAGGGGTAATGTTTTTATTTGTTCTGTTTCTTTACTTTCATTCATTTTCCTTTCTCCACTGTCCCTCTCTTTTATCTCCTCTACTGTCTCCTATCTCTCTTCTCCCTTTTTCTGGGAGATGACACAAAATGACCCACAAGTGTTGACGTGTGGTTAAACCCCAAAATCAATCAAATCAATCACACGTTGCCCGGTGACAAAACAGGCACCATTCATAGGCTTATGGACCAATAGACTGTCCGTGTCCGTGGTCGTGAATAGTCTGTATTAATTGCAAAATATATATAGTAACTGCTAATTGGTCCGCGAGTAGTGCGTGGTCCGTGAATAGTCCACAATTAGTCCGTAAATGGTGCATCGTACATCGGTCCGCAATCAGATCGTCTGTGAAAAGTCCTTGGTCCGTGAATGGTCAGTTATGATCCGAAAATTGGTCCGTAAATGGTCCGTAGCAGCAATAACATGGTCAGTTAATTGAAAACTACAAAATAACTCAATGATAAATCATAATTTTAATTGATTGTCTCTTATGACCTGTAATCAAAACACTTGATTTTTTTTTTGGAAAATTTGACTTATCGTACTGAATGTGTGATATTTTGTCACCTTGGATGAAACCGTTTCATCACGAAAACATGCCTATATAAATTTGACCCCCATCAACCCCATTTTTATATAGTAAAATTGGGGTTTACAGGGGTATACATTATTTTTCTTATTTTGATAAATAGCATAGATTGCGGGTACTCGTTAGAACCGCCTCGCCGAGGCGGTTCTAACGAGTACCCACAATGTATGTTTTGAGCAGAAATATGAAAAATATCGGGGTTTTTATCTGAAATTTTTGGAGTTTTTGGAGGTGAAATCTTCTATATATTTGAATAGGCATGTTTTCGTAATGTTGGCGTTTTGAACATGTGAACATAAAGCCAGAATCCGGCATGCGGCAGATACAAAACAGTGGAATTCCGGTCACATTAAGTAAAGTGAATAAGTGAACTCAGGAACTGATACAGTCAAATCCACATCTAACCCCCAACACCAAAGGTAAAGACAGATCGATACAATTAAGCAGCCACAATGAACAGATGGCAAGCAGAGCTGGCAACTTTTTTCCCAAGATGGTTGCAACTCTGTTACCCAAACTTATAAACTGAATTATCTTCTTAAACATACATAAATGTTAAAAGTAAACATTAGAAAGTGAAACACTACATAACATTTTACAAAAAGTACCACAATGAAACTCTCGCTCTCAGCTTCCATAGGGGTAAAAATGTAAAAATATATTTATTTGTTCGGTCCGTTTGGAGGTCTTCTAACTCGTCCATTAATCATTACGGACAGTGAACAAATCACAGATAATGTCCATAATGAAGCACAACTGATAATAAACTGTTATGTTTTGATTCTCAAATCCTTTGATAAGATGATCTCTAATTTTAGAGACAGTATATGTTATGCCACTAGGATCAATTCCATTGAAGATGCTGACCATATTTGCAATTGTGTAAAACCACAGTCATTTGTATTCGTTTGTACAGAGCATTTAAAGTGTCTAACAAAGATTTTCGGCAAAGGGCTAAACATCTTGTTTGCAATTGCCATTTCAGTGGCACTTGAAATGTTAGTACTGCCTGCACTATCATACAAGTTGACAACATCATCGTCGCAGTTAAATTTGGAGAAACAAATCCAGTGCAGACCTACATCATTAGAATGGGTATCAAAAATCTGTACTATTGGATTACTTCAACGTACATGTAAATATTTATGCCAATGTAAAGTTACGTTATCCATAAGATAAAGTTATTCCGATTTTGATATTACTTCTAGTTTTTCATATATCAAAAGTGGCGTTCGTAATTTAAATGACGGTCCGTGCTTTGTCAAGTCCGTCGATAATAGGGTCCGTGGTTTGTCAAGTCCGTGAATTGTAGGTCCGTATCCGTGAATAATTTGCCCGTATTTTGTCATGCAGTCCGTGTATTGTCAATAGGTCGGTAAGTCCATGAGTCCGTGTCCGTAAGTGGTCCGTGTTTTGTCAACCACCACACACGTTCGACATTTAACTCTTAACTTTTGAGAAAACCACGAAAAAGATTATTGTTATCACGGACCCCTAAGTGTGGGATCAAGCTTATCCAAAATATGAAAGAAGATGCAGATTTACATGGTATTCTTGAGTTTTGATTTCAGTAATTAATACGACTGTTTTTGTGCCAATGTGGATCAGTTAAGGCCCGGACCTAGGCCCACCACATTTTGTTCTTGACCAGTTTAGGACCGGATCAAGGCCCACCAACTTGTGATACCTGTTTTCCATGGCTCATATGCAGGCCCTTACGCAGACTTTTGAAATGGAGGGTGCAAATCTTTAGCTATTCTGTAAAGGGGGTGCAAATGCTAAGGAAATCCGATTTTGGGGCAAAATTAGGTGTGTATTTTGGGGTCAAAATCTGCATGAATGTATATTGCATAGTCATGTTTGAATTTAATTATAGCGTTGGGGATATTAGAAATTCTGATTTAGAGGAGGGAATAATTTGTTCGGGGGAGGGAAGTGGGGGTAAGGGGGATGGAAGTGGGGGTAAGTGGGGAGGGAAGTGGGGAATGCCTACCCCCCTGTCCACCCCCTCCCTGTTAGTTGCCCCATTCTCTGTTCAAGTGATATTACCATGATTTTATAGATGAAATCAAATTGATCGGACGTTCATGAATGTCAAAATATACTATTATTATATACTATTGCTATTATGCACCTCAACGTTCATGAAAAATTAAGAAACTACCGGTACATTTTGATAGTAAAACGCGTGTCTAGAGTTCTTTTAAATGATGGCCATTCAACAGAGGAAAATATATACAACCCTCTGCTGCAAAGACTTATAATTAGCCCACTAGTAATAGAACCTACCATAAAGGTCATTATGCCCCCAACTTCAGAGAAGTTGGAGGGGCATATTGCTTCTGGGTTGTTCGTCCGTCCGTCCTACCGTCCGTCCGTTCGTCACGCTTTTTGATGCATAGCATTACTTTAGAACCGTGAAAGCTACTGTTTTGTTCTTATATGGATTTCTCATGAAAAAAAATTCTGACACATGTTTTTTTCTTGACAGGATTATGCCCCTTTTCTGAGTTATGGCCCTTTGAAAAAAATATGGATGCAATCTTGTCAGCAAAATATCTCAAAAACTATTGAAGCTAGAGCCTTGAAACTTAATGAATAGACTAGTAGTGATAAGTAGACAACCTGATTAACTTTTGAAGAAATTTTGCAAAAATACTTCTTGAGTTATGGCCCTTTGTAATTTTGGGCATTTTTACCT
This sequence comes from Anodontia alba, assembly GCA_964016985.1. Classification (NCBI taxonomy): domain Eukaryota; kingdom Metazoa; phylum Mollusca; class Bivalvia; order Lucinida; family Lucinidae; genus Anodontia; species Anodontia alba. Next base: position 103,447,411 of record OZ024825.1, on the reverse strand, counting down.
TGTCAGCAAAATATCTCAAAAACTGTTAGAGTTAGGGCCTTGAAACTTAGTAAATGGATTTGTAGTGATGAGTAGATGACCTGGTTAACTTTTGAGAAAATTCTGAAAAATACTTCATGAGTTATGGCCCTTTATTTTGGGCATTTTACCTTGTCAGCAAAATATCTCAAAAACAGTTGAAGCTAGACCCGTGAAACATGATAAATAGACTGGTAGTGATGAGTAGACAATCTGATAAACGTTTAAAGAAATTTTGAAATATACTTCTTGAGTTATGGCCTTTTGTAATTTTGGGCATTTTTACCTTGTCAGCAAAATATCACAAAAACTGTTAGAGCTAGAGCCTTGAAACTTAATAAATGAATTTGTAGTGATGAGTAGATGACCTGATTTATTTTTGAAGAAATTCTAAAAAAAAAAAAAAAAAAAAAAAAAAAAAAAAAAAAAAAAAAAAACTTCATGAGCTATGGCCTTTAGTAAAATTTTGGGCAATTTTACCTTGTCAGCAAAACATCTCAAAAACCGTTGGAGCTAGAGCCTTGAAACTTGATGAATAGACTGGTAGTGATGAGTAGACAACCTGATTCACTTTTGAAGAAATTTTAGCAAAATACTTCTTGAGTTATGGCCCTTTGTAATTTTGGGCATTTGTACCTTGTCAGCAAAATATCTCAAAAACTGTTAGAGTTAGAGCCTTGAAACTATATAAATAGATTTATAGTGATGAGTAGATGACCTGATAAACTTTTTAAGAAATTCTGAAAAATACTTCATGAGTTATGCCTCTTTCATGAGTTATGCATCTTCGTGAGTTACGCCTCTTTCATGAGTTATGCCTCTTTGTAATTTTGGACATTTTTATCTTGTCAGCAAAATATCTCAAAAACAGTTGGAGCTAGAGCCTTGAAACTTGATGAATAGACTGGTTGTGATGAGTAGGCTATCTGATTAACTTTTGAAGAAACTAGTCAAATATTTGTACAAAATACAGGCTAAAGGAGTAGTTTAAGGCCTGCGTACATTATTTCAAGAATGGCTGATGTTTGTAGGCAGGTTTTTTTTTTTTTTTTTTTTATTTTACCCTTACCCTGCCAGACCCGGATATGCATTGCCTTTGCACACAATGTAGATCTGGATCAGAAGCCACTGATCTGGATCTGCACTGTTCAACTGATATGGTCTGCATGCTTTGCTATTCAATGTGTGGGTTAGTATAAAAAAATTGGGATCAAGTGGTTTGATTTGCCAGAAGTTTGAAAAGGGAATGGGTTGAGGAATGACAATAAAAGGTCATTTTTCAATACAGTCCTTAAAATTATTGCGAGTTTTTGGTTGCTGCTTGATACCAGTTACTCTTACGTATGGTGTTGTCTCTGGTACTAGCAACTAAGTGTCCCTCCAGTTGCTCTGTTCTGTACTAGGATGTATCAAAATATTTATTTTATTTTGTATATTAAGTAATCTAGATATGGTGCCCCATACATCAGAACTGGAAGATGTTTTGTTATTGTCTGTCTATTTTCGTTTTCATATTTTTCCATATTTACGTTATTTTATGTATATGTGTAGTGTTGCATATTTCAAAGGTTGTAGCTTTACTGGTGTGGGAATGGAATTTAAAATTAAACTTGTTGAAAGAGAATGTCTGAAACTTTAAGTATATACAGTCAGAACTGCAGGGGTTTGAATACTATGGAAAAACGAAGGGATGTATTTCAATATTTAAGAAAGAAAAAATATGATATTATTTGTCTTCAAGATGTTCATTTGGAAGAAAAGATGGAGTTATATGTTAAAAGTGAGTGGGGGTTTCGATTGTACATGAGTCCCTATAAGAGTAATTCTAGAGGTGTTATGGTTTTAATAAATAATACCTTTGAGCATGAAATAGGAAGAATAAAAAAGGATCCTAATGGTAATTTTATTATCATAGAGTTGACAATTTTGGGTAAAAAAATTACATTAGTAAATTTGTATGGTCCCAATGATGACAAACCTCAGTTTTATAATACTATACAACAGTATATTTCTGAATTTGGTAATGAACATGTTGTATGGTGTGGAGATTGGAACCTGGTCCTTAATAGTGATCTCGACACAGTAAACTATAAAAATATAAATAATCCAAGAGCCAGGAATACTGTTATAAATATTATAGATGAAAACGGATATGTTGATGTCTGGAGGGTTTTAAATGATACAAAAAAGAAATTTACATGGAGAAGACTAATTCCAGATAGAAAACAAGCACGGTTAGATTTTTTTATTGTAAGTGAAGATATGTTCACATTAGTTCATGACAGTGATATAGTGCCTGGTTATCGAACTGACCATTCTGGTATTATTTTGAAAATCAAATTACAGGAAAATGAACGTGGAAGACGATACTGGAAATTTAATAATTCACTATTAAAAGACACAAATTATGTAACAACAGTTAAAACTGTAATTGACGATACAATAAATTTATATAAAATTAATAATAATAATAATAATAATAATAATAATAATAATAATAATACTGTTCCCGATGATAATATCCAATTCACAATAAATGATCAATTATTTTTAGAGACATTACTTATTATGATTAGGGGGGAAACCATTAAATATAGTTCTATAAAGAAAAAGGAAAATATGCAAGAAGAAATTAAATTAGAAAAAGAAATTTTGGAAATAGAGGAAAACATTAATAATACTACCTTAAATATTCACATAAATGATTTGAATAGTTTAGAAGAAAAAAGAAATAGATTATATGAGATAAGAAATAAAAAAATGGAGGGAGTTTTATTACGATCGAGGTGTAGATATGAAGATCTCGGGGAAAAGCCAACCAAATATTTTTTAAATTTAGAAAGTAGGAATTTTACCAGTAAGGTTATATCTAAGTTAACAAATGAACAGGGGGAGGATTTTACAGATACTCCAGACATATTAAATTATCAGAAAAGTTATAATAGTACTTTATATTCAGAGACTATAAACATTGATGATACACCTATCTCTGAAGAAATTGGGAGGAATCCAAGAAAATTATCAGACAATGAATCTATAAAACTAGAGGGTGAAATTACATATGCAGAACTACTTACTGCTTTGAAAAAGATGAAAAACTGTAAAAGTCCAGGAAATGATGGTTTTACTTCGGAATTCTTCAAATTTTTCTGGTCAGATGTAGGTGTTTTTATATTGAGATCTTTAAATTATGCTTATAGAACAGACTCTTTATCAGTTACACAAAAACAGGGTATTATAACCTGCATACCTAAACCAAATAAGTCAAGGCATTTTTTAAAGAACTGGAGACCAATTTCTCTCCTAAATGTCATTTATAAATTAGCCTCCTCAGTAATTGCAAATCGGATTAAATCAGTTTTAGATAGTTATAATTCACGAAGATCAGAAAGGCTTTATTGCTGGTAGATTTATTGGTGAAAATGTCCGATTAATATATGATGTTTTATTTGAAACAAAACAACAAAATATACCAGGTTTATTACTTTCTATAGATTTTCAACAAGCATTCGACTCTGTTTCATGGAAATTTATTTCGAAGACTTTAGATTATTTTAATTTTGGTCCCTCTATCAAGAAATGGATTAAACTTTTTCAAAATGGAGCAGAATCATGTATTCTGCAAAATGGTTTCTTGTCAGAGTTTTTCTATTTACAAAGAGGGTGTAGACAAGGAGACCCTATCTCCCCCTACTTATTTATTCTCTGTGCAGAGGTGTTGAGCCTAATGATGAGAAAAGAAATTGCAATTAAAGGAATTGATATAAATGATAAAACCTTTTTACTTAGTCAATATGCAGATGATACTCAGATATTTTTAAATGGGTCCGAAACTTCACTATTAGCAACTTTAGGTATTTTAAAAAAATTCTACTTAATGTCAGGGCTGAAAATAAATGAGGATAAAACAAAAGCTCTCTGGATAGGTTCAATGTAGGATCAGATTTGAGGTTATGTCATAACTATAATCTTGATTGGGAGCAGGGTCCAATTAAAATACTAGGTGTTATATTTACCCCTGAAGTTTTTAATATATGGGATTTTAACTCCTTAGAAACAGTACGAAAAATGGAGAAAATACTACAATCATGGTCAAAAAGAAAGCTGACTCTCCCAGGCAAGATCACAATCATAAAATCTTTAGCATTTTCAAAATTTATTAATCTATTTACAGCTCTTCCAAACCCCCCGGAACAGTTTGTCAAACAGTTAGAGAAATTATTTTATAAGTTTTTGTGGAACTCAGGGCCCGATAGGATAAGTCGTAATGTTATTATACAAGATGTTAAGGAGGGTGGACTAAGGATGATAAAAATAAACAAATTTATCGAATCACTAAAAGTAACATGGTTGCGTAGAATTTTAATTAGTACAAACGAATGTTCTTGGAACAGACTTTCCCGTGTTGACTTTAGAAAACTTGTTATTTTTGGAGATGGTTATGCCAAACTTTGTGCTTCAAATCTAAGTAATCCTTTTTGGATTGATGTTTTAAATAGTTGGAAAGCTTTTTTAAAATGCAATCCAGCAAGTCAAACTGAAGATGTTTTAAACTCACCAATATGGTTTAATTCAGAAATGCAACATGGTGGAAAATTCTTCATTAAAAATTGGTATGAGAAAGGAATAAGGAATATAGTTGATCTTGTTAATGAGAATGGGGTGTTTTATGATTTTAATCAGTTCAAAACTTTGTTTAATGTTCGAGGCACAATTTTAGATTTTCAAGGAGTAATAAATAGAATACCACAGGTCTGGAAGAATTTATTAAACAATAATATTCAAACCTGTATTGATATGAAATATAATGTAATATGTTCAAAACATGTTAAACTTATTCTTAAAGATAAAAAAGGTTGTAAGAAAATTTATGAAAGTTTTATAAAAAGCGAAAATGATTTACCAAATAGATGGCAACGAGATCTAGGGGATATTTCAAAGGAGGAAAAATGTCAATATAATACAGCCCTTAATGATATCAAAGAGGTTAAATTGAAAGATTTCCAGTACAAAATTAATAATAGAATTTTGACAACCAATTCATTTTTATACAAAATCAATAAAATAGACAGCAATAGATGTTCCTTCTGTGAACAGGCAATAGAATCAATTAAACATTTATTTGTAGACTGTCCTAAAGTAAAAGCGTTTTGGAACACATTGAAAAACTGGCTACAGCTTAATGGGAACATAAATTTAAGTATCACTGATAAAAATATCATATTTGCTTGGCCACATGAATCATCCTTAATTAGTTATCTCATAATTATAGCTAAGTATTATATTTATAAAACAAAGTTTTTATCCAAACATTTGAGTATACAAGGATTTCAATCATTGTTGAAAAGAAAATTTAAAAATGAACAGTATATTGCAAGAATAAATGATAAGTATAATAAATTTCTGGGAAAATGGTCTTCCTTGGTCCGTCCGCTTAACACAATGTGAGAAAGGAGTTCCGTTTTTTTTGTTGTTTTTTTTTTATATAATTAAAACAGTTCTGACACTCTACAGTATACAAAGTCTTAGATACCTTTAATTTATATTCATATGTAAAAGATAAAAAAATTATAACCCACCCAGGACTACACACCTGCGAACTATGAAAGAAAATCTCAGTACTAAATATAGCATGTGACATTAATATCTTCTTGGATAGATATACTCGTAATATATAATTGCAAAAAAGTTGTCATACAATTATAAGAAACTACTATTTTTTTGTTATATGATAATGTCTAAATGTACTTTGTAAAGACAAAAATTGTCACATATATGTTTGTGTATGTCTATATATGTTTGTGTATATCTTTAAAAGAATAAATATGGAAAAAAAAAAAAAAAAAAATTTTGAAGAAATTTTTGAAAAATAATTCTTGAGTAATGGCCCTTTGTGATTTTGGGCATTTTTACCTTGTCAGCAAAATATCTCAAAAACTATTAGAGCTAGAGCCTTGAAACTTAATAAATAGATTTATAGAGAGGAGTAGATGACCTGATTAACTTTTGAAGAAATTCTAAAAACATCTTCATGAGTTATGGCCCTTTGTAATTTTGGGCATTTTACCTTGTTAGCAAAATATCTCAAAAACAGTTAAAGCTAGAGCCTTGAAACTTGATGAGTAGACTGGTAGTGATGAGTAGACAACCTGATTAACGTTTGAAGAAATTTTTGAAAAATACTTCTTGAGTTATGGCCCTTTGTGATTTTGGGCAGTTTTACCTTATCAGCAAAATATCTCAAAAACTGTTAGAGCTAGAGACATGAAATTAGGTGAATGGATTTCTAATGATTAGTAGACAACCTTTTAACCTTTGAATAAATTTTGAAAAATACTTATTGAGTTATGGCCCTCTGTAATTTTGGGCATTTTTATCTTGATAGCAAAATATCTCAAAAAAAAAAAAAAAAAAAAAAAAAATAACTGTTAGAGCTAGAGACTTGAAACTTGGTGAATTGATTGGTAATGATGAGTAGATGACCTGATTAACTTTAGTGATAATTCTGAAAAATATTTCGTAAGTAAGTAATGGCCCTTTGTAAATTTGGGCATGTTTCCCTTGTCAGCGAAATATCTAAAAAACTATTGAAGCTGGAGCCTGGAAACTTGATGAATAGATTGGTAGCGATGAGTAGATGACCTGATTATGCCCCCAGTTTCGAATGGAATTGACGGGGCATATTATTTTGCCTTCGTTTGTCCGTCCGTCCATTTGTCCGTTCGTCAAGCTTTTTTGTGCATGCCATATCTTAAGAACCCTGCATGCTAGGGTTTTGATATTTTATATTTGGGTTCCCAACGGAAAATAGCTGACCCGTATTTTTTTCTTGTCCAGCATGTTTGTTTAGAGTTATGCCCCTTTGGAAAAAATCTGAATTAAATTTTGTGAGCAAGATATCTCGAAAAGTATTTAAGCTGGGTTCTTGAAATTCGATATAGTGAGTGGGAATGATGTGTAAATTACCTGATTATATTTTGAGAGAATTCTGTGAAAATATTGATAAAGTTACGGCCCTTTGCTGTTCTGCGCATTTGAGCTTGTCAGCAAGATGTCTCGAAAAGTGCTTAAGCTAGGGTCTTGAAATATTATATGCTAATTGGGGATGATGTGGAGATTACCTGATTTGTTTTTTAGAGAATTCCATGAAAATTGACGTAGTCATGGCCCTTTGTAGTTCTAGGCATTTTGACCTTGTCAGCAAGATATCTCAAAAAGTATTTAAGCCAGAGCCATGATATTTGGTTTACTGACTGGGATTGAAGAGGAGATCATCTGATTAAATTTTGAACCAATTTAATGAAATGTTGGAGTTATGGCTCTTCGCAATTTCTGGCCATTTAATGTCGTTGCTTTATTGTGTATAGCATAAGTTTAGAACCATGTATGCTTATGTTTTGAAATTTCATATTTTGATTCCTCATGAAAAAAAATAGGTGACCCGTATATCATAATTATCTCCTATTTTAGAGTTATTTCCCTTTGATAAAATAACATTGAAATTTCATATATTTGTACTATTGTTACCGTCATGGGCAAGCGGTGTTGGAGTCAAGCAGTGTGAGAGTCAAGCAGTTGGGGGCATAGTGTTTTACAAACACCAGCTCTAGTTTTAACAGGCTTTTGTGGAATATGTTATTCTAATCCAATATAATTTGTACTCTGTAAAACGGGAGAAAGTGAGAAAATGTGAAAATTTAAGCTACGAAAATGCATATTCAAATGCCGAAGCTTCAGGCCCTCTTTCATTATAGAAGCCAAGCTGGACTAATATTGTTTTAAAGCAACATCGTAATATGAAATCGGCTAACTAAGTTATGTTATTGTAAATTGTTTCTGTTATTGTAAGTATTGCTGCCTACGATTAGCCGCCGCGTTGTGCGTTCTTGACTGTTTCCAAGTGTCTGTATTGGTACACTTAGAAATTTCACAACCGTTTTCTTTTTTTTTTCTTTTTTATTTCATTATATGTCTAGTTATAGCGAGTAAAGATATGGCAGGCTTAATTGTATCGTTTGCATTTCAAACTCTCCAAATATCAGGTGAATGGATGGAGACTGACGACGAATTAATCCCAGAATTAAAGTTCAAAACTTGTTAACAGTTTAACTAATTTCCGATAGTATCAATGTCAATCAACCGCATAAAGTGTATCGCAAGCAGTGTGGTAAGTTTTGCATCTGACTCTTTCACCTCTCCCTCTTCGATCATCTATCTGATTATATTATGAATCATTTTTGTGCTCAGATTTTGTACAAAAAAGGTTGGATATTGGAAACTTGATTCAAACAGGTTCAATAAAAATGCGTCTGCTATATTCCCTTTCTTTGCCGTATTCTTTGCTCTCAAAGAGTTTTTTTTCTTCAAATTCTATATCTAATGCTTATTAAGCTCATTTGGAATGGTCTGAAAATATAAGAATGTCAACCGATGATAAGAGGCGGGAGCAGTATTGCATATTACATTCTTTTTCCTAAACAGGGTCTCAAATGATAGCGTCTAATTTAGAGAATACACAGAAAAAAGGAAAAACACATACACACACACACCATTCGCAACAAACTTGGCCGTTAGAAATATTTTCAGGAAATCTAATAGAGATCCAGCAAAATCACTGTAATATTTAACCGGACATAGCAATATATTCGAGCATGCGCAAATTTTACGGATTTACGACATCCTGCACGTGCGCAAACACCAGTCCGGGTATTTGCTCTCAATTGAAAGAATCTATCGTACAGTATTCAATGCTTCTTTGTGAGGACAGCGATGCCTTCGCTGTCCGAATATGCCCGAAAACATGTCTTCGCATGGCGCGGCCCATTTGACTGAACTCTAAACGTTTAAAAGAAAAACTGGTTAATTTTCCAAATCTTTTATTCCTTCAACTGTTTAAATTCGTAATAAATCATCTTTGTTTGACATAAATGCAGATTAGGTTCAGTCTCAAAACAATACCGCTAAAGCAACGATATTTCAAATATCTTAAGCATTTTGTAATAGACAAAGTAAATAAGTGAACTCAGGAACTGATACAATCAGATCCACATCAAGCCCCCAACACCAAAGGGAAAAACAGACACATACAATTAAACACGCTACATGTACAAAAAGAACAGATGGCTAGCAGAGTTGGCAAACCTTTCCCCAAAAGGTGGCAACTCTTTCCTCCAAACTAAACTTAATGTATCTTAAACTTACATAATTGTTAACAGAAAAACACATTTGTAATAGCCCAGCTAGCATTCTGCACAAATCTATATCGGACCGTTATCGGCCCGACAGCAATGCTGTCGGGCCGATAACGGTCCGATATAGATTAAAGCAAAATGCTAGCTGGGAGGAACACTACAAAAACAAAAAGTACCACAATGAAAGTACTGCCTTGGAACGGTCAGCAATAAATTACTAACGGGGGATGGAGGGGGTGGGGTGTAGGTGTGTGTGTGTGTATGTGTGTGTATGTGTGTGTGTGTAGGGGGCGGGGGAGGAGTTTAATCTAGCATTACGGAATCCTAACATATATTTGTTTAGTCCGCGTTGAGATCATTATGTTACGGGCAATACAAATAATTACAGATAATGCTTATAATGAAGCAATATATTGCTTCATTATAGGCATTATCTGTAATTATTTGTTTTGAGACACTTGGAGATCCCCGGGGTGTCAAACAACACCACTGTAATACTGGTGCAATACTGGTGTAATACTGGTGCAAACGAAAACCACCAGGGCCCAGTTGTTCAAAGCGTCGTTAGCTTAACGAGCTCGTTAAGGGTCATTTCGTTAACTGTTTTAGCGGATTCAAGATACAATATTCTGATATTTTTTGCTGAAAAAATGTGAGTAGCTTTTGCACTGCAAAAGCTACTCACATTTTTTCAGCAAAAAATTTCAGCATATTTGCGTATCACTCGATTAAAATTTTAATGAATCGTTAACTAACGACATCGTTAGCTTTGAACAACTGGGCCCAGATGAACCCCAGTGGGCCGAGAAATATAGTAGTTCGGCCTAGACCGGGTCTTGAAAGACAAGTCTTATTCTCACACTGGAGGCAAGTATAGCTTTTTTACGCGTATCTATTTGAGGTTGTTTTTGTAAAATGTGTATGCATTTGATGAACATCGGTTTTTCCAGTTTTATGGGGTTCTTAGTGGGGTTATATATAACTATTATAAAAAACTATCCACCCCCACTTTTTTATTATTCAAAGTCACATTTTTGCAGCAGAGAACTGTCATATTGGTAACATAGTGAAATAAAAAATAGCAAGTACTGTGTAGAATGAATGTAGCAATGTGGGTTTTGCTCATTTAAAAGAGAAATGAGCAATTTTCCCGTAGGAGCCCCAATTTGACCATTCGATCTGAAATGAGCTTGTTGCTATTCGTACACGTTTGAATTTTTTCATTTCGTTTTTTTTTTTCGTCGTACTACGAAGAAGAAATTTTTCTTTGTTTACGATTGGAAATATACATTCTCAAATCGAATGAATTATAAGCTTGTTTAATAACACAGTTTAATTTGATATTCAAGCCTGGAAAGATTTGGGCCGAAAGAAAACGTTATGAGTCGAGAAAAGAACGAAACACTGCTACAAAGAAGATTTCGGATATAGTATGTTCGGCCTAGGCTATGGATGGTGACATGTAATTATGTATGGCTAGAAAACAGACGATCATAGTTGATTTTTTTTTACATAGCTCTGATAACGTCTATAATGCTTTTATCGTTGAGTATTGCGATAGTTTATATAATTACAACCTTTCATAAATTATAACATTTTTTCACTATACTACGATCTATAGGGAGCTAAGTAATGCATGACAGATTAGTTTCCCGGCGTATTGATGCTTTGCATCAATGTTTTCTTGTAAACACTTATAGTGTTGATTTGTCCTTTCATATGAAACTACCGACATATGGACACAAAAGGACTGCAACTGAGCAACCGCCTTGGAACGGGCAATAGAAAAACTACTGTTGGGCTTAAACCAGTTTTAACGGAGGTTTTCAGAATGCTTGAGAAAATTTCATCCACTGATTTCACATCTTCTGTTACATAGCTCCAATGAGCTTTGTTGCCGTCTGTTTATGTCGTGTGCTGAATATTCTTGCAAACTTTTCAAACCTATTTTTGCATACAGGCAAACAATGCGGACCCAGATCAGACTGCTCCTAGAGGATCAGTCTGATCTGGGTGCATACTGTTTGCAGATTTTGACTTTTAACAAGCAGGCGACAAAGCAGACGACAGTTGTTGTGATTGGCAGTTTAAGGGTTAAAATATTACCATAACGCCTTAGCATTCTTGGCGTAAAATTTGAACCGGTCCGTTTTACTAGAGAAAAAACCCGTGTTAAGCATACACCTATGTGAAACCCAAAAACATGGTTGCTGGAGACAAGTGATTGCTTAATACAGGTAAAATACCATTTCTCAGTCTTTATAGGGCTCTAAAATAATGACATTTTAAGACGTGATTAAGCTTATGCAGAAAATATTTACGACGGGTTTGACTATACCTGTTAACCCTTAAACTGACAATCACAACAATTGTCGTTTGCTTTGCCATCTGCTTGTGATTTTATGTCATTTTTGCAAACAGTGTGGACCCAGGTCAGACTCTAGGAGCAGTCTGATCAGGGTCCACACTGTTTGCCTGTATGCAAAAATAGGTTTGAAGAGTTTGCAAGAATATTCAGCAGACGACATAAACAGACGACATTTTCAGATGCAGATTTTCTTGGCATTTTAAGGGTTAGTACGTATACAAATGCTGAGTTAGTTGCAAACACTGCACATCCTGACCAGTCTGCGTTGTCTGATCCGGGTCTGCACTGTTTGTTCGGGTCTGTCTGTCAAAATACTTAGGATAAAGACGGTAACTCTTGTAATTAGCTAATGCAATTTTCCCTTGGACTTTGATTTCTATTTACACATATCTATTAAGAGCATTAAAATACAATCTGCATTCTGTACGATGAATTAAAACCTTTTCTAGTCATCCCTTTAGATTAACAAAGCTCCAGATAAGCGCTGCTTTTTTCAACCGAAAAGTAATGATTTGTTTTTTTTTATTTCTCCGCGAAAACATATGTGTGGGTACTCATACGCCTCTTATCTCGTAGAAAAATATATGGATCCCCGCCCTGTTATATGGATCTGTGAATTATGCTATGTATGAAAAGGAATAATGTTGTTAGATTTTGATGGGGTTTCATATAATTTGACATTTTAGACTAAAATATCTCCTTGAAGTGCAGAAACAACAATACGATCTATTTGGGTCATGGTGGCGGTCGAAAATGTTTCATTTCTGCCTTATAATCTCTACAAGGCTTCTTAACTCTTTCGGTGCCAAATTTCAGACTGCATTTGCGGTCAGCTATGTTTTTTGTTTTTTTTATAAACTATCAATCGGAAAGCAGTTTATATGTAAAGTTGAAAGACTGAATGTCAAACAGCGTAGATCCAGATGAGACGGCTCATTATGAGCCGTCTCATCTGGATCTACGCTGTTTGCAAAAGCCTGTTGTTATCGCTTATGGCAGTGAAAGAGTTAAACTGGTTTAACCCCCTAGAGTTTTCCTGCTGACCGTTCTGAAGCGGTTCTTCTATTGCAATTCTTCTTTGTGTGCGCGTATGTGTTTTATATATGTCGTTTGTTTTGTCATTATTTGTTCCTTATCACCCCTTCTTTTCTCGGGAAGACTGTGGTTCATTATTGTAGCATTTTCTTGGTATCTTCATTTACATTTTTGATGGATTGTCATGAAACGTTTGAATTTGTTTATATCGCGGAACTAATCGCAATCATATCGGTCAAGGTCAGAGTCAAAATATATGGTCGAAATTAGTATTCTGAAATGGTTGTCACTCATATATCCTACCCTCTCGGGGTATTTGTTTATAACCTAGCTTGGTCATTCGCCTAAACCATTTTGATATGCCACAACCCGACCATGTTGCCTCTACGTGTCAGCTGGAATCAAGGCTGGCTTACGCTCAGTGTCTTCTAAACATCTCGATAGATTGTTATGGAATCTTTACTGAGCTAATTGTATCTTTGAATTGATTTGCGGATCCCGCAACAGACCATGTCGTCTATAGATAACTGCCAAGAGTGAAGCTGTTTGTTGCCATTTATGTGAAGCATGTGAATTTGTTTAAAAACAATAATATAAAATTTTCAATGCTTTCCCAGTATCTTATGTCGGTACAGTTTTGATATTCCAACAATCTTAAAGAAGCCTTATTAACATGAGAATGTCGGTTTCAGGAGGCAGCGATGGTAGACATTGCCCTAAGAAAGTTGATGGTAAAACTAAGATAAGATATGATAAGATTTATTTACTTTTCACCGACTATTGTACATGGTATACAACCACATACTATATGATAATCATTCTTACGATTACGGCAATATAAAATTTATACATAGGGCATCTGAAAACAAGGGAACGCACAACGCTTAGCCATTACGAAAACACGCCTATTCAAATATATTTAAAATTTCACCCCCAGGAACTGAAAGTTTTCAGATAAAAAATTCTGATATTTTTCATCTTTCTGCTCAAAACAGAGATTGCGGGTACTCGTTAGAACCGCCTCGCCGAGGCGGTTCTAAGGAGTACCCACAATCTATGATTTTGAGCAGAAATAAGAAAAATAATATATACCCCTATAAACCCTTATAAACCCCAGTTTTACTAAAATTATATAAGCGTGTTTATGTAATGTTTTCTACACACAGCTTAACCCATGTCCTGCTGAACACGGATTTACCCTGCTTTTGCAAACAGTGTAGATCCAGATCAGTTGGCTTCTGAAGAAGCCAACTGATCTGGATCTGCACTGTTTGCCATTAAGTATATGAATTTATGGCAACAATCCAGATCAAGCAATCTGATTGGCTGAAAATTAGAAGTGGGTGTGGCATCTTAATTTATTCAACATGTCAAGGGTTAACCGACCATAGATAGGTTGGATGCTACATGTACCTTATTTACCCTAAACAATTTGACAACTCAACTCCTTACCATATTTGTCCGAAAATTTGAATAAGTTCAAAGTACATTTTATTACTTGTTGATATAGCTAAAAGCTGTTGGATGAGTGGCAGTGTAAACCACCACTGTAGACGCGTTTTTCGGCATCAAACTAGGTCTACACTGTTTGCATCGGATTTTCTCTCTAAATACTTAAGTTTAAATTGGTACAAATAAGAGTTTTCTGTATGTATCTTAGCATTAGTTCTGAAAGCATGGAGCCAATTCTTGTTGGCTCTCAAAGTAGATGTGAAGAGCTGGAAAAAGGGTTCTTTGGCCTAAGTAAATCGATTACGAGTAAAAGCTCAGTAGTTTTTTTTTTCTACAGACCCTTCAAAGGGTATTGTTCGTTCTTTGTGGTGCATGTGGCTGGCAAACAGTGTAGACCCTGATCAGACTGCTCCTTCAGGGCGTTTTTACGTGTTTGGTCCTGTTTATTGTTGTTTTTAGTGGGTTTGGTCTCGCATTGGGGTAAAAGAAGCTGTTTTCTTGATTTTGCTGGTTGTAACAGGGCATAGTGTAATGCAGGGCATAGTTTGTCGAGTTACTTTTCTCTCTTTGTGTGATTGTGGCTCTTCCTGCACATCCATTACGAAACCACACCTATTCAAATAAATTGAAAATTTTACAACCAAAAACGGAAAATTTTCAGATAAAAAATTCTGATGTTTTTCATCTTCTGCTCAAAACATAGACTGGGGATACTCGTTAGAACCGCCCCAGGTAGGCGGTTCTAGAGAGTACCCACAATCTATGTTTTTTTTTTTTTTTGTTTTTTTTTTTTCAAAATAAGCAGAAATAATGTATACCCGTGTAAACCCCAGTTTTACTTTATAAAGTGAGGTTTAAGGGGGTCAAAATTATATATGCATGTTTTCATGATGTTTATTTTTTATTTTTATTTTTTTTTTTTTTGCCATACATAAACAAAAGAAAGTCTGTTCAGGCTGCCGCCTTCTCTGTTCATAAATATATTCTAAAATAATTTATTCATTCTGTAAAAGGTCAACAAAGCATCAGTTTGGAGTTCAATGTCTGATCCGGATTTTACTGTCCGTTTACAGTACCTACCATAAGTATTCTAACATTCAGTCCTAAGTAAACTAGGTAGACCTAGATCAGACGCCATAGAACGAGGCCTCTGATCAGGGCCTACAGTGTTTGTCACTTAACCACATTTGTATACGCATCACCAGAGGTATCTCAATGAATTTATTCAAACTTAAGGAAAAGTATGTTATGGAATAATTATAAAGGTGTCAAAATATTTAGGATAAATTTGATCCACCTTAAGAACTTTTGTCCCTGTCTTACGCATTCAACAGGGACACATTTATAAGATGATGAACAGTGTATTACTCAACGGCCCAAAACCATCCTACCCAGTGATTCACTTCTTCAGAGGAACGTCTAAATTGGGAAAATCATTGAATGACTTGAACTTGTACTCATACTATTCTAAACGTCTGCCTTGGCTCTTTATAGTATACTAATCAAATTCTTATGAGGCTAGACTGTAATTACATTGGACTGGCGGCAGTCGTGAAAATATAGATGGACCGCAATGGTAGAAAATGCTCCGACGGGCATGTGCGTACGGTGACGACAGGTCAGATTACACATCCGCATAGTCTGATCCGAGTCTTCGCTGTTCGCCTGAAGAAGCTTAGATCCTAGGCTATTCGAAGAACGGTGAGTGCAGACTGATTGAGGCTGGCTGATCTGCGTCTTATCTAGGCGCACATATTGGAAGGTACTTTATTATCCGTTTCGGTTTGGAGCTGATTCATACCGAGCGAAAAATACAATTTAGAACATAAGTTGCATAGACAATAATCAAGTACCTGTCTACAGTCTAGTAAGTATCCTAGTTGACCCTTGTCCTGCTGAATAGATTACGGTGTCACGCCCACTTCCAATGTTCAGCAAATCAGGTAACTTGATCCAGATTGTTGATATAAATTCACATACTTAATGGCAAACAGTGCAGATCCAGATCAGTTGGCTTCTTCAGAAGCCAACTGATCTGGATCTGTATTGTTTGCAAAGGCAGGACATATCCGGGTTCAGCAGGTTTAGGGTGAACAACTGTTGAAAGTTTCAAAGAGTGCTTGTGTGTATGATGCAGACACTGATGCCGACAATATTGCACAGTCGTATCTGCAGCTCCATCTGTATAATAATGTATGTGTATCCTGGGACTCGACCTACATGTATATATACTTATATCATATAAGATAGTAACACAATCGATATTTTAACCCTTAACCTATTGTAAACTGAATGAACTAACGCACACAATATTGGAAGAGTCCGATTTCAATTTTAGGTCGGAGAGGCTATGAGATTTAGATATTCCTAGAGAGAAATGGCTGAAGCATTTGCAAACAGTGAAGACCCTGATCAGACGCCGCATTCTGCGGTGTGCTGATCTGGGTCTGCACTGTTTACCAATTACCCTTTTAGGAGTCTCCCGACAACAATGGGTTAAAGTCTAAACACAACTGCAGCAGACGACATTTTTGTTTATAATTGCTATTTTTGCTCAGACAAAATACGGCTCGACATTTCATGTCATTGTCTATAAGCAGACAATTCACGTAAAATGCCAAGTCTTATTTTCTCTGAAAATAATAAAATTATAGAATGTCATCTGGTACAATTTGAACAGTTTACACGTTTAAGGGTTCTATCTGTCTATCTTTTTTATGATACATCGCTCTTTTCCGACTATTATGTGCAGTTGCGTTACCAACAGGAGTGAAAGCAAGATTTCAGAAGGCATAAAAGTACAGAAGTGAGGAATGATAAAACTACTAATATTAATATTGCAGGAAATGAAGAGTTTACAAAACATGTTCGAAACACTGATTTGAACTTAAGGCATCTGATGACTGATCTTACAGACTTCACTTTTGAAAGAGTCGTGATTAGCCAGCAGAACTATCTCAGATAGCAATCCATTCCAAAGAACAATAGATGCTAGGATACTTGACTGTTGATAGTAACTGACAGCTGCATTTATTTATCTAACAAGCAAAATCAAGACGATGCGTGAAGCGAGTATATTTCCTTGATAATATGACAGTTACATGGCCATAATAAAAATCTAGTAGATCGTGATAAGTCGGGCATCAATTCTCTTGTCCTCCAGTGATCGCCAATCCAATTCACTCAACCTTTGTGAACTACTTTTATATGATACGCAACATATGACCCTTATGGCATATGCGAACACTGAAGGTCCAGATCAGCATGCGCATACATACAGTCTGATCTGAGCAGTCTCTGTTTGTCGACATATACTACAATACCCACTGATGATTTAAGAGGGCAACGAAAGCCCTGATCAGGGTCTGCATTACCCGCAAACTGCACAAGGGCCATTTCGTGCATTGAGCATCATATGGGGAATAATTGTCTTTGACCCACTTGGCAGCTCGCCTTTGAACCATCTCAATTTTAATATTTTCTTTTGTATGGGGTTAAGTTCAAACTAGAAACAACCACGGCTCAGTTGTTCAAAGCATCGTTAGCTTCGCAAGCTTGTTAATGACAAACACGTTAACTACTGTAGCTAATGTATTTTCAAATACATTGATATTTTGCTACAAAAATGTAAGTAGCTATGCAATGCAAAAAACACTCACATTTTTCAGCTAAAATATCAATGTATTTGCCATATTTCAAGACAGACGTGTTTATCGTCACGTTGCCTAACAACTTCGTTAAATATTGAACAAATGGGCCCGGGTGGGAATACTACAAACATACATCTTTGAGAAGCAATGACAAATGCTTATCTATGATAATGCTATGATGCAAATACCAATAAATAAATAAATATGTAAATAAACAAACAAATAAATAAATAAATATATAAACCTTCAAATACACGAGTGCAAATGTGCGCTTCCTAGCCTGACCTCTCACTGAGACCTGAGCAAACAGTGCAGACTAATATCAGACGCGGCTTTGATCCGGGTTTACAGTTTAGTACTTATCCAGCACTGCTTAGGTACATCACGTTGGGGACCATATAATCGAGCCAGCGCACGACAAAACCTTCAATAAGACTTATGCGACCACCTAAGGCTCAGATCAGCCTGCGCATCCGCGCAGTCTGACCAGTCTTCACTGATCGCATGTGCCTTCTACAGCCTTATCCAAAGAGAGATAAACGAGAAATCTTGCCATACTACATGTAGGTGGATGTACAGGCTGATTTGAGTCTTTGCTGGCTACACAGGTCTTATTGTAGGTTCTGTCGTGCGCTGTTAATATTGTAGCAAACGACGATAATATATTAGCCACAACGTGAGACATGTGGCAAACAGTGAAGACCCTGATCAGACGCCGCAGAACGCGGCGTCTGATCAGGGTCTACACTGTTTGCATTATATGCCCAATTTACTATCCTTTCGACATCACTCTGAAATACGTTTTTTGCTTGTAGTTTTATTTTTGATGAAAATATTTTATTCTGATTAACAATATCTCATCAGAAACCATTTGTCTTTTCTGTTTCCGAGTTTTGTTCTCAAATATTTACCCAAAAATTAAATTTACGGCCAAAAATAGGTCTGACCTATGCAATTTCTATAGTAAAATGATCTTCTGGAATTTTTTTCTAAGAAAATATTTTTTACTTTTTTTTTTTTTTTTTTGTGCTGAATTTGCATTTTTGATGTTTCACAACAAAGTTGTAAAAATTTCAGAACATTTGAAAAAGTGAAACTTGTTGAAAATCTGACTCCAAGTTACCTATCCTACAGATTTCTGCATAATTTGCATTCATTTTTACTATGGGAAAAAGTGAAAATATTTGATTAAAAGAGACCAATGACTAGAATAAAAAATTTGTGCATAAGTAGTTACGACAAACGGTTTTGCATTAAATCATAACTAAAGTTTGCAAATTTACTTCTTCTGTGTAAAGCGCCAAAGATGTCGAAAGCACAGTAGGCTGAAATTAACCTATGCATCGCGCAGTCTAACTACGGTCTTCGTTGTCCGCATACAGAAACCTTACATCCTTGGCAATCCGAAATGCGCACAATTAAGATTCTGATCGGACTGCAGGAATGCACAGGCTGCTCTGAATCTTTGCTGGGCGTACAAGTCTGTTTTCTGACGTTGAGGGTTATGTGAATCTGATAGATACGTGCAGGCTGACATGTACACACACCATTGGGAATTATTATTAAGTATTTTCGTGTGTCGCGGGTAAACCAACTATTATCAAAGATGACATCATCCAACTAGCATGATTGCCAACGGTTTATAATTGATGCACAACTTGGGAAAATAGACCGTATGACATCTATGAACAGCGTAGTTCAAATGTACGATCTGATCAGAGCTTTCTCATTTCCTAGACAATTCTACAGAGGTCAACGATCCTGTATCCTGACAGTAAAGGCGCTCATCAGACTACGCGATTGCGCATGCTGATCTAGGTTCCTTTGTATGACATAAGGGCATTTAACGCGTTCAAAACTGTTTTGACTTCTTTATGAAAAGATGGTCTACTCTAGAAGGAAAGGATTTGCTCCCAAGGAGAGGAAATTCTTTTCATCTAGAGTAGACCCCTGTTTAGCGCATTAAGTGTATAAGAGAGCAAATAGAAAGTCACAAAAGTTGTCTCCCTTGTACAAATGGCGGAAAATCTAACAAATCACGTGCTCTTCAAGAGAACTAAGCTGTTTGTACATGCGGATATTAATAAAGTAAATGATCCATGGATTGAAACATTTACGTCAAGTGAAAACTCAGGTCAGCCTGGGTGTGCGTCAGTGAAAACTCATATCAGTCTAGTCCTCCCTGTGGTATGATCAGTCTGTGTCGTCTTCCTGAAGACACTTTAGACCCTTGGCTACTTCATTACAAAAACACGCCTATTCAAATATACTGAAAATTTTATCACAAAAAATGATAATTTTCAGATAAAATTCTGATACTTTTCACATTTCTGCTCAAACTTAGATTGTCGTACTCGTTAAAAACCGCCTCACCGAGGCGGTTCTATCGAGTACCCACAATCTGTGTTTTAAGGAGATATAAGAAAAATAATGTATACCCTTGTAAACCAGTTTTACTCCACAAAAGTGGGGTTTAAGGGGGTCAAAATTATATAGGTATGTTTTCGTGATGAGAACTGGTATCAAAGACACTTCTCTTTCTTGCTGTTTAATTTTACATCACGAAAACATACCTATATAATTTTGACCCCCTTAAACCCCACTTTTATATAGTAAAACTGGGGTTTACAGGGGTATACATTATTTTTCTTATTTCTGCTCAAAACGTAGATTGTAGGTTCTCGTTAGAACCGCCTCGGCGAGGCGGTTCTAACGAGTACCAATAATCTATGTTTTGAGCAGAAATATGAAAAAATATCGGAGTTTTTTATCTGAAAATTTTCAGTTTTTGGAGATGAAATTTTCTATATATTGGAATAGGTGTGTTTTCGTAATGATGATACAATATAGGCTGTCGGTTAGTCAGCTAGAACGGAAATGTTAACTTGGCAGTTTTGAATATTCCAAAGTGTCTGTAAAACAGTGAAATAAATACAAGACTTTTTCAGAAGTCTGTTGCAATGTAAGAATTTACTTGTATGTTTTCGACATCTTTCAGAAAGTCGCTTTTTGCTTTTTCCTAAGACCCGATAAAATGTAAAACTTTTTGTCAAACTATCTATGCATCAAAAGCTTTATTCTATCTTGTGGTAAAAAGAATGAAAATTTCTATTTTCCCATTGTAACAATGGTTACAAATTATGCAAAATCAATACAGGAGGTGAATTGGATGCAGCTTTGAACTATTTGTTTAAAATTTCTGAAATTTTCACAATCTTCCTGTGGAACATGAATAATTAAAAACCAGTGAAGAAAAATTTGTTTCCCCAAAAATCCAATTAACTATAGAAATTGCATGTCAGACCAATTTTGGCCATAAAATTAATTTTATGGTAAATATTTGAAAACAAAGCACAGAAACATAAAGACAAATGGTTCCTGATAAGTTATTGTCAGCCACAATTTATCCAATTCGAATGGGGTTGCTTTTCTTCAAATAATGCAAAACTCAGAACCACGCTTTTGACTTTAAGAAATACAACACCTTTACACTTTCTCAAAATTTCTGAATTTTTACGATATTGTCATGGAACATCAGAAAAGCAAACAATATTTCATTTTACTAAAAAGTTAAAAAAAACTCCAGACGACTATAGACATTGCATAGATCAGACCCATGTTGGACCATAAAAAAAAAAAAAAAAAAAAAAAAAATCCGCGGTAAATATTTGAAAACAAAGCAGAGGACCAGAAATGACAAATGATTTCTGATATCCTATTGTCAATCAAAAATCAATTTTTAAATTTAGAAAACAAAACAAAACACACACACACACACACACACACACACACACACACACACACACACACACACACACACACACACACACACACAAACAAAAAGAAAACAAAACAAAACACACACACACACACACACACACACACACACACACACACATACACACAAAAACAAACAAATAAAAAAAAAACAAAAAAAAAACAAAACAAAAAAAAACAATATAAAACGTCTTTTCGCAGGACGTCGAAAGCACAGTAGTCAGCATTTATCGTGATATATCTTTTTTATATAATCTAGAAAATGATTTTCCGGAATAAAACAAAAAATCGTTTGTCATCCTTGATAGTTGATATAAACAAATCCTCTGCATGACAAAACGTAGCAACTGTCATTTACGTGCATGGAGTCTTGACAAGATGAATGTAGAAAACGTTGTATATCCCCTCCTGACCCATTACTTCCTGTTTATCACATTGGCATGCGCTGCATTTCATCGGAATAAAATGATAATCTCTTTACTGAGCAATTACAGTTTGGATCATATAGAAATATGAGCCGCTCCATGCAAAAAAAAAGGAGTCTTAGGAGATATGCGGACAGAGAAGGTCCAGATCAGCCTGCGCATCCGCGCAGGCTGATCTTGACCTTCACTGTCCGCTTATAAAATCATTGGGTACTGTAGAACCGCACGAAATATAGCAAAGTTTCTAATCAGACTATATATCGCCGCTGGCTGATCTCTGGATCTTTACTGTTTGCTTTACCATGAAGAAGATACATTTTCTCATAAAAGTAAAAAAAAAAAATTGCCTTTGGAGACACAAAACACAAAATCACAAAAATCGGAGATGGTTTGATCAAGTCTCTTCATATGCAACACTGCAGTTTGCGAGGCTGCATACGCTCGCCCCCCCGCCCCCCCCCCCCCACCCCCCACTAGCGCCGGCTTAAGCGGTATTCGATTTTCAGAATATTCAAGATGGGCTCAATGATCCCAAAGGAAATAAAATATAACAGTAAACCTTCACTGCATATATTTTACAGTCCTGTATTATTACACTCAGGTACACAGTATAGCAGCATGGCGTATACCGTGCACACGTGCATTTGGCTTTTGCTTTCTGTTCACAAGTGAGATCATTTAAAACAGTTAATCCCCGCGAGTGATCATGTTAATAACATTGAAAAGGCACCACTTTAGCTATGCAGTGCACGACTTTATATTGTTAATGGAAATCAATTTATCTTTATCTAAAACATTTTTCATGAATTTTTATTTTTCCTTGCTTGATCTCTGAGTATCTTGACACTCTGTGATATTTTGCTGCGTTATCTGTGCAAAAAAAAAAAAAAAAAAAAAAAATAACAAATAGGCTAACCAATTTATGCCCAGCGTCCCAGAAGAGGGACATAGGGACATTAGCAAAGCGTGTATGGCCAGATCCGCTCTGTGGTTGGGGAGAAGATAGCTTGACGGACGGACGGAAAAGTAATTTTGCTATCGCACATCCTTACCACGTGGGAAGTCATGTAGCAAGTTTGGTTAAATTTCAGCCCAGTGATTTAAGAAGAGACAGCTTGACGGAGGGTGGTGGCGTTCATATTATCTCCATCGATTACTTTTTTTATAACCCTGGGGAAAGATAAGTCTGTCTCAAGCACTCCTATAGCTAAGCGACAGTGTTAGAAAACAATGTGGATAACTATTTTTTTTTATCTACCGTATTCGATCTAATTACCGCACATACCCCTATAAGCGCACAGTCAAGAAATTCTGTAGCCTTCAGATTATAGCCAGCGTACTTTTTCTTTACTTCTTTATGAAGGCATATGTTGTGGGTACTCATTTGAATTGCATTGACTTGTCGATGCAATTCAAACGAGCACCCACAACATATGCCTTTATGAAGAAAGTCAGAAAAAATCGTATAATCATCATCAAATAAGTCCTTTTCTGATCTTTCTTATAGTGTATCCTTAGCAGGTAGATACGTATTTTACCACCACTGAGTGTTCCCAGTAATTTTGAAAAACCTAAGCGCACAGTGCGGTAATTAGGTCGAATACGGTAATTTACGCCGCTTTTTTCGCTTCATATAAGTAAAGACGTTAAACCGTAACGCAAGTAGCAGTGCATCGTTTTTCTACAATTTGACAGCTACACATTGGATTTTGCAGTATTTAAGTCCATGTGTTATTCTGTTATAACTGAGAGTAGGTCAGTTGTCTATCCGAATCTTCTTGACTTACATGACTATCTTGGTAATGCTGGCAAATACTTAAAGTGGCATTGTCATTGACATTTCACTGATATGGCATTGCTGCTTATAAGCAATGGAAACATTTATGGTTGTGTTATATATGTTTCGAACTACGTTTGAAAATATCATGATGTTAACTATATACAGAAACAATTATCAAACTTATCTCACTAATTGTTCGATGACCGTGGATGTGCAATTTTCTGCTTGTTAACGGGAAACATTGTATGGGAAATGTACTCCCTTGTCATGTCAGTTTATAAATCGTAAGATTACATTGTTTTTGTAGAAGCCGGAAATACATACGAGGGGTGTTTGAAAATGATCTGTATAATTTGTATCACTTTTTCTTTCGGATTATGTACAAAATATATCAAAGTATCACTTGTAAAATTTTTATCCTAATTACCTTATAAATAAATAAGTTATGAAACTTTTCCGGATACCTTTCGAACATCCCTCGTATTTATATAAAACCTAATCATGCCTAAGGTCCTAGCAGATTGATCTTGGCAAACAAAGCAGATCCAGACCACACACAGCAGAGCTCGGCAAACTGTATTCCTGCCATGTGAATAGTCAAACTGACACCGTGACTCTGATTTCAGTTCTTTCTTTCCAATATTTTATTCGATTTCAAGTTAGCTGGTGTTAAGTGGTAAAAGTTTCCCAGTACTTCATCAAAGTGCAGTTTTTACTTTCATTCCCCTCGTATCATTAAACCCATTCTGGTATTTTGTAAAATCGAGTTCCGCTTAAACTGTTACTAGAGGAGCTATGCAGGCCTGTGAAAATATTGCTGCTTTATGAAGAGTCTTAGTAAAAACCAAGACTCCAATTTTCGTTCCTTTATGCGTTCATTGTTTCCAAGGATCGGATATTTTCTGACCATGATCTGCACTGCTTGCAGAAAGCCACAGTATTGTAAACTTCCAAGATGGTTGAGTCCATAAAGCATAGATGGGGAAAAAAAATTGGTCTGTAGGCCGATCGTACTCTCAGCGACAGTATTATTCATCAGCATTGGCACCTGCCTTATGCACACAAGTAAACAACAGGATATCGGTAATGTAGCTTTCAAAGTAGAAATAATTTGTAAAACCCTTTGGACGTATGGTTAAAACTTAACCAGAATAGAAATAGGTTAATGGTTAGAGTTTAACTAAACTACGCTCGTACCGTATTCACTCTAAGTATTCGAATAGCTAGAATTGAGCAAGCCAGAACGCCGCGTCCGATCAAGATCTGTATCGTTAGTTACTCATTTAGAAAATTTAGACACATCAACAGGTAGTAAAATGGCTTTGTTAATATTTTAGTACAAACATGTTAAGATGTTTGAATATTTGGCGTTACTGCGGGAAACAAAGAAAGACGAAACAAACAGAGCCCAGTTGTTCAAAGCGTCGTTAATTTAACAAGCTCATTACTGGTCAAAATATTGTGTTCTAGCAAGTACAATATCTAATTTACGGGTATTTTTGCTGAAAAAATGCGAAATGCAAAAGCTACTCACATTTTTTCAGCAAACATATTAGCCTATACGCCATATTTAATGATCAAAGTTTAACGGTACGTTAACGACATCGTTAGCCCAGAAATTAGTAATCTTCTATGGAATGCGACATGACGAAGCCTCTTCTTACTGAATCAACTTCTACCACCCTTTGTTCAAAACACCAATGCTACAGCCTTAGAAATTCGATTAATATAAGAACATTACAATGCCGAAAACCCATATTCTATAATTCTTTTTTACCTGCTACTATTAGAACATGGAATGAACTAGACGAGACTATCAAGCCAGCAACTTCTCTCTCTTCATTCAAGTATAGATTAAAGAACAATATTAAACGTCCTCCTAAAATTACCATTATGGCACACGTAAAGGCCAAATACTACATGCTAGGCTACGCATGGAATGCAGTTTGCTAAATACACACCTATACAGTTAACAGCCCATCGTGTCCTGATGATGGCTTTGAGAGCCCATATCATTATTTCTTTGTCTAAGCCAATTACGATGACGTTATACAGGAATGTTTTGATGTGGAGCTACAGAGAATTTCAACAAACGAATTACTTTTCGGAATAGAGAAAGCCCCAGACAAAGAACATGAGAATTGCTTTCTAAAGTACAAAATTTTTAAATAAGGAGTAAACATTTTTCATAGTCATGATAAAATGTAAACGAAAATATCCGCACTGTCCACTCGGGGAACGAGATTGAGGGAGTTTCTTTCTTTATAATAATAACTATTATTATAATCATTAACATTATTATTATTACCATTATGATGATGATGATTATTATTATTATTGTTGTTGTGTTTATATTGTCATTATTATTATAACTATTAATATTATTACGCTTTCTTTTAGATCCTGAACGTTGATGTATGTTTATATGTTGTATAGGTTTATGAATCAAATATCGTTTAAACCAATATATACAAGTCACGAATGTAAGAACGTGTTATAGATATATTACAACGACCAAGTGACAATTCACATTGCATATCACTGTCAAAATGGCTCAGTCTATTCATAAATTTGGTTGAACATCGTATCCATTACGTTGGCATAGTCACTTTTTTATATATCGAAATGAATGACTACGCCTGGTACATGCACTCGGTTGTATATATATTTGTCTAAGGTGTGACGAAACGACTCCGATATACATCAACGTCGACCTTGACCATTTTCTGAATCTACTTATTCAAATGGCATCTTCTTCCTTATAGATGCGACAGGTTCATTTCAAATTTGGTGTCTGATTGTAGCTTATTGCTTCTCTTTTTGTCAGAACTACCTATATTTCAAATGCTTAGGGTCCTTCTAAGCACCTTTTGCAGAACTCGAACTCAAGACCATTCGATTCTGAGTCAGTCATAAGAACTAGAACTTGTAGAATCAAACATAATAATAAAGACAGGATGGAAGAAAGAAATAAAAAATACAAAGAAACTTCAAGCGCCTATTTGTTGTGTGTTCATCATGCAAGATTGCATAAGATTAGCTTATTCAAACAGGCTTGATTCTTCTGGGTATTTGCTAGAGGTGAAAAAGTAATTATGCTGAGTTTAAAAATGAATGCATCCAGGAGAGGAACGTAATTTAATTCTTCTCGATTAGAACGGTTAAAAGTCTTACCATAGCAAAATGGAGGCATGCTGCTTTACCATGGCAGAAACAATGACAGAAACATATAACACATATCTCGTTGTCATTAAAAGAAATTACGGGTTATCGTTTTGTAGAATATTTATATCATTTTAATATAAATATAAGTACTATAATGGTTTTCACACAAAAGGGTCCGGAGAGTTTATCCAAAAAAAGTTTGAATTATTCTGAATTATCTAACTCCAAGGGTATGTTTCGAGTTACCTTGATCAGTATTAATCAACATATATCGCAAGAAAGGCATATTGAGCATCCATAAATTAACAATTCCAAATGTAAACACCAAGAACAATAGAACAAATTAAGAAAAAAAGAAAAGAAAGAAAGAAAAACAGCAACATTCAAGCAACAACTAATTCACTGCAAAATGTAATTAGGAAAATGAAAGACGAGTTAATCAGATCCCAATTATCTACAGATCATCAAATATTTTCGAAACTGTCGGAAAAACAAACAGAGGGGAAGGTCAACTCATAAGCTGTTGTAAAGCAAGCAGTGATGAGGGCTTTCTATGACTGAAAATTCACCAGTTAGTCATTAAGTATTGATAGTGTATATCAAGCTAGAACACAGTTACAAGTAGAACGATGCTATCTAACATCTTTTCGACATGGTCTTAGCTGAAGTGTGGTCGATGGCAATTAGTCGGTCATTTCAGGTCTTAATTTTGTATTCTTGAACAGATCTAGACTATTAAACAGTAAACTGAAGACATTTCTTAATTGTTGTATTTCTGTTAATGCTATAGACAGGATTTTAGCAGAATAATTCAGGTTATTTTTTTATAATACGGTTCATTGCATGGCTTTGTGATTCCTTTTTTTTTTTAAATTATATTCAGAGCTTAGAATCGCGAGACAATTATAACATGTAGACATTGACCAAATGAATTGGTTTTCATATACCGTGCTTTCTTCATGGAGATAGGAATATAGAGGTATATGAACACAACAAAAACAAGATCATCCTACGCATGCGGACAATCCTTCCAGGATTTTGTAATTTCCATTTGCGAAAGAATTGAATATTATGGTAGCTATTGACGATTGAAAAAGCCTCTGATCCCATTCTAAATGTTCAGCTGACTTAGGAGTTTTGTCCGCGCGTGCCTTAAACACTTTCATCCCTGACTTTCTGAACAGGACTTTTCCCTTCTTGAATTTGGACTTTTCCACTGATGCAGCTATGGATTTCAGTCTGAAAAAAAAAGACAGACTGGCAAACGGTGTAGATCCAAAAATGAGACAGCTCGGACAAGCCGTCTCACCTAGATCCACACAGGTACTAGCTTTAGTCTGCCGGGTTAAAAGGATTAATGACATTTCAGAGATGTGCATGAGAGTGGATTTACATGCATCAGAAGTCAAAAACAGTTTTTATGTCCGCAAAATATATTTATTTTAATGATAAATCATAAACAAAAAACTAGTATAGAAGATGTCCAGGAATAGCCACAATTACAGATCATAGCCTATCGATCACTCCAAGAGGAAAAGCAAACAATCATGACAGACAGTACACAAGCCATAGACAAAAGAAAAACATACTGGGTCCCCTAGGCCGAAGAAGTTTAAGACGCCAATGGAATATTCCTGTTGGACTTTTTTTTTCCTAAAGGGTGTACAATATTACTGGCGAGGACGAGAATAGCAATCCGAATAAGCCGGTTCCGAGTTATAATCTTTTTCTCTTGCTCAACTCATTTGTCCTGCTAATAAATTAAAATCTCGAATTACTAAAATGCTAATGTTTTCTTGCTAAACATAGCTGAGCATGAAAATGCTCTGCTAATTAATATGAAAATGCCAAATATTGATAGCATTTTCATATTTATGTGCAGAGAAATTTACATGTTCAGCTAAGTTGAGCATCAACAATGCTTCATCATCTCAGGTCAGTGCGGTAAACTCTTTATAAGTCAGTTTTCTTCAGCAAGACAATGCATGAATCCATAATCGCAAGGTTTCAAGTAATGCTGTATAGCTAACGGGTATGCGATAATACTATACCCCGCCTGTTCGTCGGATTTGACACCTAGTAATTACTTTTTATTACCGCTTACTAAACAAAAGATCTTTGGATGCTGTATCCGACCCCATGAAGAAGCCAAGGCAGCGGCTCAGGAGTGGATTAACCCGAGTTAGTTATCTATTTATCTTTAAGACAAAAACATATACCTTTGCAAACAGTGTAGATACAGATAATGCTGCTCGTAAAGAGCCGTCTAATCAGGATCGTGTCTGTTTGCCATACTGGTTTTGCTTTTGACTGAAACCCCTATTTGCAACAATGAATGTGTCCAGTCAGAGATGGAAGAAGCAATTTCAGAAACTTAGGGGTGAAGGGTTAATTCTGGGATGATGGAACTGGAACAACGTTTGGCGGGATTTTACAGAAAAAGAAGAGTCATTCTTGAGCGGTAGGTTGATGATTCGCACTCGTACATATTTTGAGAAAAGCCAGCAGAAAGACTAAAAGAGGAAACGGGAGGGGGTTAAACTAGTCTTACTCGTGCGAAACGTCACACCTTTAATACTGCATCTGCTGTCAAATCATGATAATCTGTGTTTTTTTTTCGGATGAATCATTCGCTTTTGAGTGTACATTAGTAAATATAAATTATATATTTCACACACGTGAATACAATAATATCTCAATAAAACACAAAAAAAGGTAAGAGAAAAGTCCAGGGAGTGCCACAATCACAAATCGCAGCCCTTCCCAGACCCCAAGAGGAAGAGGAAACCGACAAATCTAAACATGCACAAACCGAACAAACGTACGAAAAGCACTAATATTAGCTCTCTCTTCCCCAAACGAGGTAATCGCAATACTAAAAGGACTGAAAAACACAAGAACAAAATGACACACGGAAAGACATACAACAAATCGCCTCGTAGAATAAACCACGAAGCAACAAAGAGTAAGACTAACATCGGGACCACCACAAGTCTACTGTTTTGTGTCTCTTACATGTTTGTTGCTTTTCAATGGCACCCTCTTTCACAGTATATTATTAATTCAACAAATATAATTTATCTTGAAAGTCTGATTCTCCTTATAGGAAAGTGTCGGTATCGTTTTAGGAACATTACTTTAGCAGATAATTTCAAATGGAATCGTTATAAAAGAATTGGCTATAGCCTGGATATTATGCGGCAGACTGCATGCCTAGTTGTCAACCCAATCATTGTTGATGGCTATGCTTCACTCTTTAATAGCACGACGGCGATTCTGGCCTGTTCGTAAAACTTTAACCAGTGAGTTGGGGCTTGACGATATGTCTTTGGCTTGGCCCGCCGTGGTTCAGCTATTGGTTTTCATTTACTCTGGCATACAGTAGAATTAGCCATGAGTACTCGTCTTTGTTTATTATAGTGATTAATTTGATTTTTTATGTTTTCGCTTTGATGCATTGACTGAGTTTGGAGCCTTTAAGCGAACTGAATTTTTATGTATTTCTGTATTAAGAGTAGCATCGGGACCCAGGGTAAAGTTAGTTAGCTGTAAAAGTGCTTTTAACCCCACGGTGGTTTGCTTTGCCAACTGTTCTAAGGCGGTGGTCCCGGTGTTAGTCTTACTCTTTGTTGCTTTGTGGTTTATTCTACGAGGCGATTTGTTGTATGTCTTTCCGTGTGTCGTTTTGTTCTTGTGATTTCAGTCCTTTTAGTATTGCGGTTACCTCGCTTGGGGAAGAGAGAGCTAATCTTAGTGCTTTTCGTACGTTTGTTCGGTTTGTGCTTGTTTAGATTTGTCGGTTTCCTCTTCCTCTTGGTGTCTAGGAAGGGCTGCGGTTTGTGATTGTGGCACTCTCTGGACTTTTCTCTTACCTTTTTTTTTTTTTTTTAAATTATGTCTATGTTTATTTACCGACATTTGACGTCAATGTAAAGTATGTTATTTAACATTTATGCAATGTGTTTAAGGGAAATTGACACACTTTTAAAGAAGACACTGTCAAAATTATTTTAGTCCCCTTCTGTAACGGGGTCTGCTCTGTAAGGAAGCAAATTATTTCTTTACCGAGTAGACCGCATTTCCGACGGAAAATTGGTGTGCAGTGAAGCAAGCAGACAGCCAAAATTTGTTCTCTGCCTTGGTGTAAGTGGCGGATAAATTGCCAAGTAAATGGCGAATAATTTTCCTTAAATGTAAGTGTTCCTTATGTGATACAATCACCTTCAATCGCCTTAAAATTTTGTTTGTGTTTATTTGCCTGCCAGTGACGTCAATTGTAAACGATTTATTAAACATTCATGCCATTTATTTAAAGAAAACCGATACATTTTCAAGGAAGACAAATTTGTCAAAATTGTTTCCTTTCCTTTAAAAAGGGGTTTACTCTAAAAGGAAAATAAATTCTTCCTGCAAATTCTTTCTTTTTAGAATAGACCCTTTTCAGAAGGGACACGGTATGCATCAAAACAAACAGGAAGTCACAACACGGGTATCCCTTAGCGGAAGCGGTGGAAAATGTATCAGGCGTATAAGTTCTCTTGACCTTTTACACCTTAAAAGAGAAAGATTATAATTAAGGCGGGAAAAACTTCTTTTTATTGTTTATTTATTTATTCTCCCAATCAAACAAAGCATTTGACATTTTTTTGTTCTCCCAACAAATCAAACATTTAAACATGGAGGTAAATAAAAGTACACGGGGTTTGCGTTTCTTTCTTTGTAATTGCAGCAAAACCTCAAAGACTTGGCTTATGTATCGAACTCGTTTTTGAGTCCCTTGGAAATTTCTTCGATAGCTCAAGATAACAAACGTTTAGGCATACTTTGAGAAATTTCTTATTTAATCATGAAAATGTATGCTATTTGTACTCATTTGATTTAGAAGATACTCCCTAAATTATCCCCATTTGCCTCCCGGCCTAGCGCTATGTTTTATCTTCAGTGGTTTGATCTTCACATAACTAGAACAAATTTCCATGGTCCCAAAGAGGTTTGCCATTGAAGTTTGATTGTATAGATGTTGTAATGCATTAACTCTACATATTCGGACAAAAAGATGACTTAGCAAACAGGGCCGGTCTAGACCAGACGCCACAAGACGCCTAGTCACTGTCTGTGCTGTTTGTCACTCATTCGGCGTTTTTTGTACTCATCGACAAACAGTAAAATAGACTTGTTTTCCAGAATTAGGAACAAGGTGTCAGGGTGTCCGAATGTTTAATGTAAAACATGCATATATGTCGTGTTTTAAACACGTTCATAACTAATAAGCCACAGACGCTAAACCAACATTAAAGCAAATG
This sequence comes from Anodontia alba, assembly GCA_964016985.1. Classification (NCBI taxonomy): domain Eukaryota; kingdom Metazoa; phylum Mollusca; class Bivalvia; order Lucinida; family Lucinidae; genus Anodontia; species Anodontia alba. Next base: position 103,415,247 of record OZ024825.1, on the reverse strand, counting down.
GATGCGACCTCTCTCCCTCCCTCCCTCTCTCTCTCTCTCTCTCTCTCTCTGCCTGAGCGTGCGTGTTCACGCCAGAGTACATTTTTTTTTGTAAACTTTAAGTTTTCTTATGCACAGCATTAAGGCACATACAAACTTATGCATTTTAGAAAACAAACAGCCCTAAAAAGTGTAAAGTACATTTGAATCCTATTTGTTAAATGTTGTAATTCTTCCTTTACTTTGGTACGATCTTAGTTAAAATAATATAGTGGCATTGTTATGTTCCAACGTGGAGGTTTCCTGCCTTCTTAAAAGGGGACTATTAAAAAATTTGCTTCAAAAATCCTTTAGGTTTTGAGTAACCATTTTTAGGAGGGTAACAAAAACAATTTTGACAGATTTGTCCTCCCTGAAAGTACTCACTATACCCCTTAAAATATACCATCATCTGATTGTAAGTAGAATTATAGTCATTACATGCCTTTATTAAGATATAAAAGTAGCCATTGTGTCTGTGACAGATCCCCTGTTAAGATATGAAGTAAAATGTCATTGTAATTTCTCAGTACAAAAGAAAACTGATACCCTGACATGTCATGAGAGCAGGGAGTAGGCGGCAAACTGATAGTTTTATTTTTATTACAACAGCGCATGCGGCTACTGGAACCTGCGCACTCATCTTGATATAACGTATATATATTGAAGAAGAAGAAGAAGAATAACAACAAAAAAAAAAAAAAAAAGAAAAAAAAAAAAAGAAACTTTACACTCACTTTAATCAGTCCTATCTCCAAGAATTCTTATATGTTATTTTGTTCTTGTGTTTTTCAGTCCTTTTAGCATTGCGATTACCTCGCTTGGGGAAGAGAGAGCTAATCTTAATGCTTTTTGTACGTTTGTTCGATGTTTGCTTGTTTGGTTTTGTCGGTTTCCTCTTCCTCTTGGTGTCTTGGAAGGGTTTGCACTTTACAATCAATCACCTTTTGTATTCCTCTTCCTCATGATTTCAGGACTGCAGTTTGTGATTGTGGCACTTCCTGGACTTTCCTCTTACCATTTTTTGTGATTGTGTCACTTCCTGGACTTTTTTCTTACCTTTTCTTTCGTAATGTATTTGCTTGAATGGATACCTGTATCCATTCACGCATTATTCACACAATGCCGCACCAGAGCATTAGGGAAATCGTTCCATTCTCTTACCAAAGCCTTTCGAAGGTCAGCAATATTGTTTACCTGTTGGTTTGCATTGTGAATTCGTCGCGAAAGTTCACATCACGAAAACATACCTATATAATTTTGACCTCTTTAAACCCCACTTTTATACAGTAAAACTGGGATTTACAGGGGTATTCATTATTATTTTTCTTTTCTGCTCTAAAACATAGATTGTGGGTACTCGTCAGAACCGCCTCAACGAGGCGGTTCTAACGAGTGCCTACAATCTATGTTTTGAGCAGAATTATGAAAAATATCAGAATTTTTATCTGAAAACTTTCAGTTTTTGGTGGTGAAATTTTCAATATATTTGAATAGGCGTGTTTTCGTAATGAGATCTGGGGGCAATGCCGGTCAAGGTAACACATCAACATTATTCGGATTTAGAAAGTTAGTCACAACATGAGCTACATAGGGCATGGCATTATCCTGCTTGAATATCAGATTAGGGCCATTTTCAGATTAGAATGGGACAACTTCGGGGTAAAGTACTTCGTCTATGTAACGTTGCGCGTTCAAAATACCATTAAGGACCAACAAGCGGGTCTTTTGACCACCACACATCCCTTCTTGCATCATCAAGTAGCCTCAACCGAAACGTCTCTGAACAATGAAGCGGTCCGCGTACCTTTCCCCTGTACGCATGCAAACACGAATCAGACCATCGCTCGTGATAAATTGAACAGAAATTTTCCGCTGAAAAAAAAAACATTATTACATTCAGTTCTATGCCATCCTAAATGGCGACGAGACCATTGCAGTCCAGCATTTCAGTGACGCCGAAGAAGAATTTGCCCTTTATACAGGAGTTGTGATCGAATCCGCTGTTGATTATTTCCATCACGAAAACATACCTATATAATGTAGACCCCCTTAAACCCCACTTTTATATAGTAACACTGAGGTTTACAGGGGAACACACTATTTTTTTCTAATTTTGCTAAAAAACATAGATTGTGGGTACTCGTTACAACCGGCTCATCGAGGCGTTTCTAACGAGTACCCACAATCTTTGTTTTGAGCAGAAATGTGAAAACTATCAGAATTGTTTGTCTGAAAATTTTCCTTTTTTTGGTTGTAAAATTTTCGATATGTTCGAATAGGCGTGTTTTCGTAATGGAACACGCTCCAGACCGGAAACATTGAAGCGTCTGACGGTTACAGTTGCCGATTGCCGACTGTAACTGCTCGAGTAGATGCGTTAGCGTGATCAGACGATCCACTCGCGGCGTCGAAGCCTTAAGTCGCACTGACATAGGCGCTTAGCTAGTGATTCCCGTCTGGTTGTACTGTCTCATGAGGTTATTAAAAGTAACCTAAGAGCATCGAAACAACATTGAAAATTACACTGCTTCCTGTGGCACTATCACGCTCATTTTGAGGTAAGCATGCCATTATCCGTTAGCGAAGTTTTTTTTTATTGCGTTTCGATATCTTGCATTACGAAAACATACCTATATAATTTTGACCCCATTAAACCCCACTTTTATAAAGTAAAACTGGGGTTTACAGGGGTATACATTATTTTTATTATTTCTGCTCAAAATCATAGATTGTGGGTACTCGTTAGAACCGCCTAACGAGTACCCACAATCTATGTTTTGAGCAGAATTATGAAATTTTTTTATCGACATGTATACTTATCAGACGCAGAAAACATGGTACACGTTTTATCGGTGCTATACATGATTGCTTGGTTGATTTTGAAACATTATTATATGGTTGAGTTATAAGACGAAGGACCTTTATATAAACATAAATTTTGAATAAATGTGTCCTTGTTTGATAGGATTTTTTACTAAAAACGTGTAAATTTTTTTTTATAATATATTATCTCGATTATGCGTATTTTATCACGAAAACACGCCTATTCAATATAATGAAAATTTTACAACCAAAAACAAGGAAAATTTTCAGATAAAAAATTATATTTTTCATATTTTTCCTCAAAACATAGATTTTGGGTACTCGTTAGAATTGCCTCGGTGAGGCAGTTCTAACGAGTACCCACAATCTATGTTTTTTAGCAAAATAATAGAAATAATGTATACCCCTGTAAATCCCAGTTTTACTATATAAAAGTGAGGTTTAAGGGGGTCAAAATTATATAGGCATGTTTTCGTGATGTCGGGTAAACAGGTCGGAGCAAACAATGTAGACCCGGATCAAACTTCTGATCAAGGTCTTCACTGTTTACCACTAATCCCTTCACGTAAACCTGCCTATATAATTCTGACCCCCTTAAACCTCACTTTTATAAAGCAAAAACTGGGGTTTACAGGGGTAAACATTATTTTTCTAATTTCTGCTCAAACACATACATTGTAGATACTCATAAGAACCGCCTCGTCGAGGCGGTTCTAACTAATACCTACAATCTATGTTTTAAGGAGAAATTTGAAAAATATCAGAATCTTTTATCTGAAAATTTTCATTTTTTGGTGGTAAAATTTTCAGTATATTTGAATAGGCATGTTATTGTAATGCAGCAGTTTATCAAACACAACAACAGGAAGTAAAACTGACTATTTTGTTTTTAAATTTAAAGATAAAAATAGTAAGATGTTGACGTGTTCAAGTACTTTGGGTGATAACGGCGGTTTTCGGTTATACCATTATGTAATCATATTCTTATTAAAAAGCATTCTTTGTGGGAAATGCCATTGTGAATATTTTGGGCTGACCACATAAATTTTGTAGAGTACCGCTGTTTGAAGAAAGAATGCAGCTGTAATATTCTAAACAAACAAAATCAAAACACATTTTGATAAATGTATTTGTCTAAGCATCACGAAAACATGCCTATATAATTTCGACCCCCTTAAACCCCACTTTGATATAGCAAAACTGGGGTTTACAGGGGTATGCATTATTTTTCTTATTTCTGCGCAAAATCATAGATTGTGGGTACTCGTTAGAACCGCTTCGCCGATCTACCCACAATCTATGTTTTGAGCAGGAATATGAAAAATATCAGAGTTTTTTTTTTTTATTTGAAAATATTCAGTATTTTTCTTTGGAGATGAAAATTGTCTATATATTTGAATAGGCGTGTTTTCGTAATGTCAAGTAGGTGTCATTGATACGCCATGATTTGTGATGTGACTATTCCTTGACATCTTCTATAATATTTGTCTTTATATTATTATGGTTATTAGCAACTTCTGTTGTTTCATTATGAAAACACGCCTATTCAAATATATAGAAAATTTCACTTACAAAAACTGAAAATGTTCAGATAAAAACTCTGATTTTTTTTCATATTTCTGCTCAAAACATAGATTGTAGGTACTCGTTAGAACCGCCTCGACGAGGCGGTTCTAACGAGTACCCACAATCTATGTTTTTTTTGCAGAAATAAGAAAAATAATGTATACCCCTATAAACCCCGTTTTACTACATAAAAGGGGTTTTAAGGGGATCAAAATTATATGAGTATGTTTTCGTGATGTTAGCAATAGTTCTTTTCAGAAGAGAGCAAAAACAATTTTGATTGGTTTTTAAATTCCATCAGAGATTCCTCTTAATTCTCTGATATTTAAATCCATTCTTTACTCTTTGCTTGCTGGGTAATTTTTCATGCTTTTTGTCATCTGTGAATCTTTTTTAAATTAACTTTTTCAAAGAACTCTTCAGGAATACTATCAGGGTGTCAAACAGTTTGGATCCAGATCAAGCCCGACGTTTTGTCGGGCCTGATCTTGGTTCAAACTGCAAAGAATATCAGTATGGTAGACGACAAAAGTCGCCACTAGCGGGGAAAGAATTAATTCGGAACAATTTGCACTTTTAGCATTGTTATAGATCATCCAATTTTTTTAAAACGTTTTAACCTGCAGAATCAAATTGAGAGGGAACAACATTTTAAAACATTTCTCTTGAGTTTTTCAAAGAGGGTTAGGTTTTATATTTCATTCAGATTGTCTCCTCTGCACAAACAATAAATCTAGGATTGACATGCTGATCCTTTGGGATCAATTAGCCAACTTTGAATAAGTTACACATGCAAAATCCTATGCTAAAAGGTTCAGTTCTCAGAACTTTGGGTATAATTTTTCGGTAGGCGACATACTGAGATATTTTTTTTTTCCAGAAAACAGGATTTAGTGTTTTATGCAAATTGTCTCCACTACAATATTTTGTATTTAAAATTTATCAGTGTCTAATGGAATGGTTACATCTAACATTTACGCTGTTTTGACACTGTATTTTTTTTTAATTTTTAGACGGTGACGTCCCACGTGCTACGTAAAACTACAATGACTCGAACATCGATGGCTCGTTTATCGTGACACATTCGAACTCGTTTTTTAATTTCCCTAGGAAAATTCTTCCGATAGCTTAAGAAAACAAATAATTAGGAATATTTTAGGAATTTTTATTATTTTATCATAAAAATATATGTTGTATGTACTCATTAGATCAGCATCATCGGAGTGATTCTGGTGAGTGCACTCAACATAGAATTATTTTATAGAAGATGGAAAAGATTTTCCTATATTATCCCCATTTTCTTCCTGATCCGGCGCCATGATTAATCGTCCGTGGCTCGAATTACCCATGTCTAGAACAAATTGCTCTGGTCCAATAATTTGTTCGAGCCATTAAAGTTCGACTGTACTTTTATCCCAGCAAACACACAACGTTTCATCAACGTCGTTACAACGTCGCTGCAACGACGTTGCAGCGACATTGTGTGTTTGCTGGGATAATAGCTTATTCATTTTACCAGAGAATCTTGTCATGTTAGTAACTTGAACGGCCGGAACTTTAAAAACAGCTGTTAAACATATCAAACAAGGCTACCGTTATCACTACTTGGTAACAATTGAATTTTTAAAGCAAGGCCCTTCTCATGAATACCCGTAACATATGTTTTTATGGAGAAATAAAGAAAAAAAACAACAACAATATTTACCCGATGTTCCTTTTTATCTGGAGCTATGGCGAGTCGGAACCGGGGTTTCTGATGAGCTGCTTTACAAACATCAGGACAGTTGTTGGTAGTAAGTCTGATCGCTCAGAACAAAAAAAAAAAACAAAAAAAAAAACAAAAAAAACAAAAAAAAAACAAAACAAAAAAAACAACAAAAAAACAAAAAAAAAACCCAACAAAAAAACAAAAAACAAAAAAAAAAAAAAAAACAAAAAAAAAAACAGTATTTAATATCAATTCATATAAAAGGATAGGAAGTAATATAGATGTTCTGCGACTTGCGACTTGCCATCATGAAAACATGCCTATATAATTTTGACCCCCTTAAAGCCCACTTTTTTTTTACAGTAAAACTGGGGTTTACAGGGATATATGTTATTTTACTTATTCCTGCTCAAAAACATAGATTGTGGCACTCGTTAGAACCGCCTCGACGAGGCGGTTCTAACGAGTGCCCACAATCTATGTTTTGAGCAGACATATGAAAAATATCAGATTTTTTTATCTGAAAATTTTAATTTTTTTGGTGGTAAAAATTTCAGTATATTTGAATAGGCATGTTTTCGTAATGCGACTTGCTGTATGCTTAGTGGCTAGCTCAGTCAAAGTTGTCTTCTTTAATTGCAAGACAGTGGATCGGGCCGCATGCGCATTGCCGCCTTACTACTTAATCTAAACAAGCAGGCATGTGAACGAGCTCTCTTCTGTGATAGGACTCGCCGTATTCTAAGGGTGGGTTCGCTAGCTTGCTCTGATGACTATACCGTCAAGCACTCACCTTTATTTCATCAAATTGTTTAGAAATTTATTCATATGCTTTCTGTGAGTTGGAAAACCCTTTAGCAGAACCCTGTAAGCACAAATATGGTATTTGTGTTGTTATTCCTCCTGTTTACGAGGTTTGTTGTTTACTGTTGTTAATTCATGTTATCAAACCCTTATCCGAGGCTTGGCATGGCTGTGCTCCATGAATATCGCATGTCTACGGAGTTTTCATGTTTAGCTTTGGCAAAGGATAGATAGATAGATAGATAGATAGATAGATAGATTCTTCAAAAGAAGGGCTTTTGAACAAACAGTGACATAACACATTTGCGGCAAAAAATAAGTATTAAAAAAGACATTCATACATGATATGAAATGACAGGCTTTTTTGTCTGTAAATATCATAAATTTGTTGCCTGCGCATTGGGTCATAAGGGAGTTTGCACGTTAATCTTTGTATAAATCGGAACACGTGTAGGATTCGTACCCAGTATCAAATCATGGAAATTTAACTCTTTCAGCACCAAATTTCAGACGACATTTGTCGTTTGCTTTTTTAAATTTTAACAGACTATCGCTTGGAAAGACGGTTTTATGTAAAATTGATAGACTGAAGGTCAAACAGCGTAGATCCAGATGAGACGGCTCATTGAGCCTTCTCATCTGGATCTATGCTGTTTGTAAAAGCCTATTATTATCGCCTGTGGCAGTGAAGGAGTCAAGACGTTTGAATATAACCTCGGTTGCCAATTCTGGCACCTTGTTTCGCTTAAGCTGTTGTTAGGAAGCCCTTCAAACTACAATGCCATCATATAAAGGGTCTAAAATTGAATGAAACCGAGACTCCAGCTTTCGTTATTTTATGTTATTTGTTTCCTTGGACAGCCATAATAGATTTTAATAGAATGGAGACATTAGTCACTTAGTCACTAGATTTTGCCGTAATAAATTATTCTGTTATTAAACAAAAAACGTGCAGCAAATGTGTGGGCCGGTCTGGTCTTCACTATTGGCATACTTGTCAAGGTTTTTTTCTTTGTATCATATTGCTCCACGCAGACATTGTCTTTATTACTGTCTCTGACATTTCTGCGATAAAGCATTTGTACTAATAAAGAAAATTTACAATACCCTTCAGACATGCTGAAGATGTAATGAGCTGTTAAGGGAACTTGATTCACATCAGGAAAATATACCTATATAATTTTGACCCCATTAAACCCCCAATTTTAAATTATAAAACGGGGGTTCACAGGGGTAGACATTATTTTTATTTTGCTAAAAACGTAGATTGTGGATACTCGTTAGAACCGCCTCGGCAAGGCGGTTCTAATGAGTAATCACAATCTATGTTTTGAGCAGAAATATGAAAGATATCAAAATTTTTATCTGAAAACCTTCAGTTTTAGTGGTGAAATTTTTCAGTATATTTGAATGGGCGTGTTTTCATAATGACTTTTAAGGCAAGGGGAGCAACATTTCGGACATTTCTCCTGCTTTGCACACCAAAACCTTTCTGAAAAGAGGTCTTTACTAAAAGGAAGGAGTTTGCTCCCATTGGCTTTTGCTCCCACCGGGAGCCAATTCGTTGCATTTATAGTATACCCCTGTCGGTGTAAATTCTTTCCGTTTAGAGTAGACCCATTTTCGGAAGGGAGGCAATGTGGTTTTCATCACGAAAACATGCCTATATAATTTTGACCCCTTTAAACCCCACTCTTATACAGTAAAACTGGAGTTTACAGGGTATACATTTTTTTTCTTATTTCTGCTCAAAAACATAGATTGTGGGCACTCGTTAGAACCGCCTCGCCGAGGCGGTTCTAACGAGTACCCATAATCTATGTTTTGGGCAGAAATATGAAAAATATCGGAATTTTTATCTGAAAACTTTCAGTTTTTTTATGGTGAAATTTTCAATATATGTGTATCGGTTCCCTTTTAAAGACTGTTCAGACACACTGAAAGTGTAATCAGCTGCTTAAAAGTAGATACCAACGCTCAGAAAATGCGCCATATAAGTGGACTAAAGAAGCTATAAAAGCATTATTGCATTTTCACTGAGAATATTAAGATCTTTTTCTTTGTTGAGCAAACACAGATACCCATTTTATGTTCAAACGATTGTGCATTAAGCGAATTCTTTGTAAATTATTGCAGAAATAGTGCACTTCGAATTTCAAAGTGGTCTGGAAGGGTTACCTTTCGGAACTACAGAACAAAACAAAAGATATAACGTCTCATTGACATCGGTACAGCGTCATCAAGTTTATATAACATCGCATTAAGGTGGTTCTAAAGTCAGAGGTTGATTTCTAAAAAAAAATAACTTTTTTTTCTAATACATTTTATTTGAAAGTGGGATCTGTGGCAAATAAGAAATTGATTAAAAAATTATAGACCGCTGTGCAAAATTTTGCGACAACGCCCCCCAAAAGGGCTGGCCACGTGCACAAATTTTGATTATTTCATTACATGAAAAAAAAAAAAATGAATAAATAAAAAATAAATAAATAAATAAATAATAACACGGCTGAAATAGAATTATTTTATTGAGCATGCAGATAATGATTTCAATGAGTTTATTTGGGTTGCGCCGGGTACGCATACATTCATTATGAAAACAAGCCTATTCAAATATACTGAAAATTTCACCACCAAAAATTGAAACTTTTCAGATAAAAATTTCTGACGAGGCGGTTCTAACGAGTACCCACAATCTATGTTTTGAGCAGAAATAAGAAAAATAATGTAAACCCCAGTTTTACTATATAAAAATGGGGTTGAAGGGGATCAAAATTATATAGGCATGTTTTCGTGATGGACCTAATCGATCACGCTCAATTCACAAGTTTTACATTAAAATATACCATCCATGCATCTGTTTTACTGAAATTGAATGGGGGAAGGTATTTGTAGAATATTATGACGATTGGACGTCAAATGAAAAAAAATGTAAGCAAAGCCCACGTTTTACTGGGACAACCCTCGTAAATACGAGTAAATAAAGTTTTCCTTTAATTAAGCCTCAAATGAAAAGAAACATAATAATAAGAAAAAATGTGTTTCTAAAATCTATTTTTTACTTATACTCCTACAGATAATAGAACTAAGTTTTATCTATCAAAAACTAAAATGAAATTGAAAGGTCGCTGTTCAATTTTAAGTTATTTTTGTTTTGGAATTACCTCCCTTGGCTAAAAAAAAAAAAAAAAAAAAATCACAAATCACAGATTTAAAGCTTGTGTGGCCCTGTAGCCTTCATGTACTATCTGATTTTTATAGAACAGAACCAAGTATTCGATAATCGAAAATAAATTGTTTCAGCTTTTGAGTCAGTCATATTTGCATTACAAATACAAGAGTTGTGGCCCTTGAAATGGTGAAAAATCACTAATTTTAACATAATGTGTACACGGAAATCATTATTTATTATCTGATTTGTACCAGCTTGGTATATATAGTTTTAAAGTATTATTTGATTTACATTAAACTGCACCAAGTATTAAACCTGGTTTCTTCTCTTGAACCAGCCATGCTTTTGAACATACATCAGAGTTATGATCCCTGGAACTGTGAAAAACAACTAATTTCCACATAGTGTATACACAGTCATCAATTGTTATTATCTGATTTGAATCAAATTGGTAAGAAAAGGTTACACAGACCAAAGTTCTTGTATTTTTCTTTAACCTGCCATAACAAATTAACCCTGGAGTTATGTCCCCTGAAATAGGAAATCATCTGAGTCTTTAAGCTTTTGTAGAGCCTTCTACTGATGATGTAAAATTTGCAAAACTAGGGAAAAAGTTAGATGGCCACAAAATTCTGTATCATTTCTTAGAATACTGGAGTCACATAATGCATGTCGTGGTTAAGCCCATCCCACGCTCCTTGAAACAGTAAAACATTTTAAATTCATTACAAGTCTGCACATTGTTTATCCCTTGTTAACCCATGATATATGTAATAACTGGTATACATGAAAGTACACATTTTAAGGCGAAATTCCATGACGTTTCTGTTTATAAAGCTTAATTCTGTGTCTTTGCAGTGTCCGTTTTTTTGTTTGTTTGTTTGTTTTTGCAATATCATTTTAACCTTAATTATTTGGAAAGATAGGCCTGTGCAAACAGTGTACGCCCAGATCAGATGCTACAGAATTCAAAGTAGAACACATTTGTATAAGTGTGTTTGCGTAATGCGTGCATGTGGACATCTGAGGACACACAACTGCTGTTTCTTAACATTACGAAAACATGCCTGTTCGAATTACTGAAATTTTACCACCAAAAATGAAAATCTTCACATTAAAAATTCTGATATTTCCGTATTTCTGCTCAAAACATAGATTGTGGGTACTCGTTAGAACCGCCGTTCTAACGAGTACCTACAATCTATGTTTTTTAACAGAAATAAGAAAAATAATGTGTACCCCTGTAAACCCCAGTTTTACTATATGAAAGTGGGGTTTAAGGGGGGTCAAAATTATATAGGCATGTTTTTGTGATGAGAATAGTTTCTGTGTTAGAAACACACTATCAAGGTCCTTCTTAGTAATAAACAACTTATGTTTTGAGTATAACTAGTAATAATTAATTATCTGGATGAGCCTTTCATCTAGAACACTTATATATATTTGATATTACATCCGTTTGAAGATCCTTTATGTCCATTGTATTGTAAAAGTTAAATGCATTGTGTCTAATAGAGTAGTGACCCTAATCTACGAAACATAGTGTATTTTAGCCAACTGAGGTACATTAGAGAACACATTTTAGCCATTACTTACAAATTCACAATTTTGGACAGTTCCACTAAAATGTATTAACTGTCTTATTTCTCTATGTAAACATGTTCTTGGTACTCTTTAGATGTTACCAAACTGCTTCTAATAAGTACCCACAATATATGTTTTCTTGGAATAGTAATAGAAAAATATTTACCTGTATATCCTTCTAATCTGACACTTTGATATGTAGACACTTTTCCAGATAATTTCTCTTTCCTGTGCCATACATTTCATTGCACAATGTAAAACTTATGCGTGTAGCAAGACAAAAAATACTAGGCCTAATTTAGAAAGTCATGCTGTACCTAAAATGAGTTAGCAGCAGATGACAAATGTAGCCGTTTCTTAGAATTTTCTGGGTAATTTCTATCATATACCTTATCTATTTATACATACCTTGCATTCATTTACTGTTATTGCTAGGCAAGAAATAGAAACAAATACATTGGTCCTATTTTAAGAAAACGCACACCGGGTGGCTTAAGTGTGTCAAGTGAGTGGGCATCAAAACACAAATGTAACCATATCTTGAAAAAACTACATTTTGGGGAATATTTGTGAGATAACCTATTCAACTGAATAATTCTGCTATTTATTTCATTTTTATAAAGTAACTCTTATATATATAGCATCGATTTTGATGCGACGAATAACGTTACATCGACGTTAATGCGACGTTGCATAAACGTCATGTGTCCTCTGGGAATTCATATCCCTCATGCTACCTAAGAGCACCCTTAAGCAGTACTCTATTTTTGTAGATAATTTACGAACTCAATAGTCCCAGAGGATCAGATATTGTTATAATATCGTTATAATAGCAACACTATATCGAAGTATGGGAATGGCGGTTTACGGCCTTCCTCCACACTACCATTTTACTTGTTTTGAAGAAAAGAAACAGTTAAAAATTTATTCTGTTTGTTAAAGCCACTTGCATGGTTAGGCGCTTTGGCAAAAATGAATCAGTTGATCAATATGTGAGGGAAAGTCACTATACATTGTCATCTGCGTTATAGATTTTGCTACATACAAATTTTGGCAGTATATAGCAAATAGGTTAATCAAAGGACTGAGAGCATTGATGGGTCGATTGTCTCTGAGTGTAGGCTTGGAAAATGGTCTTGAAAGTGGACTTAAGACTATTTCATTTAACCCTTCACTTCTTGTAATTTAAGCAAACAGTGCAGACCCTGATCAGATGCCGCGTTCTGAGGCGGCTGATCTGAGTATGCACTCTTTGCCAAAGTCCCAAATGTCCCAGTCGAGGTTTTACAGATAACCCTCTGTCAACTGCACTTTGACGTCAGATCGGCTATAAATAACGATTACCTGGATTTCGTCTAATGCGCGGTTTGATTACGTAGGTCAGTTACAATCACGTAGATAACTAACTACCTTAAGGAAATGTTAGGTTTGTATACTATGGCTAGATTATAAACAATCGACCCAAAAAATGGCCACTTTCCAGGGTAAGAATACACCGAACATTTCGGTATTTATAATAAACTCATAGCATTATAACCCTTTAAACGTTAAGCATGCTGAAAACAATAGACGTATTTTTTTTTTATGACCAATGTGCATGAAATGTCAAATCCTATTTTCTGGTACAGATAAGAAAAATAAGAAGAAAAGTATAATTTCAAAATTCGTCGTCTGCTGAATTCCTCCATAGAGTGGTGTAGTAACGGTTAACTCATATCACTAATGTCGTTTTTTGAACATTTTGAAATAAATTTTGTTCTATTCTATTCTATGAAAGACAAACTATCAGTGTAAAATTTTTGTGATGTTTCTGTCTAACCCATTTAAGCCTAGCATCCCATAAATGGGACATTGGCAAACAGTGTAGACCAGATCAGACACCGCAGAACGCGGCATCTGATCAGGGGTTTGCATTATGTACAGGAATAATATAAAACATGGTGATTAAAAAAAAAAAAAAATAACTAGACAACCCTTATGATGGAAATGGACCCGTCCAAAGAACTGAGGTTGAAGACTCATACGACATAAATGGGTTAATATTTATCACTGAGAACAGAAATTAGTTGTTCTTCATCAAAGCCTTAGAGCTCATCAAAAGAGACTATTTGCATGAAACGCAAAGACTAATTAGAAAAATATAATCAATTTGTCATCTGCTGAATTTGCCCAATAGGTGGTAAAGATTGAATACTTGTACTTGTATTCAATTTTTACCACCTATTGGGCAAATTCAGCAGATGACAATTTGATTATATTTTTCTTATTAGTCTTTGCGTTTCATGCAAATAGTCTCTTTTGCATGACATGTCAAAGCATCTTTTCTGAGAAAAATAAAAATAGTTAAAAAAAGTCGTCTGCTGAAATACACAATGTATATACATGTACCCAGCATACTCATACAGTCGATACTGCGTTTGAAGACGTGCGAATAAGCATGAGTTGTTTTTAATTATTTTTTTAGGCAAATAGTTCTTGATTAAACTCATAATGGGCGGAGACAAGTAATTATGCAGTGTTCTGAGAAATTAAGCTGGTGACAATAATGATCATCGCCCCTCGTAAGTCCCGTATGACGTAGGACCTGTATGATTTAGCACTCATATATCAAATAACTGTAAATTGGCGTAAGGATCATTGCTATTTAACGGGAAATTAGTACACGCTTCTGGAGAGACAATTCTGTTAAAATTGCTTTGCCTTCCAACTGAATGTGAGTCACTCTAAGTAGAACGAATTTGCACTTTGGGAGTAATTTCTTTCCTTTTAGAGGGACACTGTTCTTGGCGCAGGGGACATGTTGTTTGGACATTGGATTCCGCCACATGTCCTCTGTGCTTGGCAGTGCCGTTTTTGGATTGATGCCTGTACCGCGTGGCCGAGGTGGGTGTTGGGTTGGGGGTGGGGATGGGGTGTGGCGATGATCAATATAACTTGATTTCTTATACATCGAAGGAATAGTGTATATTTTAGCTTCAGTTATTTTGTGAATTATGGTGTCGTTCTTGGAAGCACCGGCACACATTTTCTTTCTTGTAAATAAAAGGTGTTTGGCGCAGGACCAGGAGCAATTAGATGGATACGTACTCATATTCATGTAGATCTGATAATTGTTTTATACACCTTCTCCGCTCTCAAACGTTAGACCAATAACATTTTTCAGTCATTTGTCAAATTATTATCAGTTTTATCAATTTTGGATGTAGTGATTACCTGTCATATAAGCCACAATGTACATGTTTTGTATTCTCATTTGTACCTACTGGAAATTTAAATAAACTATTCTTCTTCTCCTTCTTCTCCTTTCAGAAGGCGCTAGGCGCCATTGTCCAAAGCTACATTTCTCAACTGACAGCTAATATATACAGTCGACTCTCGTTATCTCGAAGTCAAAAGAACTCACGAAAAACTTCCAGATATCCATTACTCGACATATCAGATTTGCAGAATTGAGGAAAAATAATTCGAGCAACTGCATTTCAGAAATGAATATGTAATTTGACTCCTTGAGTTAGAGAATATATTGAAAATATTGTGGAAAAGAGACAAAATATTGTGGAAAAGAGGAGAAATTGCTCGCAATTTCTCCTCTTTTCCACAATATTTTGTTACCCGTTGTTAGATTTCAATGTAAAAACTGGGAACAGATTTTCACTTAGAGACATGCGGTTATTCAAGATAAGGGATGTCGAGATGACGAGAGTCAGCTATAATAGTTTATCAATTTCTTTATTTATGACTGTTGCCCGGCTACGTTAAAAATCTGACTACTACTAAAGCTAAATATGTGTGTGTATGGAAATCAGAAAAACAGTCTCATCATTGCCATTTAGTCTGAGTTATTGTTATTTCAGCTCTTAAAGTGCCAAGCAAAATTGTAGCAGACGACAGTCTCTTATTATTATTAATATGTTTTAGAGAAAATGACTTGATATTTCATGTGAATCGTCTGCCTAGATCAAATACCCAAAACATAAATCAATTGTCGTCTGCTGCAGTTGTGTTTTAGCACCTTAGGGTTAAACATAGGCGATTATCGGCGGAAGAATATCATGTTAACAAGTTTTATCTAACCAGTAATATGAAATAATAGGTCACTTCCCTGGAGACATTTTATTTGATTTTGTTAAGTGTTGCTTTTATTGAAGTTCTCTCTGGGTATATAATTTTCAAGACTGTTCAAAAACAAACCTACATGATGTAAAATAAAATCTAAAAAAGTTTGCCATTGGAAACAAAGATCACACATTGTAGTCCCAGATCAGTCTGAGCCGCGCCAAGCGAAAATGTGCCTTCGGGCATGCGCAGCAGCTAAGGCCTAGATCAGACTGTGCGGATGCACAGTCTGATCAGGGCCTTCGCTGTCCGCTGCCAGAATCATTGTATACTATAGAATGAATCAAAAGAGACAAAGGCCCGGATGAGACCTTGCGCATGCGCAGGAAGACGTAAATCCGCACATTTTGCGCATGCTCAAAGTCACTTTCTTGCTTTACGCGGCCAAGTCTGGTAATAAAGATAAACAAGCCTTTATAACGCCACGTTTAAGAAATAGACAATATAAGCTCTAGAGCTTTAATTGCGACAAACAAATTTAAGTATCCACTAATGAATGGTTACCTCCTTCCTTTATCTTCCCAGGACTTCCCTTGATAATGCAAACGAGAGCAAGGGGAGCTCCTAGTATCATTTCTACGCGTTTGGTATGGCGCAACTGAGATTTGAACCCGCGGCCTACCGTTCCCGAAGCGGGCTTACATTGTTTGACATTCAACCACCACAGTTTAGATACACTAGTTTGGAGTAAAATTGTTCAGCAATTACAATACGTATGATAAGGTGTTAGGGTGTCGGGATATTAACCAAAGTATGCCGATAAAACTCTTCTACTTCAAATCTTTGGACAGGTCCATTACATATACAAGGGATGTCTGGTTAGTTTCTATTATTACATTTTATAGAGATTTAAAGTATTTAATGCAAACAGTGTAGACTCTGATCAGCCCCCCCCGTCCCCGCATTCTGCGGTGTCTGACCTGGCTCTACACTGTTTGCCAATGCCCCTTTTATGGGATGCTAGGCATATGATCGTAAATGGGTTTCAATCAGAGCTTTCTGTTTAGGCCGGTTTTATTGGGTATTACGAGCGTACTCTGAAGGTAGCGATTCTGTTGCTTTCTTCTTGAAATAGAGTTTAAGCTGAATTAGATAGCTATGCATGATTGGTTTGATATTCTTGTATAGTTTGTTCTTGTTTCATTGTAATGACCTAAGCGATGCATTTAAGTATTAGCCTTTCCGTCTGTCTGTCTGTCGTATATTCTTTAAAGAGACAGAGAAGGGATGATAATAAGATAAACGGAATTGCTTCCCCTAAAATTTTATTAATTACTTTAACTCTTTCACTGCCGCAGGCGATAGTAATAGGCTTTTGCAAACAGCATAGATCCAGATGAGACGGCTCATAATGACGTTCAGTCTTTCAACTTTACAGATAAACTTCTTTCCAATCAATTAGTTTGTTTTTTTTTAAAAAAGCAGACGAAAATGTCGTCTGAAATTTTGCAACGAAAGAGGTAAGAATCCTTATCCATGGATGCGGCTTACATGTTGTTATTCGATTTTGAGCGGAACTGTTCCTACTTGTTTTCCAGCGCACCTTCTGAAAAAGGTTTATCTGTAAGAAAAAAGAATTTGCTTCAATGGGCAAATTTTCAAAAGAAAACAAAACTTTTAATCGAGCTGCTTCCCTAAACATGTTTTGATCCTTAAATCTATAAAAATAACATGATCCAACGCATGACAAAACCTACAATAAGACCTGTGTGACCAGCAAAGAATAAGATCAGTCTGTACATCTACACAGTATGGCAAGGGTTTTCCTTTTTTCCTTTATCCCTCATTGGATAGCCTGGAGGCTGTAGAAGACACATGCGATCAGCAGAGACTCTGATCAGACTGCGCGGATGCGCAGGCTGATCTGAGTCTTCGCGGGTCGCAAAAATCTTATTGTAGGTTTTGTGATACGTTGACGCATATGCAACATTGGAGTGTGCATGCGTTATCCAGAAGCAACAATTTAATAGTCTTTTCTACAGCTGGTGTTAGTGCTGTGTAGTTGACGTAAAACGTCTCCCCGTACTTCACTATAGCATAGTTTATATTTTCTTGTCCTGTATGATTATTGAGCCAATTCCGAGATTTTGAAACAAAAAAAAAAAAATAAAAATAAAAATAAATAAATAAAAAAAAAAAATAAAAAAAAAAAAATAAAAATAAATAAATAAAAATAAAATAAAATAATAATAATAAAAAAAATAAAAATAAAAATAAAATAAATAAAAATAAAAATAAAATAAAAAATCATTAAAAAATAAAAAGCAAACACAAAAAGAAACACAAAAAAAAAAAAAAAAAAAGAAAAACAACAAGAACAACAAAAACATATATGATGACTGATGATGCTTAATTGGCCGAAACTACCTAGTATGGCACCGATAGCCAGACACATCATCTGTTTTTAGTTTTGTAAACGTGTGTTTATTGCTCTCAAGTGTTTTTCCATTTAGAATTTATTATATTACATAATTATGTCTTCTGCCAAATATGACTCGAGTGTTACGCATTTAGATATTGAGTGATGCTGATAAAAATACTTCTGAAAATAAATAGATTAATAAAAACAACAACAACAACAAAAAAACAAAAACAAAAAAAAAAAAAAAAAAACAATAACAAAAAAAAAAAAAAAAAAAAACAATCAAAAAAGAACAAACAAAAAACAAACAAACAAACAAACAAAAACAACAACAACAACAAAAAAAAAAAAAAAAAAAAAAAAACAAAAAAAAAAACAAAACAATACGTTACTGGAAAAAATAAATAAAAATAAAAAATCGTAACTTTTAAGTATTTTATTACATATTTATGGAATATAAATGCAGTTGCAGAATAATACAAATCTCATCTTTGAGGATTAGAAATATAATCCATGGTAAAAAGGGCCGCGTCAAACGAAGTGCCTACGAACCTGCGCAAAATACGCAGATTCAGATCATCCTGCGCATCCATAGTATCATCCGGGCCTTTGCTGTCCATTTATACATTCTGCAGTAGCCAATGTTTTTGTCAGCGGACAGTGAAGCCAGGCCCTGATCAGACTGCACGGATGCGCAGGCTGATCTGAGCCTTCGCTGTCTGCATATGCCCGGAGACACGTTTTCGTATGGCGCGGCCCACATTTAAATGCCACAAAGCTACAAAGCTTTGAAGTTTGTTCGGAGACTAATTGGCTGAAATATAATACTAATGAGAAGGACATGTGACAGACTTTCTGACATCATTAAAGGTAGGCATTAAAAATCAAAATCGACCGATATTTGAGCTAATAACACATTTAAGTGTATAATAAATGACTTTAAGGGAACGTGATACACATGGTAGATTTTCCACCATTTTCACAAGGGAGCTAACTTTTGTGACTTCCTGTTACTTTTTCTGCACGCCAACCCCCTTCTGAAAAGGGATCTACTGTTAAAGAAAAGAATTTGCTCACAAGGGGAGCAAATTCTTTCCTTTTAGAAAAAGCCCCTTTTCAGAAAGAGATAAGAACAATTCTGACAGATTTGTCTTTCCTGAAAGTATATCTGTTTTCCTTAAACAAACCTCCTGGAAATAAAGGTAACAACATTTTGGAAGCACATCACGAAAACGAACCTAAATAATTTTGACCCCCTTAAACCCCACTTTTATACAGTAAAACTGGGGTTTACAGGGGTGTACAATATTTTTCTTATTTCTGCTCAAAAACATAGATTGTGGGTGTCCGTTAGAACCGCCTCGGCGAGGCGGTTCTAACGAGTGCTCAAAAACAGAGATTGTAGGTACCCGTTAGAACCGCTTCGGCTAGGCGGTTCTAACGAGTACCCACAATATGTTTTGTGCAGAAATATGAAAAATAATGTATTCCCTTGTAAACCCAAGTTTTTTTTGTCGGAAAACTTTCAGTTTTTGGTGGTGAAATTTTCATATATTTGAATAGGCGTGTTTTCGTAATGAGCAGCGACGAATGATCTTATATCAACCACAACGTGAGAAAACCTTCGTTTATGTGCGTCCAAAGAAGACTCAAATCAACCTGTTCATCAGCGAAGTTTGATTAGAGTCCTCTTTGTCCGCATAAAGGGACTTTGCATCCGTGTCTGTCCAGAATGTACCCAGCGAAGGTTTTGATGAGGCTGATCTAAATCTTCGCTGGGCACACATATTCAAAAGTACGTTTTCTGACGTTGGACTCCTCTATATTGTTCTTCTTTTACATTATTAGTTGATAAAGTACGTTTCCATGAAGCCTTGTTTACAAAAGACTGTCTCCAAGCAACATATTAAATCACGTTAGCTATTGTAAATAACATTGTAATTTAGGATACAAGCACCCTGGCTAGTCACCGCTATATTATATATACTGAGCCGTGATCCTCACCCTTGGGGAAGAGATACAATGTAGTGTCGCTTGGCTGTGTAATGATCTCAAACGCTACTGTTCTTTTACCAGTCACCATCACGAAAACATACCTATATAATTTTGACCCCCTTAAACCCCACTTTTATATAGTAAAACTGGGGTTTACAGGGGTATACATTATTTTCTAATTTCTCCTCAAAAACATAGATTGTGGGTACTCGTTAGAACCGCCTCGCCGAGGCGGTTCTAACGTGTACCCACAATCTATGTTTTTGAGCAGAAATATGAAAAATATCAGAATTTTTATCTGAAAATTTTCAGTTTTTTTTTTGTGGTAAAAGTTTCAATATATTTGAATAGGCTTGTTTTCGTAATGATGAGTGGCAAACAGTATGGGCAAATGTTCAGCAGTGTCTGAACAGGATCTAATCTGTTTCTCAGGCCTGTCTATCCGAAAACTTAGAGCAAATACGGTAATGCTTGATTGTGAGTTATTGGGAGCTCGGATCTTTAGGTAGCAAAACTATCTCTCTTTGGTATAGAGAAAATGTGCAATTAAGTTTTTATAGTGTTAATCTGTGATGTATTTTAGGATTTTTATCCATCTGTCTGTACAGTAAATAAGTAAAGTCCTCAGTGTTTGCACGCGAAACTGGAACCAGTTTGTTGAATATTCATACGCAGCGTAAGAATGCGTTTAAAGAACGTACGCAATTCTATCAATCATTTCCTCAACAGTGATAATTATGAGTCCATATTATTATATCAGGAAATATATCGGTTAGCTTGACGTATATAAGCCACAACGTCAGAAAACGTACCGTAGGACATGTGCGTCCACCGACGATTCAGATCACCCTGCGCATTCATGTAGTTTGGTCATGCAGACTCGTTCCTGGGCGCATTTTGGATAGCCATGGATGCAAAGTTTCTTCATGCGGACAACGAAGACTCTGATCAGACTGCGCGGATGCGCAGTCTGATCTGAGTCTGCGTTGGGCGCACATGTCAGAAGGTACATTTTCTCACTTTGCGCATAATTTCGTAATTGGTCAGTAAATAGCATACGAGCTTCCCAGCTTGATTTTTTTTTTGTTCGCGGAGGCATTACGTCAGAGCTTTAAAAGTCAGTGACAATAGCGGTGGCCTTTAAGAAAAACAGATAGGTTCTGTCGTTAATACAAATGGTAGCGAGAACAACTGCCTTGAAATTTCATAATCCAAATAATTAAGGCGACATATTTCGCTCGTGTCTTCCTCCATTGACCCCGAACTCATTTGTTTGGAACCCCAGGAGAAACAGAGAATAGATTTTATTTTTATAGCTTAAGGAAGGTGAAATACAATTTCGGATGTATGAACTTATTTTGAAATTCCGGATAATGAAAACGAATTCCAGTGATTTCTGGCACACTCTGGGAATTGGTTCACGCGTTTAATGATCAGCAGTGGAAAACATTGGCTTTTCCAATAGAGGGCGTAATATGTGAGTCGACGCATGAGAACATGTTTCTTATCACAGAGTGCGTCCAGCGACGGCTAAAATCATGTACATAAGCGCAATCCGATCAGTTTTTACTGTTTGTCTGAAGAAGACTTGGGTATTTGGCTATGTACAGGTACAGAGCGCCCAGTGACAACTGTGCACATTATGTTCTCTGTCTTCGCTGGGCTCTCATATCATAAGGTTCTATTTCTCGTGTTGAGGCACATGTGAGTGACATTTAGCGGAGAAAAAAGGCTGATTTTAGAGACCAGGTTATTCATATTACCGTATTTTTTCTTATTACTATGACAGAAAGCCTGAACAGTGTAGTCCCAGATCAGACGCCGCAGAACGCGGCGTCTGATCTTGGACTACACTATTTGCTACTCAACCAGCAATATAGTTACTCCAGCAGTTAGTAAAACGGAAGTTTACAGGTTCTGGTATGGTAAGGAGAAAAGGTATCCGAATATTTTGGGTAATATATGGTACTGCAAGCTCTGTGGACGGAACAATGTTATTTGCTTTTTATTAATGAATTGAGGGAACGGAATCTTCCCAAATGGTATTGTCATAGATAATAGCACCCGAGAGTATAACTTGACAGACGAATTCGCCCAGTCATTCAAGTTGATTACATTAGAGACTAGATTGAAGAAAGCAAGGCAATAATAAAAGTAAATAAAAGAATCTCCGTGTAAAAGTCGACCTCTTGACAAAGGTGACAAGTCCAGATCTAGGTCAGCCTGCAATATCCACGCAGTCTGATTTGAATTTACGCAAGCTGCTAATGACTAGAGTTAATGCTGGCCACTTACATAATGTAATGATCTTGAAGACATTATGAGCGAACAGCGTAGACACTTATCAGTCTACATGTATGCATTTGAACAGTCTGATGTAGGTCAAGGCAGATACCATTCATCGGAAGGTCGTTTTCCAACTGGAAATCTCCATATGTTGTATCTGTCACATGCGTGTATCACAGATTGATGTGAGTTATATCAGTCAAAAAAAAAAAAACTCTTTCATTCCTGCAAATCAACACAATTTTCCTTGCAAACAGTCTAGATCCAGATGAGATGACGGCAAAACTCTTTCTGATGAATCCACTCAGCTGATTACGCACGCACAGACTGCAAGATTATTTTATAAACAGACGAGTCAGAAAGACTAGACGCATGCGAAGACTGGCCGGAGCCTTCAATATTTCATTAACCCTTTCATCCCGAATTTTCTGAAAAAGATACAGTAAAAGCTCAGTGACACGAACACCGATAACTCATTTACCGTGGCTACTTCGAACTCGTTTTGGTGTCGTTCAAAAAATCTTCCGACAGCGCAAGAACATATATTTAGGGATATAACAGGAATTTTTTTTATAGAAGAACGAAAAGACATCCATATATCATTCCCGTCTGTCTCCTGTGATCATCACGAAAACATGCCTATATAATTTTGACCCCCTTAAACCCCACTTTTATATAGTAAAACTGGGGTTTGCAGGGGTACAAGTTATTCTTTTTATTTCTGTAAAAACTGTATAGGCGTTTTTTTCGTGATGGACAGCCATTTACCTTAATGTCTGTGCAACATTTATTGATATAAGAAGCGAAGGCACAGACCAGTGTGTGGATTCTAGTCATTCCTGCATCGAAGCGCAGACTATGCATATTCATCACAAAAACATACCTATATAATTTTGACCCCTTAAACCCCACTTTTATATAGTAAAACTGGGGTTTACAGGGGTATATATTAATTTTCTTATTTCTGCTCAAAAACATAGATTGTGGGTACTCGTTAGAACCGCCGCCGAGGCGGTTCTAACGAGTACCCACAATCTATGTTTTTGAGCAGGAATATGAAAAATATCAGATTTTTTTTATCTGAAAAGTTACATTTTTTGGTGGCAACATTTCCAGTATATTTGAATAGGCATGTTTTCGTAATGGGTGGGGATCTCATGTTCCTTCATTGAAGAATTTTTTTTTCAATAATTGAGCCTTGTGTGAGATTATTTTGTCGTATATGAAAACTGGTCTGTGCTTTCGTTGTCCGCATATGCGATAAGGTCATCTTCTCATGACACGAATCAAATTTTCTCTGAAACTGCAAGGAACGTCAAGGTATTAGCTATTTGCACACTATACGAGGAGTTTTGTAAAATAATCAACATCAGCTTTTGGGTATTTAGAAACTTCGTATGTTCGCTCGGACGAGTAAAATACGATGATTAAATAAGAAGAGAGACTGTCTCCATAAATAATACCACTCTTAACTGAAATACGCTTTTCTAATGCACTTCTTCTCTACTCTGTAAAATGAAAATAAAAGTGAAGCGTACAATTATATAATTATATACGTGGATGAGTATATATTTGGAATCATATTGCTTTATTTAGACGCAATTGTCTGCAAAACGTGTCCCATTACGAAAACACACCTATGCAAATATGTAGAAAATTTCACCTCCAAAAACAGAAAAAAATTCAGTTAAAAACCTCTGATATTTTTCATATATCTGCTAAAAACATAGATTGTGGGTACTCGTTAGAACCGCCTCGCCGAGGCGGTTCTAACGAGTACACAAATCTATGTTTTGAGCAGAAATAAGAAAAATAATGTGTACCCCTGTAAACCCCAGTTTTACTGTATAAAAGTGGGGTTTAAGGGGGGCGAAATTGTATAGGCATGTATTCGTGATGGTTGTTTGTGTTTGCCCGAAAACAGATATGACGTATCGTGCAAATTATTTATCTTTGCGACAATCGAGCTCCAACATTTTATCTGGAAATAGGCGGGTAGAGACACGTTTTCTATTCTAGTCATTACGAAAACACGCCTATTCAAACATACGGAAAATTTCACCTCCAAAAACTGAAAAATATTCAGATAAAAAACTTTGATATTTTTCATATTTCTGCTCAAAACATGGATTGTGGGTACTCGTTAGAACCGCCTCGGCGAGGCGGTTCTAACGAGTACCCACAATCTATGTATTTGAGCAAAAATGATAAAAATAATGTATACCCCTGTAAACCCAAGTTTTACTATATAAAAGTGGGGTTTAAGGGGGTCAAAATTATATAGGTATGTTTTCGTGATTGTGCATTATATTCCTAAGAGCAGACTCGATCAAACCAAGATTGCCTAGCTTTGGATATTCTCTTTTCCAAATGAACCACATTTTCAAATTAGTTAACTTTTACCACTCTCTGGACTCATACAGCAGGCGATAAATTGATGACATTTTTTCTTATTTTCCCAAGAAAATAGGATTTGACATTTCATATTAATTGTCTGCAACGGTGACAATCTGTATGAAATGTCAACTGTTTTAATTTTTAGACAACAGGCTTTGCCATTTTATGCAAATTGTCTACATTGGAGACAATTTGCATGTAATGTCAAAACCTGGTTGTAGGGATAAATAAGAAAAATATTTCAGTATGTCATCTGATGAAAGTTTTTACCCAGAGTGCAAAGCGTTAAAGAAACTTTAGTTTGGCGGTCTACTGTACTTTGATAAAGTGTTGTTTAACATTTTCCGTGCAGTTAACATTTCTGGTCCTTCGAGATTACTGAGCTGAAACATTTTATATGAATACACAGTAATGCTCAAGATATCACTATAGATACTTGTCATGAAATACCTAGTATCATGAATAGATTTAAATTGCGTTATTTCCTTTTTTACTTAAGAGGACTACTCCCATTTTTTAAAATTATCTTCTAGAAATTACTCAGTTTTACAAGGAAATAATGGTTTATCATATAGAACCGTCTCCTAGAATATGAAAGGTCAAAAGCTATGTTCTAGAGATACAAAAAAAAAGAAATAAGAAATCATTCCTAAGTGTCCACTGAAACTAAACCAGCGGTACTGATAAATCTATCAAAATTGTTGTTTTGCCTCTCTTCGGAAAACAAATGTCTGCTCTAAAAGGAAATAATTTGCTTCCCTTTAGAGCGAATTGTTTCCTTGTAGATGAGACCTCTTTTCTGGAGGGGTTTTGTGTGCAGCAAAGTAAACAGGAAGTCACAAAAGCTGTTTACCTTGTCAAAAAATGACAGAAAATCTACCAAGTGTATCTAGCTCCCTTAACCCAATTATGCCTAGTGGACTCTTCTACCATAACTCTTTGGACCGGTTCATTTCAATATAAGGAATGTCTGGTTAGTTTTATTGTAACCATGTTTTATAGAAATTCCTGTATTTAATGCAAACAGTGTAGACCCTGATCAGACACCGCGTTTTGCGGCGTCTGATCTGGGTCTACACTATTTGCCAATGCCTCTTTCGTGGGACGATAGGTTTAAATGGGTTAAATTAGCTTAATACAAACTACTAATATAATCACAGCGCAAAATCATTTTTTTTTGTTTAGGTGAAAGGATATCCTCGGTTATGCTTGAGAAGGGAGACAACTTTTGTGACTTCCTATTTACATTCCTGTACACTAATTCCCTTCTAAAAAGAGCTCTCGTCTTAAAGGAAAGCATTTGCTCCACATGGGATCAAATGCTTTCCTTTTAGAATAGACCCCGTTTTAGAAAGGAGCAAAACAATTTTAGCAGAGTTGCTTCCCTTGAAAGTGTGTCACTACCCTTTAATATATACTACCGTCAGCGTAGATCACCCTATGCAAACTTTATAATGAATCTTTTAATCCTTTTACTTCTTTGTGCAGTCTGGCCAGGTTCTTCAACAAAAGTTTAGGCACTACAGTAGAAATGGAAAAAAACAAACCTCAAAGGGAGGGCAGCTCTGACATGAGAAAATTTGCTTCCAAACTTACTGGGTCAGGGGCTAGTTTGCTTCCCGGAAATTTCAATGTATTCGAACGCTAGAGGTTGGGATGGTGGGTAACTTTCTCTCTGCAGTAAATGTCTGCCTGTTCAAATCAACATCAAAATCTTTCAGGTGCATCCATGAATATCAAAGAAGGGATGTATTGACCAAAGAATACCAGTCTGATCAGAGTTTTTGTCCGCATGAAAAGATTTTGCAAATGCGCCCAAAATGCACCCAATGAAGATTTTATCAGACTGCACTGTGCAGTCTGGCGAAGGTACTTTTCCTGACGTTGCGGTTCATTCAGCTCATAACTACAGTTCCATGTTTATAGTTTCCGTAATCATTTACGCAATGATGGTCTAGGAAGAATATAGAAAAGGCACCAAAACGGCAGACTGTACTGGGGCAACGAGGAAAGACGTAATCAACCCAGTCTTATGGGGCAACTATGCATTTCCCTCGAAAGTACTGTATTACATTGCCAGTCTAGACAGCAGCCAGGCGCTATCATTAATTGGTCGTCAAGATTTGGTATAATTGCAAGCAAATGACAAATATTTCAAATGGTGGCGACTTGTGAGGGCACATTGGAGAATTGGTTATCGAAAGTAGCATAATGCCGTCGGCAAATATCAAAAGCCTATCAGATATTTCAGCTAAATTGATATCGACTGATTGCGATAACTTTTGCCATAACCGTTAACACTTTCCATGCTATGGGCAATCTGAGCTGAGCAAACGACATGTTGATGATATTTTTCCTAGAAAATAGGATCTGACACTTTATGCAAATTGTCTCCTAAGGAGACAATTTGCATGAAGTGTCAAATCCTGTTTTCTAGGAAAAATAAGAACAATATTTCAAAATGTCGTCCGCTGAAATTTTAACCCAGCATGCAAAGTGTTAAGAAAACGATTGTGATCAAGGCACGGCAATGCAGACCCAGTAGATATATGGAAATCCGGTTCGTCGCATGTCTTGCATATTAAGCCTTAATGTACCAAGCAAACTGTGCCAGACGATATTCTAAAGTATTTTGTTTTATCTTTCAGTGGACAGAAGGCTTGACATTTCATGTGAATCGTCTGTTAGACAAGCGCCGAGAAAATCTTTTTTTTTTTTTTTTTTTGGATGAAAATTAGGAATCTCAATTCACATGAATAATCTGTTGCCAGAAGATTATTCACATAAAATGTCAGGGATTTTTTTTTTAAAATAAATCTATATTTCAGAATGTACAGCTTAGCGAGACCTCTTTGACCAGAAAGTATTGCTTTCCGTCTCAGTCAAAGGGGGTCGGTTGGGGTGGAGGTAAATTCTTTCCTTTAATCGAAGGTTCTTCGAGAAGGGACTAGTGTATTTGACATGTTTTTTTTTTTTTTTTTTTTTTTTTTTTTTATTTTGATGCTGTGGCAAGTAAATAACCCTTAAAACGGCAAGCAAAACTTGTATCAAACGACATTCATTTTTTTTTTTTTTTTTTTTTTTCAGAGAAAACAAGTCCTGACATTTCATGTGAATCGATTCAAATGAACTGTCAAGACTTGTTTTCTATGAAAAAAAAAAAAATAAATAAATAAATAAATAAAAACAATTGTCGTCTGTTGCAGTTGTGATTCGCGCTTTAGGGGTTAAAAAGGAAACAATACTTTCAGCTTAGTGAAGAATCTCTTGGAGATTAAACACCTTAAAAACGACAATGTTATGCAAACGAGTTGCAAAAAGTGCAGTCTGAGTGCCATTGTGTTGTTGTTGGCGAAAACATATCACCCACTTGGAATAACGTTAATGCTTTAAATAACAATGGTACTTAATAAATTGGCTTTTCACCAGGCGCACGAATAGCGACTGTCAAACGCACATTAACGCACGCACATTCGCACGCACGTGTATTTTTGCGTGTGTTACACTGATATCTGGAATGTCTAGTTAATGTTTTAGCACCTAATCTCTCCCATATTTTAATTAGGACAAGTCCATTGTTACAGATAGGGTTTGAGTCAAAAATCAATAGACAATGCAAACAGTGTGGATCCTGATGAGATGACTCTTTACCAGCTATCTCATCTGGAGCTGCACTGTTTGCAAAGGTACATCACGAAAACATGCCTATTCAAATATACTGAAATTTTACCACCAAAAAGTGAAAATTTTCAGATAAAAAATTCTATTATTCTACATAGTTCTAAGGAGTGCCCACAATCTGTATTTTTTTTAGCAGAAATAAGAAAAATAATGTCTACTCCTGTAAACCCCAGTTTTACTATATAAAAGTGGGGGTTAAGGGGGTCAAAATTATATAGGCATGTTTTCGTGATGAACTGTATTGGTCTGCATGAGTGAAAGTGTATAGGAAAAATAGGATGAATGAAAACAAGTTATGCTACTATTCCACACAGACCACGAATCCCACGAATCGCCACAAATTTATGAATTTTAGGATTCGTAGTTGAATTCTAATCAGCTCGTGAAGTTCTTAACTGATTCGTATGTATTCGTAGTCAGTTCTTGCAATTCTTGAGCAATCGGGAATTCGTGGCAAAAGTTTTTAACTGTTCAAAACTTTTGCCACGGACTGCCAATTCCAAAAAAAAAAATCGTAGTTCTTGCGAACAGCGATTATTGACGATACAGAACGGATGATTAGGCTGATCTGAGTCTTCGCTGGATGCGCACGACTGAAATGATTGTATGGCAACAATTTAGGACAATACCTGAAATAAGGTAGAAGCCCTGAAAAAGACCAAATGAAACGGAACGAAAAACTCTGGTTATAAGACGATCGTATCTGTCTATAGTTCTTAGTATGATATTTCGGGTATAAAATATGAATCACATTTCAGCTGATGTTTTTTGTTAGCATTTTAGTGCAAAAAAAGAATAAATAAATAAATTTTAATATGATGACCTGAATTTATTTATTTATTTGAAAGAAACTTTGTTTTTACGCAGAAATAATTGAAAGTGACATGCATGAACACGGATGTTCTGCTTGCGGTAAACGATATCTTTGCGTTATTGTAAGTCTCTAGATCTAAGCAGTATTTTGACTTTAAATACTGCTTTACTGAAGCCAATCACTTTTGACACCTTCGAGGAAGACGATTTCATTTTTGTTTTATTTAGTTGTTTTAATTGATACGTTTCCACCTATAATATCTAAGGACCTCTATTCTGATATGCAGCGTATTAAAGATAGCCCCCTCGATTGTAATCTCGCTGAGATAACGCCAATTCGAGACTTAATGGGGACAGTTTGGCGCATGCGCACAACAATGTAAAAGTGGTCTATTCGTAACAAATTCATTGTGCATTCTTAGGCATCGTAACTGAATCGTAATCGATTCTTAGGCATTCGTAGGTATTCTTAACACATTCGGGGATTCGTGACTTTGTGGTGGCTGCTCCTTCTTCTTCGAAGCTGTCCTTCTAGCTATCAACAGCTGGTAGTGATATTCCAGTTCAAGGGCCAGTACTACAGCTGCTCTACTTTGAACATTCATTTTGGAACTGATGCCCAAGCAGGGGTGAGGGCCATTTTATACTTATCTTAAGAGAAAAGAATTGTCAAGAATAGTCACGAATTCATTGTTATTTGTACCGTATTCGTACGAGCATTCGGCGTATTCTTAACGGATTCGTAACTGATTACTAACGTTCGTGTAGTATTCCAAATAGATTTTTGTAAATTGTAGTGATAATATTCATGCGATTCCTGCCACGAATATTCGTAACACTATCATACCTGTGGCGTAACTGAATCGTAGAGCGTCACGACTTGGACCAGAAAACTTAAACATTCCACGAATCCTCGCGAATCCTAAAATTTATCAATTCGTAGCGATTCGTGGGATTCATGGTCTGTGTGGAATAGGGCCATTAAACAGGGTTCAATTCTATAAACGGGTTATAATGTAGTGTTCTAAACGGTAGAATAAAATTGTTCACACTTCCATTTAATATTGACGCAGACTATCCGTTTGAAATAGAAATATGTAGGAATATTGTATTTCTTTTAGTGTTTCATCTTTGGTGATATTAAATTGACAAAAAGACTGTTGAAAGTTGTAAGACCGTGTCTTAAATTGCAATTACTTAGCAAATCAGAACTTTATCACATTGTCAGGTTATCTCTTACAGTTTCATATTTTCGTTAGCATCATGGTGTAAGCTATTAAGTTTTGCCACCGTCCGGACGTTCTTCCATCCTTTCACACCAGTTTTGGTTAAAATGCCATAACCGGAGCATCTGATGCATGCCAAAGTAGATTAAAAACTTTTAAGGGGATGGATATAAAAGGCTCAGACGGATTTACTGGCTAATCGTGACTTAATCTTGACATAACGAAAACACGCATATTCAAATATATTGAGAATTTTACCACCAAAAGAATGAAAACTTTCAGATGAAAAATTCTGGTAGTTTTCATATTTCTGCTCAAAATATAGAGTGTGGTACTCATTAGAACCGCCTCGGCGAGGCGTTTCTAACGAGTACCCACAATCTATGTTTTTGAGCAGAAATAAGAAAATGTATACGCCTGTAAACCTCAGTTTTTCTGTATAAAAGTGGGATTTAAGGGGTCAAAACTATATAGGCCTGTTTTCTTGATGACTTTGAAAATGTTAAGCCGGTGCAAAGACTACAGTCTTATTAAGGCAAGGACTGTATACACTTGGTAGATTTTCCGCCACTTTAATTTTTACAAAAGATATACCTTTTGTGACTTCCCATTTGCTTTCCTGTGCACTACATTACGAAAAAACGCCTATTCAAATATATTGAAATTTACACTACCAAAAAATGAAAATTTTCAGATAAAAATTCTGCTCAAAACATAGATTGTAGGTACTCGTTAGAATCGCTCAGCGAGGCGGTTCTAACGAGTACTTACAATTTATGTAATAGAGCAGAAATAAGAAAACGCCAGTTTTCAACCCAGTGAATATATCTGATGGTCACCCACTTGCGTGCACCTTATATTCAATATCAGTTTCTAAAATTAGATATCACATTTTAATGATGTCGCCAATAGTGACACCGACGTCAACGCGCGCTTTTTATATTAATGGGGTCTGGCGTTGACTGTTATTGCCATAGTTATTAAGAGAAAAGACAAACTATATAATGAAACAATTATTGGATTATTCAGTATTTGATATGACGCTGATATCCACCACTGAATACACATATAGACCTTGGCTATCGCCTCGGTCAATATTGATATTCTCTGGTGGATATCACGTCATATCCAATACCTAAATATTCAATAATTATATATTAATCGTCCGTTAGAGAAACAGAACACAAACATGAACGAAAATCGGAGTCATGGTTTCATTGAGTCTCATCAAATATTCAAAATGGCGGCGTCTACGAAACAAATTTCGAAATCATCAAACCCTGGCTGCAGTTTGTGATTGTGGCACTCTCTGGACTTTTCTCTTACCTTTATTTTCTTACTTTTCAGCTGGGTCCAGTTATTCAAAACTTAACAAAGCTATTCGCCAATGTGACTTTAAAACTTCTATCTTGAAACATGGCAAATACATTAACATTTTCAGCTGAAAAAAAAGTTAGTAACTTTAGCATTGCAAAAGCTACTCACCTTTTTGTAGCACAAATATCAATGTATTTTAAAATTCCTTAGCTAAACCGTTAATAAATTTGTCATTAACGAGCTCGTTAAGCTACCGATGGCTAGAACAACTGGGCCCTGGTGTTCATTAAAGTTGTCTCATGATCCATAATTAGTCACTATTTTTAATGACAGATTCTATCTGTCATTCTTCGTTGCCACGCACGGTTTTAGAGAAAGTGACTTTGACCTATTAAATTTCGTATTTATCCGCGCACAAAAGTAGACCCAATGTTTTACTGTGTGTATATTAGTACGCCATTGAAGAGCTATCCATACAAAAGTAGTGCGACTTGTGCTTAATCTATGGTGAGTCGCTGAGAAAACCCGCCTTAATACATGTGCGAACAACAAAGGCGCCTTTGTTGTTCGCTATAGCTCGTGTGTTTTCGACGAAGAAGCGTCTCACAAACTTAAATGGAGAATAGAATGATACCTGGAATTTATTAGTTTTTCATAGAATCTGTCATTTCAGGGCTGTTTAGCCCTTTGATCATTTTTTAGGAATAATACATATCTATTTTTCCATTGTGTTTAAAATAAATGGGTGCATTTGAAAATAAAAACACCCATTGAAGATTCATATCATACTCCGCGAATGAGTAGACTGATCTGATTCTTCGCTGAGTGCGCATGTCAGAAAGTACGTTTTTTGGCTTTGAGGCTCACATGGCTATCTGATTTCATCTTCTTCATCTGTAACTTCTAAACAGGTAGTTATAAATCTAAAGAGGATTTAAACAATATCATGATGGGTTTGTAACACAACCGCCAGAGACACCAGACAAACACTGACAACATCAGTCACTTAGTATCAAATGAGCAGTTCCACGTAAAAAAAAGCCCGCAAAAGCTAGCTTTTGCGGGATTTTTTTACGTGGAAGTGCTTATATGCAATCTGAACGTGATCACCTGTATTTTTGGTGGAAGTTTGAATACTTCAAAATCTCCTGGAGGAAACCTAAGACCCCTATCAAAAAGCACCGATGCATAAGCTGATACTATAGTTTGCAATTCGTATGTGCGTCTACATTTGCTTGGCGTGGTTCATATGGCAAATAAACAACTTGATATATCACTACAACTGTATCAATTCGGAATTAATGCCAGAATTATCAATTACTAGAGACCACGTAGTATAACTGACCTGTCGTCTGAGTGGATTCCTGGTGAAATACGAAATTGCTGATTGCTCCAATTAATATGTAATGTTTCACTTATCCCCAAACCAAACACGCAGGCACGCACGCATGCACACTCACACGCTGGGGTTAGTTTTCCCTTTTAGTTGAAAATCAGGTATCTTTCTGGTATTAAATATATGCAAATCAGCTGCGGTATTTTAATAGAATCTAAAACGAATGACCCTTGAGAGCAATGAACACACACACGCACAAACACACACACGCACGCACGCACGCACACACACACACACACACACACACACACACACACACACACACAGATCGAGGTGTCATGTTTTTTGGTCAGACTATCTAGTGTCGGCCTATAAGACCTCATCAAGGACCGTAATAAATTTTCTAAAAATCATGAATGGGCTCAGTGATCACAAAGAACCAGAAAATATAAAGTACAATATAATAAAATACGTCGGGGGAGGCGGGGGGGGGGGGGGGGGTCGGGGGAGGGGGGTGCGTTTTACGACCGCTACACAAAGAACCAGAAAAAATAAAGTACAATATAATAAAATACGGGAGGCGTTTTAGGACCGGTACTCGACACAAACACTTGCTGTAGTGAAGATAAATAAAAATCTAAAATACATCTCTAACTTTGTAAAACTTTAACCAGTGGGTTGGGGCTTAACGATTTGTCTTTGGCTTGGCCCGCCGTGGTTCAACTATTGGTTTTCATTTACTCTGTTACACGGTAGGATTAGCCATGAGTGCTCGTCTTTGTTTATCATAGTGATGAATTTGATTTTTATGTTTTCGCTTTGATGCATTGACTGAGTTGGGAGCCTTTATGCGAACCGAATGTTAATGTTTTTTCTGTATTAAGAGTTACATCGGGACCCAGGGTGTAGTTGGTTGGCCGTAAAAGTGCTTTTAACCCTCCGGTGGTTTATTCTACTGACCGTTCTAAGGCGCCGGTCTCTGTGTTAATATTTCTCCTTGTTGCTTTGTGGTTTATTCCACGAGGCGATTTGTTTTATGTCTTGCCTTGTGTTATTTTGTTCTTGTGTTTTTTTCTCAGTCTTTTTAGCATTGCAATTACCTCGCTTGGAAAAGAGAGAGCTAGTCTTGGTTTGCTCGATTTGCGCTTGTTTAATCTTGTCTATTTCCTCTTCCTCTTGGTGTCTAGGAAGGGCTGCGGTTTGTGATTGTGGCACTCCCTGGACTTTTCTCTTACCTTTTTTTTTATTTTGACATTGTAAATGTTCCATTTTAGACGGTGACATCTGATCTGCTAATATACATGTATATGGAGAATATATATGCAGCTTGTTTGTTTTGTAAGATCAGTTTGCCACGTTAGTGTCTTTAACATCAGTAATAGGTTGCGAACTTCTTAACTTCTTAAACAAGGATATCAGTATCACAAACTTCATTAAATATTTCCTATTTCTATCATGCACAATCTGAATTTCATCACGAAAACACGCCTATATAATTTGACCCCATTTAACCCCACTTTTATATAGTAAAACTTCGGTTTACAGGGGTATACATTATTTTCTTATTATGTTAAAACATAGATTGTGGGTACTCATTAGAACCGCATCGCCGAAGCGGTTCTAACTTGTACTCACAATCTTTGCTTTGAGCAGGAATATGAAAAATATCAGAATTTTTATCTGAAAATATTTCTTTTTCGGTTGTAAAAAAATTCAATATATTTGAATAGGCGTGTTTTCATAATGAAGGCTTCTCCAAAAAAGCCTGTCGGAACAGGAGTTTTTATGATGACTTACTTTACAAATACTTGTCTGATTCATCAGAGCAACTAAAAGATTATTAATCAATGTAAAAACATAAAATGTAATGTAGATGTTATGAGACAAGATTGTATGTTTTATGCTAGCCCAAAAGATACTTAATCGATGTAAAAGCATAGAATATCATTACGAAAATACGCCTATTCAAATATATTGAAAATTCACCACTAAAATAATGAAAATTTTCAGATAAAAAATTCTGATATTTTTCATGTTTCTGCTCAAAACATAGATTGTGGGTACTCGTTAGAACCGCCTCATCGAGGCGGTTCTAACGAGCACCCACAATCTGTGTTTTGAGCAGAAATAAGAAAAATAATGTATACCCCTGTAAACCCCAGTTTTACTATATAAAAGTGGGGTTTAAGGGGGTCAAAATTATATAGGTATGTTTTCGTGAGGTAATGTAGATGTTACAGGGCAAGACTGTATGTTTTATGTTAACCCTATCCCTATCAAGATGAACATCTTTGGTGCCTGCTTCAATTGCAAGATGGTATGCCCGGTCCCGAGGTTATTAAACTTCTTTTCATGCTCAACTCAGGTGAGCATAAAAATCGTCCCGCTGATAAATCTCAGATTACTAACAATTTCTATTCTTTCTTGCTTAATGTGGTTAAATATGAAAATTTCTCTGCTAATATATATAAAAATGCCAACTATTTTTGGCATTTTCACATTAATTAGCAGAGAAAATTTCATGCTCAGCTGAGATGAGGATGAAAAAATCAGACGCCGCCTATTTTTGGCGTCTGTTCAGGGTTTACACTGTTTGCCGAGGCCCGTATATCCTATTAGTTAGGGTATAATAAGGTACTACTGACCAAACGTCTTGGGACAACAGATCTGTTTAGGGGACTCTAGACAGTTGATAGACTTCATCACGAAAATATGCCTATATAATTTTGACGCCCCTTAAACCCCACTTTTATATAGTAAAACTGGGGTTTACAGGGGTATATATTTTTTTCTTATTTCTGCTTTAAAACATATATTGTGGGTACTCGTTAGAACCGCCTCGTCGAGGCGGTTCTAACGAGTACCCACAATCTATGTTTTGAGTTGAAATATGAAAAACATTAGAATTTTTTATTTGAAATTTTTCAGTTTTTGATGGTAAAATTTTCAGTATATTTGAATAGGCGTGTATTCGTAATGTCAGTCCATTTGTAAAAAAGAAGATAACTTTTGTGACAGATAACTTTAGTGACTTCCTGTTTTGCTTTTCTTCACACCGATTCCCTTCTGAAAAGTTGTCTTCTCTGATAAGAAAGAATTTGCAACCACGGGGAGCAAATTATTTCCTTTTAGAGTAGAGCCCCCTTTTCTTTTCATAAGGGTATAAAATGATTAAACATAGTTGCCTCCTCTGGAGCAATTCCACTCGATTCTTCATATAATTGTGTATGTCTTAGTTTATTTCTGAGATTGGTCCACCGGGATGAAATTCTGGATTTAGAATATATATTTCTGACACATGTTAAGGCTGATCCCTCAATCTGTATAGTCTTGTCGAATCCCACGGCAGCAACTGATGAATGAGAGCGTGACATTCCATTTAACCTCTTTCAGATGAATTTGTGATTGGCAGACAACAACAGTATCTTTACAAAGTACTCAGGGAGCTATGTATTTGAATTCCCGGTGCAAAAAACTCCAAACTATTTTATTCTGATAGTTTTCTAGGTGCAAAGAAAGGACATTGCTTTTAAATTAACTTCTCAATTTATTTGACAGATTTTAAATAATACTTTGTAGCGAAAGAATATTTCTTTTTAAACAGGTTGTTATTATTCAACCTATTTTACTTGGTGACATGAATTGTTAAAACCACCAATACGAAGTAGGTGGTTTTGTTATGTCTTTTCATGCCCTACTACCCTTATCCGGTACCATTACGAAAACTCGCCTATGCAAGTATATAGAAAATTTCACCTTCAAAAAACTGAAAATTTTCAGATAAAAACTCTGATACTTTTTATATTTCTGCTCAAAACATAGATTGTGGGTATTCGTTAGAACCGCCTCGGCGAGGCGGTTCTAACGAGTACCCACAATCTATGTTTTTGAGCAGAAATAAGAAAAATAAAGTATACCCCTGTGAACCCCAGTTTTACTATATAAAAGTGGGGTTTAAGGGGGTCAAAATTATATAGGCATGTTTTCGTAATGCCTTGGAAAGTCTGTGTTCACTGATTGTGGCATTCCCTGGGTATCTAATAACTTATTTATCATATTCAAATAGTTAGCAAAATTTACTTGTTTTTTGACGAGTAATTCAACTTTATTTTTCAATGACTAACAATAGATTGCCCCCCCCCCCCCCCCCCCCCCATGACTGCCTTTTAGATAACATGGTAAATGTAAGGCTAGGTTTCGTCCCTAAGTCCATTATGCTTTTTCATTGTAAGTGGATCAAAAAGTTGCAAGCAAAATTATCAAAATTAGTTTTTATTTGAGTTATCTGAAAACTAAATAAAGAGATTTATAGTTCGGTTGTAATGATAATGCGCATGGTTGTTAGATATAATTTTAGTTTCTTTCCTGAAATTCAAGGGATGACAATCAAATGTAAATTTGGAGGCGTACAGAGATTTAAATATCTCTTGAAAAGACTATGTACCGCAAATTTTATGACTGTATTTTACTTTGAGCAAGAAAGTCATAAACAGGCAAATGCCTGTCTCAGACCTATCTCATTTGGAATCGCGAAGACATTCTAAATCATTCATGATCGAGACTTGAAATGTTCGGTTTAAAGCACCCATGTCCCAGACAATAAATATTTAAATAGGTGCATTTGAATACAAGCGAAAGTACAACATACCTAATGACGATTGTCTGGCGATAACAGTTTGGTTAATCATGCCAGTCACACCAACGCTGCGGACATGGCCTAGCATCTTGGAAATCACGAAAACACGCCTATATAATTTTGACACCCTTAAACCCCACTTTTATATAGTAAAACTGGGGTTTACAGGGGTATACGTTATTTTTCTTATTTCTGCTCAAAAACATAGATTGTGGGTACTCGTTAGAACCGCCTCGCCGAGGCGGTTCTAACGAGTACCCACAATCTATGTTTTGAGCAGAAATATGAAAAAAATATCAGAATTTTTCATCTGAAAATGTTCCGTTTTTTGGTTGTAAAATTTTCAATATATTTGAATAGGCGTGTTTTCGTAATGCAACTTCCGACTGCTTTAATATGGTGAATTGTACTAGTTACGAATCTTCAAATACTACAGGTGTGGTTTTTACGGCCGATAAGCCCTACATTCCATTGTCCGCCTTGGCAGAGTATGCATAGTTATGCATAGTTTGTAGGTTTATATTCAATCTCTGACAAACGCGTCAGGAAGTCAGCTCTTTGGCTCAATGGTTAGTGTATTGAATTTTCGCCCGGGCGGCCAGGGTTCGAATCCCACCAATGACCGGGGTTTTGCAGCTAAGCTCTATAACTGTTGCGGCGTTCATGTCGTAAGATAAGAGTTGTGGGTAGGGAAGGTGTGGAGGATGGCTCGTCCTGGAATGTACTTCATACGATGCCAGTTTGGCTTTCACGTCATCACATTTCATTACGAAAACAAGCCTATTCAAATATACTGAAAATTTTACTACCAAAAAAATGAAAATTTTCAGATAAAAATTTCTGATATTTTTATATTACTGCTCAAAATATAGATAGTGGATACTCGTTAGAACCGCCTCGGCGAGGCGGTTCTAACGGGTACCCACAATCTATGTTTTTGAGCAGAAATAAAAATAATATTATATATCCCTGTAACCCCCAGTTTTACTACATAAAAGTGGGGTTTAAGGGGGTCAACATTATATAGACATGTTTTCGTGATGGATGACTTCTTTCAAGAGGTCCAGTATGACGGCCGATCACTTCTACCTTCGATTTTCTGCCTTGGCAGATTATGCATATCTTGTATGTATATACTCAATCTCTGACAACTGCGTTAGAGAGTCGACCCTTTGGCTTAGTGGTTAACGCACTGGATTTTCATTCGGGCGGCTTGGGATCGAATTCCAGCAATAACTTGGATCTGTTTGTACTATTCTTAATACGTAACTTTGTTACGGCTTTCATGGCGTAAGAGTGGCAATGTGTCTTGGAAATATTAAACACTGTTCAACCGCTTCACTAATAACGCCTAACATCTTCCCAGTATGATGTTGGCTTGACATATTCTGAAAAGGGCACCGTTTCGAAGCACCGAACATAAGAGAGAATTTAGGAACATAACGAAAACATGCCTATTCAAATATACTGAAAATTTTACCACCAAAAAATAAAAATTTTCAGATAAAAAATTCTGATATTTTTCCTATTTCTGTTCAAAACATAGATTGTGGGTACTCGTTAGAACCGCCTCGGCGAGGCGGTCCTAACGAGTACCCACAATCTATGTTTTCGAGCAAAACTAAGGAAAATAATGTATACCCCTATAAACCCCAGTTTTACTATATAAAAGTGGGGTTTAAGTGGGTCAAAATTATATAGGCGTGTTTTCGTGATGATTCAGTGACTTGAGTCTCTTCATGAGGAATGATTAACCTTCACTTCTCCCTTGGCTAATTCAGCAGACGACAAATTGATTATATTTTTCTTATTTTTCACAGAAAAGAGGGATCTTTTTTTTATATTTCATGCAAATTGTCCCCAAGTGAGACAGTTTGCATGCAATGTCTAATCCTGTTTTCAGGGAAAAATAAGAAAAGAAAAACTATTTTAAAATGTCCCCTGCTGAAATTTTACCCAGAGTGCGTAATGAAAGCAACGTCCCCCATACTCTGTAGCAGCTCTTCCAGCGGAACTCTTCTGACCAGCAAATCATTATTAGACTACACAATTATACTTTTATACCATGGCTCCATTACAGGGTTTTCAAAGACAATAAATTCATTTTTT
Organism: Anodontia alba; assembly: GCA_964016985.1. Classification (NCBI taxonomy): domain Eukaryota; kingdom Metazoa; phylum Mollusca; class Bivalvia; order Lucinida; family Lucinidae; genus Anodontia; species Anodontia alba. The sequence continues at coordinate 103,375,295 of OZ024825.1, read as the reverse complement.
ATTATTTTATAGCCTTGAACCAAGAATATCTTCAACTTATAAAAGTTATCTGCTATCATTAGTTGAGACAATTTGCATGAAATGTCAAATCCTGTTTTCAGAGAAAAATAAGAAAAAAAAAAACCAAAAAAACAAAAAACAAACTTAAAATATCGTCTACCGAAATTTGACCAAGAGTGCTAAGCGTTAAAGTAATTACGACTGTAACAATTGCTGATGATACTGCAGTTATATTTTGCAATATTTTGAAGTCTTTGTATTAATGTTTAATGCAATGACTAGTTTAGAAATTAACTTTCCTGTACTCGAGATTTGAATTATTCGTTTGATCATTTATAATATGACCTAATCATCCCAATCTATAATGAAATTCTCCTGGGAAAATATGAAGAGAATAATTTTAATCCTCGAAATGGAACTCTAAAACAAATAATTATAGCTCCAAATAAAAGGGTATCCAGATGAATACAGGAAAACCTCAGTGACTCGAACACCGATGACTCGTTTATCTTGGATGATTCGAACTCGTTTTTGAGTCACCAGGAAATTCTTCCGATAGCTCAGAAAACAAATATATTAGTGGAATTTTCTTATTCTATAATGAAATTGTATGTTGTGTGTACTCATTAGAATCGCCTCATCGAGGCGATTCTAATGAGTACACTCAACATATCATTTATATAGAAAATAAAATTATCACCATTTTTCTCCTAACCGGGTGCAATGATTAACCCTCATTGGCATGAACTACCCATGTCTCTAACAAATTGCCATGATCCGAAAGATGTTCAAGCCAATAAGGTTGTACGTACTGCATTACCTTATTTCTCCACGAAACTATATATTGTGGATACTCGTCAGAATTAAGCGCCTCACCATTCCCCAGTATATCATTAGATTCTCATGGGAAAATATACAGCGGAAAATCTTAATCCTCAAAATGTCACTGATCTAAAAACTACTCTTACACATGAGCCGCGATGTCAGAAAACATACCGTCTGACATGCGCACTCAGCGAAGATTCAAATCAGCCTGCGCATTTGCGCAGTCTGATCAGAGTCTTCACTGGACGCATTTTTGATAGCCAAAGATGCAACGTTTCTTCATGCGGACAACGAATATTCTGATCAGATTTCGCGTTTGCTTAGGCTGATTTGAGTCTTCGTTTGGCGCACAATTCAGTTTCATTACGAAAACACGCCTATTCAAATATACTGAGCATTTTAACCACCAAAAAATGAAAATTTTTAGATAAAAATTCGGATATTTCTCATACTTCTGGTCAAAACATAGATTGTAGGTACTCGTTAGAGCCGCCTCGGTGAGGCGGTTCTAACGAGTACCCACAATCTATGTTTTTGGGCAGAAATAAGAAAAATAATGCATACCCCTGTTAACCCCAGTTTTACTATATAAAAGTGGGGTTTAAGGGGGTCAATATTATATAGGCGTGTTTTCGTAATGGTTTTGTCACGTTAATATTCAAATAATCATAACTCCTGACAAGGGGGGTATCCAGATTTTTTTTTCTTTTTTTACCACAAAAACATGTTGTGCCTCGCCGAGGCGCTTCTAATGAGTACATACAACATATGTTTCCGAGGAAAATTAAGAAAAAACAATCAATATTTGTTAGCTGAAAACAAAAGCGGATTAAAAGATTCACATGGGGAAATATACAGAGAACTCTTAATCCTGAAAATATTACTGATCTCAAAATTACTCTAGAACAAAATATCATAGCTAATGAGCCAGCACACGACAAAACCTACAAATGAAATGTGCGCCCGCGAAGACTCAGATCAGCCTGGGCATCCTCCCAGTCGAGCGAATGGGCGGATATCATTTTGTTGGTTTTGTCGTGCGCTGGCTTATTTTTTTTTTTTTAAATTTCTCCACGGAAGCATATATAGCGTGTAATCATTGAAAGAAGTGCCTCACTGAGGCGCTTTATACGAGTATCCATAACGTATGGCCCTTATCTGGAGCTATGATCGAGTAATGTGTGGCCTCCTTGGCCTACATCACGAAAACATGCCTATATAATTTTGACCCCCTTAAACCCCACTTTTATATAGTAAAACTGGGGTTTACAGGGGTATACATTATTTTTCTCATTCCTGCTCAAAAACATAGATTGTGGGTACTCGTTAGAACCGCCTCGCCGAGGCGGTTATAACGAGTAACCACAATCTATGTTTTCAGCAGAATTATGAAAAATGTCAGAGTTTTTTACCTGAAAAATTTCGGTTTTTGAAGGTGAAATTTTCTATATATTTGAATAGGCGTGTTTTCGTAATGTAATAATTAGAGTGTTTGACTTGGAACCGGGGAATTGAAGATTTGAATCCCCGTTCCGTCCAGACGCGGTTAACTCATTTGTACAATAAGACCATATTCGATAGGTGCTGGAACTGAGTATAATGTAGACATGACAGTTTGTAGAGACAGTCTGGGGCTTTGATATGAATATCCACGAAAGCAATGCTATACAATTTCATGCAAGCATACTCAACATAACGAAAGCATGCCTATTCAAATAGATAGAAAATTTCACTCCCAAAATATGAAAAAAAAAAAAAAAAAAAAAAAAAGAAAAAATCAGATAAAAAAAAAAACTCTGGTATTTTTCATATTTCTGCTCAAAACATAGAATGTGGGTACTCGTTAGAACCGCTTCGGCATGTATACCCCTGTAAACCCCAGTTTTACTAAATAAAAGGGGGTTTAAGAGGGTCAAAATTATATAGGTATGTTTTCGTAATGAAGTCAAACCGATATGGCTTAAACATTTTCTTAAAAATGCCGTTAAACATAAAAAACACTATTACTAGAAATAACGACTTTTCATAGGCACTCCTGAATCCCATAATTTTGTATGTAGACGACAGTCTAAAATAGTTTGACTTTCGACTACTTATAAGACTTGACATTTCAAGTTCAAAACTGCTAATTAAATAAAATAGGCCTAGTTTAGAATGCCGTCTGCTACAAGTGTGGTTGGTGCTTAACCCATTTTAGTCTGAACCCCACAAAAGGGTATTTGCAAAACAGTGTAACTCCAGATCAGGGGCTACAGAATGCTGTGTCTAATCAGGGTCTCCACTGTTTGCAAATACTTCAGCTAATTTTCTATTGGAAAAACTAATTCACATAGCCTGACATACCTAAAATTGAAATTGAACTCTTCCAATACATTGTGCAAGGGAGTTTGGGTTTATGGTTCAAATTACACCACTTAGGAAGCTAATCTTTTATTGACTATAAAATATGTGGATTTTATATTTTGTACTGGTTTTCTACTATAAAATAACTGGAAATTATATTTTGACAAGTCATTTACCATTTCAAATTCAAAAGTCGCTAGAAGCATTTCTCGCTCTCTGGCGTTAAGAAATTAATTAGATTGCATATCAATATCAATTTATCGTTTAGCATTCTGGGTAAACATTTCACCACACGACATTTTGAAGTATTTTTTTTTTTCCATATTTACCCAGAAGATAGACTTTGATATTTCCTGCAAATTGTCTCCTCAGGAGATAATATGCATGGAATGTAAAAGCATATTTTCTAAGAAAATATGATATATATCATTAATTTGTAGTCTGCTCAATTTTCGTTGAAGATTAAATATACACACAAACAATCACGCATATTGTTAATGCATGATGCCCTAAAAGGTGAACTTTTGCAAACAGTAAAGACCCAGATTGGACACCCAAAAAAGACGGCGTCTGATTAGTGCCTACAATGTTTGTCATCAACCTATACAGAACACTATAGTAATGTAAAATACTCTAAGAATCCATAGCCTTTGAAGTGACAGCAGGGAATTCTCCTTTGATCGAATAAATTAAAAGTAATTGTCTGAAAATATATTTTATTAATATTGTTTTCCTTACGAAGCACCAAAAGGGCTTTCCTGGAAGCGTCTATACTGGAATACAAAAACTGAACCAATGTACTCTTGATTAAAGAAAGATCCTTTTTGGTCCAGCCATTAGTTGAGTTTTGCTAGCACTTCGATTGAATAAAAATCTTTAACCCTTGTCCTGCTGGACCCGGATATATCCTGCATTTACAAACAGTGCAGTTCCAGATCAGTTGGCTTCTGAAGAAGCCAACTGATCTGGATCTGCATTGTTTGCCATTACGAATTTGAATTTATAGCAAAAATCTGGATCAAGTAATCTGACTGGCTGAAAATTAGAAGTTGGCGTGGCATCTTTATTCAGCAGGACAAGGGTTTAAATGAAACGTGCGCTGCAATGTGCTTTATTTATTTCGGAAAATATTGTCAACTTAAACCTGACTGTTTACTCAGCTGAGTTTTATTTATTCAGCTGATGCAGTGAAATGATTGCTATGGAAACAGTGTTCCGACAAAGAAAAACATGCTGTGGGTACTCATTAGAAACGCCTCAGTGAAGCACTTCTAAGGGGTAACCACATCATACGTTTTGATGGAGAAGTAAGAAAACAAGTTTACCTTATCAGAGATATTGAGCGTGAATAGATTTTACAGAAAACAAACTGGCATCAGTAGTAGTATTGTTAAGATGGCTCAGCTCCTCTCGAACTTATTTTTTCTCCTTTAAAGGCACATAATACAATCGATAGATTTTACATCATTATACACGAAGAGCAAATTTTCCCCTTTTGGAGTAGACACCTTTTTAGACGGGAGGCGAAACCGTCACAAAAACATACCAATGCAATTTTGACCCCCTTAAACCCCACTTTTATATAGTAAAACTGGGGTTTACAGGGGTATACATTATTTTTCTTACATCTGCTCAAAAATATAGATTGTGGGTACCCGTTAGAACCGCCTCGGTGAGGCGGTTCTAACGAGTACCACAATCCATGTTTTTGAGCAGAAATAATGTGTACCCCTGTTGACCCCAGTTGTACTATATAAAAGTGAGGCTTAAGGGGGTCAAAATCATATGGGCCTGTTTTCGTGATGCAGCGATGCTTCGTGCAGTCTGATCAGTATCTTTACTCGGCGCATTTTAGATAAGCAACGATGAAAAGTTTCTTCATGCGGATAACAAAGTCTCCGATCAGACATTGCATTAATCTGCGTCATCAAACGTTAATAGGTCTTTAAAGGGTTTCTATCCTGAGCAGTAATGTGTCTTAAAGGGGTCTCCACCTTGGGCATCAGTGTTTCTTCAACCGTTGTTCACCTTGAAAGTGTTTCTTTGACGGACCATTACTTAGGTAGCGATGTCTTCTAATGCATTTCTACTGGGACAGCAATGTTTATAGTTTATAATGTGCCAGCAATGTTTATTTGATGATTAGCTATCTTGACAACAGTGTTTTTTGACTGTTGTTTTACTTCGGCAGAACTGTTTCTTCGAAGAACAATTACATGGACAGCAATGTGTTTTGCTACATCTCTACCGGGATAGTAATGTTTTATTATTCGCTTGGTTCTGAGGGTTCTCTAACTAGGCATTTTTTTTTCCTCTGCTGTTCCTGTACCTAAACAGAAGTTTTGTTTTGCGGGTTGTACCCGCGAGACAAACACTTCTGTTCAGGTATAGGAAAAGCAGTCTCTTTGATGCTCCTCTTCTTTACAGTCATGTTTGAGAGAGAGAGAGAGAGAGAGAGAGAGAGAGAGAGAGAGAGAGAGAGAGAGAGAGAGAGAGAGAGAGAGAGTTCTGGTGTTGTTCGTTCTTTGACTAGCCTTCTTGCTGCTCACCGTGGGGTTTTCTTCATGTGTTGTCCATTTTTGTTGTCCTGTTGTTGTTTTTACAGTCTGGCATACAACGCCATGGATTTGAACAAAATTTGTTCAACCAGCTGCTTTGGCCTGTTATTAATCTTTATCAAAACAACTCTCTATAGCATAGCTGACAATGTTTCCACTTTCTCTCTACAACACTTCAAATGTAACATAAACATTGTATATACTGCCCAGACAGAAAGTTCTAGAACCAAAATCTCTCTAATTTGGAATGGAAAACTTAACGCTGGTTATAATTTTTATCAATTGGTATAAATGATCTTCTCACATTTGAAATGTAACTTGTAAATTTTAAACTGTCTTCACCAAGAATTTTACTGCATGAACCAATTACTAGGTAATACAGATACAGTTAAAAAAATAATCACATGGAGCAGTCAGTTTTCAGAAAATTTCTTGGAAGTTGGGGTTATATTCTTGAGTGTTTAGTGGCTCCTGTCTTCTGTGCTTTCGACATCTCTCGTAAAGACGTTTTTCGCTTGGCGTTTTATTTTAAATGGAATTATTGATTTCTAATTGACAATGTCTTATCAGGAACAATCAAATACTTACAGTAAAATTAATTTTATGGCCAAAAATGGGTCTGACCCTGCGATTTCTATAGTAAAGTGAATTTTTGGAATTTTTTTTTATTAGAAATCAGTTTTTGCTTTTCTTTGTGGATTTTAAATTATTGATGTTCCATAACAATATTGTGAAAACTTTAGAAATTTCAAACAAGGGCAACTTGTTGAAAACCTGCCTCAAGTCCACCTACCATAATAATTTCTGCATATGTTGTAGTTATTTTTACTATGGGAAAAAATGAAAATAATCGATTTTTTTTAAAAACCAATGAATAGAATCAAACGTTTTGTGGATACATTGATACGACAAATGGTAACAAAATTTACATATTCAAACGACTTTTTGAAAGAAGTTGAAAGGACAGTAGCATTATGATCACCTTGCTGAGGAAGAGTGAGCTGATTATTTTGCTTTTTATTGGTGTATGGCGTATACTCTCTGTCATGGTTTATCGCTCTTCCTCTTGGTGTCACTGCCCAGCTAGCATTCTATATACATTACGAAAACACGCCTATTCAAATATGTTGAAAATTTCATCACCAAAAACTGAAAATTTTCAGATAAAAAACTCTGATATTTTTTCTTATTTCTGCTCAAAACATAGCTTGTGGGTACTCGTTAGAACCGCCTCGGCGAGGCGGTTCTAACGAGTACCCACAATCTATGTTTTGAGCAAAAATAAGAAAAATAATGTATACCCTTGTAAACCCCAGTTTTACTATATAACAATTGGGTTTAAGGGGGTCAAACTTATACAGGTATGTTTTCGTGATGAATCTATAGCGGGCCATTCTCGGCTTGTCAGCTACAGATTTTTATAGAATGCTTACCGGGTGGTAGGCTATGCTTTGCTATTTTCCATTACGAAAACACGCCTATTCTAATATATTGTAAATTCCACCTCCAAAAAACAAAATTTTCAGATCAAAAACTGTGATATTCTTCATATTTCTTCTCAAAACATCGATTGTAGGTACTCGTTAGAACCGCCTCGGCGAGGCGATTCTAACGAGTACCCACAATCTATGTTTTCGAGCAGAAATAAGAAAAAATAATGTATACCCCTGCAAACCCCAGTTTTACTATATAAAAGTGGGGTTTAAGGGGATGAAACTTATACAGGTATGTTTTCATTCATATTTCTGCTCAAAACATAGATTGTGAGTACTCGTTAGAACCGCCTCGGCGAGGCGGTTCTAACGAGTACCCACAATCTGTTTTATGCAGTAATAAGAAAAATAATGTATACCCCTGTAAACCCCAGTTTTACTATATAAAAGTGGGGTTCAAGGGGGTCAAAATTATATAGGCATGTTTTCGTGATGGTACAGCCCCTCTATATATCATTGGATAAGTTATAAATAGCTTGCTCTTGCTAGCGACAATAAGCAGACAATGTTTTAAAATATTTTTTCTGAAACCTGATTTCGGTATATTAATACTGCTACTGTAACTCGATGATGAAAACCCAAACGCTGTTCAAAGAAAATACAGAGAAAATAGTGCATTCGTCGTTTGCAATACTCCAAAGGTTCAGCCGTACTGCAAACTGCACGAACAATTTTGACCTTGAACACTTTATCATGATCATTTAACAGAATAACGGATGCCATTTTAAAATACGATCTTTTCATTTATTCCAAAATGTCAGTTTGCGTGAAATACAAAACTAGTGTCAAGGGAACTGCTTGCAAAAATTGTCGTCTGTGGGATTTTGCCTCTGCGCTAACTACGTGTTACACAGTTAGATAAAATGTTATATTTGTACAAGACAAGTCTTAGTTCTTTATATGAATATGCATGCTGATGCTTTTTCAATACCACTAACAAATGTTTACCAATTAAGTGTTAACTCTTTCACTGCCACAGGCGATAATAATAGGCTTTTCCAAACAGCATAGATCCAGATGAGACGGCTCATATGAGCCGTCTCATCTGGATCTACGCTGTTTGACATTCAGTCTTTCAACTTTACGCATAAACTTCTTTTCAAGCGACAGTTTATTAAAAAAGAAAAGCAGACGACAAATGCCGTCTGAAATTTGGCACCGAAAGAGTTAATCGCAGCTACAGCAGATGAGTTTTGATTTGTTTCATAGAAAATAAATAAGGCTTACCACTTCATTTAATTGAACTATGATATCAACAGCATAACATTCGTCATGATGTTTTAGAAATTATTTTTCAATGTATCTAAGCCGCCCAGGAAAGGAATCGTTTCACAAAATTCACCTACTGCCTTAAACACATTTGTTATCATTTCTTTTTTTGTCATTTTGCACTCCAGACTATATATTCTTTCACTGAACTGTACAGCTATGAATACATTAATATATATAAAATAGCTAATGCTTTATGATACAAGGGAAAATTAAAAAGCATAAAAAACTGTCGAACTTTGAATACCTTGTACTCTTAGTATTCCATGCACTTAACCCTTGTCCTGTTGAATAAATTAAGATGCCACTTCCACTTCTAATTTTCAGCCAATCTGATTACTTGACCCTGATTGTTGCTATATATTCACATACTTAATGGCAAACAGTGCAGATCCAGATCAGTTGGCTTCTTCAGAAGCCAACTGATCTGGATCTACACTCTTTGCAAAGACAGTGTATACCCGGGTTCAGCAGGACAAGGGTTAAAATATATATCGTACATGTAATTGTGATAAAATATTTGAATAACTATGTTGTCGTGTCTTAACCCTGCTAGAAAAGTGGCAAAAAGTGTAGATTTTATGCTATTTTATCAGGTTTGCCTGTCCGAATGCATATAATAAATACGTTAAATGTCTTGACTAAAAAAAGAAAAGGAAAGGCCTCGATGAACAGTATCTGATCTTTATCCTATCCACCTAAAACAGAAAAAAAAAAAAAAATACAGTCATTTTTAAGGCAAATATAAGTACAGACGACACTCGTTATCACAAATTCGCTTATCTCGAATAACCGCTTATCTCGAAGTGAAAATGCGGTCCCTGTTTTTATTAGGGAAATCTAACAACAGGTAACAAAATATTGTGGAAAAGAGGAGAAATCGCTCCATAAGAGTAATTTCTCCTCTTTTCTACAATAGTTTCAATATATCTAACTTCAGGAGTCAAATAACATATTCATTTATGAAATTTGGTTGTTTGATTTATCTTTTCCTTAAAAAATTTCTTCAAAATTGATATGTCAAGGTAGGGATAACTCGAAGTATTTCAGAGAGTCAATTGGAATTTGGGATAACGAGAATCGACTGTAACTAATGGAATCCAATGAAACGTTTTCCGTTGCACTACATTTAGAGAAAAAAAAAATACATTTGTTAAGATAATTGGATACACTTGGTAAATGTTTTACCATTTCTTTTACAAGGAAGTCTAACTTGTGACTACCTGTTTGTGTTCTTGCACCCAAAGTCGCGCCTGAAAATTGGTCTTTTTTAAATTTCTCGTCTTATATTGGGTCTACTCTAGAAGGCGCAAATTCTTTCATTTTAGAGTTGACCCCATTCTCAGAAAGCAGACAAAACGATTTAACAGACCCCTAAAAGGGTACGTGGCAAACAGTGCAGACCCAGATCAGACGCCACAGAACGCGGCGTCTGATCAGGGTCTCCACTGTTTGCAAATAGTTTAACCAGTTTTCTCTAGGAATATATAAATCACATAGCCTGACATAGCTAAATTTGAAATTAGAATCTTCCAATATATAGGGTGGGGGAGTTCATTCAGTCTACAATGGGTTAAACAGCATTGCCTCTCATCACGAAAACATACCTATATAATTTCGACCCCCTTAAACCCAACATTTTATATAGTAAAGCTGGGGTTTACAGGGGTATACATTTTTTTTCTTATTCCTGCTCAAAACATAGATTGTGGGTACTCGTTAGAACCGCCTCATCGAGGCGGTTCTAACGAGTACCCACGATCTATGTTTTGAGCAGAAACATGAAAAATATCAGAATTTTTTATCTGAAAATTTTCATTTTTTGGTGGTAAAATTTTCAGTATATTTGAATAGGCGTGTTTTCGTAATGTTGTGAAAATGGATCCATTCCCATTTGTATTGCATAAGCGATTTTATTTCTTAGCGATATCCAGTATATTGTTACAGAAGCCAGACTGATTTTACTAAAGATTACAAAAATAAAGAAACCAAGGCCAAATATTTTATTTTGACTGATTCATAAAAACAGATAAAATGATAATAAAATGAAGTCATTTTCAGTTTTCAAGTATACATTGTGTGTGTGTGTGTGTGTGTGTGTGTGTGTGTGTGTGTGTGTGTGTGTGTGCGTGTTGTTGTTGTTTTTGTTGTTGTTGTTGTTGTTGTTGTTGTTGTTGTTGCAATAGTATAAATAACTAAATAACTATGGCACACACGTACTGTGGTAAGGCTCTATTTGAAATTATAGTTTAGTGTTTTTCAGCCATTTAGTCATTATGCAAATATCACCTAGGATAAAATACATTTCTTTAAACTCAAAACCAATCACACAAAGTGTGCTATTAGAAAGATTAAACGCCATGCAATAAAACAGAGAGTGATAAACGAAGCGCTGTCTATATAAGGAAAAATTCAATATTATGCGCGTCTCTGCACCATGAATAGTCACTTATAATGGAGAAAATCACATACTGCTCACAATAAGTAGAGATATTAGAACTTTTTAGTCTACAGAAAAGATAATTGTCATTCATTCAGTTAAAAGTACAACTGTCATTTATTCAGCTAAAACGAATCCCATTATGACAGTCCAATACTCACGAAACGCTTTAAGGGCCTACTCACTATATTAATTGGATGGCTAATAATGGTCATCTTGAATATTTATTTAGGCATATATTAACAAAACAAGAGAAAAAAAAACAACAACAAAAAACGTCCAGTTGACAGGGCATTTGTGCTGATATCAGCTAGTTTGCTGTCTTAGATATATTCGAAGTTCATAAGGAAAGACAAAAATATCGCTGATCGAAAAATGTTTCTCCTATACTTGAATGAAGCTTTCCCAAACAAAAACAGCTTGACAGATGCACTCTCAGTTGTCTTTATGCTATCCAAATCAAAATACTAAATATGTGATCCATCACTTGGAGGAAAATGATTATTTTTGCGGCTGAGCCACTTAATAATATGTTAACCGTGTCGTGCGAAATTGTGTCTTCAGGGAATATGCGGACTTCTAAGTCTAAGATCAAATATTTAAAAAACATTTATCTTATTTTTCATAGAAAATAAGACCTGGCAACTTTGCAGACAAATTGAATGAAATGTCAAGTAAGGCTGGCTAATCGGAGCTGAAAAGATAATCGATTATCAGTCCTGCCATTGTGATCGATAACCGATTAGTAATCACTGAAGATTTGGTCATACTTTTCCCTGTCTGAGCATGCCTATTGCCATTTGTTATACTTTATTGTATGTATGAGGTCAGACAGGCCTAAGCAAACAGTGTAGACACTGATGAGACTCATCAGGGTCTACACAGTTTGGCTTCCATCCAGCTATTTTTATACACAACAGTGGGTTGTAAATTGTACTTGATCAAGTTTTAGATTAAATATGATAAAGGGTTGAGGTATCTGAATACTAAGGGTAAATACGGTAAAGTGACAAACACAGAAATCAAATGATCGATTATTAGCAAATCAGTTATGATTTTTGTGGAATTTATCGATCAATTAATCGATTATCCGATTGATTGTGCCAGCCTTATTGAAAAGTCTTGGTTTCTGCAAAACAAAAAAAAAAACAACAACAACAAAAACATTAAAAAACAAAAAAAAAAAAAAAAAAAACAAAAAACAAAAAAAAAAACAGTAAAATCAGAATGGCTGAACATGGACCATAGAAATGCCATTCGAGACAAAGGTGGTTCGAGCATCTGAGGGTTAATCATGGCGCCTGGTCAGGAAGGAAATGATGATAATTTTGGGAAGTCTTTTCTTATTTTCTATACAAAAAATTGTATGTTGAGTGTACTCATTAGAATCGCCTCGATGAGGCGATTCTAATGAGTACACACAACATACAATTTCATGATAAAATAAGAAAATTCCTCTGGCGTACGAGTTCGAATCGTCCAAAGTAAATGAACTATCGGTGTTTTCGAGTCATCGAGGATTTACCGTAGATGATTTAGCCTACAGATTGATAAAGCTTAAATGTATATGAGGCGGGTCAATTAATGTTGTTTGCTTCACCACTTCATTTCTACAGATAGGCAAATAGGCTTTGCAAACAGTATAGATCCAGATGAGACGGCTTGTAGCGAGTAAGAGCCGTCTCATCAGAATCTACGCTACTTGCGTTTTCTGTTTTGTCACTAGATTGTTTGGCATTTTTTGTTTGTTGTTTTGTCTATGCAACATCCCTTTTTGAGAATAATGGACTAATCCAAACTCAAAGACGGAAAAGTCCACTTCAGACAGTCAGTGGTATAAGGGCAAAGGAATCGTTTGTATTGTAGAAAGTAGGATGTGAACAGTGTGGATACTCATACATAGGATTGATCTCAAATTGCTTACATGGCCATCAGCATTAATACAGAGAGTGCTTAGAATATGTTAAGAATGGAAACAAAAAACCTACATTAGTCATGACTTCTACAGTATCATAATCCTTAGAGTACCAAGCAAAATTTGTAGCGGAAGACATGCATTCATTTATTTTCTCTAAACACTATAACAAAGTATATTAAAAAATGTTGTCTGCTGCAGTTATAGTCGACGTTTTAAGGTATAAAGGATGTTTTAGTATTTCAATGGTCACCAGTTTTAAACAAAAGTATGTCAATGTAATTTCGTCTGCATGCAATACTTACTCTGAGTATTCTGACACCTAAGTCATTACCATACTTGACCTAAAAGTTGAACACGTCTATTTCACTTCATATTGATGTACTAGTATCTAAAACCGCTGGGCGAGTGGCGTAGAGAGTGAAATATAAGTAAAAAAAAAAGGATTGCCTTTGGAAACAAAGAACACACAAAATCACTAAAATCGGAGACTCGGTTTGATTGAGTCTCTTCATATGTAACACAGTCGTTTGCGAGGCTGCATACGCCCCCCCCCCCCCCCCCCCCCCCCACACACACACACACACACCTAGCGCCGGCTTAAGCGGTATTCGATTTTCAAAATAATCAGGATGGGCTCAGTGAACCATGACCTGACACCGCGTTCAGATCTGGGTTACATTGTTTCCTTAGACCTGTCTGCCCGCAACAAACTACAATAAACGTTATACTAAAAGCAAAGCAAACAGCTCTCTCTTCCCCAAGAAGTGGTCAGGGGCCAGTTGTTCAAAACTTAACATGTTAGTTAACGTGACATTAAAATTTCTATCTTGAAATATGGCAAATTTATTGATTACTTTTTTGCTGAAAAAAATGTGAGTAGCTTTTGCATTGCAAAAGCTTTTCACATTTTTTACAGCAAAAAATATCAATGTACTTGAAAACACCTTAGCTACAACGAGTTTGTCATTAACGAGCTCGTTAAGCAATGGAAGCTTTGAACAACTGGGCCCAGAATGTATTTAAAAACACCTTAGCTACAACAGTTAACACTCGTTAGTCATTAACGAGCTCGTTAAGCAAACGATGCTTTGAACAACTAGGCCCAGAATGTATTCGAAAACATTTTAGCTACAGCAACTAACGAGTTTGTCATTAACGAGCCCATTAAGCTAACGATGCTTTGAACAAGTGGGCCCAGATTGCCGGACAGGACCACCGAACACAACAATAAGGCAACAAACAGGAAATAAAGCCACGAAGTGAGGAAGCACAAGGCCACAATGAACAAACAACAGTAGAACCAACGTCTTAGAACGGTCAATAGTAAAATCTACTCAGACTATCTACTAAAATCTACTAAATGTGGAACGGGGGTGGGGAGAGGGGGTTGGGGAAGGGTTAAATCGATTTTACTGACGCCGAATCATCAAGCCGAGTTCAAATATTGTAAATATATCAAAATGAATTGTTCGGTTGCATAGAGGCTTCCAAACTCAGTCAATGAAATAGAAATATCATAGAAAACATTTTCAAAAAGTGTCACTGTGATGAATAAAGGTTGAGGGCTCGTGGCAAATCTCAGTAACTGACCGCCAGGGCTAAAGAAAACCACTTGTTTAATCACGGATACGTATTATAAACATCATAGATATTTTATACAATTTATGTCTAACTTACCTTCCGCCAGGGCTAAAGATAAAACTAGTTTAACCATCATTACGAAAACATGCCTATTCAAATATACTGAAAAGTTAATCACCTAAAAATTGAAAATTTTCAGACAAAAAATTCAAATATTTTTCGTATTTCTGCTCAAAACATAGATTGTGTGTACTCGTTAGAACCGCCTTGCAGAGGCGGTTCTAACGAATACCCACAATCTATGTTTTTGAGCAGAAATAAGAAAAATAATGTATACCCCTGTAAACCCCAGTTTTACTATATAATGGTGGGGTTTAAGAGGGTCAAAATTATATAGGCATTTTCCGTGATGTGGATACGTATTATAAACATGCCTGTAATTTTATACAATTCATATTCAAACTACCTTGTACAGTCGACGCTCGTTATCTCGAAGTCCAAGGGACTCATTGAAATGCTTCGAGATATCCGTACCTCGACAATCAGATTTGCAGAAGGGAAAAGATAAATCTAGCATGCCGGTTTCACAAATGCATACTTATGTAATTTGACTCCTGAAGTTAGAGATATATTGAAAATATTGTGGAAAAAAGAAATCCCTTTTTCCACAATATTTTGTTACCTGTTGTAAGATTTCCATGTTAAAACAGGGACCAAATTTTCACTGAGATAAGCGGTTATTCGAAATAAGCACAGTCGATATAACGAAAGTGGATTGTATTTTTAAGCAAAAACTGCAGCGCTCAGTGCTTGTTTTCTACTAAATTTCATAAAGAAACTCAGCTGATCGAATTCTGATGTAATAATAAGAACGGTGAAACAAAAATCTGATGATTTTCAACTGTTGCCAAGTAGCTGATATATCGACATAATCATTGATTTCGGTGCCAGACCAAGACGACAGACTAATGTTTTCTTTCAATATCGCACAAGATTGATGGTTTGTCCTGGAGAATATTTATTCCGGCGTGCACTGGTGAAAATCAACATGAAAATCAACATGGGCCATGACAAAAGTCAGTTTTCAAGGCATACCCACATGCATGGACAGCAGAAGTCGTGATGAGCCCACGTATTCGTGCTTTTGTTTTCCACTTTCAGAATCATTCTGGATACTGTAGAGTACCCATTTAGCTCTTGTATTCGGACACCTCAAATCCTCACATAGTTGTCCTAAAATTTGACAATGTCCATCTCACTGCCTGTTGATGCGTCCAGTATATTGCTATACATTTTGTAAGTGGCAAACAGTATAGACCCTGATCAGACGCAGCGTTCCGCGGCGTCTGATCTGGGTCTACACTGTTTGTACAGGCCTGTCTGCCCGAATACTTAGGACCTTTTCTGACTGGCTTGGCTGTTCCATACGCCTCTGAAATACCTTTTGCCCTTGACGCGGCACGTCATCATGTCTACCAATTAGCCTTTAACCAGTCAAAATAACAGTAGACGACATTCTGAAATATGTTTTTCTTGTTCTTTTAGACAGAATAAGGCGTGATTAGAGTGATGGTGTCTGATGGCATGTCTCTGTTTGGGCCCTGACCGTTCTAAGGCATTGGTTCTTGTGTTGTACGATCTTAGTGGGACCTTACGGTTGCTCGATGCGGTTTTTTATGTTTTTGTCCAGTGTGTTATCCTAAAGTTGTGTTTGTGGGGACTTGTCTGCCACAGTGATCACCTCAGTGGGGATAAGGGAACTAGTAGCTTTAGTCCGGTGTTAGTCTTACTCTTTGTTGCTTTGTGGTTTATTCTCTTTTAAGATGCGGACAAAATCAGTTTTTACCCAGCGGGCACATGATGTAAATATAACGTCGCCTCAACGTCGATGCAACGTCATGACGTTGCATCGACGTTGAGGCGACGTTATATTTACGTCATGTGCCTGTCGGGTAAGGAGTTGCCTCCTCTAAACGTGTATTAATTCTCCTTAAAGATAGACCCATAGATGCTTGATTTCAAACACAAGAAAGGCGTATCGCTCCAACGTTTATTCTAACACGAAAGTTGAGTAGTGCATGCTAGTTCCCAAAAGTTTATGATTTTCATTTTAGAAGGGTGGTAATAATAATAATAATAATAATAATAATAACAATAATAATAACAATAATAATAATCTTTATTTTCGGAGGGTTACTTATTTAGCAACAATACAGGCTACGGCCCTCTATTACCGGTTTTTACATTATATACAACAACCTGGAAAGAAAATGCATAGGCTAGAACACACACACACACACACACACACACACACACACACACACACACACACACACACACACACACACACACAAGAAGATGATCAAGTTTGAATATACACTGTGAGCTGATGTAAGGTAGAGTTGCTTTATTTCACTGAAAGATGACGTATCTGACACCAGTCACTAGGTAAAAGAATTATAATAGGTGCAGTCGACTCTCATTATCTCGAACTTATCTCGATTAACCGCTTATCTCGAAGTGAAAATCTGGTCCCTGTTTTAACACAGAGATCTACCAACAGGCAACAAAATATTGGGGAAAAGAGGAGCAATTTCTCCTCTGTTCCACAATATTTTCAATATATCTCTAACTTGGGAGTCAAATTAAAGATTCATTCTGTTAAAGGTGGTTGTTGGATTAATTGTTTTCCCCAGTTCCGCAAATCTGATATGTTGAAGTACGGATATCTCGAAGTGTTTCATAGAGGCCTTTGGATTTCGAGATAACGAGAGTCGACTGTACCAAAAGTCGTCCCAGGTTGCTGGGAACTACTTGCGGAATGTGCAATCTCCGTTTCTAACACTGAAATAGATTGAACTGCTTACATCTAATTTGATTAATGATTAAATAATATGGTCTGTAGATGATTAATGGTTGCGAAGGTATTTTTAAAGGCTACTTGTTTTTTCTGCGGTGGCCAAAACTGGTACATCCGATCAGGACCGAGACAGTTTACCGACACGTATTTTTGAGTTAGTTCACCGGAAAAATTGAACAATAGTTTCTGATATTTATTTTCATCTTGATTAGAGGTAATCTTACTACTTTATCTTGAAAACTACAACAAGAACAACAAAGAAAACGTTGATTTCCTTCATTAAAACATATAAAGTCATGTATTTTATCGATTATGTCGATGAACCGTCATCAATTTCGTCGGTGAAATGCCTCCAAATTACGTGTCGATGAACTGTCCTGTCGGTGAACTGTCTCAGAACAGTTCGAGCTTATATAATACAATATAACATGAAATCTCGTAGCTGCGGCTTTCTGTTATTAATGTCAGAATACGAGTAATGCCTTTGCAAAAGAGATAAACAGATTTGGACACATAAACTACAAAGGAAACATAAAACCGTAGTCTCTCATTACGAAAACACGCCTATTCAAATATATAGAAACTTTCACCTCAAAAAACTGAAAATTTTCAGATACAAAAACTCTGATATTTTTCATATTTCTGCTCAAAACATAGATTGTGGGTACTCGTTAGAACCGCCTCGGCGAGGCGGTTCTAACGAGTACCCACAATTTATGTTTTTAGCAGAAATAACAAAAATAATGTACACCCCTGCAAACCCCAATTTTACTATATACAAGTGGGGTTTAAGGGGGTCAAAATTATATAGGTATGTTTTCGTGATGTCTTTTAAGTATAGATGTAGATGATGTTTTTTTGTCTATCTGAATAAACCAACTTGTCTCATGTTAACGGTTTAATGCGTTTCACTGTCGTATTCTTTGAATTTCTCAGATTGCTAACTGCTGAATTTTAAAACACCAGCCTGTAATCTGATTCTATCGTTTTCCTAGACAAATCAGACAGACAGGCCTAAACAGTGTTGTCTCGGAACGGATGCCGCATCATGCGGAATCTGATCAGGGTATACTTGCTTGCTATTCAACCACTATCCTTTATATAGATGACTACAGTCGACTCTCGTTATCTCTAAATTCAAGGGAATATGAAATACTTCGAGATATCCGTACTTCAACATCGTACTATCGGATTTGCGAACTGAGGAAAACAATTAATCCAACAGCTACCTTTAACAGAATGAATCTTTAATTTGACTCCCAAGTTGGTAGATCTCTGTGTTAAAACAGGGACCAGATTTTCACTTCGAGATAAGCGGTTATTCAAGATTAGATAGTTCGAGATATTGAGAGTCGACTGTATGTAGTCAAATGTTCAAAATTTTGGAGTATGTGAGGCATTAAAGTGTTTAACTATTTAGCGATATACAGTATAGTGCATTGTTCATTCTAGTATTCGGATTTACGATTGTCACGTTTCCCCCCACAGGCTCCTCATTGTACTGGTACATGTATATATAGATCGCTGGAGACTTAAAGTTTCCAATGGAAATATGTCAGCGAGTTATTTCAATAATCCCTTAAAGCACTGGTACGTAGAGTTTTCGTCATTTCCGCCAAGGGAAACAATTTCTGCGACTTACTGTTTGCTTCTCATCAGGACCCTTCTCAAATTGGTCTATTTTAAAAGCAACAAATCTGCTCCCTCTGGGGAGCATTTTTTTTTTCTTTTAGAGTAGATCTCTTTTGAGAGGGAAGACAAAACAATTGATAAAGTTATCTCCCTTGACAGTTCATCCCTTGCCCTTAACAGGAATGACATGGAGCACACAAAGCCTCCATTATACTCTGACATCACATTTCAGTTTTATAATGAATCTAAAGAGGATTTTGATATAACTAAACTATTGCTCGAAGCAGTTAATGATTCCATTCATACAACATGCATTGAAAGTAAGCACGGTCACGCGACACTTAAATCTCGCCATGTGAAAAAGGAGCTTAGGACATACGAAAACAGCTATGGTATAGACGAGCCTGGGCTTTTGCGCAGTCAGATCAGTGACTTAATTGCTCATCGATATATTCTACAATATTTATTCCATCACGAAAACTAGCCTATATAATTTTGACCCCCTAAAACCTCACTTTTATAGAGTAAAACTTGTGTTTGCAGGGGTATACATTATTTTTCTTATTTCTGCTCAAAAACATAGATTGCGGGTACTCGTTAGAACCACCTCGTCGAGGCGGTTCTAACGAGTTCCCGCAATCTATGTTTTGTGTTTTGTGCAGAAATATGAAAAATATCAGAATGTTTTATCTGATTTTTTTTTTCATTTTTGGTGGTAAAATTTTCAATATATTTTAATAGGCACGTTTTCGTAATGTCATTCTGTCATCGGTCATTGAATTCATATGAACAATCTGCTTGGATGCGCAGGGAAATTTATTGATATACTCCCAACTTTGGGGAAATCAAAGGGATAGATTACATCCACCGTGTCCGTCCTTCCGTCTGTCCGACTATCCGTGAGTGACACTTTGGACATACGTTATATTTACAGCAGTTGCTATCTATCTAGATTGGTAAACAACACCGTCAACAAGGCAGTACACTGAATTGCGCAGATTCCCATTCGGCGGCGTCTGATCTTGGTGAAGATCTTTCTTTTTTTTCCTTCTTCTTTTTTTTGAGGGTATGCATGCCATTAATGTGATTAGATGCATGCGTATTTTCACGAATACGTTGGGATCACCATTGGATTCTAATTAGGTGGGGTGTGGGCTGGGAGGGAGTGTGACCAAACCTTTCATTACACTTAGTCTATCATTTTCAGGGTAAATTGGATTTCCCTGTGGCAGAGAATCGTACTTATTTAAGGGAACTAGATACAGTTGCTACATGTTCTGTCATTTCTTGCAAGGATGCCCGCTTTTGCGGTTTCCTTTTTAATTTCCTGCATAGCAATCCCCTTCTGAAAAGAGGTCTACATTAAAAGGAAAGAATTTGCTCCCCCTTGGGAGCAAATTCTTTCCTTTTAGAGTCGACGCATTTTTCAGAAGGAAGACAAAAACAAAAGTTTAGCCATTCCCCTTGTTAACACAAACATCTTTTGCACAAAAGTTAGCTCTATACCATGTTTACAGCAACTAATGTTTACAGACAGTCACTGTTGTAGGAATGCAAAATGGAGTACATTTCTGCATTTCAGTTTAAGGCCATAGCAATGATCGTTATGCCAGAGGTCTTATCTAAAGCACTGTTCACTATAAAAGCATAAAATAACATAATTATTCTGAATATCCGTACACCTTCCACTCCTTTTCGGGTACTTATAACTGAAGTTTGAATAAATCTATTCCACTAAGCAGTGATTTGTCTGAAATTTCTGGATTGACTACAAACAGTGCAAAGTTGTTTTATCTGTACAGTCGACTCTATTTATCTCGAAGTCCAAAGGTCTCACTGAAATACTTTGAGATATCCGTACCTCGACATATCAGATTTGCAGAAATGAGGAAAAAAGTAAACCTAGCAACCACATTTCACAAAAGAATATGTAATTTGACTCCTTAAGTTAGAGATACAGTCGAACCTCAATAGCTCGAACACCGATGGCTCGTTTGTCATGGCTAATTCGAACTCGTTTTTGAGTCTCTACGAAGTTCTTCTGATAGCTCAAGAAAACAAATATTTAAGGAAATTTTCTTATTTTATCGTAAAATTGTATGTTGTGTGTACTCATTAGAATTGCCTCGATGAGGCGATTCTAATGAGTACACTCAACATACAATTATTGTGTAGAAAATCGAAAAAAAAATCCCTAAATTATCGCCATTGGCTTCCTGACTTTGTACCATAATTAACCCTCAGTGGCTCAAATCACCCATGTCTCGAACAATTTTCTATGGTCCCAAAGATGTTCGAGCCATCGAAGTTCGACTGTATATTGAAAATATTGGCCAAAAGAGGAGAAATTGCTCCTTTAGTGTAATTTCTCTTCTTTTCCACAATATTTTATTATATGTTGTTAGATTTCCATGTTATAACAGGGACCGTATTTTCACTTCGAGATAAGCGGTTATTCGAGATAAGCAGAGTCGAGACAGCGATAGTCGACTGTATTGCGATTACATTGTTTACTCAAGCGACTCTCCGGCCATTTGAGAAAATTGAGAGCTACCGACTGAACATATATATTTCAAATGTGTACTTTACTTAATTGGAAATGATAATTTTGACACAAATGCACTGAAAAACCTAACGTATCGATAGTGTTAAAGCAATTTATTCGCTGTTATGGCGTCCGACAGATACGTAGACATATCATTATATCTTGTAATGATGCAGCCAAGTCTGTCAAACCAAGTTTTATTACTGATATCTGTCCGAACGCATATTACATATTTTCGATTAGTAATATAACGGAGGCAAGCTGGCTATAAACCACAAATATAAAATCAAACATCAGTTAATTCAAGTCTGCAGACGAGAATCAAATCGAATCAGACTTCTGGAGAGAATAATATGTCCCCTGTCTGAGATCATTTATTTATTTATTATTTTTATTTGATGAGAAAAACACACACGCACATACACCGACGTACACATGCACACACGCACGCACGCACAAGCACGCATGCATGAACACCGACGAGCTGAAAAATACCTAAAGAAGCATACATTACGAAAAAACTCCTATTCAAATATATAGAAAATTTCACCTCCAAAAAACTGAAAAAAATCAGATTAAAAAACTCCTAAAGTTTACATAGGTATACATTAGTTTTCTTATTTCATATTTCTGCTCAAAACATAGATCGTGAGTACGCGTTAGAACCGCCTCGCTGAGGCGGTTCTAACGAGTACTCATAATCTATGGTTTTAGCAGAAATAAGAAATAAGAAAACTAATGTATACCTCTGTAAACCCTAGTTTTACTGTATCAAAGCGGGGTTTAAGGGGGTCAAAACTATATAGACGTGTTTTCGTGATGAAATGAGTCACGTCGAAAAGACCACAGTCACAAAGTACAGCCTTCACAAAGCACGAAGGAAAAAGCGACTGGGAACAAAAATGACATATCGCTCATTTGGAATGACCAATATAAGAACAAGAAAGCCCTGTTACAAAGAAATAGTGAGCAGGATGTGTCATGGTAGATGTGTGTATTAAGTTTCACTAGGGTATAGGCCACGGTGTTCCAAAAACGGAACAAACGCACAGGCTAAACATTGTTCAGCCAAGCGTGAAAAGTAGGTCTAGGTCAATTACAGCTGATGACAGTGGGCAGAAAGTGTCATGGCTGATGTACGTGTGTGAAGTTTCATTTGCGTTTGAAGTTTTATTAAATTAGAGGCCTCTGCAGTTCCTGAAAAGGAGCTAAATCCATTAACTAACTTTTGTTCAGCCAAGTGTAAAAAGTAGGTCAAGGTCAGACACAGCCGACGGCAGTGGACAGAGTATGTCATGCGGGTGTGTGTGTGGAGTTCCATTAGCGTGTATTTGGTCTCATCAGCCATCTTAGAACACACAAATAATAACACATCACACAGTTGATTAGGATTGGTCATTGTCAGTAATGACAGACGGACAAACAAACAGCGTAGAGACCTCGGTGTTTGAAACACGAGTTACAGTTTACAGTTTACAGATTTTTAACGCTGCCAGGCAACTGAGTCACATAGAGGCAGCGCCAGATAAATCTGGATTAGTTTTACTGGACTACTGGTTTGGCTTGAAACGGTGTCTAGTTATAATTCATAACTAGGTCACCTCGCCCAGACACAGACACCGTGCATACAAATAGTCGTCCAGTCTGTAAGTTACAGAATTTGGAGCGTTGGTCTAAAGTGTTCGAGTTTAAAACTAACATCATGGTATTTTTGTCCATGTGTCATTCTCTGTCTGTCAACATGCCATGGACCCACACGCGGGTGATTGGAGAAGGAGGAGGCTGGGGGAGCGAGCATCTTGGAGGTGTTCAGAGTCTTTGCTCAAACGCGTAGTCTAAATAAACGCCTAGTCGAAAGCCAAAAATATGAAAGGAGAGTCCCAGAGCGAGTTTTATTTATTCGCGTAGTCTAAAGTTTCGCGCAGTCGAAAAAGAGAGAAGAAATACGCGTAGTCGAAAGCTTAAAAAAAAAACACGAAAAAACTTACTAAGTTACAATTGCAAAGGATTCATTTGGACCGTTCAAGAGAGGCATCTTTAAGGGACTTCCTAGGCCGAATCATGTAAGAGAAGGTAATTCACCAGTTGCCCCGCCTCTGAATGATTAATTAATTATGGCCCATGTGACGAAGGCTTAGGATCTTGGTTTTATAAAATTTTACATATGTTCTTGCGGAACCAAGACTCAAGCCTTCGTCTTAGAGGAGTCCGCAAGAAAGGCATTTGCGGCCTCCCCCAAAAAGGTTGATGGTTTTGTAGTGCTTGCATTGCCTGTTTGTTAGTTGTGGTTACTGTGTGGGGCATGTGTGGTTGTGTTTTTCATAGAGTAGATACAGATTCTTCCTTCTATCTTGTTATCTCTCTCTTCCCAAACCTTCAACCTGAAAAATACTTAAAACACTGAGAGAGATTAATACAGGATTATAAAACTTAAATTTCATTTGTACCACAAATAGATTTGTAGTAATCATATTTTGTGCTAAGTTCGTGAAAACGGATTGAAATCTCTGATTTAATCGTACGTGGGGGAAAGCATCCAAGCCGAATCACCAACAGAAGCCTATCTCTGATTGGATCAGAAATTTTGAAAGGAGGCCTCTGATTGGTTTAGAAAAGTTCAATTTCAATCCTCCCAAAAGATTTCAATCCGTTTTCCTTTCCTAGCTAACAAGATTAGAACTTTAGAAATTTTGCAAGATAGAAGGAATAAATAGCCTGTAAATAAATAGAAAATATATATTTATTAGTTTTATGGTGTCAAAAAGGAAAAGTTGCACATATTATCCATCTGTTCCTTTTTTTGGCCTTTCCGCTCTGTAATCGTTTATCCAGTTTGTTTTGAAACACGAAGATAAACGCACAGACTAAATATTGCTTAGTCAAGCTTGAAAAATAGGTCAAGGTCAGAAATAGTTGATGGCAGTGGGCAGGGTGCATCGTTGTGGATGCGTGTAGGAAGTTTCAATAGGAGGCCTCTGTGTTCGAGAAACGGACACAACACACCGACTAAACATTCTTCAGCCAAGCATAAAAAAGAGGTCAAGGTTAGTAACAGTCAACGGCAGTAGGCAAGGTGCATCATGGGGATGTTTGTATAAAGATGCCTGCGTGTTTCAGAAAAAGCGATGAAGTCGTTCCTTTAAGAGCAGCCCCTAATGTAAAGAAACACACTGTTTTATGTTAGTTGATGTCTCTTTATTTCAAATAATATTATTTTTCTAACGCATGTTGCGCACAAACATATTGGCGCTATGAGCGCTACGCCTATGAAGGTCAAGTAATAGACGTCCAAAGAAATCATGAACAGCCCATCTAACACCGGAACAAAACCGCATGAGACGCGTTACAGCGACACAATTACTCTTAAGGAGAATGAATACACTTTAAAGGTAGAAAACTCGGTCAAAAATTGGTTTAACCTCCTTTCTGTTAAGGGATCTACTCTGAAATGAAATAATTTGCTCCCTATCATGAGCAGGAGCTTTAATAGTAAGTCACAATAATTGAATCCCGTGATAAAATGGCAAAAACCTAATTAGTGTTTATAGTCCACAAGGTATATGTTGACAGCGATGTCTAAGATCAGCTTTTTCGTCGTGCATTCCGATAATGGGCTTTGCTGTTTGTTGATTTATTCTATAGCAATCAGTGTATTTGTACCGGACATGTTCTAGCTTGATCACACTGTGTGGTCGCAGGCCGATCTGGGTCCTCTCATTAGACCTATTTTCTCCTGACATAGCTCGCTAAAATCAATATTTATCGGGACCAATAGTTTACTTTAATAATATTTTGTGCCCTGTATTAACCCTAAATCTTCGACACCTTATCACACTTACACATTTCGTCTTGGTGTTGACTCCCATCCAAGATATTAGCTTATGCTAATATGGTGCACATGAATAGTTGGGTTTAATTCTGTAGATACGTCCAGTTTAGAAGCACTGTGGCAGGAATTTGTACGTATGGAGTTTCAAATGTTTATTTAGTGGACTTTTGAAACAGTTCAAGACTGATGCTGTCACGATGTTTCTAGTAAGGTATTCAAGAACGTTAAGGCTCTCGTCTACTTTAGAAACGGGGTTTAATACTTAGGCGTGGGCGTCTCTTGAAAATAATAGTGTGTTGCCTCTTTTGGCAGCATATTAGGTGGTAGCAAAATGCTCATTTTGACTTTTTAGATCGCATTTATCTTTTTATAAACTTGAATGAAATCTTAAGATTATCGCTCCAACATCCTAAAGTAGACAGGCGAACAATTTATAGTCTTCCTGTCAATGTTTTATCTTTCAATGATTTAACTAAACGGGTTGCTTTTTACAACTTTATTGTATTATAGATGGGTGACCATACGGCGATTGTGTATTCAAGATGAGGGCGTACTTAAGATTGTAAAAAATAAAAAGTGCTTTTGTATACAAATGAAGAAAAAACAACAACATAATTTTCATAAATGCAATTTATCTACGTCTAAAAGGTAACGTCAATGCGTAAGTGACACTTTAACCTCAACGTTTTTACCTGGTTTACTGACTTTTATTATAATGCAATGTTAGGGTTTTAGGTTTAGTTGATTTCTTGGGTACTACAGGACCCAGGTTAGTGAATTTTGGCACACAATTACATGTATAATAGAACAGCTGATGGAAGTAGATGGCTTTCTTAACTTCGTATATTTGTATAATTCAGGTTAGCTCATTTCTCTGCATCAACAGGAGATCTGAGTACATAAATGACATTTGAGCCTTCAAATCCATTTCATGGATCTTTGACATTGACTCTATTCATTTTAAATATATGGATTTAGCTAATGTCTTAAAAACTACAAATACTAGGGTAATGAAACCATGCAAACTTATTTATGCCTTTTTTTTAATCCGTAGTGTGTTCTTTTTTTTCCAAAGGCAATCTTTTTGACATTCATAATACCGAGACTGGAACTTCTCGTGCTAACTAAATCTGACATAATTATGTTTATAATTACCTGGGCCCAGTTGTTCAAAGCGTCGTTAGCTTAACGAGCTCGTTAAGGGTCATTTCGTTAACTGCTTTAGTGGATTCAATATACAATATTCTGATATTTTTTGCTGAAAAAATGCACTGCAAAAGCTACTCACATTTTTTTCAGCAAAAAATTTCGGCATATTCGCGTATCACTCGATGTAAATTTTAACGAATCGTTAACTAACGATGTCGTTAGCTTTGAACAACTGGGCCCTGGGGTCCCGATGTCTATAATCAGGTCTTAGAGCATCTTCTATGACGATGCATTATTGCTGGTAAATATTGTTTACTTTATACAAATGTAATCAACCTTGTATAATGAAGTACAGCCAAACAAACATAAACACACTTGCACCAAATGCTCCACAGTAATTACCCCACAGTAATTATCAATTTACACACTGCACTTGCACCAGTTGCTTATGCAGCAATTTCCAATTTACTCATTCAAATAACTACAGAAACAGATCAGAGGCTCTGGCAAATGCAACTACTTATAATATGACAGCGAACAAGCATTGCACAATTTGCGACATGCCTGGCCCCCGAGGTTATATTTTTTTCATGCTCAACACAGCTGAGTAAGAATTTTGTCCTGCTAATAAATCTGAAATTATTAACAATTGTAAATTCGTTTTTGCTAACCCTTGCTGAACTTGAAATTTTCTATGCTAATGAATATGAAAATGCCAACTATTGTTGAAAATGCCAACTATTGTTGGTATTTTCATATTTATTAGCAGAGGAATTTTCATACTTAGCTGAGTTGAGCATGAAAAAAGTTTTACAACCTCGGGGCATGTATTACATTAAAGAGCTCGAAAACTCTATCCGCTGAGAAGACTGCTGGGGGCTCAGACAAGTCCATATAAATGACCGTAACCTCATACCAACGGCTGATACATGGACAACAGAGTAAAGAGAAGAAGAAGAGAAGGTCTGGTTACACTTAGTAGATTATATATTATATATGAAAAAAAGTGGATAAGGGAGACACTTGACTGACAACAATCCTCTTTTGAAAGAGTTACATTATATAAGGAAATAATTTGCTTTCAGTCGGAACCATATCTTATCATTTAGGGTAAACCTATTTTCAGAAGTTTCACAAAACGTTTGACAGGGATGCCTCCGCTGAAAGTGTATCTGCTTCAATTACAATGCATGTTAAATATTAGCATAACGATAAAATCAAACCCAGATGTTAAATCATCTTACATTTAAGCTGTAACATCGTATATGCCTTATTTATACAGCCAGGTAAACATTTCATACATGTTATTCTTATTTCACCTTTTGGCCCCTTAGTTTGTGATGTGACCTTTTCCATCCTTGAAAGTGGACAAATCCATTGTTGCAACTAGGTGTGTCAGTCAAAATCATAAGCAGAATGAAAGACAGTGTATGTCAAGATTAGATGGCTCGTAACGATCCATCTCACCTTGACCAACACCCTTTTCAAAAGTTCCTCTTTTTGTCTAAAGGGGTGAAAAGGGTGAAAATTAGCTAACCCGTATTTTTTCTTTCTTTTTTTTTTTTTTTTTTTTGGTATTTCTGTCGACCAATAATTTAGCAGTTATGCACTCGTTGAAATATGAACGATCAAAACCTTTTTGCAAAGGTGTTTAAGCTAGGGCTTTGATATTTGAAATTTGTATCCTGAGAAATTACTTATGCCGCCTTTCAAGTTCGCATTTGAACGTCCTTTACACGTGTATAGGGACAAACAAACAGCTAAGGCATAGTGCTTGACCAAAACATAAGTGCAAATACCAAGAAAATATCAAAAGCTTGAAGTCCAGTCTTTCCGCGACACAAAAAGATGAATAAAATATTAGTACGCAAACAATGACAAATTCTAATCGAACTTCAATGGCTCGGACATCTTTGGGACCATAGAAAATTGTCCGAGACATGGGTAATGCGAGCCATTGAGGTTTAATCATGATGCCAGGTCAGGAAGCAAATAGCGATATTTCTTAAAATTTTTCTACACAATAATTGTATGATGAGTGTACACATTAGAATCGCCTAAATAAGGCGATTCTAATAATTACTTGCAAAATACAATTTCATGATAAATTTTCCCTACATATTTGTTTTCTTTAGCAGAATTTCATAGGAACTCAAAAACGAGTTCGAATTAGCCATGGTTAAAGAGCCATTTGTGTTCGAGCTATTGAAGCTCGACTGTATACATTACATATTAAATCACCAACTCACGAATAAAGAATAAAACTGCGACAGAATAACCGCCTTGAAATGGTCCGTCAGAAAAACCACATTTCTAGTTACTTCTAGTCATATTTTTGAACTGGGCTTTTCCAGCTTATACCCTTGCATTATGTCAGTTCTCTTTGTCCCGTTTTTTCCCTATATAGTTAAGAAAAACATGCTTGGACAAACGGTGTAGATCAAGATACATGAGGTTTGAGCTTGGTCTAAAATGTTTACCATCCTGTCACAATATTTAGAAATATGAAATGTAGATACTCTGAAAATTTCACAATCACGAAGCACAACCCACCCGAGGCACTAAAAGAAGGAGAGGGAATAGGGTGTGTGTGTGTGGGGGGGGGGGGAGGGGGCTTAAACCAGGTTAACGTGCGAAACCTCACCCTTAATACTGATGCAGCTCGAATATACAAATATATATATTCAGTCCGCATAGGGGTCCTCTACCTCATGTGTCAAACATCCAAGTGAAACACTTGTAATCAAAAACACGTTGAAGAAACAAAGCAACGGGCTCAATAGCGATTAAAACGTTTAAGCGCTTATCACAACTACAGCAGACAATCTTTTGAAATATTTGTTTGTGTTTTATTATTATTTTCAGATAAAATCAGGCATGAAATTTCATGTGAAATGTCTGCCTAGCAGACAATTTTTACATGAGTCGTGAAGTTTTATTTTCTCAGAACAATAACAAATGAGCCAGCGCACAACAAACCTACAATAAGACTTGTGCAACCAGCAAAGACCCAGATCAGCCTGCGCATCCGCACAATCTGATCAGAGTTTTCGCTTGTCGCGTATGCTTTTTACAGCCTCCAGGCTGTCCCATAACGAAAACATGCCTATTCAAATATACTGAAAATTTTACCACCAAGAAAGGAAAATTTTCAGATAAAAAATTCTGATATTTTTTTTATATTTCTGCTCAAATCAAAGATTATGGGTACTCGTTAGAGGCGGTTCTAACGAGTACCCACAATCTATGTTTTTGAACAGAAATAAGAAAACTAATACATACCCCGTAAACCCCAGTTTTACTATATAAAAGTGGGGTTTATGGGGGTCAAAATTATATAGGCGTGTTTTCGTAATGGAAAGGGGCAGCAACGAGAACACATGACATACTTGATGGATCTTCAGGCTAATCTGAGTCTTTGCTGGTAACACAGGTCTTGTTGGATGTTTTGCCGTACGCTGGCTCCAATTCAATTTAAAATTTGCTAAACGCTTCAAGGGACAAGACACATCGCCAGATAAGGAAATGTTTTGGTAAAATTTTAGGGTATACATGGTAAGTTGTTAAGCTGTTAGAAATACAGAGTAAATATGGTCCATTTTACAAAACACAAGTGCTCCAAATACGTTCTTCGATGATCCAGACGAATAAAATACCCGGTATCCTCACAATTCGCACACAGCAAAGTTTTCCATACAGCGGTCTTGTATAGGCTTAGATGCTTTGGCATTAGTAACTCAACTGTCCGATAAATTAACACATGATTATTGACAGTTTCTTTCGCTTGGAGTCAATAGCCGAATTAAGTCGCTGATTTATCCTAAAGCCTTGTTACAATTTGGAATGATTGCCAAGTATACCAATTACATCAAGTTTGTAGACTTCTTATCGCTGATTGCTATTGAATTCTGAACCAGGCTGTGTGAATATGTCCCTTTGGCCATTGCAAACAGCAAATGCTTTGATCAGTCTGTTCGTTTTGAGAGTATGTCTAGCTCCGTCGTTCTTTCAAATAATGTGTTGCTAAATGCGATAAGTCTGCTCTAGATATAAAGGATTTTAGACTTGTCGTGTCAGTTGCTGTAACGCAGGTCGTCCATGTTCAGACGCGTTTGTCTGCAAGTTCAATGGTAAGACGGAAATGAACTGCTTCCCTGATTGTAATGGGTACTTGATGTTTTATTCCAAAGTTATTTCAGATGTTTCTTAAGTTCGGCTGGAAATTACTTGGTAATATACAACTTACATTATATTGTCAGTCTGCTTCTTTGCCTATATGATTTTGTTAGACTGGCCCATGTAAATGTTTCAGACGGATAAGTTTTCTGTTCATAATGTTCTATAATGTTTTAGATTGTCGTCATCTCGAAAACATACCTATATAATTTTGACCCCCTTAAACCCCACTTTTATACAGTAAAGCTGGGATTTACAGGGGTAGTCATTATTTTTTCTTATTTCCTCTCTAAAACATAGATTGTGGGTACTCGTTAGAACCGCCTCGGCAAGGCGGTTCTGACGAGTATCACAATCTATGTTTTGGGCAGTAATATGAAAAATATCAGAATTTTATTTGAAAATTTTTAGCTTTTGGTGGTGAAATTTTCAATATATTTGAATAGGCGTGTTTTCGTAATGTATTTAAGCTAAATATTTGGACTACTTCTTACCGCATTTGTACTAAATGTTTGGTAAAGTAGTGAAAAAGATGTCCAAGAACAGCCCCAATTACAGACTATATCCTACCAATGAAACAAAGAGTAAGAGTGAACTTGAAAACGTAAATATAACATGGTGATTTTTTTTCTAATCAAAGATATGCCCCTCAGTGTCATCCTTGTAGTGTACGATCATATAGCGATGCAAAATTGAAATACAACACATCTGAACTGCAAAGAAAGTGACATTTTTCTAAGTCCAGTCTAGACCCTCAGTGTCTATAAGACACAAAATTACTGACGCAAAATTATAATGCAACATTTCTAAACTGCAAAGAAAAGTAAACTTAATACAACATTTCTTCTGCTGCAATATACAGTTGACTCTCGTTATCTCGAACTCGCTTAACTCGAGTAACCGCTTATCTCGAAGTAAAAAATCTGGTCCCTGCCGAAACATAAACACTTAACAATAGGCAAAAAAAATATTGTGGAAAAGAGGAGAAATTGCTCCTAATTTAATATATCTCTCACTTCAAGAGTCCAATTACATATATATTTGTTAAATGTAGTTGTTCGAATAATTAATAATTTTTTCCACAATTCTGCAAACCTTATATGTCGAGGTATGGATATCTCGAAGTATTTAATAGAGTCCCTTGGAATTCGAGATAACGAGAGTCGACTGTACATTTATCTATTGTATTGGTCAACAATTTTAAACATGTGTACATTACACGGTGTTTACTTACATGGCAGAGTTCATTATATTGAAGAATAAAGAATTAAAATATACCCTCAACTGTCCATTGACATGCACTCTCACAAACAAGAAGAGTTTTACAATCGTTCTTTTTTTGGTCAGTATATGTATATTAACGGAAACCTGTAAAAGAAAGTGCAGCTGATTGTAGATTGTTAGCATTTTTGCAAAAGGCAAATTCGAATGATCTAAACGCACATCAAAATATTTTTTACAAGTAAACATAAACAGAATGATATGAAGGAAGATAAACCAATACTCCCAATACTACGATTTGTATTCAGTATCTGACCATACAATCGGAACACTAACATTATTGTTGTTCTAAAAGTATTATTTAGTTTCAGTAACGGTTATTTCAGACGTACAAATTCATAAATGCAGGATTTTCCATTTGCTATTATTGCTGAAGTCAATCTAGATGAGAAATTTATGTAAACACGTTTGGTGCGCACCATGAGAAAGGGTAGTTTCGATGCATCTGCATTGAACGCCAGAATTAGTCTTGAGGAGCCGTTTGATCGGGAACTGTAGTGTTGTCATCCAATAGCAATGCTTGTATTTTGTATAGGCAAACAAAATGAAACGTTATTGTTTGTATTTATAACTACAATAACTATAAGATACTAACTTATTCAGATGATCCTGTCTGACAGTTCACTTTCGCGACTCTGACGTTTTACATTTTACAGACAGTACTTAATCTCCATATATCTTACAGGGCACAGAAACCAATTGTGTCAGGACTGCTGATTGGTACAAAAAAGGGTAGGGATAGCTATCTCATGTAAGGCGGCCTGAGTTTGGCTAATAATAAAGATAAATTAAAACTTCTTATTCTAATTTGAAGACAACAATGATTGCGTGTAATTTCATGTTTGTTTGTGGAAATACATGTTTCTATTTGTGTTTGCTAGAGCCAAAACAAGAAGTGGTCAAATTGCAAAATTACAGTTTTTGATATCTGCCAATTAAGGGGTTGCAACATTCAACCTCCAAAAGATCCCAGAAAGTGTTTGCATCAGTGGAGTTTTTCCCTCTTTAATTTGCTATGCTAAGCCCAGGTTTTATCAAAACAAAGTTTGGAAACCCAGCTATACCCTGAAAAGAACTCTTCACCCCCAAAAAGTGTGAAATTACTATGGAAATCTAGGGGAAAATAATTAGTTCCCTGTACCCAACAGCTAAATCGACAGAGAAGTCGGCATAGTGCGAACGGTCTATTAGCAGCTAGCATTCTTTATAAATCTATAGCGGGCCGTTATCGGCCCGTCAGCTACCCTGACGGGCCGATAACGGCCCGCTATAGATTTATGTAGCATGCTTACTGGGTAAGAAAGGCAAACTTTTATTTCATTTATTTAAGCCATTGGTACCGTAAAATGCCTGAAACTCTACCAAGCGTATCCAGTCCCCTTAAGTTCGTGTATTTTGTAAAGTAACTTTAGTTAACCATTTATAAATCTTATACATCATTTCGAAAACACGCCTATCCAAATATATGGAAAATTTCACCCCCAAAAACTGAAAGTTTTCATAAAAAAATCTGATATTTTCATATTTCTGCTCAAAACATAGATTGTGGGTACTAGTAAAACCGCCTTGGCGAGGCGGTTCTAACGAGTACCCACAATCTATGTTTTTTTAGCAAAACAGACACACAACATTTTCGACATAAAAATACGTTAACAATTTTAACCCATTTATGCCTAATGGACGCCTCTCCCATTACTCTTCAGGCAGGTCCACTTCCAATATACGAGGTGTCCGGTTAGTTTTATTATCACCATGTTTTATAGAAATTCCTGTATTTAATGCAAACAATGTAGACCCTGATCAGAGGCCGTGTACTGCGGAGTCTAATCTGGGTCTACACTTTTTGCCAATGTCCCATTTATTGGACGCTAGGCTTAAATGAGAAAACTATTCGGCCCTTCTACCATTTATAAAATTAAATAGTTTTAGTTTGTTTTGTTGACCTGTGTTCAGTAATCATTGACCTCAAAAATACAAACACACTATTATATAATCTGTATCGAGGTTTACCATACCTATTTAGAAAAAGAAAACATAACATATACGTAAAAGGCAAAATGCACATGTGAAACTGACCTTGCGAACAGAGTGTTTTGAGACATGGCATGTGTGTGAAGAGTGAGCAAATGTTTCCCTTTTATAGTAGATCCCTTTCCAAAAGGGTAAACTATCAATATAAACAGTTATCTTCCCTGAAAATTTTATCTATTCAGCATAATTTTGAAACTTCAACACGAGAGTTCGGGCCTCAGACTCAATGACGGCCTCTTCGTTAAACTTTAACCAGTGGTTTGGGGCTTGACGATATGTCTTTGGCTTGGTCCGCCGTGGTTCAACTATTGGTTTTTATTTACTCTGGCATACAGTAGAATTAGCCGTTTGTTTATTATAGTGATTAATTTGATTTTTATGTTTTCGCTTTGATGCATTGACTGAGTTGGGAGCTTTATGCGAACCGAATTTTTATGTATTTCTGTATTAAGAATAGCTAGCTGTAAAAGTGCTTTAAACCCCCTGGTGGTTTACTCTACTGACCGTTCTAAGGCGGTGGTCCCGGTGTTAGTCTTACTCTTTATTGCTTTGTGGTTTATTCTACGAGGCTATTTGTTGTATGTCTTACCATGTGTCATTTTGTTCTTGTGTTTTTCAGTCCTTTTAGTAATGCGATTACCTCGCCTGGGGAAGAGAGAGCTAATCTTAGTGCTTTTCGTAAGTTTGTTCGATTTGTGCTTGTTTGGATTTGTCGGTTTCCTCTTCCTCTTGGTGTCTGGGAAGGGCTGCGGTTTCTGATTGTGGCACTCCCTGGACTTTTCTCTTACCTTCTTTTATAGTTGTGTACACTATGCCAAACCAGAGACTGTCTATAAAAGGGAAAAACGATGTTGATCAAAATCGAATGAAAATTAAGTAAGTAATCGAGGTTTGAAGATATCGGAACTGTTTTATGAGCGCAGCCATTTAAAATATTAAATAAGTCTTTATGACGTCATAAAGCCTTAATTAAGCATGCAAAATATAAATAAATAAGATTTGTAACAATATTATACCTTTATATTGGTATATTTAGCTTCTCTCCCAGACATACACGGATTCTGCTTGAAAATCACATTGATTTCGATCTGAAAAAGAAGATTGTTTTTAATATTTTGACATGTTTAGATGATCATTAAATTTTCAATATGGCATCGCCCTTGAAAATGGTTTTTGGAATGTTTAAACATCTTTAACTTCCTTACTTTGTATCCCGATTTGATAAAATTGACATCAAAATGCAATGCATAATTTGTCAAGATCTTTCACCTAACATTGCATTTCCTTTTACACTAGATAGAGACGAAGCGAATCTTGAACCTCATCAGGATAAAACCACATGTTCCTATCATATTATGCTGTCTGTTTTCTTCTTTAAGACGATTTTGAAACGATTCACTATGTTTAATTACTGTTTTACTTCATCACGAATACATGCCTATATAATTTTGACCCCCTTAAACCCCACTTTTATATGGTAAAACTGGGGTTTACAGGGGTATACATTATTTTTCTTATTTTTGCTCAAAAACATAGATTGTGGGTACTCGTTAGAACCGCCGATGCGGTTCTAACGAGTACCCACAATCTATGTTTTGGGCAGAAATATGAAAAAATATCAGAGTATTTTATCCAAAAATTTTCAGTTTTTGGAGGTGAAATTTTCTATCTATTTGAATAGGCGTGTTTTCGTAATGTACATAAATGAAGTTACTTAGGAAAAAAAAAAACACAATCAAGAAGCAAGCCTTCCCGACATCACGAAAACATGCCTATATAAAGTTGACCCCCTTAAACCCAACTTTTATATAGTAAAACTGGGGTTTACCGGGGTATACATTATTTTTCTTATTTCTGCTCAAAAAACATAGATTGTGGGTACTCGTTAGAACCGCCTCGCTGAGGCGGTTCTAACGAGTACCACAATCTATGTTTTGAGCAGAAGTGTGAAAAATATCAGAATTTTTATCTGAAAATTTTCATTTATTTTGGTGGTAAAATTTTCGGTATATTAGAATACGCGTGTTTTCGTAATGAGACATCGAAGAAAGTAGAGTTGAGGAACTCACTACGACCAGACACAACGGCACAGTTACAACGACCTACAAACTCAATTAGAAGAACTGCAAGAGAGGAACAATCTCATCACGAAAACATGCCTATATAATTTTGACCCCCTTAAACCCCACTTTTATATAGTAAAACTGGGGTTAACAGGGGTACACATTATTTTTCTGATTTCTTATCAAAAACATAGATTGTGGGTACTCGTTAGAACCGCCTCGTCGAGGCGGTTCTAACAGTTACCCACAATGTTTTGAACAGATATGTGAAAAAAATCAGATTTTTTTAATCTGAAAATTTTCCTTTTTTGGTTGTAAAATTTTCAGTATATTTGAATACGCGTGTTTTCGTAATGAGACATCGAAGAAAGTAGAGT
Source organism: Anodontia alba (assembly GCA_964016985.1). NCBI lineage: Eukaryota > Metazoa > Mollusca > Bivalvia > Lucinida > Lucinidae > Anodontia > Anodontia alba. The sequence goes on along the minus strand of OZ024825.1, from coordinate 103,338,925 downwards.
TGAGGAACTCACTACGACCAGACACAACGGCACAGTTACAACGACCTACAAACACAATTAGAAGAACTGCAAGAGAGGAACAATCTTGAAACAGTCATCACAAACAACTACTGGGATGCTTAATATAAGTCAAAAAGAGATTGTCTTTGGAAATAAAGAACACACAAAATCGCGAAAACGGAGACTCGGTCTGATTGAGTCTCTTCATATGCAATACTGTAGTTTGCGAGGCTGCATATGCTCCTAGCGTCGACTTAAGCGTAATTCGATTTTCAAAATAACCAGGATGGGCTCAGTGATCCCAAAAGAAATGAAATATAACCTGCATTATGATTATGTACGGGGAGACTTTTTACGGCCGCCACACGGCACAACACCAGCTACAGTAGTGTAAAATAAAAGTAAAAAAGGATTACCTTTGGAAACAAAGATCACACAAAACCACGAAAATCGGAGGCTTGGTTTGATTGAGTCTCTTCATATGCACTGTAGTTTGCGAGGCTGCACTTAAACCATTCAGTATATAACGTAACATGAGAAAATGTACCTTCTGGCATGTGCGTGCAATGAAGACCAAAAGCAGCCTGTGCATTGCACTGTTTGATCAAAACTTTCGTTTCCCGCATGAAGAAACACTGCATTATTTCCTGACAAAAATGCGCCCAGTGAAAGTTCTGATCAGACTGCGCGAATGCGTAGGCTGATCCGAATCTTCGCTGTGCGCATGGCAGAAAGTACGTTTTCTGGCGGTGTGGCACATAGGTATTTCCCGTATGTGTCTCGATCCATATATAGTCAGGGGAAGGACAATTGATATAAGGAGAGAGGGACGTACAAAATATGTAAATAAACAAGTTGGTCTTACAGTTTCCTGCCAAATTGATATCATGGAAAATGAATAATATTTTAAAGAAAATTAAAAAATCTTTCAATTATTATGTTTGCTCTTAGTAAATGTAACAGTTTGTATAACTGACATACACGTACATTTAAAATAACCCACAGAAAAAAAAAAAAAAAAACAAAAAAAAAAAACAAATCAACAAAAAACAAAAACCAAAAAAAACATAGCAGTAATACATAAAAAAAAAAAAAAAAAAAAAAAAAAAAAAAAAACGGTATGCAAATGCGATTCCGAAGAAAATGCGCAAAACATCGTATTAATTCACTTCTTCTTGAAATTAAACAGCTTTAAAGCTCTATGTTCGGTACGCGAGTTTCGAGTTTCTTATTGTTTTGTTCTCTGCGTAAACCAAGTATTTTGTCATATACTGTGAAAACTGAAACTATTCTCATTTGACAAAACTAAAATGCTTCAACTTGCTTGATCGAAACAAACACAAGTTAAGATCATTGGAAAGCAAATAGGAAGTCACGGAAGTTGTCTTCCGTTGTAGACATGGCGACAAGTGTACCAAGTTCATTTAGTCCCCTTAAAATAAATCCATACAATTGCATAAAATTTATGGAGATGGAAAGGTTTCGATCTTTCATCAAAAGTTGAAGAATTTAATTTGATTTACTTCACAGTTATCAATTTAGCTTTGATTCTTACTTTTCTACAGCTGCAGACTTCATTTGTTATTGGTGCAAAAACGAAACAAATCAAACAGCCTGTCTGTTTGAGTGACATGCAGCGCGGGACGAAGTAGGAGGGCCTATCCCATATAAGAACAGCGAAAGATCTCGGCTGCGTTCGAATGTGCAAAGTGATCGCGAGCGTTTACCTCTGGACCCAGCTACCTAATGACGAGCACCAACAGGAGCAGGGATTCAGAACAAAGTATTCCCGAGTGTCTTGCAATTCTGAACGCAGCCAAGTAAGCCTGCATTATCACATGATCTAATGCACAAATATACATCCGGACGTAAGATTAGCATCGCTTTATATAATAATACCATTCGGTGTTATTTATGTGACCCTACAGCAATAGGTATTATATACGCACCATCAATGAAGGTAAGAAAAAAAAGGTAAGAAAGAAGTCCAGGGAGTACCAGGGAGTACCACAATCACAAGCCGCAGCCCTTCTCAGACACGAAGAGGAAGAGGAAACAGACAAAACCAAACGAGCGCAAATCGAACATATGTACGAAAAGCACTAAGATTAGCTCTAAAACATAATTTTTCAGTTTTGAGAAAGGTTGTGCAATTTCGGATACAGTAAATCGTTTAGCTTAAAATTCTAAATGCAGACGGAATGGCACAATAAACTTTTCTCTGAATGTAGATACAACTCTTTTCCTCCCTATACAGTTAGATAAAACTTGATGCCTCTATAAACAGTGTAGGTCCAGATGAGACGACTGTCAGGAAGCTGTCCAATCGAGATCTACGCAGTTTATCTTTCTGTTTATTATTTTGGACCGCAACCCCTACTTACCAAAATGGGTTTAACTATTTCAAAGATAGAAGCATCCATCTTAGAAACTCAGGGTAGAAAGGGATTAGATACGCACGGTTACGGATTTCAAATATTATGAAAAATATGCTACTTGAAAACTAAACTCAGCCACCAATACCCACTATTACCAGATCTCTGCTGATTGTTTCAAGGCGGTTCCTCTTCTGTAGTTCTTCTTTGTTCAACTGTCTGTTATTGCAAATGTGGATTTTGTTTTGTCATTCTTTGTTTCTACATTTTTTCAGTGTCTCAGGAAAGCTGTGCTTCGTGATTGCTGTTTTTCCGCGTAACTTCATTTATATTGTAGGATCACCAGTGTTAATCTTATTTTCTCTATACAGTGTACCTGTATCATCCGAATTCACCACAAGCTTTCTACGCAGTGTAGAAGGATCAACATTATTCACTTTATGTTTCCAAAAGCAGTGTACTTTGATGATCATCCTATTCCGTATGCTTTCTGTGCAATGTACTTGGATAATTAATATTTGCCGCATGCTTTCTACGCAAAGTACTTGGATCATTAGTATTCACCGCTTGCTTTCTATAAGTATTCACTGCATGGTAATTAGGCAATGTATTTGGATCATAAGGATTTACTGCATGCTTTCTACGCAACGTTATTGTTTCATCAATATTCATCTGACGCGTTCAATGCAATGTATTTTGATCATCAATATTCATTGCATGCTTTTTATGCAGTGTTCTAGGATCACCAGTATTCACCACATGCTTTCTACGCGATGTACTCTGATCATCAGCATTCATCGCATGCTTTCTAAACATTGTAATTGCATCATCAATATTCATCGCATGCTTCCTTAGTAACGTATTTGGATCATCAACATACATCGCATGCCTTCTACGCAGTGTACTTGGATCATCAGCAGTCATCGCATGCTTTCTAAGCAATGTTCTTGGATCATCAGCATTCACCACATGCTTTCTTAGGAATGTACTTAGACTTCAGCGTTCAACGCATGTTTTCAATATTTAACACATAGTTTCTGTGCACTGGACTTGGAATATCAGCATTCACTGTATGTTTTCTGAGCAATGGACTTGATTCAGTATTCATCGCATGCTTCCTAAGCAACGTACTTGGATCATCAATATACAGAGCATTCATTCTAAACAACGTACTTGGATCGTCAATATTCAGCATTTGCCTTCTAAGCAATGTACTTTCTAAGGAATGTACTTGGATCATCAACATTCACCACGTGCTTTCAATATTTAACACGTGGTTTCTGTGCAATGAACTTGGAATATAAGCATTCACCGTATGTTTTCTGTGCAATGTACTTGATTCGTCAGCATTCACTGCATGGCCATTACGCAACGTACTTGGATCATCAGCAGTCATCGCATGCTTTCTTAGGAATGTACTTGGATTATCAGCATTCACCTCATGCTTTTAATATTTAACAAATGGTTTCTGTGCAATGAACTTGGAACATCAGCATCCACCGTATGTTTTCTGTGCAAAGTACCTGATTCGTCATCAATATTCACCGCATGCTTCCTACGCAACGTACTTGGATCATCAATATACATCATAGCATTCTAAGCAAAGTACTTGGATCATAAATATTCAGCACATGCTTTCTAAGCAATGTACTTGGATCACCAGCATTCACCACATGCTTTCTCAGGAATGTACTTGGATCATCAGCATTCACCGCATGCTTTCAATATTTAACACATGGTTTCTGTGCAATGAACTTGGAATATCAGCATTCACCGTATGTTTTCTGTGCAAATACGCGATTCGTTCAGCATTCACTGCATGGTCATTACGCAATGTACTTGGATCATCAATATTCACTGCCTACTTTCTACGCAATGTTCTTGATTCATCATCACTCAACGCATGATTTATAAATAATGCACTCTAATCATCAATATTCACCACATGCTTTCTAAGTCATGTACATGGATCATCAATATTCACCGCATGCTGTCTTCGCAATGTAGTTCACTTATAGCATCAGTAGTCTCCGCATGCATACTACGCAATGTATTTTGGTCATCAATATTCAACGCATACTTTCTACACAATGTAATTGGTACATTAGCATTCAGTGCATGCTTTCTATGCAACGTGTTGGATCGTCAATACTCACTCTATACTTTATATGCAATGTACTTGTTTCATCAACACTCAACGCATTGTTTCTATGCAACGAAATTGGATCATCAATATTCATCGCATGCTTTGTACGCAATGTACTTGGATCATCAATATTCACCGCATGCTTTCTACGCAATGTACATGGATCATGAGCATTCATCGCATGCTTTCTATGCAACGTACTCAGATTATCATTATTTGTCGAATGTTTTCTATGCAATGAACATGAGTCAAAATTTTGACCGCACGCTTTCTGTGCAATGTACAATTTTCACCAATATTTATCGCGTGCTTTCTATGCAATGTACTTGATTTATCAGCATTCATCACATGCTTTGTAAGCAATGTACATGGATAAGCAATGTCTATACGCTTTCTTTGCAACGTACTTGGATCAGCAATATCGACCGCATGGTTTCTATGCAGTATACTTGGATCATCATATTCATTGCATACTTTCTACGCAATGTACTTGGTTTATCAATATTGATCGCTTACTTTCTCTGCAACGTACTTGAATCTTCTGTATTCATCGCATACTTCCTATGAAATGTACTTGGATCATCAATAATCAGAACATGCTTTATACGCAATGTATTTGGACCATCAGCACTCAACGCATTCTTTCGACGGAATGTACTTTGATCACAGGTACATGTATTCACCGTATGTGATTTCACAATGCATTTGAGTCGTCAATATTCATCGCAAGCTTTCTGTATATACAACGTACTAAGATCAACAGCATTCATTGCAGGTTTATGCATAATGCATTTGAATTTTTAGAATTCACCAGATTTCGTTCTTCACATGTGTCTAACTAATATCATTATGTCAAAAGTCAAATGCCAAAAATAAACGACTCGCTTCAAGCTCTGCGCTGAATCTGTCTAACCCGTTTATGTTTGACAACACGGCATGTAAAACCTGTTACACTTTCAGAATAATCTTACTGTTTGGGACCCCGGCATAATGTTTGCATATAGTATATCAAACAAAAAATCTTTGACGTAGGCTAAACACGAGAATTTGGCATATATCTTCACAGATATTAATTTGCGGCGAAACGGCTTTTTAGAGGTTAAATAGTATTGCTTTAAATGTTCCTGGCGTCAGTCGTTCCACAAAGTATGTTGAATGAGTGGCAAAACACCTATGATTCATTGTTTGCTCAGGCATATCAGTCAGACTAATTATAGTAAATAAGATACATGAACTAGTGCACAGCATTTCCTACAAGATTGCATCCTAGCGACGACGCAGACCAGCCTGCTCATCAGCGAAGTCTGATATAAGTGTGTTTGCAGAGTTACTCCTCAAGCGGACAGTGGAGTTCTCATCAACATGCATGAATGTGCAGGCTGATCTAAATATTCTCTGTGCAGTCTTGTAGGAAATGCTACGCCCTAGCTGATATATTGTTTAGCATCAACTTGATAAGTGTGTGCATCATCTGATCTCCAGCTGTAAATTTCTTTGCCCAAACATACCATTACCATGTTCCATTGCATATATAGTCGACTCTCGTTATCTCGAAATCCAAGGGACTATGAAACACTTCGATATATCCGTACTTCGACATATCAGATTTACGGAACTGAGGAAAACAATTAATCCAACAACCACTTTTTACAGAATGAATCTTTAATTTGACTCCTTAGTTAGAGATATATTGAAAATATTGTGGAAAAGAGGAGAAATTGCTCAATATTTTGTTGCCTGTTGGTAGATCTCTGTGTTAAAACAGGGACCAGATTTTCTTTCCGGGATAAGCGGTTATTCGAGACAAGCGAGTTCGAGATAACGAGAGTCGACTGTATATCTAGCACCCAGTTAGTCTAAATAATGAAATAATGCGCAACGCACGCAAACGACTCGTATGAACTGTGCGGACAACGCAGGCCTAGATCATTCACGCAGGCTAATCAGGGCCTGCATTGTCAGCTTACAGATTTAATGGATCATGTCGTGTATGTAGACACAGAGAATGTTCAGATTAAACTGCACAAATACGCATGTTATAATGCAAGTATGTTGTCCTTAAATTGCATAATCGTAGCGCATCAAAGAAAATTAGTGATATGTTTTATTAGTGTTCACAAGCATGAAAGCAAGGAGCCGCAATCTCAGAAAACATACCTTCAGGTATGTGCGCCTAGCAAAGATTCAGATCAGCCCACTCATTCGCGCAGTCCGATCAGAATTTTCACTTGGTTTATTCTTGATAGCCAAGGATGCAAGGACGACTTGCACTTTTTGGCCCACCATAGCTTTAAATATACTTGCTATGCAAGACAGCTCTCTGTACACACGTCACATAAGCACAATTTTAGTGACTTGCGGTAGATTCAAATTGGGGTGGTAATCTAGATGTACTGATGTTATGCTGACACACTGAGAATTTATGACAAGAATGCCTTGCACATTCTTCAAATTAAATGAAATATATAGCAAATAGTTTAAGAGTAGGCGGTATTAGGATTTTTTATGAAGCTACACAATTTTCTTTAATTTTTCACAAAATCGTTTAGACTACTATTTTATAAGAGCAGAAATATGAATATAACTAATTTATTCACTGCATTTCTTCTCTCACTGGTAACACACTTGCCAACAGGATATTTACTGAAGCAGGTGCTTTAATTATTTGGCAGGTGTACCAACTGCTGCTCGTTGTGTTGCATATTCTAGGTGAAGATGACACAAATATTTCAAATCTTTTGTTTATTAATACAGCCTATCAGCCAAGCATTTAGTGCTTGATTTGAAACAGAGTCTTTATTAGATTTGTATTACCCAAACGCATACTAGATATTAATTACATGTACTTCAAGAGACTGTTTTAAAGTGAAATAATTGTAAACAGATAAACATAATCTCACACAATAACGACAAAAGATTTCTACATCAAAATTTACGTGGATGCATCTACCAGACAAAAGCATATCACAGATGTCAGGATAGATTATAAAGCATAAAAGTCAATCCTATACCAGTCTCTGACAGACCATTAATGCTTAGACACAGATAAATAATCTTTAATCTTCTCTTACACTGATAAGTGCACATCACAATGATAATGACACAGACGTCCCCATACCACCCACTAATACTACCTTTTAATTCCCATGAGCAAATTCCAAATCAATAGCATAAGAAAAGAATTACACAAGTAATAGTTGCAGAAAGATAAAATAAAAAAAAACAAAAAAAAAAAAAAACTACTCTCTAACAAATGGAAAAGTGTTTACTGTTTAAGACTAATTAAGCATTTGGTTTTCTGTATGCTTTTAACCCTGGGTGTCATACTCATAAAACAATGAAACATATAATAACCTCAATGATAGCCAATCACAATCGCACACGTTTACGCATAAAGGACAGATTTACATTGTGTAAACAATTCACATCTTTTACTAAAATAAAATAATTTCAGAATACGGTTGCATATTTCAGTTTTGTAAAGGTGTTCCAGATGGTTCAATATTCACTGAGCCGTCAAACAACAACCAATGAAAGAGCTTTACCAATTGGTTAAGCTCTTTCATTGGTTGTTGTTTGACGGCCCAGTGAACATTTACTAGCATGTCGGGTCGGTCAGTTACCTACACTGCTCCTGGGTAGGCTTAGTTCCTCTAAGCGGATAATCAGTACTTAATGCTCGGCTGCGGTGTAAACTCGCACAGCCGGTGGGTAAACGGTCGAGTTCTCTATCAACCGTCGACCTCAAACCGTTCCCCCAAAGAACTAGAAATGGAGGATATGAAAGATGAGAAATAAAAAAGCAGCTCACCCATCCCGCACTAGCTGCAAGCACAACAGGCTCTTGCCCTGCTATGATCCAAAGTAGTAGGACGCCCGGAAACTATAAGTTACCAAGCACCATCGTCCGATCCAGCCTCCCACGTTAAACTTTTAAATCAAGTCACTGATATCAGGTCCAAAGAGGATTGTCAACCATATCAGAATTGGCAATAATGCTTTGACTTCCTAAATTCTCAGAATAATCCAGCATAATGTATTGTGACCAATAAAAAATGCACGGACAGTCGAGAAAACACGTCTCATTGTAGATAAATACACCGAAAAAATGACTGTTACAACTATGTTTCACCGTATTTTCGAAATGACCGTTCAACTGTATTTAAGTGAATCCGTTATAACTTACTTGTGTCAGTTCATAGTGTCAGAATGTGTGAAAATCTCCTGATAAAGTTTCTTGTTTAATATCAATCCTACCCGCTTATTCATAATAAAATTGTGATTTTTTACAAATTCATATATGCCAATTACGAATGTATCAGAATAAGTTCTGCTTACGGATGGTTAGGTGGTTTTTACGCGGATTCTCCGGTTTTCGCCCACCTTTGATGAACAATCGGCTCGATATAAGTGAAATATTCTTGAAAGGGCTGTAAAACACAAATCAAAATCAAATTTGGTTATGAAGATAGGTCATAATAAAATATCCATGTTAAATGAGTAGGGGTTGTGATTATTCTCAGAGGATAATTGTTTAATATCGCAACCTGTACATGTATTCAACCATTAAGTTTCCTCGGAATGCATATGGAAATTAGAAAATAAAACCGCAGGGACTGTAGAATAAACTATAGAATAGGTTCTGATAAAGTCTGGTATTGTGTTTGCTATAGCATTTCTGAAAATCGTCCTCTCGGTAGGCTAGTTGCCTTTATAAACTGCAAGAGGTCCTTTCTTCATGCGGACAACGCGGATGTGCAGCCTACCATCACGAAAACACGCCTATATAATTTTGACCCCCTTAAACCCCACTTTTATAAAGTAAAACTGGGGTTTACAGGGGTATACATGATTTTTCTTATTTCTGCTTAAAACATAGATTGTGGTACTCGTTAGAACCGCCTCGTCGAGGCGGTTCTAACGAGTACCCACAATCTATGTTTTGAGCAGAAATATGAAAATTATCAGAATTTTTTATCTGAAAATTTTTCATTTTTTGGTGGTAAAATTTTCAGTACATTTGAATAGGCATGTTTTCGTAATGTTTCAGTCTTCATTGGGCGCACATGTCCGAATGTACGTTATGTCACGTTGCGGCTCAAAAACATTTTGCCAATTAGAATATACTCTTTTTCTTAATTTCATTTGTTTCTATTTATAGTTAGCAGGAGAAATTTAAGCTTTTGTTTTCTGAAAATCTCCCTGAGTTTTATTTATTCAGAATTCAGCTACACTAACCCACCAAATTTAATCGCATTATATGAGCCATCTCATGACAAAGACAACAAAATGGCATAAGACTCAGGCATCCACCCAGTGTGATCAGAGTTTTTTTTTGCTGTTCACATGAAGAACGCTTGGGTTCACACGAAGACTTTGTTTTTTCTGAGTCCTCGCTGGGCGCAATTGCATATGAAAATAACAGTTATTTGTGCCAGAATGGGTTGGGGTCAGTACTAATGAGAAATTTAATCTGAATATGGCCATTTGATTGTCAGGCAGTACATGTATGTCTTCAAGTTCAGACTGACTCACAACAATGCATCGCCTAATCAAACGGCTCCTTTAAGCTGATCTTGCCTTCAGTGCCCTAAAATGCATCGAAACTACCCTTTCTCATGGCGCGATCAAACGCGTTTACATAAATTTCACATATAGACTGATTTCAGCAGTAATAGCAAATAGAAAATCCTGTATTTATGATTTGTACGTCTGAAATAACCGTAACTGAAACTAAATGATCCGCAACGTGCGGAAATGTACCATCTGAAATGTGCGCCCAGCGAAGACTCTGTGAAGTCAGATCTACTACGAAAACACGCCTATTCAAATATATAGAAAATGTCACCTCCAACAAATGATAATTTTCAGATAAGAAACTCTGATATTTTTCGTATTTCTGATCAGAACATAGGTTGTGGGAACTCGTTAGAACCGCCTCGGCGAGGCGGTTCTAACGAATGTCCACAATCTATGTTTTTGGGCAGAAATAAGTAAAATAATGTATACCTCTATAAACCTCAGTTTTACTATATAAAAATGGAATGGGGTTAAGGGGGTCAAAATTAAATAGGTATGTTTTCGTGATTCAAAATGTACCACCTGAAAGGTGCGCCCAGAGTCAGTGTTCGTTGTCCAAATGAAGTAACTTTGCATCTTGGCTATCCAGAATGCACCTAGTGAAGATTCTTATTAGACTGCACAAATGCACAGACTGATCTGAAGCGTCGCTCGGCGCACATGTCCGAAGGCACGTGTTCTGACGTTGCAGCTCAAATGATACGTTTAGAATAACAACAATGTTAGAATTTTGATTGTATGATCAGATACTGAATATTAATCGTAGTATTAAGAGTATTGTATTATCTTTCTTCTATATCAATATACTTTTATTTCCCTGATAAAAAAAACTGGGCCCAGTTGTTCAAAACTAACGATGTCGTTAATTACCGATTCCTTAAAATTTACTTCGAGTGATACGCAAATATGCTGGAATTTTTTGCTGAAAAAATGTGAGTAGCTTTTGCATTGCAAAAGCTACTCACATTTTTCAGCAAAAAATATCAGAATATTGTATATTGAATCTGCTAAAACAGTTAACGAAATGACCCTTAACGAGCTCGTTAAGCTAACGAGGCTTTGAACAGCTGGGCCCAGGTGTTTAATAATGTTGTGATGTGCGTTTGCATCATTCTAATTGTTCTTTTGCAAACTGCTGACAATCTTTAATCAGGCGCACTTTCTTCTTTAGATTTTCGTTAATATACTGACCAAAATGATTGTAAAATATAAATGAATTGCTTACGCCTCAGTGTAAAGTATACATGCATGAAATATTGTGAGCCAACACTATAGATGAAAATAGATAAAAAAAATTATATCAAGAGAAAAAATAATGTATGGGTCTTTCTCGAATTTCAAACACAGCCGAATGCGTGACCGCAGTATTCCATGCTTACATGTTAGTAAGAATAATCCGTACCGACTTCATAAGGCTTAAAAGTCAGGGCCCAGTTGTTCAAAGCTAACGACATCGTTAGTTAACGATACGTTAAAATTTACATTGAGTGATATGCAAGTATGCTGAAAATTTTCGCTGAAAAAAATGTGAGTACCTTTTGCAGTGCAAAAGCTACTCACATTTTTTCAGCAAAAAATTTCAGAATATTATATATTGAATCCGCTAAAACAGTTAACGAAATGACCCTTAACGAGCTCGTTAAGCTAACGACGCTTTGAACAACTGGGCCCAGGTTAGTTTATATTAGGAAGCGTAATCGTAGCTTATTGATATTGCTTTTTATAGTTCTTCAGAAACGGAATACTGAAGACGGGACGTCAAACATCACATTTCTAAACTATTCAACAATATTTCAAGAATTATCTCTATCCAGTCATTGACTAACAAATGATTTGGCAGGATTCTAGATATCATCATTTTTGCTCATTTAGGCATGCATATACCTTATTAATCCAGGTGTGGGATTTTGAACAGTGTCCGTACAAGCTATTTAAATTCATGTAGATGTGACATCCCTTATTTGCTGAATAGATCCTGCCACTTCTCAACTGGAAAGTGTCAACAGTCTTTAAATTCGGGAAAGACCTATATTAATCCTAATTTTCTGTGCAGTTCAGAAGTTTTGCATTTCTATTTTGGCTTAGTATGCATTGCAATGTATTTTTATAACCATGCTACTCTCGCCCCTAAGCCAAATACCCTATTTTATGTAATATTCCATGGGCGTAGCACTCATTACGCATACTTTCCATGTACATAAAGGAAAATATTTATTAATTACTTTATAAAATATTTTCCTCCTTTGTGACAGGGACTGCTCTTAAAGGAAAGAATTTGCAAATCCCTTCTTTAAGAGTAACTCCCACTTTAGAAGCGATACTGTCTTTTTTCAAAGATTTACTCAGAGTGTTCGTAAAAATAAATCCGTTTTGGCTACACCACAGATTTTATTCAATATACCGGAAACATCCCAAAACATAATTATGTCCTGCTCGTTTATAGTGATTTAATAACGACTGTCAACACTTAATAACACACACGTGAAAACGCTACATATTAAGGCAAGTTTTCAAAGATAGAGAGTTTCCTTTTCATGCTGATTGACATGGCAGAGTGGGGAAAACGTTTTCCTAAAACCCAAGCCAGCTGCCTGAATCCTTAGACCGTGCAAACTCGCATTCGGTGGCTATACTCTAAATGTGTAAACCTTTGTAAGGGATATGTGTCTATTTTCAGGGTACTCTGTCAAGAATTGCTCTTTCCTACCACCAGAAAATCATCACGAAAACATACCTATATAATTTTGACCCCCTTAAACCCCACTTTTATATGGTAAAACTGGGGTTTACAGGGGTATGCACTATTTTTCTTATTTCTGTTCAAAAACATAAATTGTGGTACTCGTTAGAACCGCCTCGACGAGGCGGTTCTAACGAGTACCCACAATCTATGTTTTGAGCAGAAATATGAAAAATATCAGAATTTTTATCTGAAAATTTTCATTTTTGGTGGTAAAATTTTCAGTGTATTTGTATAGGCTTGTTTTCGTAATGGATCTACTCTAAAGCTCCCGATTGGAGCAAATTATTTCCTTTTTAGAGTAGACCCCTTCTCAGGAGGGGACTGGTGTGCAGGAAAGCAAGCACGGTCACAGTACTTGTGTCCCTCTTGTAAATATATTTTCTTTGAGAAGCTAAGCAAAGATGGTTAACAAAGAGCAAAGGCTGTATATGCCAGCGCAAGACAAAACCTACAATAAGACTCGTGCGACCAGCGAAGACACAGATCAGCCTGCGCATCCGCGCAGTCTGATCCGAGTCTACACTGATCGCCAGTGTCTTCTACCGCATCCAGGCTATCCAAACAGGGATTAACAAGAAACCTTTTCAGACTGGGTGGATGAATAGGCTGATCTGGGTTTTTGCTGTCACAACGGTCGTATTGTAGGTTTTGTCGTGAGCTGGCTCATGTTTACCTGAACCATATGACCCATTTTTAGATGTTACCACATGTACTTTAAACATACAGGCAATGTAACCTCTAACCTTATCCTAATATTTGAAGTAGATGTGACTACACCATTTATCTAAAAAGTGCAAACTGCAGACTGACAATATTACAGTCCAGAATCCGAACAAACTGCCTTTTGCTAAAACTTACAATCTTGTTCCGATTCATTCAATATTACTAATACTCTGTGCGCTGTCATTGCAAAATAACTCAGTTAGTAGATACTTAACTAGAAGTATTCTCTTTTTGCTTTACTGCACATCCCCTTCTGAAAAAGGGCCTACCCCTTTAAATAATAGGTTATAATTGAATTCCCCTTGATTAGATTACAATAACTTTGATCTTATATGATGTACTCCGCTAAAAGGCTCGTATGACTCTTATGTCATGTGCGGGCAACGAATGCCCAAATAAACCTGTGCATTAGCGCTTTCTGAACAAGTTCTTCGTTACCAGCTTAATGAACCATTTGATACTGTAAACTGCATTAGAAAACTGAAATGAGTCACACGCTAATCTGGGCCTTCGCTGTTGGCATATGAGCCAGGGCACGACAAAACCTACAATAAGACCTGCGTGACCAGCAAAGACTCATCTCAGCCTGTACATCCACCCAGTATTGCAAGGGTTCTCGTTTATCCCTCTTTGGATGGGCCGGAGGCTGGAGAAGGCACATGCGATCAGCGAAAACTATGATCAGACTGCGCGGATGGCGCCATCTGATCTGTGTTTTCGCTGGTTGCACAAGTCTTACTGTAGGTTTTGTCGTGCGCTGGCTCATATGATATAAAAACCGCCATTTTCTTGCTTTGCACATCCAATACCTATATGAGCAGGGGCACAGCGTTTCCTACAAGATTGCATGTGCGCCCAGTGAAGACTCGGATCAGCCTGCGCATCCGTGCAGTCAGAGTCTTCAATGTCCGCCTGTAACGATTTGGATCTCTGGCTACCCACAGTTTCATGCGACCGCAGGCTGATCTGAGTCTTAACTGGAAGCACTTCTTGTAGGAAATGCCTTATCCTGGCTCATATTATACTCGTATTCCTCGTGGATAGCAATATCTCCTTCATAAGTGACTTATGGGGTGGTCGGGTGGTGCGAAGGTGCTGTGTATCTTACATCACTGGGGCGTCCAACTGATATTGGCTTACAGTTGGGCAAGGCCTGCTATCCTTGTAGTGGGTAAGGGTAGAGGGGGAATGTTTTTATTTCTTCTGTTTCTTCACTTTCATTCCTGTTCCTCTTTCTTCCCTGTCCCTCTCTTTCATCTCCTCTACTCTCTCTTCTATTTCTTTTCTCCCTTTCTCTGGGAGACGACACAAAATGACCCTCAAGGGTTGACGTGTCGTTAAACCTCAACACAATCAATCATAAGTGACTTATATTTACAAAACGTGACGTACGTATATTACGCTACAGAACAGATGCACTGGTTTCTTTGTATGACCTTTTCCCGTGGCGAAAATAAAATCACTTCGCATGTAATAAAAATTCGAAAAGAAAAGTAGACATTATTGATATTTACTGACACAAAATCTGCGAGTTGCTGCTGCATATTACTGAACTGCATTTAAACATCTATTTACAGTTGTAAGTATCCGAGAATAAATGCGAAAAAGCATTTGTAATAATGTAATTTAGTCTTGTCAGATCGTGATGAAAACTTACATGTGCAAGTTTCAATTTAATTTAGTAAGAATGGAGGGCTCGTAGCCAGACATTCTTTGAAACTGTTAGAAATCATGCAAGTTTGTCATATGCGACAGTTTAGTAAATATGATTATGCAACAAGTTCAAGAAGTACAAATGGTTCTACATTACGGAAACAGGCCTATTCAAAGATATAGAAAATTTCACCACCAAAACTGAAAGTTTTCAGATAAAAATTCTGATATTTTTCATATTTCTGCTCAAAACATAGATTGTCGGTACTCGTTAGAACCGCCTTGCCGAGGCGGTTCTAACGAGTACCCACAACCTATATTTTTGAGCAGAAATAAGAAAAATAATGTATACCCCTGTAAACCCCAGTTTTACCATATAAAAGTAGGGTTTAAGGGGGTCAAAATTATATAAGCGTGTTTTCGTGATGAGTACAAATGGTTCTATATGATTTCATGAGCTGTTCGATATTGACTGCGAAATTATATTACAGGGCTGCATACTAAAATGTTTATAGTTTCCTTTCTCGGCGTTCAAAAACAGCTTTCGTTCTTTGCAAACAATGACAGTCCAGAGCAACATGCGACCCATCGCAATATGATCAGTGCCTTCATTGTAGACACAAAGTAGTTACGAAAACACGCCTATTCAAATATACCGAAAATTTTACAATCAAATAAGGAAAATTTTCAGATAAAAAATTCTGATATTTTTCACATTTCTGCTCAAAACATACGTTGTGGGTATTCGTTAGAACCACCTCGACGAGGCGGTTCTAACGCGTACCCACAATCTATTTTTCTAAGCAGAAATAAGAAAAATAAAGTATGCCCCTATAAACCCCCGTTTTACAATGTAAAAATAGGGTTTAAGGGGGTCAAATTATATAGGCATGTTTTCGTGATGAATATATCGATGAGCAAAAAAAGGTCATATTCAGACTTTAATGAGCAGGGAAATCAGTCTACTGGCCGTTCGCACTAACGGTATGTATGGACCTTTCAGGAAGCCCTTGATCAATTGAAACGTTCACATTTCCAAAACTGGTGCAAGATTTTTTGCGTATTTACACACACACACACACACACACACACACACACACACACACACACACACACACACACACAGCGCAGTCTGATCTTGGACTTCGCTGTTCGTATATGTGCATCATTTAAAGCACAGTCTGATCTTTGCCTTAGTTATTGGCATACGGTAGAATGATTTTTTTTATATAATGTTGCGCATTAATTATAAAACTTTCTTTACATTATCCAAGAATCACATCTAAAGAAATTAGAATCATTTTAGAAACATCACTTTATTTCAGATAATGACAGGCTTGTCGTATTTAGCATCTAGACACATTGACGCAAGTGATGTCAGGGTTTATTTTTGATCGAGATTTAAAATCATCCAATTATATAATTACAGTATAGCCTTTACGCTTAGCATGCATGCTGAGGATATTTTGAAATATGTTTCTTTTTTCCAAAAAAAAAAAAAAAAAAAAAAATAGGAATTGATGTTTCAAATAAATTGTCTCCAAAAATCCTATTACCCAGCATACTATATGAGATGTTATAAAGCAGTTTGATTATTTAACGTATTTTCACATGTGACAAAAGCTAACCAAATTGAACCGGTTCTCAGAGAACTATCACCCGGGCGCATATTTGGACTGTCTCTCGGTCGTGTGAATTACTTATGACAAAAGCCAGCCAGATTGAACCGGTTCTCAGAGAACTATCACCCGGGCTCAAAGTTTGGACTATCCTCCGCTTACGTGATCAAATAGTTACCAGTATTTATTGATAATAGCGGTCTAAAGAAAACGGTTCCTTTAAAATATTATTTGGGCAATAAAACTATCTAGACGACAGTCAGTCGCATCAGCACTTCGGGGCTGATACTTGTGACTCTCGCCCAGAAAGGTATGAACTACAGTCGACTCTCGTTATCTCGAACTCCAAGGGACTCTTTGAAATACTTCGAGATATCCGTACCTCGACATATCAGATTTGCAGAATTGAGGAAAAAACTAATTCGATTAACCACATTTAACAAATATATGTGTAATTGGACTCTTGAAGTTAGAGATATATTGAAAATATTGTGGAAAAGAGGAGAAATTGCTCCTTAGGAGCAATTTCTCCTCTTTTCCACAATATTTTTTACATGTTGTTAAATTTTCATGTTTAGGCAGGGACCAGATTTTCAGTTCGAGATAAGCGGTTATTCGAGATAAGCGAGTTCGAGATAACGAGAGTCAACTGTAGTTGTATACTTGTTTCTGAGAAAAATAGGAAAAATACCATCAATTTCTTGAGAGAACCAACATATGATTGCTAAGGTCATGTGCCTGCTTAATATAGGTAAACTTATATACAGTAGAACCTCGATAATTCATACTCCAGTAATTCAAAATTCTCAATAAGTCAAAATCATTTTGAAGTCCCAACTGAAATATATGTATGTATTTTAACCCTCAATTATTCAAAGTCTCAATAATTCAAACAAAACTGTTTGGTCCCTTCGACTTTGAATTATCGAGGTTCCACTGTATGTCTGATTTCAAGCGGTATGAAATCAAATGACCTTTAACCTTTTTAATAAAGGTAATTGTGTTATAAAGGTGGTCGTTAAGACAGGGTTGATAGTACTTTGAATAAATCCCGACATAACATGTTTAGGCCATAAGATATTATTTTACGATCGTGAGGGATTCAGATGATTCACACTATAGAAAATAAAACATTTGTTAAAATAGGAATGCATGAACCCACCCAGCCCTCCACTGAAAGACTTCTGGTGCGGTTTTGTGTTTGGAGTGTCAAACATTACAAGCAAAAGACGTAACGAGAATGCACTACTTGACATAACGAAAACGTGCCTATATAATGTGGACCCCTTTAAACCCTCTTTTATATTGTAAAACTTGGGCTTACAGAGATATACATTATTTTTCTTATTTTTGCTCAAAACAGAGATTGTAGGTACTCGTTAGAGGCGGTTCTAACGAGTACCCGCAATATATGTTTTGAGCAGAAATATGAAAAAATTTCAGAGATTTTATCTGAAAATTTTCAGTTTTTGTGGATGAAATTTTCTATTTGTTTGACTAGGCGTGTTTTTGTAATGATTAGTTCAAGCCAAATATATACATAATAATGACGTCTGTTTGTCATGATGGTTTCTAGATAAGCCGGTAGGAAATGACGCCCTTGCCTCCTACTGACGCCCTTGCCTCCTAATTGTGATATTACCGCCAGTCACATTATACTGGCATTGGTGAAGCCAGTCCTAGCTCTTGCACGCGATAACAAAAATAGCTACTTGTACCAAGTTTAGACAGTCTTAGGAAGAAGCTTACTGGCGTCGAACCCACAACCGCTCTAGCAACTGCGCCATTTAGACGAGTTGTAGTGATGAGTTGTAATAATGAAGTACACTCTCTCGATAACTGCGATTTTCTTGCTTTGATTTAATTAGCGGAAAATTGTACATATTTAGCTTACATGCCGCTGATTTGTAAATGTCATTCTTTCTAAAAGATGTCTGTCTGCAAATGCAAACAGTATTGACAGCAGCATCAATGCCTCTTTCTTATTACATTAATTTTGTTCCTTTTGATCTTTGTCGCAATCAGCTTGTATTATCCGACTCACGTGATAACCGCTTGAACTATATACACATATTGTAAAAGGAATGGGCCATAACACTGGAAAACGTGAGAAACAAAATCTTTGAACTTTGCTGACAGTGAAGACTCAGATCAGCCTGCAATCACCTTGTATCATCTTACTCACGAAAAAAACAAAACCTTTATGTATATACACGGCTTCTAAAAGGAGCCCCAACGTGAGAAAACGTGAGAAAATAAACCTTTGAACTTTGCGGATAGCGAAGACTCCGAGCAGCACTCACAGTGTGCCAGTCGAACACACTCAGATCAGACTGTGATGATGTGCAGGCTGATCCGAATCTTCGTTGGGATCACACAATTTCTTACGCTGCGGGTCATCTGCTATTAACGGTGTCCATATGATCTCTCACACACACACACACACACACACACACACACACACACACACACACACACACACACACACACACACAGATAGATAGATAGATAACACAAACACACACACACGCACATAGATAGATAGATAGATAGATAGATAGATAGATAGATACTTTTAAATTAAATAATTTGATAGTTTTTTACCTTATTTCTTCACGAAAATATAGGTTGTGGGTACACATTAGAAATGCCTAGGAAAAATAAGAAGAATATGTAATCCGATGTACCTCTTATCTTGAGCTATATGCGACATGGTATTTTTATCATATAGTATTTCACCAATACCCTCGCTCACATTCAAAAAAGTAAACTTAAGCAATTAATTATTTCTTGGTTTTATTGGTTTTATTTATTTATTTTTTCTTGCAAATTTGAAAGCTCATCACGAAAACATACCTATATAATTTTGACCTCCTTAAACCCCACTTTTATATAGTAAAACTTGGGTTTACAGGGGTATACATTATTTTTCTTATTTCTGCTTAAAACATAGATTGTGGGTACCCGTTAGAACCGCCTCATCGAGGCGGTTCTAACGAGTACCCACAATCTATGTTTTGAGCAGAAATATGAAAAATATCAGAAATATTTAGCTGAAAATTTTCATTTTTTGTTAGTAAAATTTTCAGTATATTTGAATAGGCGTGTTTTCGTAATGTGGTGAAGAACGCATCGTGTGCTCGGCTTGGGTAAACTCCGAACCAAATTAAATATTCTTGCGTGCACCGACCCGTCGCTTTGAAGGTAAAAATACGATGCTTTTACCATTTTCGAAATCGCCTTTATGAAAATTTCAAACAGAAAACTAATGGAAAGATTTTTTTTTTTTTCGTTTCTTCGAGTCATAATTGTGCATGAATGCGCTACTGACGCACATCATACATAGCCTCCCTTGCTTTTGTTTTTAAATCTGGATAGAGAGAGAGAGAGAGAGAGAGAGAGAGAGAGAGAGAGAGAGTAGAAAAATTATTTCATTTTTTATCCAGTTCAAAAACGAGAGGCTAATTAAATTTTACAGGCTGTCAGATGCCACATTTTATGATCGTATTTATACTATATATCAATTTATTAAACCTTTCTTGGATGAAAAATGTAAATTTCTGAGGAATATGGAGCCTTTAAATACCCGCTCCACACGACATATAGTTAGTTTTTATTATTACCATGTTGGATAGAAATCCCTGCATTTAATGCAAACGTATAGACTCTGCGTTCTGCAATGTCTGATCAGGGTCTATTCTGTTTGCAAATGCCCCTTTTAAGGGACGCTAGGCATAAATGGGTTAATGATAGGCAGTAAAACCTAAAGAGTTCATCCTTTCAAGCATCAGAAACAAGAATTTAAAGGCAGTGGATAAGATAAACACTGTAGATTTTCCGCCATTTTTACAAAAGGAGACAAACTTTGTGGCTCCCTGTTTTTTCTCTACACCAAGATCTTTCTATAAAGGATCGGTTCAGCTCTATAAAAAAAGAAATGCTCCTAGGGGGAGCAGAAGATTCCCATTTAGAGGTGACCCCTTTTCAGAAAGAAGCAAACCGATTTGTATGCAATCACTGCCCCTGAAAATGCATCCAGTCACCTTAACCCTTGCCATGCTGAATAAATTAAAATGACACGCCTTCTAATTTTCAGACAATCACATTACCTGATCTAGGCTTTTGATAAAGATCCATATACTTAACGACAAGCAATGCAGATCCAGCTCATTTGGCTTCTTGCAAAGGCAGGACATATCCGGGTTCAGCAGTTAAAGAGCCTTTAAAATGATATCTTTCCCATACAGCATTCTAACATACGTACCTTCAAATAGAATCTGTCATTTCAGGGGTTACCAATGAACTGATTTGTACATGACACGTCTTTCTATCCTAGGGAATTCAATTTTGAAGAATTGTTACTACAATGTGCCTGCCTCTGCATGAGTACCGTTAGGACGGATGTGACACATTATATTATGCTGTCCTATTTTAAGAGTGCATGTTTGTTTGTTTTGTTGAGGTTTTACGGCCCAGTCATCCCATTGGGGTCATGTCCAGCGCGGTAAGTTTACCTAACCACACCTTTACTGGGCAGGCTTAGTCCTCTAAGCGGTTAACCAGTATTGCGCACATTCTTTCGCCAGAAACAAGAGTACATGTAAACCACACCGTAGAAAAGTATCATCTAACATGTGCGTTCAACGAAGACTAAAATCAGCCTGCGAAGATGCGCTCCGATCAGAATTTTCCCGCATGAAGAACCTTTGCATCCTTGGCTATCCAAACTGCGGCT
Organism: Anodontia alba; assembly: GCA_964016985.1. Taxonomy (NCBI): domain Eukaryota; kingdom Metazoa; phylum Mollusca; class Bivalvia; order Lucinida; family Lucinidae; genus Anodontia; species Anodontia alba. Next base: position 103,317,351 of record OZ024825.1, on the reverse strand, counting down.
AGTGATGATTCTGATCAGACTGCGCGAATGCGCAGGCTGATCTGAATATTCACTGGGTGCGCATGTCGAAGGTACATTTCCTGACATTGCGACTCTTATATTCAGGCCTATGGTACTGGTTATGCCAATCATGCAAAATGGCATAGCTTGTTCGTAAATATTTCAGCATACAGTGCTAAAAAGGTAAAATTTTTGCCTGAGAGCAAGAAAACTAATGTTACTATTGCATGTTTATCATGTTTTACACTTCGCCAGGATTTTAAGCTAAATGGATACATTTTCATGGGAGGCAACTCTTTCAAACTTGATTTGCTCCATCTTGAAAAGGAATCTACTATATAAGGAAAGAATTTGCTCCCCGTGGGAGCAAATCCTTTCCTTTTAGAGTAGATCTCTTTTCAGAAAGGGTTTTCATGTAACAAAGGAATACAGGAAGCCACAAAAGTTTTCTCCCTTGTCGGACATGGGGAAAATCCTACCATTTGTGTTTAGTCCCCTTAATAAGTAGGTTTTCTAAATAGTATTTCGATTTATTTCTAGAGGGTTTCATTAGGTGCTTTTGCACAAAATCAGTTAAGCAACAGAAATCAATTTAACGTGGTATATTTGGCATCAGATATTTTTCTGCCTGCACAAATGATAAATAAGTTTTATCAAATATAACTGCAGGTCTGAAATTGGATTGAGAAATAAATGTTGCACTTTTGCGATTATTCGAGACTTTTGATGGGATGAGACATGTTGTCTACCGTAAAAAGATCACTAAGTGACATAAAAGTGTATTACAGGTTTGACATAAGAAATCTTCTGTACAACAATCAGAGAAAGCTTTATGCGGCCCGAACCTATATTTTAATTAGGACCTGCATCAGAATCAAAGGTGCTGTGTCGTGCGAATAAAACTGTTTACCCCCCATCCCCCACCCCACCCCACCCCACCCCACCCCGCACCTAAGTAGTTTTCTTACTGATCGTCGTAAGGCGGTTCTTCTGTTGCAGTCCTTCTCTGTGCTTCTGTGGTTTCATATATGGCGTCTGTGTTGTTCTTATTTGTTCCTTATCTCTTCTCGTTTTGGTGTTTTTGTGCATAGGGAGGGACGTGCTTCGTAACTGTGGCATTTCCTGGGTACCTTCACATAATTCCAAAACTGAAATTAAAAGAAAGGTTTAACTCTTTCACTGCCACAGGCGGTAATAATAGTGCTTCTGCTGTGGTTTACAATTTCTGTCATTGTATGTCTTTCATGTATACGCTAGAGGGCGTAAGCAGTGTTGCAGTGTTGCAAACTTCGTTACTGCTTATGAAGAGTCTCAATAAAACCGAAACTCCCATTTTCTAATCCTAAGTGTTCTTTGTTTCCTAAGGCGATCTTTTTGATGTTTATTTGCATGTTTGTCCATGTGAATATTCTTTTTTAATTTTGGATAGCCGTTTGGCCATTTTTGAGGAAAGGAACTGTCCTTTTGGCTTTCTTCTTGTAGTGTTTTGATTGTGATGCCGTAAGTGCGTCCTTCTTTTCCTTTGCTGTCTTGGACGGAAGGTGTTAGGTAATTGTATCGATTCCTGATCATAGCCTTCCTGTTTATTTATCTAAATAAAACCCTTTTGAAAAACACAGCGGGTTCTCTTACTTATCTCAAATTCATAAGGACAGCGATTCTGTTTCAACCTTTACAAAATTTGTTGTTTGTTAAAATACTTTGATTTTAAATATGTTTGGGGAAGAAAACAACACTGTCCGTCCCAAACGTATTGAATGCTTTGAAAAAAAAAGTGATGTGTAACAGATATGAACAATTCTTTTTTTGCTTCAATAAAGGGCATTTGTCACCAAGAAAATTCCAGCAATACGTTAAGGTCAGTCTGTAACTTCAAAGTTACAATTTTGAAAAACATCACGAAAACATGCCTATATAATTTTGACCCCCTTGAACCCCACTTTTATATAGTAAAACTGGGGTTTACAGGGATATACATTTTTTTTCTTATTTCTGCTTAAAACATAGATTGTGGGTACTCGTTAGAACCGCCTCGCCGAGGCGGTTCTAAAGAGTACCCACAATCTATGTTTTGAGCAGAAATAGGAAAAAAATATCAGATTTTTGTCTAAAAATTTTCTGTTTTTGGAGGTGAACATTTCAATTTATTTGAATAGGCGTGTTTTCGTAATGAGTATCTTGCAGTAAAAATGGATAAGCTCTCTATTTCATAGTATACAAAAATGAGAATTTCGAATCATAGATTGGATAAACTTGGACGGTATTTTGCAAAGACCCTGTTCATTTAAGGACTTATTTTATTTCTAAAAAATAGAAATTGAAGATGAATGTCATCATTACGAAAACACGCCTATTCAAACATACTGAAAATTTTACTACCAAAAAATGAAAATTTTCAGATGAAAAATTCGGATATTTTTCATATTTCTGCTCAAAACATAGATTGTGGGTACTTCTTAGAACCGCCTCGACGAGGCGGTTCTTACGAGTACCCACAATCTATGTTTTAGAGCAGAAATAAGAAAATAGTTTATACCCCTGTAAACCCCAGTTTTACTATATAAAAGTGGGGTTTAAGGGGGTAAAAATTATATAGGCATGTTTTCGTGATGATTTTGAATGTGTTTATGATAAATATGATGATCTTAGAAAAGCGTTATTTGATAAGATTGGTAACTTTATTGTCAATTATTGTCAATTTTTATACATTATCTTTAGAGGATAAGTTTCTGTTGCTACCTGGTCCACAGTAAACAGATATTAATACATTGGAAATAAATAATGCCATTAAATGTTTTCAACCCGAGCCATGCATCATCATCAGCAGCAGACTTATACGCTTTTTATTAGGTATAGTGATGCAAGTTGATACAAAGCATTATCTGTTTACTATACTTAGATTACATAGGATAAAATATATGATGATTATATAATAATACATATAGTTTAGGAACTGTCAGCTTTGTTTTACTTGCAATACGTTATATGTATCTCATTACGAAAACACGCCTATTTAAATATACTGAAAATTTTACAACCAAAAAAGGAAGATTTTCAGATAAATAATTCTGATATTTTCCATATTTTTGCTCAAAACATATATTGTGGGTACTCGTTAGAACCGCCTCGTTGAGGCGGTTCTAACGAGTACCCACAATCTATGTTTTTGAGCAGAAATAAGAAAAATAATGTATACCCCTGTAAACCCCAGTTTTACTATATAAAAGTGGGGTTTAAGGGGGTCGAAATTATATAGATGTGTTTTCGTGATGTGTTATTTGTTTTGGATTTACTGCAGAATACATTCTGAATCTTTGAATCTATCTATCAAGTGTGCCAAATAATTTTAAGTGCAAAATATGTACACTGTGTGGGTTTCAGACTTGGCAATAACGGATGTGCAGTGTGCGATGGGCCTCATGCAATATCCGTACAGTGAAGGCTCAGATTAAACTGTGCATCCTCATAAACTGACCAGGACCTCCTTCGTCGACATTAACTACAGTAGTCAACTCTCTTTATCTGACTTCTCTTATCTCGAATAACCGCTTATTTCGAAATGAAAACCTGGTCCCTTGTAAAAACATGAACATTTAAGAACAGGTAACAAAATATTGTGGAAAAGAGGGAAAATGCTCCATAGGAGCAATTTCTCCTCTTTTCCACAATGTTCAAAATATCTATAACTTTAGGAGTCAAATTGCATAAACATTTGTGAAATGTCATTGTTCGATTTATTTTTTCCTCAATTCTGCTTATTTGTAGAGGTACGGATCTCTCGAAGTATTTCCCTTGAACTTCGAGATAACGAGAGTCAACTGTACTTTGAATAGAACTGTAATATGACAACAAAGGCTTTCATCAGATTGTGCCAATATACGAGCAAAATTTACCATTTTTGCGGCATAGCGCAAAAGGACCCTTTTAGTGCATTGCGGATAAATTATCTTTCAGCTGCATTTTCTTGCATTTAAATTTTCAATTAAATTGTCTTCGATTTACACTTTTTCACTTTGATTTGTTCACATTCCATTTCATGTCACTATAACTTGGAAAGCTTAGCTTAGCTTGAATTTGCGATAACATTAAAAGCAGAATTGTCAACAGCTTTTTTGTGTGCTGTCTAAAATGCTTTTATAAAGGAGATAAAGTTCCGTGTGCTAAACCGATTGTCCTTATACACAACCATATTTAATCTAAATATTAGGGCACCTTAAGGAAGAGTAATACACTTTCAAGGGAGTAGCTTTTCCTCCCTTCTGAAAGTGGGTCTCTTTAAAAGGAAAGAATTTGCTCCCTAGAGTAAACCCCTTTCCAGAATGGGCTAAGTGTACAGGAAGATAAATAGGATGTCAAAAAGTTGTCTCCCTTGTACTAAATACCGGATATATGCGTACAGCGAAGGCTCAGATTCAAACGGTGCACCCTAGTAAACTGATCAGGATCTTCTCTTTTCGTCGACATAAACTACAGTATACAGTCGACTCTCGTTATCTCGACTTCGTTTATCTCGAATAGCCGCTTACCTCGAAGTGTAAATCTGGTTCCTGTTACAACATGGAAATGTGACAACAGGTAACAAAATATTGTGGAAAAGAGGAGAAATTGCTCCTAAGGAGCAATTTCTCCTCTTTTCTACAAAATTTTCGAAATATCTCTAGTTTCAGAAGTCAAATCACATATTCATTTGCGAAATGTGGTTGTTCGATTTTTTTCCTCGCAAAATACCAGGTGAATCCATTCGCATTAACATCTTATACTTGTTCTAAACGCTTGTATAAATTGATTTGAATATCTGTAGATGTACCTTAAAGCTGCTGAATGAGTGTCAAACAGATTATATTCTGCGGCATCTGATCTTGGTCTGCGTTGCTAAATCAGGAATTTAACACAAGTGAGCAGGCCTTGGTGGCTCAGTTGGATGAGCGTTCGACTGGTGATCAGGAGGTTGCGGGTTCGACCCACACAGGGTCGGGAACATTCTTTCGTGGAGATTTGATCATGAAATATTTTCTACGGTTGTTCTGTCCCTTCCGCTGATTCAAGAAGGGCATTTGTCAGTTTCTGGCGAAAGAATGTGCACAATACTGGTTAACCGCTTAGAGGACTAAGCCTGCCCAGTAAAAGTGTAGTAATGTAAACTGACCGCGCTCGACATGACCCCATTGGGTTGACTGGGCCGTAAAACCTTAACACAAACAAACAAAATAACACAAGTGCAAAACAATATAAAATATAATCTCCAAGTAGTTCTACCTGAGTCTTGGTTTTCAGAAAATCATTAAATAAAGGTGGACGCGTTTTTTTTTTTCGTCGGAAAATATTTTGGGAATACAAACGTATTTTACGCAGAAACATTTAGGTCTCAAGATCTGTTGGCCGAAACTAGCTTGTCTGGCACAGAAACCAGAAGCCAGCTATTAATCATCACGAAAACATGCCTATACAATCTGACCCCCTTAAACCCCACTTTTATGCAGTAAAACTGGGGTTAACTTGGGTATACATTATTTTTCTTATTTTTGCTCAAAAACATAGATTGTGGGTACTCGTAAGAACAGCCTCGTTGAGGCGGTTCTAACGAGTACTCGCAATCTATGTTTTGAGCAGAAATATAAAAAAAATATCAGAATTTTTTGTCTGAAAATTTACATTTTTGGTGGTAAAATTTTCAGTGCATTTGAACAGGCACATTTTCGTAATGTTCATTGTTGCTTTCAGGAGTCATTCCTTTTCGATTGTCTTTATGCTCACTACATTTGATGTTACTATCTTGTGGTGGCCATAAAACGTCATCCGCACCTCTTTATATAATTCATGTGTTCTGGTCATTTGAGATCATAGAGCCCATTCCGGGATTTTTTACCCTTGTCATGCTGAATAAATTAAGATGCCACAGATTGTTTTCAGCCAATCAGATTACTTGATTCAGGTTGTTGATACAAATTCAATAATTGAATGACAAACAGTGCAGATCCTGGATCTACAGTGTTTGCAAAAGCAGGGCTTATCCGGGTTCAGCAGGACAAGGGTTAATATTTCTATGAGGGTCGCTGATGAGACCTAATTGTCCATAACTAGGTAGCCGTCCCAGAAAATTTGATACGTTTTGGTATTTTTGCGTTCGTGTGTGTCTTCATAGCACTCAAGTGCCATATATTTCAGGACCTATTTATTTCTTTAAATGTTCCTTCGAGTACCTTACGTCCAATACCCCTACTCGCAAGTCTCAAAGTTTTATGACATTTATAGCCATTACCATATCGCTAATCAGAACAAATACACTGGGAATCTTTTCTTACGAACCTTAGTTACACCTAAAACGCTACACAAACGCGTAGCAGACGACATTCATGTTACTTTCAGAGAAAATAAGACCTTACATTTTATGTGAATCGACTGTGATTCTCATTAAATGCCATGCCTTATTTCCTCTGAAAACTAAAATATTTCAAAGAGCCGTCTGATGTGGTTATGATCAGCGCAAAAAAAAAAAAAAAAAAAAAAAAAAAAATCTGCTTTATATAGCACCAACTCCCAAGTACATGTACTTACAATTTTAGCGTTATTGTATTTTTCAGGATGACATTAGCAATTTGTTAACAGAAGAAGAACTTGCTCAGCTGGTTGGGGCGTTTAGAAAACTGGATATAGATGAAGGTGAGGAGACCATTGTTTCTTGTACTGACACTCTTTCTTAAGGGGTCTGGATACATCTGGTTGGTTTTCTGACATATTTTACAAAGGCGACAACTTTTGTGACTTCCTGATTACTTTCCTGTAGACTGGCTTCAGTATCTAGTGATTATTTTTTTTCTTATAATCTGTTTAATAATCCACTAATATAAAACCAAAATAATATCATGACTATATTTGGTTTTATTTTAGTGGATTATCAAACAGGCTTATGAGAAAAATATTTAGACACTGGAGACTGGAGCCAGTCTAACATTCCTGCAGACCAAGGCATTTTAGGTTGATTGTTTATAATCGATCCACAGTATACATACACCAAAATTTCTTTAAGGTTGTTGTCCACGTGATTATCATTAACCAATACAATTGCAGGTAACGGTTGTCACTGTGACGTCAGAGTGCCGTATAAAGAGGATTATCTGTAAAACCTGGGCCCAGTTGTTTAAAGCGTTGTTAACGAGCTCGTAAGTGGTCAAAATGTTAACTGATCTAGTAAGTACAGTATCTACCTCACAGGTATTTTTGCTGAAAAATGTGAGTAGCTTTTGCAAAAGCTAATCACATTTTTTCAGCAAAAATATTAGCGTATATGCAATATTTATTGATCAAAGTTTTAACGATATGTTAATTAACGTCATCGTTAGTTTTGAACAACTGGGCCTTGGTCATTTGCAAACAATGCAGACCCAGATCAGACGCCACAGAACGCAGCGTCTGATCAGGGTCTGCAATGTTTGGTTAAATTACATGAATTTTAGGCTTAAATGAAACAGTTTTAATTCACCGGTCAGGACCAGTTTTCCAGCCTACAAAGAGACGAAGCACCCACAAGTGCTGTCAATGCTTTCATTTTTCTTTTATGGTAGACAGCTTTTCAGTAAGGACCTCGTATTAAAGTGTATTCATTCCTCTTAAACGAGCAATGATCCTTTGTGCACTACATGTATCTTACGTTGTAATCACGTAACTGTACTTTTTGTATTATCTTAATGTGATGTAATTGGGATACAGTCAATATTGACTTTTGCTGGTTCCGTTTTGAATAGGCATGTTAAATACGATTTGTTCTTTTTTTTTTTTTTTTTTTGTATTTATCTATAAAGATATATACAAAGTATTGTTTAAGCCAAACATATAATTGAGACTTCGTTTGAAATAGCATACTCTATGAAATAGCTTGAAATTCCTTTTCTTATATTGGATTTCCAAACTGCATAGAAAGCCAACGCCGGGTCAGTTAATTATAGATGTTCTACCGTGCCCCTGTCTTTAATATTGACTAAAATACAGGCAAGTTGTGAAAGATGGCTTTCAGTATAACGCATCACGAAAACATGCCTATACAATTTTGACCCCCTTAAACCCCACTTTTATATAGTAAAACTGGGGTTTACAAGGGTATACATTATTTATCATATTTCTGCTCAAAACATAGATTGTGGGTACTGGTTAGAACCGCCTCGCCGAGGCGGTTCTAACGAGTACCCACAATCTATGTTTTTGAGCAGAAATATGAAAAATATTAGAACTTTTTATCTGAAAATTTTCCATTTTTGGTCGTAAAATTTTCAATATATTTGAATATGAGTGTTTTTGTAATGCACACTACAGTCTATTCTATGAGTTGTGTCAATCAGATGGATCTTAACCCATTTCTGTCGAGTGCACTTTCATACCTGAACTGTTAGGACAGATTCATTTCCAATAGAATGGTTTCTCTTGTTTTATTTTTTATTTTTTTTTTATTTATTATTTTGTGTGTGTGTGTGTGTGTGTGTGTGTGTGTGTGTGTGTGTGTGTGTGTGTGTGTGTGTGTGTGTTTATTACTCTAATAACCATGTTTTATAGAAATTCCTGTATTTAATGCAATAATGTCGACCCTGATCAGACGCTGCGTTACCTGGGTCTTCGCTTTTTGACATTATGTCTTTTATGGGAGGCCAGGTAAAATGTAAGTAAGTAGTATCGCTTTAGTACTATCGCTAAAGCCTATTCTAGAAGTGATGCCAATCGGATGTGGATCTTAAAAAAAGTAATAAAATCATAGTTTTAAATCCATATCGTCTTCTTAAGTTGGCAGTGTTTGCTATTTGTGTGCTTTCTACGGTTGTTCCTCACGATAAATCAAAGTTTAGAATAACTTTTAACAACTGTTTCTCCTAGAACAATTGGGCAAGGCAATATAAATATATACCGTTAGGACCTTTGATATAATACCTTGTTACAGACAATTCGTATCACAGAAATAAGAACTCCGAGGCAGATATTGTCAGAATGCCAGAGTTTCAGATAGAGATTTTTTTCGTTTGATGGGTACGTCTCTTTAACTTACGATTAACGGATTAACACTCCGCACCCAAACCCACCACCACAACCGCATTAGTTTCTGCTTTTTTGTCCAAAATATAAGTTAAGCTATCCAGGAAATTGAATGGTCACGAAGCACCAAAAAAATGGAGAGATTAGAACAAACCATGACAACACAAACGCCACATATAAAACCACCGACGCACGAACAAAGAATAACCCAAACAGAGATATTGCCTTTGGACGGTCAGTAGGAAAACTGTTGTGAAAGGCGGTTTTTTCTGCTGCAGTTCTTAAATCGTATGTTGGCTCTTGCTCTTTGGTTTTGCCATTGTTTTCCATCTTTTCTTCTTTTGATGCCTTAAAAATGCGTTACGACGTGATTGTAACATTTTCTAGACTAGTCCCAGCAGGCACACAACGTTGATACAACGTCGATTCAACCGTTGTATCAACGTTCATTCGACGTTGTTTCAATGTTGTGTGCACCAACAACGTCGATTAAACGTTGATTCAACGTCTGGACGTTGAATAAACGTTAAAATCGGCGTCGTGTCAAAGTTGTGTGCCCGCTGGGCTTCTACTATAGGTTTTCTTTTGCTCTGATATTCGGATTGTAGTCCAGCTCTCCTTTTTGTATCATCTCGGTGTTATTGGTAGGCATTATTCTATGACTGTTACGCTTCATGAACACCATCTATACGACTTTTCATCATAATGTTGAAAATGTAGAGAACACCTGTGCGGTCTAAACAATTATATACAGTTGGAATTCTTTCAGAAATGAGGGCACGAGGGCTGATTAAACCAGGTTTAAAACCAAACAGTTTACTGTTCAAAGGCAGTAATTCTGTTGCAGTTTTTCTTTTTCAATATAATGGCTGTTTTGGGTTGCCATTTCATGTTGGTAACACTTATCATGTGTCTCAGGAGAGATGTGTTCTGTGATTTTGGCCTTTCCTGGGTATCCATGTTTATTTTTTTATTCATTTACTGAACATTTATTTACATTACGAAAACACGCCAATTCAATATAATGGCACTTCAAATTTCCAATTTATTACGTCTATCTCAGGTTTACAAAAGTAAACAGCAAGAGAATCTGAACTAAACATATAAACATTAAATGGCGGTTGGACTTCAATCTGAAATAGATTTGAAACTATTCTGCTTAGCAAACAGCACTTTACAGAGAAAGGCATATCCATCATCAAACATCAGAACACAATGAACATAATGAACATTGGGAGATCAACATGTATGTATGTATGTATGTATGTATGTATGTATGTAAACATTTATGTATGCTGACGAAATTATCCAACTGACAGAATTTTAACATCACATTATGATAAGTATCGTGTAGAGAAAAAAGTAAGAAAGGAGAGACAGAGAGACAAAAAAAAAAAAAGAAGAAATCCTAATACATTTCTATTACACCAAGACGGCAGAGACGGAGGACATGTGGCGAACCAACGTCCAAACATCATGCCCCGTCTCCCGATGTTGGCAAGAGGACTCCAAAGACACGAGAAAATACATTAATACATTAAAACATTAAAGGGCAAATACAAAGAAAAAACCTTCATATTTGCCCTTTAAATCATATTAACTAACACATAATATTCAGTCTTTAACGCTTTGTATGTGCTATTTTTAAGACAATAATATCAGTAAGGCCAAGTCAGGGGAGACAGAGGACATGTGGCGGACCAATGTCCAAACATCAAGCCTCGTTCCCCGTCGTTGGCAATCAGAATTGGAAACTACAGCAAGATATGTACAGCTATTAACACCTAGCATGCAGTCATATGTGCTGAGCTTAAATAAAGCTGTAAGAAAGAGTGCGTCATTACGTTAACACGCCCATGCAAAATATGACCTTCTTTCATGGTCCTTAAATGACACTTTTTCTGATGAAAAATTGCGATATTCCTCTCATTCATGCCCCAAACACAGACCTCTGGGACTCATCAGAACCGCCTCAATGAGGCGGTTCTAACGAGCACCCAAAATCCATGCCCTAAACAAAAATAAGAAAAATAAGAAAAATAACCCATACCTCTGCATACCCCACTTTTCACTATATGAAGTAGGGCCTGCAGAGGTTAAACTGCACGGGCATGTTAACGCAATGATTTCAACGGAGTAAATTGAGCTTATTGAACAAAACACAGGGTAAATTATTGTTCTTCCTTACACTAGTCACTTTTGAGATAAGTATATACATATACACACACGCACGCACGAACATACTCCCGTCCGCCCTCATGCGCACGCACGCACCCGCATACGCACATACACACGCATGCACGTGCGCATGCATACACGCACATAGGAGCACACGCGCTCGTACGTGCTTATGTATGCATACTCACATAGCATGAGGTCAGATAAAATACATCACGGCAAGGCAATGTACTATTAACCATTAGAAGCATGATTTGTAAATTAAATTTGGAGCACTTTCTTCACGTCGTCGGGCCCAACCAGGAGGAACGGGGACACGTGGCGGAGCCAATGTCCAAACAGCATGCCCCATTCTCCCTGTTTGGGTATAGAAGCTAAGAAGCCCGATGTAGAAAAGAATTTCAAACTTTTATAAATGTATTTAAAAAAAAAATAAAAATAAAATAAAATAAAATAACGTAAAAAATAAGATAATAATAATAATAAAAAAATGTATATAGAAAATGCTCATGGGCCTTTATGGTTTATTGCATTAATGTAGTAGTAGCATGTTTACCATATTTTGTATACAAGGCGTTTAAACATTTCTATTTTGTAAATTATTTTACCACAAAAAAAAAAAAGAAAAAAAAAGTGAGTGCTGCCTCTGTTAATATGCATTTATTAAACATTCTTAAGAATTATTTTGATAAGAAGACACAGGTTTCTTAACTCTTTGCCATTTTCTGTATTCATTAAATGATCCAGTTTTAGAGTATTTGGACGTGTGTAATAATATGATTTTAGATATTTTGATCTACTTTGACTGAAGTGGCTACAAACAAGTAAATAATGAAATTCATCACCAATATCTAAGTTGCATTTATTGCATTTTCTGTCCATTAAAGGAACACTTTGCCATCTTCCGATCTCTATTGGAAGTCTGTGGTTTCTCGTTCGAAATCGCAAAAATAATTTACAGAGTGATTCTGGTAATTGTGATAGATACTTACTTGTTCGGAAATTTGTTTTAATGATTTTATAAAAAAAAATTATGGCTGCAAAAACGAAAAGTTTCAGGTGAAAAAATTGTGATCTTTTATTCATTTTTGCTCGACAGAGATTGTGGGAACTCGTTAGAACCGCCTCATCGAGGCGGTTCTAACGGGTACCCACAATCTATTTTTTGTAACAGAAATAAGAAAAATAACGTTACCCCTGCAGACCCCATTTTTTCTATATAAAAGTGGGGTTTGAGGGGATCAAAATTACATAGCCATGTTTTTGTGATGTTTATATTTTTAGTACAATCAAATGCAAGATAAGACAGTTTAAAGACTGAAGTGATAATTTCAACATTTTAAAATATAATAAATTGTTTAACTTAGTATTATTAATTTCAAGTACGAAAGATTTGAAGTCATTTTTGACTATCTGTAATATTGCCTGTTACGACGTCAGATTAAAACATTCAAGCAAGACTCTAAGATTTAATTAAAAAGTTATTGAAACTTAAATTTGACATCTTGAAAGATAACAGTTCAGCAGACGTTTCGGTGTAACTTATTGTTCTCAATAGAAACAATTAACAATTACCGACGACTTAAATTTCCATTTTGATAATAATTTTATACTTTTTAAATTTCCTTAATCCCCGGCTGGCGTATCAATCCTCTTGAATAATAATTAAGTGCATTGATCTATTTTAGTTGCAGGATTAGAAACCTGATTAAAAGCCAAAATCTGAAACTTTAATAACGTTTGAACAAATTAGAAATTTTGGAATGACATCCGTGGCAAAGAATGTATCTGAAATTACAGAGCTTGACAACCCGTGTATTTTCGATGCAAAATTGGGTCACATTATGAAAACATGCCTATTCAAATATGCTAAAAATTCACCACCAGAAACTGAAAATTTTCAGATAAAAATTCTGATATTTTTCATATTTCTGCTCGAAACATAGATTGTGAGTACTCGTTAGAACCGCCTCGGCGAGGCGGTTCTAACGAGTACCCACAATCTATGTTTTTGAGCAGAAATAAGAAAAATAATGTATACCCCTGTAAACCCCAGTTTTACTATATAAAAGTGGGGTTTAAGGGGGTCAAAATTATATAGGCATGTTTTCGTAATGAGAAACAGATGAAACTAAGAAACTTTATACATGTAACAATTGCCAAGGGCGCCCTTTGACATCCAAGCTCCGGTCGATGAAATACTCTACAATATATATATATATATATATATATTATATATATATATATATATGTATATATATATATATATATATATATATATATATATATATATATATATATATTATATATATATATATATATATATATATATATATATATATATATTATTATTATTATTATTTCAAACCCTTCTTTTCCTCTCTGAATAGGTTTAACAGCAGACTATTAACCTGCCAAATGGTCGGAACCAATCACATTATACCTTACAAAAATCCCTCTACGTCAGTCCCACGTGGTGTATGACGACAACGATCATGCACAGCAACCGTATCAAAATGGCCGCGAGCGGACCTCATAGAAGAGTTGAAGATCACGAAGATTCCATTGTACCAAGCACCAGTGCATTGCCACATATGAAAGAAACACCAAATGAGGTATGTCTATTTAAACCTACTGGAAACACTGACCGGCGCTTCCTAGAATCTATTACATACTATGAGCCTGATTCCGTTCCAAGACGGTGCCATCTCGGCTTCTGATGACCCAGTTTTCAGTGAGAAACTTCTTGAAACTGAAGTGTAGATCAAGAGCTTCAGCTACAGTATAGAACTTCAGTAGCGCCTTTTCAGTTGCACCAATCTAATATCAAGCTTACATGCATAATTCGTCCGTTGTTTTTTTTTTTTCCTTTACTTTTTTTTGTTTAATAACCTGACAGAATGACCTACTTTAAAATGTGATGGCACAGACACGGTTATTTGTTTGTGTTGAGGTTTTACGGCCCAGTCAACCCAATGGGGTCATGTAGAGCGCAGTCAGTTTACCTAACCACACGTTGACTGGGCAGGCTTAGTCCTCTGAGCGGTTAACCAGTATTGTGCACATTCTTTCGCCAGAAACTGACAACTGCCCTTCTTGAATCAGCGGAAGGGAGAGAATGACCGTAGAAAATATTTCATGATCAGTCTCCACAAAAGAATATTGCCAACCTCCGCGGGGGTTGAACCCGCGACCTCCTGGTCTCCAGTCGTCGGCGCATCCAACTGAGCCACTGAGGTTGGCACGGTTATTTGAGCATGTGTTTTCGAACGATCTCTCGCATTTCGTTTTTATCCTATTCAATATTGAACAATATAGAGCCATAATAAGTTTTCCCGCCTCTAAAAAACATTTAAAAGAAAACAAAAACAACCACAAAAAACAACAACAACAAAAACACAAAACAAAAAAAAAAATAGAGCCTCGCTGGTACAATGCGTCTACAATGCTGGAAAGTATTTTGTACACAAGATACCAAAAACAAAAACCAGGACCAGGCAGATCAGTTCACTATTGCACACAAATGTGTTCATCATTAAAATGGTATGCATAACATTCCAGAATTATGACTGAATGCTGAAGTGTAAAGAAGCTTGAAATTTTTGTTTCTGGGTTATTGTGGTGGTGCTCAGCTTAGCTGGGAACAAATGCATATGATCTGTTTGTAGTGGGAAATTTGATAAAGATTTTGTGCAAATGACAAAAAATTCCAATTTGAAGTCATTCCTGTTTGTTATGTGCATATCAGTACTTACTCCGGTACATGTAAGTGAGATGCGGCCATCATTTCCCTCTTCTTTTTTCCTGTTTTTTTTTTTTTTTTAATTTTTTTATTATGAATTCAGGGGTTTTCTCCAACTCTCATCGTTGCAGTTTTTACCCCCAAAACCTTGTTACCCTTAAGTAAGGAGTAAGAATCCTAAGTGATGCATACATAATCAAACCCAAAAACAATTTTATTTATCTAGGCTTTTTATTTTGATCTATTTGTGGAGTAAAGGCCATAAATTATCACCATTTGAGCAACCGTTAACCGTTAAACAAAAACAAATTGTAGCAGACAATATTATAAAATTGTTTCATTTTCAGAGAATTTAAGGCTAGACAGACAATTCACATGAAATGTCAAGCCTTATTTTATCTTGAAAAATATTTCAAAGAGTCGTCTGCTGCATCTAAGATAAGTGCTTGAAGGGTTAATCTCTTTAAAATAATAAACCTGTAAACCTTTTACACCACATAAGGGACTCCCTTGGACCCTCACTTTAAAAATCTGAGAAAACTGTGAGTTTCCATGGGCAATGACTTTGGGCAACAGTGTTTTTTAATTGTAAATGGGTAAATTCTCAACAGAGTTACTGAACTTGTTTTCTGTCAACATTTCATTTCTTTTTAATACTTGAAAACTAATGAATGAGTTTATGTCATATTTTACCCATTGATACATTTTGATATTGAGTAGATGTCATGACTAGATAGATCTTAGATGAGATTGGTAATGGTTCAAGTTTGTAATTCTTCAGTAGAGTTACAGTACTTGAAAAAACATCATTTGAGTTTTTGCTTAATACAAATTGATGGATTTTTTATCAGATTTTTTGATCCAGTATACATTACATGTATGTCCTTGTTATTGATTAATACAATACTTTTCCAAGCAGTTATGGCCCTTGATTGTCATCAAATTGTGATTTTCTTATATATTCTGAGATAGGGTACACAGATATGTACTTGTTTTGCAGGTTTTAAGCTTGACTTGAAATTTAGGGAGACGTTTCTTCTCTTTCTAGAAAAGATAGAGAGGAGATTTAGTTTTAATTCATATTTCCCTATACATTGATTCTATATAGTTGACCTCCCTCAGCTGCAAATAGGTATAAGTTTGACAATAGCAGGGAGACTGTTTCTCTCCAGTCGTCCTTTACCCTATTCCCTGCTGTGTGTAATTGTATGATGTATGCAGTGTTCCAGCTAGTCCAATTAATCTATTTTTGGACATCTTGCAATTATCTCCCATTTTGTTTCATCCTGGAGAACCGGCTTAGTTATGACACACTATATCACAGAAACAAGCATGAATTTTTTATTTGGCTAAACAAAGGCTTGAAGAGTCATTTGATGTATAAACACAGTGCTCCGGCTATGATTTGAGGGCAGATGGGTGCCAATTAGGGCATTTTTTGCGCGGTCATGCAAGAATGAGGGCACCATGTGTCATGAAATGTCAGGTCTTGTTTTCTGGGAAAAATAAGATAATATATTTCACCCAGACTGCTAAGCGTTAAAAGTTTTATGTGTATTCTAGATTGATGCATTTATTGTGGAGTGAGAATATATTTTGCAATCTCTTGGTACTAAGCATATCATATTCAGTGTGAGGTCCATGCAAATAGTGCCCTACCTGGCGTCCCTCTGCTTTCAAACCCTAACTGGTGCAATGGTTAGATCTGGTTTGAGATTGCTGGTCTCCCTCCCCACCCCCCACCCCCACCAACCCCCACCAAAACAAATCTTTTTTAGTATTTTCTGAAAAGAAGTTTGAATTTTGTTTTTTGTTGTACATTTGGCTTTTTTGCACTAAAATTTGTATATTACTACATGGCTTCATATAAGGTTTTAATAATTACTCAGAATAATTTCAGAATTGTTTTCCTTATCTCCATCAAAACCTTGGGCACTGTTTCTAGGAAAATAATCCAAAAATAAATAAAAAGTAAGCAGTAAAAAAGCAAAGTTTTCCCTACTGTCCTAACTATTTTTTTACCCCGGCACACAATAGTGGCGGGATGTTATCGGTTCATGTTGGACATTCATGTGTCCGTCTGTCAATTGTGTGTCTGTCCGTCCATCCATATTTCGTTTCTGGATTATAACTTGAGTAAACGTCAGTGGATTTCCACCAAACTTGGTGTGTGCTTTGATATTATAGAGATCTGGTTTGGGATTGATAATGGGCCAGTTTTGTCAAATTTTGACAAGGTTGTCTGCCCGAGACATGTCCATATTTTTGTATCCAGACAATAACTTAAGTAAATGTCAAGGGATTTTAACCCAACTTACATGTAGTAGATGCATTGATATTAAGGATATACATGTATAGTCTGGGATTGCTAATGGGCAAATTTTGTCCATTTTTGACAGAGTTATCTGCCTGTGACACGATAATGGCAGGGAATTATCATTTTACTTTTATATTTTATATTTTCTGACATGAAATTGAAACCCTAAAATTTCCTTTTTTTTTTTTTTTTTTTTTTTTGGCTTAGGCAATTTTGTCAAATATTGGCAGTTTCCACTACACAATAGTGATGTTGTATTAAAGGTATTGTTTCAAATTATTTCAGTCATGCTATCGACTTTTCTGCTTATTTCTTCCCACTCAGCTCTGCCAGGATTATGCCATATTAATTTAGTTGCTGTCTGTTTGGTTGTTGCTGTGAGAGCAGGTAACATTTCAAAATTGGGAAATTTTAAACAACAATCCATCTTAAAACATGATTATAATTTATTAATTTGTGAAGAAAGGATTGAAAATACCTGTCAAACACTTGTAAGTGAATAAGCAATTGATTTGTTATTTGAAAATGTATAAATTACATCTTTTCCAAAACCATCAAAGTAATTTAATTTGTGTTTGTAGATGTATGAAATGGGTCAAGACCCGAGCTTGGAACTTTTCTGCCTCAGCCCTTGAAACCCAGGGTAAGTTGAAATTGAATTTGTCATACATGTACATTTTACAAATTTATAAACAGTCATGCAGAAGCTGCTAAAATATAAATTTATAAATGTGCAACATATCTTGCATTGCTTAGTAGGGTCGGTTATGTATTTCTTCAGGGTCAGATCCAGTGGGGATTTAGCGTTGTAAGTGTTGGATACTGTATTTAACCTAAATTACATTCCTTATTCTGTACCTTTAACTTACGAAATTTTGACAAGTCGATTTTTCTACCTGTGAATGTATCTAAAATTGCTGATAAATTTGCTTGATGAGTGGCAAACATTGTAGACCCTGATCAGGGTCACATTCTCTAGGATCTGATTTGGATCTACACTGCTTGTCAGATAACGGAGAACTTATCAAAACTTTTAATTTGATCAAAACAGAAAACTTTGTTTAAGCCTAGTCCTGCTGAACCTGGATATACTCTGCCTTTGCAAACAGTGTAGATCCAGATCATTTAGCTTCTTTAAATCTGGGTCTGCACTGTTTGTCATTCAGTATGTGAATTTGTATCAACAATCTGGATCGAGTAATCTGATCGGCTGAAAATTAGAAGTGGGCATGGCATCTTAATTGATTCAGCATGACAAGGGTTAATTATCCCAAATCTGCCCCAGGCCTATGTCAAATCATATACAAGGCAGTTGTAAAACTGAACTTTGATGAAAATTGCCCCTTAAAATTTGGTAACTCAATGTTTTGTTCTTGTTGCAGTTTCCTTTTGCTTTAGTGGCCAACAGACCTTCGTCAATGGTAGCTGACCTTAGTGGCTCAGTTTGATGCATGTCCGACTAGTGTTCATGAGGTTATACATGTAATTCACCTGGTTAGCAACATTCTTTCAATCATGATAATTTCTACAGTCATTCTCTCCCTTCTGCTGAGTCAAGAAGGGCAGTTTTCAGTTTCTGTCAAAAGAATGTGCAGAATACTCACTCAGTACTGGTAAACCGCCTAGAGGATTAAGTCTGCCCAGTAAAAGTGTGGCTACTGTAGGTAAATTGACCGCTCTCCACATTACCCCATTGGGTTGATTGGGCCATAAAAGTGCAACACAAACATCATCATTGGTTCAAATGTAGCAAACATCATAGTACTGCACTGACGAGTTGATGTACAATGTACTGCCATATTGTCATTTTTAAGAACATTTATACATTATTTATACATTATCCAGTCCCGAAGCACAATATACATTGTATATATTATGATAGAATACTTGTCTCTTGGCTTGGTTGCCATGGCAACAGAAAGCTCCCATAGATTTTTAATTGGAAAATATCGTGAATGTTTGTCTACCCAGTTTATGTGTTAAATTTTGACAAGCAGCCATTTGTTTGCTTGCCACCATGGCAAAATTGTTGGAGTAGGAAATTTGTAAAGCGCCAGCAAAGAAAGAAGACCCTGTTAAGCACCAGCAGGGAAAGAAAATTCTGTTGAGCTTATCTTGACTGGCCTTGTAAAGACACATAGGACATGCAGTATAGGTGGGAGTTCAACATGCGATTGAAATACCTTTTCTACCATGCAAATGGGTCATCCTAGAGCTTTCAGAGAGGGAGAAGTTTTGCGACAATTTCAGTATTTTAGTGAGAAGTTTTGGTCCAAATTTTGGATTTCCCTGTACATTCTGTGCATTTTCACTTCTCCCTCACCTCAAGATAAGAGTATGTCAGCCAGCTCTCTAGGATAACGGTATTAACTCTTGCCATCATTTCTTCATTTATTCAATAAAGATGAGAGCTTGGTAAGTCCTGCATTCTGGCAAATATAGAGAATGGCCATTGAGACCAAGCTTTATGTTTCACTCAAAATTTTATTCTCTGAGGTTTATCTTCCCCTACCCCTGTGCTGTATACATGTATAAAATGATGATATTGTTTAACACCTTCAAAACCAAGAACTGGTCCAATGATGATCCTTTCATTAGTTGAATGAAAAAATGGTACTTAACATGTGCATATCTGTAGTGGCTGTATCACTCAGCTGAGTGAGTCGTGGCCTGTGGGCCTCTTGTTAATATGTAAAATGCTGATAGAGGTTCATGGGATCTTTTGTGTCAAAAACAGTCTGTTCTTAATACATGTAAGTATTAAGTAAGAGCTTCATGATAGTGGCAGAGTATTAAGCAACCTTTGATGTCTATCCGTCAATCCACACTTCATTTCAGGAAAAATCCTCCTACTGTTTTCATCAGATTGCTTTGAAACTTTGTGGACAGTTAGACCATGAGACGGTCAGCATATACTGTTTTGAGGTTACATTACACAATTATTGCTCTTATAAGGTTTTCATCTCAAATTTGTTGTTGGATAAACAGAAGATGTGGAGAATTGCAGCCAGGTTACAGTGCACCAAATTTTCATATTCTTTTAAGGTTACTGTACACCAAATTTTTACAGTTATATCTTCAAGTGCTTTCAGACTAACTCTTCCTACAGTTTTAATCAGTACCAGTTGAGACTATGAAGTGTTACTGCACATATTGATTCAAGGTTACAGTACACTATTTTTTTGTAGAGTTGTTACACATCAAACACTGCCTTAATTTCTACCTGTTTTGTTATCCTGCAGTGGCTAGATATCATGCAGTGTCTGTAATGCTTTTATTGGTAATGTAATGGAGTCTAGATATCTAGATGTATAAGCTGTTTTACAAAACATGCTTTTGCTATTTTTTTCAGGGTGGCAAACAGTAATAAGAGAAAATTTGCAGTTATGCAACGAAGCTATCCACCAACAAAAACACCTCGGTTAACTTATACAAAGAACAACTAAAGACAACTTCATGTTCTTGTGGGAGAATACAGTTTTTGACATGGCCACCTCTGGTGTAACAGAAGGGTGTTTATATGCTGTTGTTTTTCAAGGAGGCACATATAATTATGTTCGTTTCTCTGACAGTGGCATTTTCAAGGGTTTTTTCGAAAGTAGAGGTGAGTTACTCTTAAATTGTTGCAGCATACTGAAATCATTTTACCAGACACTACACCAAACTCCTGTCTTTTATTGTTACTTCTTTTCTTAATTTACCAGATTAAATATATTGTCGCACCTGCATGGCTGAGTAAGTTGTGTGTGCAAGTTTCCGTCAGTTCGTTCATTCAGTGTACTTCCCCTCAACCTGGTGTCCACCTAAATGAGATTTACAAACTGTCAACCTTTACAGTTTGTTTCATTTTACCACTGATTGTATAATGTCACTGAGCTAAACAAGGAAGACAACTCTCACTCTTCTGGTGTTTGTGTTATGTGCCCTTAATCCATGATTTAAATGTTTTTATGCGCCGCCACTAAAAAAGTGGCGGGGTATTATGTTATACCCTCTGAAATTTTGAGTGTCCGTCCATCCATCTGTCCGTCCGTCCATCCGTCTGTCAGCGCCCCCACCATTCTTCTGCCCGCAACTCCTCCTACAGTTTGAGGCCAATCCTTTTCAAACTTTACAGGCGCTTTTAGGATGGTCTGAAGATATGCATATTGTTTTTTCAGAATCCTGAAATTATTTTTTACCACATTTTTTGCATTTTTAACTTAGACTTTTTTCGAGCCCTAATACTACAGAAATGTATAGGGAGTATGTACCTTCTGCTTGCAACTCCTCCTACAGTTTTAGGCAAATCCTTTTCAAACTTTACATGCGCTTTTAGGATGGTCTGAAGATATGCATATTGTTTTTTCAGAATCCTGAAATTATATTTTATCACATGTTTTGCATTTTTAACTTAGACTTTTTTCGAGCCCTAATACTACAGAAATGTGTAGGGAGTATGTACCTTCTGCCCGCAACTCCTTCTACAGTTTTAGGCCAATCCTTTTCAAACTTTACAGGCACTTTTAGAATGGTCTGAAGATATGCATATTGTTTTTTCAGAATCCTGAATTTATTTTTTATCACATTTTTTGCATTTTTAAATTAGACTTTTTTCGAGCCCTAATACTAAGAACTGTATAAGGAGTATGTACCTTCTGCCGCAACTCCTCCTACAGTTTTAAGCCAATCCTTTTCAAACTTTAGAGGCACTTTTAGGATAGTCTGAAGATATGCATATTGTTTTTTCAGAATCCTGAAATTATTTTTTATTACATTTTTTGCATTTTTAACTTAGACTTTTTTCGAGCCCTAATACTACAGAAATGTATAGGGAGTATGTACCTTGTACACACGACTCCTCCTACATTTTCAGGCCGATCTTTTTTAAACTTTACACACGCTTTTAGGATGGTCTGAAGATATGCATATTGTTTTTTTTTTCAGAATCCTGAAATTACTTTTTAGCTCACCTGAGCTCTGCTCAGGATGAGCTATTGTGATCACTTTTCGTCCGTCGTCCGTCTGTGAGTGCGTGCGTCCGTCCGTTAATATTTTGAAATGACTTCTCCTCTGAAGCCGCTGAGCCAATTTTGCTCAAATTTCATATGGAGCCTCTTTAGGGTGGGGGAACGAAAAATTGCTAAAATGGTCGCGGTCATTTGACCAAGATGGCCGCCACGCCCATATATGGTAAAAACCTTTAAAAACCTTCTCCTCCAGAATCGTGAATGCCTTGGGGCTGAACCTTTGCAGGAATCATCGGGGACGGGAGGTCTATCAAAATTATGAAAAGAATTGTCGTACATTGACGTTTGACCTTTTTACGGCAAGGTCAAGTTTGCTTCCCTATGCATTTGAATGGGAAAAACATTTAAAAATCTTCTTCTCCAAAACCAAGCATGCCTTATGGCTGAATTTCTGCATATATCTTCAGGAACAGGAGGGCTACCAAAATTGCTAAAATAATGGTGTACATTGACATTTGACCTTTTTACGGTAAGGTCAATTTTGCTTCCTTATGCATTTGTATGGGAAAAATGTTCAGAATTTCAAACAACTTCTCCTCTGGAGCCTCTGGGCCAATTTTGCTCAAATTTCATATGGAGCCACCTTAGGTAGGGGGAACAAAAGATTTCTAAAATGGTCATGGTTCGTTGACCAAGATGGCCGCCATGCCCATATATGGTAAAAACCTTTAAAAATCTTCTTCTCTAGAACCGAGGATACTTTGGGGCTGAATGTTTGCATAAATCATCGGGGACAGGGGGTTTACCAAGTTGCTAAAATAGTGGTCATATATTGACATTTGACCTTTTTACGGCAAGGTCAAGTTTGCTTCCTTATGCATTTGTATGGGGAAAAACATTTAAAAATCTTATTCTCCAAAACGGAGTATGGCTTGTGGCTGAATCTTTGCATATATCATCTGGAATGGGTGGTCTACCAAAGTTGCTAAAATAATTGTCATACATTGACATTTAACCTTTTTACGGTGAGGTCAAGTTTGCTTCTGTATGCATTTGTATGGGCCCCATACATTTGTATGGAAAAAATGTTGATAATTTCAAATGGCTTTTCCTCTGACGCCTCCGGGGCAGTGTTGCTCAAATTTCATGCAGAGCCTCTGTGGGCAGGAGATTGAAAGATTGCTAAAATGGGTATGGTACATTGATCAAAATGGCTGCCATGCCCGTATCTGGTAAAAACGTTTAAAAATCTTCTTCTCCATAACCAAATAAGCTCTGGGTCCTAATCTTTGCACAAATGATGGGAGACAGGAGATCTACCAAAATTGCTAAAATGAAGATTCTATGTTGACGTTTGACCTTTTTACCTCCAAGGTCAAATTTGCTTCCCCATTTGTATGGGCCATATACATTTATATTGAAAGTATCAAAGTGACTTGTAGATCAACAGTAGTTAAAATTGTTCTGATTGGAAATCTAAGATGGCCACATCTGATTTATATTTATAATATTTCCCTGCCACTGTGCTGTTTACATGTATAAAATCATGATTCTTCAGAAACCACTTAGCCAATTTCCACCAAATTTCACATTGATCCTTCTGTTGAAATGTGATTGATAGTTTATTCAAATGATCATGCTCCATTGACTGTCAGGCCCATATATTCTTCTTCAAAACTAAGAACTGCTCAAATGATGATATTTTCATTAGTTGTGATGATAGGATTGGAAAAATGTTGCATAACATCTGCATGTCTGCAGTGGCTATGTCACTCAGGTGAGCGAATTGTGGCCCGTGGGCCTCTTGTTATCACTTTTTCTTGCATTTTTAACTTAGACTTTTTTGTGTGGTTTTTTTTTTTTTTTTTTGTATGAAATAACTGTTTATTGCTTCTCTTCATGTTTAACTTAGATTGTTTTAACCCTTATACTACAGAAGTGCATAGGGAATATGTCGCTGTGGCAGGGCATGGTGCATGGCTTGCATTTTTATTTAATTTTAGTATGCATGTGCGACATAAACTTCAACGAGGGTCTTTATATTTTTATACCCCACCACATAATAGTGTCGGGGTATTATGGTATCACATTGACTGTCCGTCCGGCCATCCTTTTGTAGTGCATCTGTATTTTCTTTTGCAGATGATAACTTATGCTGTCAATGGGTTTTCACCAAATTTGGTGTGTGCATTGGTATTGTAGGGATCTGGCGGCCATGTTGAAAACGTATTTTTCGCTTCTTTTCCTGAACCGAAAGGCTTATTGACTTTAACTAAGTAGGAAGCATCAGGGTGACTTGTAGAACATAAAAAGCTAAAATCGACGATAGTAAAATCCAAGATGACCGCCATGGTGGCCATCTTGAAAATCTGTTTTTCGCTTCTTCTCCTAAACCCAAAAGCCAATTGACTCCAAACTTGGTAGGAAGCATTGGGGTAACTTATAGATTAAAAATAAAATTGTCCCTATTGGAAATCCAAGATGGCCAGCATGCCGGCCATCTTGAGAGTCAATTTTTCGCTTCTCCATCTGAACTGAAAGACCAGTTGACTCGAAACTTGGCAGGAAGCATTGGGATGGCTTGAAGATCAAAAGTAGCTAAAATCGTCCTGACCAGAAATCCAAGATAGCTGCCTTGACCGCCATCTTGAAAATTTATTTTTCGCTTCTTCTCCTAAACCAAAAAGCCAATTGACGCCAAACTTGGTAGGAAGCATTGGGATGACATAGATCAAATGTAGCTAAAATCGTTCCAATCGGAAATCCAAGATGGATGGCCGCCATGGCGGCCATCTTGAAAATTTATTTTTCGCTTCTTCTCTTGAATCAAAAGACCTATTGACTTTAAACTTGGCAGGAAGCATCAGGGTGACTTGTAGATCAAAAATAGCTAAAATCGTCCCAGTTGAAAATCCAAGATGGCTTCCATTGCAGCCATCTTGTTTTATATATAGGGAAACCTTTTAAAAATCTTTTTGTCTGGAACTAGAAGGCCCTCGCCTTTGATATTTGGTTACATGGCTCCATCTAGTTCACAAGCCTATTCAACAATAAGGCACCATGCAATCATGCTTCTGTCCAGTACCCCAGTCTGTCATCTGAAAACATTCATTTTCAATAAGTTTTAAACATACAAAGTCCCATGAAAAGAAATCCTTAGTATTTTAGAATATACTAGAGACAATGACACTCCGGTGAGGGAATTAGGGCCCTCTGGGCCTTCTTGTCATAGTGAAATATGCAAGGCGCTTCTTGTGAGTATTCACAACATATGTTTTCATGGAGTAATAAGAGAAATATTATCTGGATACCCCTGTTATCAATCTGGAGCCATGAATAAGAACCTGGAGGAGGGCTAAAATAAGAATGAATAATTCTGACAAGTCAAATGTTAGTCAGTAATGCTCTGTTTTACAAAACTGATGATCAATGATGAAATTGGGGCCAATTCCATACACTAAATAGCAATCAGCAGTCAGTATTTATACACACTTTCTTATTCTTTATTAGAACTTCTATAAATATACTGTAATAACCCTAGTTATTCTGACAATACATACAAGTCTCAACCACTAAAAGTGAAGACTGTTTGAAACAGTGAATAAGAAAATAACAGAAATTGTTTAACATAGTCTGTAATTTCTAGATTCTTTGTTACACAGTCATCGCTTTGCCTTTCGGCAGTTATACAAACCCATACTACCGCACCTTGCAAAAGACGCCTTTCAGTCACTCCCAGTCAGTCTAGATTCATGCACCATTGCAGCAGTTGAAAAATTTATGAATAAACATCTAGTTGAGTGCTCTGCCTGGAGAAGTAACTGAGAACACCTTGATATAATCATTGCAAGCACAAAAAGGCAGAAAGGGCCAGACGTGTTAGCTGGTCAGTTATTAACTCCATACGTATGCCATAGCTCCAGACGAAGGGAGTTTATAGATAACTATTTTCCGCAGGAGTAAGAATTTTCTAGGGATATGCTGATTTCGTGGATTTCAATGAGTTTTATACATGTACCTCCCCATTGTAGTGGCAGGGTATTATGGTATACTCTTCAGTGTGTGTCCATCTATTTGTCCACCCGTCTTTCCTCTCTTTGTTTTAGTACAATTTCTACAGTTTTCATACATGTACCATCATGTTGAATTCTGATCAGCCCAAATAAAAAAGAAATATGTGTTTAGGAGTTTAGGGTAACATGTTCGGAAAAAAATAGATAGGGTAGATAGGGATTCTTTTTTTATGTCCGCGGTAGCGGTAGCAGTTACCTGTTGTTTTTGCCCTGTTTGTTTGTTGGTTGGACAACTTTAACATTGGTCATAATTTTTTAACCCTTTGAGATAGAGCCTTTATATTTGGCATGTAACTTTCTTGTGACAAGGGCTTCCCTCTCATATAAAAATTTTGACCTTAACCTTGACCTGTGACCTACTTTAAAGAAGAATTAACATTGGTCATAACTTTTGAACTGTTTCAGATAGAGCTTTCATATTTGGCTTGTAGGTTCCTTATGACAAGGGCTTCCCACGCGTACAAGAAATTTGGACCTGTGACCTTGACCTGTGACCTACTTTAAAGAAAAAATTGACCTTGGTCACGGAAATTTTTAATTAAAATGTGTTTAAAGAGCTTATGTTTTCCAAACCATATCATGGATTTGCTTTATATTTGCTATGATGATACAGGTAGATACAGGTCCAAAGGGTTATTTGACAATAACCCCACCCATGCTTATGACTTCAAGATCAAGGTCACAGATGCTAATGTTGTTAAGAGTTCATATTTTCCAAACCATATGGTGGATTGGGTTTATATTTGATACAACGATAGATACAGGTCCAAAGTGATATCAGTAATACCCCTACCCATGCCTCAAGGTCAAGGTCACACATACAGAAATTTTTAATTTAAAGTATGTTTAGAGCTCATATTTTCCAAACCATATAATGGATTTGCTTCATATTTGGTTACCAAAGGATGATAGTTACAGGTCCGAAGTTTTATTCAGTCATACCCCTGACCCAGACCTCAAGGTCAAGGTCACAGAATTAGATGTCAAAGTTTTCAAGAGCTCATATTTTCCAAATCATACAATGGGTTTGTTTCATAGTTTGTTTGATGATAGATACAGGTCAAAGTTTTTATTCAGCAATACCCGTGCCCATGCCTATGACCTCAAGGTCAAGGTCATAGACTTACAAATTTTGATAGTAAACATTTTAAAAGCTCATATTTTCTGAACCATATGATTGTTTTGGTTCATTTTTTGGTATGATGATAGCTACAGGTTCAGAGTTCTATTCAATGATACCCGGCCCATGCCCATGACCTAAGGGTCAAGGTCACAGGCTCATTTTAAAAAAGGTTAGTGTCTTGGATTCATATTTCATACACAGATATATAATCATAAAATATAGGTCAAAATCAATTTGGGGTAAAATCTGCCAATTATTACATGTATGAGCATTATGGCCCTTTTTTTCAACTTCCATTTTTTTTTTTTTTTTGCAAAATGTCTGTGTGTGGATGAGGATGGCCCTCGGCAAGGGTATCTGAGTCATATTGACACATTTTTTGTTTTTTCTTCTTTTATAGGCTAGATATCGTTTTGACACTGGTGAGACCATTTCGTTTCCCTATGTTACAACAGTATACATGATGCATGGACCTGCAAAATACAAGGTAAAAAGACATTATTCATGTTATTGGTGGAATTATTTAATCTTGATTTCCCTGTCTCACACACATGGCATAGTTGGGTTTGTGTCTTTGCAAACCTCCAACAATTTTCAAGGTTATAGTTTGAAGCTGAAACCATAGTAAGGATATAGACTGAGCATGTGCATAAAAGTCACAGAACCTCAGTCAAACAGAGTTATGTAACCATGATTTACTCAGAAAGTATTTATTATAGACATGATATGGTATGGTTCATGTTGCCACAACCACTGCCATTTAACAGGTAATGATTTGAAACTTGATTCAAAGCAAGGTAAGACTATAGACTGGGCATATGCATAAAGGTCACAGAACTCTGATCAAAGCTTTATCGTAAGAGTTGGAAATTTGTACAATGGCAAGAATACAGGTTGAGCTTGTGCATGAAGCTCACATGACTGACAGTCCAATGACAAATGTACAAAGACAAGGTGGCAGTGGCAGCCCTTTTTTTTTTAGGGACCTTCTAGTTTTTCTAGCTCGTTCCACAGGCTCTGCATTATTACAAATTTTCATTTTAGAAAATGTATGCCAAAAATTTAAACCATTTTTTTTTTTTTTTTTTTTTTTTTACAAAATTTAGGGCAGTAAATTGTTATGTGCTAAATATAGAACTTTTTTTTTTTCTACTGCAAGATGAGGGAAAAGGTCTGTAAAGTTTTGGTCAGGGCAAAATAGAATATGGTAGGAAAAGTCAGTGAAAAGTAAGGAATTTTGTTCCTGATTAAGGTTGGCACCCTTAATGTAGTCACTGATCAGGATTCAGGACAATATGATCTGGTTCTGCACTGTTTTCTTAATCTATTTTGATGTACAAACTTTTAGGACAATTACAGTGGTGACTGATTTCATGTAATAAATCTTTCAATGGAACTTTACTCAAACATTATTTAGAGCAGTTTGAAACATATTATAGAGGTATGGGAAGGATTTGCTACCCTGAGGTTGAAGGTGCACTGTATTGTGTCTCTTCTTTATGCCTTCTTTTGTTTCCTACCACTTATTTATGCATCATTGGTATGTGAGGGTTTATTATGACTAATACAGTCATGTCTGGCTTAAAGACTGCCTGTATTTAACAGTCACCTGTCTTTAACATTTTCTGGTCCAGCTGAAGAAAAATAAGAGTAAATTTACCTGTATTAAGCAAGCGCCTATTTTCAGAAGCCACTTTTTGGCTTTCCCCAGGTGTTGCTTAACACAGGTTTGACTGTAACCAAGGTGTCTAGGCTAATGAAACTTCATACACATAACCCTCATGATGCACCTATCCACTGCCATCAGCTGTTACTGACTTTTACCTCCTTTTTGTGCATGACATGAACAACATCTGTGTATTTAGCTCAGTTTAGCAGTCTCGACATAGCCTTTTGACAAATTGCTTGTTTGAAATAAAGAACAAGCTTAATTCTTGTAATTGGAATTTTTGTGCAACATTTTAAAGCAGTTTAATTATTTGTATTTTTAATGTTCTGTTTCAGATACATATTACACAGTGCCTAGTAAGAAGCAGACAGTGTGATGTCGAACGTGGACAAACTGAATCTGTGCATTTCCTGACAAGAGAGACTGATTTTTTTGTATTTTTACATAGATGAATGTAGGCCTTTGTGAACTGGCTACTTTAACAACTGAATATAAAATGAAATTAATTCTGTATGTGTACCAAAATACTGGATGAAATTTAAAAGCTCCATATTCCTCAAAAATAAACTTTTTATATCAAGAAAGGTTCGGTAAAATAATATATAGTCTTAATACAATTATAAGATGTTGCATTTGATAGCCTGTAAAATTTCAGGTAGTCTCTCATTTTTTGAACTGGATCAAAAATAAAATGTTTTTTATTGTGTCCCTGAATTAATGTGCCAACATTAATTCAGAGATACTATAAAAAAAAAAAAAAAAGAAAGAAAATCTTCTCATTTCAAGAATGAGAGTCTTAACTGAAATTGTACAGGCTGTCAGCTGCCACATTTTATGATTGTCTTAATACCATATGTCAATTTATTAAACTTTTGTTGGAAAGTAAAATGTCTTTTTTTGAGGAATAAGGAGCCTTTAACAATCACATCCGAGTTCATCATCGTAATTATGCATCTTTCATACATCTTAGCATCATTTATTTATCTTCTGTCTGGTATTGAAATCTTTGTAACTTTCATGGGGAAAGCCGTTAAATATCCCTCAGCAGTTATCTGAAATTATTTAAATCATAACCTAATTATGTGGCTTGAACACAACATTTTGAAATATACATTTTGAACCTTTTTTTTTTTTTCCAATTAACGTAGATTTCTTTCAAATTACATTATCTTTACACACTCATGTGAAATGCATACTTCTAAGATATGGCCTAAACAAATTAGGTATTGATATTTTCCTTCATTCTCCACAAATGTTGTCAGTACTAATTAAAAGCACCTAATATATGAGATTCAAATGAGTACCTGCACCATACATTTCCATTAAGCAACTAGAAAAAACATTCATCTGGATAGTCATCTTATCTCAAGAGTTTTATGCAATATGTCATTTATGCTATATAATATGGAGAAAATGAGGAAAGTTAGACTATCAAGTACATCTGGACATTATTATGCAATACAAAAGATTTATAGAAGTAGCAAATTGAAAACAGGTTTAAAAACTGAAAATTGCCAAGGATTTATACCTCAACATCCCACTCCAACCCACCCCCATTTTCTCTATAATAGGAGAATATTGAGGTCTTTTTAGCTCACCTGAGCTCTGCTCAGGATGAGCTACGGTGATCACTTTTCATCCGTCCGTCCGTGCATCCATCCATTAACATTTTCAAATGACTTCTCCTCTGAAGCGCTGAGCCGATTTCGCTCAAATTTCATATAGTTTATTCAAATGATCATGCTCCCTGACTGTGTAGGCCCATATATTCTTCGTCAAAACTAAGAACTGCTGAAACGATATTTCATTAGTTGTGATGGTAGGATTGGAAAAATGTTGCATAACATCTACATGTCTGCAGTGGCTATGTCACTCAGGTGAGCGAACCGTGGCCCGTGGGCCTCTTGTTTTATTATAATGAAATGTTTATAATATTCCCTTTTTGTTTGTTAATTACATTTGTATTTTTTAGCTCACCTGTGATCACTTTTCGTCCGTCGTCCGTGCGTCCGTCCGTCCGTTAACATTTTCAAATGACTTCTCCTCTGAAGCCTCTGAGCCAATTTAGCTCAAATTTCATATGGAGCCTCCTTAGGGTGGGGGAACCAAAAATTGCTAAAATGGTCGCGGTCTGTTGACCAAGATGGCCGCCACGCCCTTATATGGTAAAAGCCTTTAAAAATCTTCTCCTCCAGAACCGAGAATGCCTTGGGGCTGAACCTTTGCAGGAATCATTGGGGACGGGAGGTCTACCAAAATTGCTAAACATTAACGTTTGACCTTTTTACGGCAAGGTCATATTTGCTTCCCTGTGCATTGGTATGGGAAAAACCTTTAAAAATCTTCTTCTCCAAAACCGAGCATGCCTTATGGCTGAATCTTTGCATATATCTTCAGGAACAGGAGGGCTACCAAAATTGCTAAAATAATGGTTGTACATTGACATTTGACCTTTTTACGGTAAGGTCAATTTTGCTTCCTTATGCATTTGTATGGGAAAAATGTTCAGAATTTCAAACAACTTCTTCTCTGGAGCCTCTGGGCCAATTTTGCTCAAATTTCATATGGAGCATCCTTAGGTAGGGGGAACAAAAGATTGCTAAAGTGGTCACGGTTCGTTGACCAAGATGGCTGCCATGCCCATATATGGTAAAAACCTTTAAAAATCTTCTTTTCTAGAACAAAGGATACTTTGGGGCTGAATGTTTGCATAAATCATCGGGATAGGGGGTCTACCAAAGTTGCTAAAATAATGGTCATACCTTGTGAAATAGTGTCATTGGTACATTACTGCAGTGTTCTCAATCTTGGAAAAAATTCTTTTTATTCTTTAGATCTTCCCTGCATTTTTTATATGGAAGGATTGAACAAGACATTCATAAAAATTTGTCTAGATCAAGGTTATTATAATTGTTAAGTATTAAAAATTGTGACTCTGATGCTCTTTGTGTAGTGAGAATTCAAGAAAATTTACTAGAACCTTGCAAATTAGTGGTCATCAGCCTTTTGTGAGGTATTTAACCGTGATCCCACACCATGGGTATAATATTTTTTGAGTCTCAAAATGATAGGCCTGAGCTTGAACATGATCATTTCTTTTCCATCCATGTCACCAGTTTGATGTTAGTCCATCTGTGTGTGTTTATCTGTGCTCACATAAACAAAAGATTCCCCATTTAACCCATAAAGCCCCAACACAACTGCAGCAGATGACAATTAACATATATCTTTTATTAGTAATTTTCATTCAAAGTAAGTCTTGACATTTCTACTTTACAGATGATTCATATGAAACATCCAGGCTTATTTTTCTATGAAAAAAAAAATATATATATATATGTAATGTTGTCTTCTACAAACCTTGCTTGGCGCTGTAAGGGTTTAGTATGGATTTTTTTAATTTGATATGACATTTAAAAGATTTTGTCATTATATATAATTTCTAAACATTCACATGTTAAGTAAAGATGATTCTTTCTGCATTTCATTTTTCGATGAAAAACTGTCAAAACATTTTTGTCAAGGCGGGGACAAAAAATATTGCTTGTGAATGTCGGCCAATAATGTTCTTACTGACATTGCCTGATCTGCAGTAAAGTCATCTGGGAAGATGACTTACAAGGAGTACCCCATAACCAACATGTCCAGGATTGTTGAATTTTATTACTTGTCCATGAACAGGTAAATGGTCAAAATCCACTTGTCCATCCAATATTTACTTGCCTGCAAATTGACAGTTGTCTTATTTCTCAAAGAAAGCATATGTACCCATGAGGCGCAGTGAGGCATTTCTAATGAGTACTAACAACAAGGTTTCTCAAGAAGCAAGGGAAAAAAAAAGATGTAATTTTGGTACTCGAGAGCTAAAGCTTTGAAGTCCTTGTCGGAGGACAAGTAAATTAATTCTAGTGGTTCGCATATAGTACTAGTAGTAGTAGATATTTATTTGTTCATAAAGTGTCAGACATGAATATATGCAAATACACATACCATGAAAACATAAATTTATTCTGATGTCCAGCCATTATCATAAGGATCACAACTTTTGTCATACTTGTTATGCACCCCTCACCTCCTCCCCCTCCCCCCCACAACCACACACACACAACCCACCACACACACACACATAAGAGGAGGGTGACATACTGATTTTGGTGTATGTTTCTGTTTTGATTGGTGTTGGCATCCCACTTGTCTGTACAATATTTTGTGAACCAGTGGTTGTTTTCTTACCAAATTTTCATGGATATATATTTGTGATAAAACAAAGAAATAAGATTTTGGCGAGCTTGCCCTTATTTATAAGATCACAGCTGCAGAAAACTGAAAATTCACTGTGGAGGGGGACATCTGTTTTCTCTGAAAACAGTTACTGGTTGCATATAGGATTCTCAAAGTGAAAAAAATAAGCATGGATTTCTATGACTCATGCATATGATTTCTGTAGTGAGTGAAAATTTGACCACGTATTCAAATACATGTAGAACACATTTCCAGTTACCTGAACTGACATATCTCTGCTCTTCAACCTTGCATTTCTGCATTATTATTACTGTGTTTATGGTAATAGTTCCGCATAACTGTATTGTCAGTATTATGTACAGTATCTAGTAAGAGTGCATATTGACATTGAAGACCCTGATGAGAATAGTCAAACTGCAGGCTGCTAAAGGCCTTTTTACTTGGCAGTTTTTGTGAGCTTAGCAGTTTTTGTGAGTTTTTAGTCTGTCAAAAAGTTTTTGGCCTGTGTTTCCCTCAGTAAATGGAATATTTGGATGAAACTTCATAGATTCATGTATATGGAAAACCTTAGGCTGCATATTTTGAGCAGTCTTGGCTACTCTGGCAGTTCCAGTTCTTATGTTATCTGCCCTTGGTGT
This sequence comes from Anodontia alba, assembly GCA_964016985.1. Classification (NCBI taxonomy): domain Eukaryota; kingdom Metazoa; phylum Mollusca; class Bivalvia; order Lucinida; family Lucinidae; genus Anodontia; species Anodontia alba. The sequence continues at coordinate 103,283,405 of OZ024825.1, read as the reverse complement.
ATCTGGAAAAGGGAATTTTGGCTTATAGTTCTGTAGTAGCGCAGCAAAGCGAAGTACAAATAATCAATATGTATGTAAATATATAGGGTGCATAAATGACCAGTCTAACTGGTCCGGACCTTTTGGCCTCGTGGTTATGATGCTCGATTAGAGATCCAGGGGTACCTGGTTCGATCCACGGTCGGGGCACTGGACGGGAATATTTTCTTTACAGGTCTATTTCTCCTCCTATTACTGTTCTTTTACTGTCTACAATATAAGGCTGAAATTTCACAGTAATTTAGTTTGATAAAGTATATAGAAGATGAGCAGGCCCCAGTAGCTTGGTGGATAAAAGGGTTGACTCAGAATCAGTTAGGTTTCTCGCTGTGGTTGCCCTGTGGTTCGAGCCTTGCTCAGGTCACATGGGAAAGCCAAGTTCTGCTTACGGATTGTTGGAGTTTTCCCCAGGGTCTCCAGTTTTCGCCCACCTTTGATGAACGATCGGCTTGATAAAAGTGAGATATTCTTTAAGGGCCGTAAAACACAAAATAAAGAAGAAAAAAAAAGGAGAACAAGGTTACAAGTTGTAACAAAGGACATGACTACGGCTGTCAGTGCTCTGCAAATATCAGAAAAATGTTTGTTTGGTTTTTGTTTGTTGTTTTTTTATATTTTTTTGCTCACAGTGACTGTGTATCGTATAGTGTTTGGGTGGCTTTTATTAGCACACCTGAGCAAAAGCTCAGGGCGAACTATTGTGATCACCGTCTTTCGGTCATTGTCCGTCATCCATCGTTCGTCGTCAACATATAGTTTGTTAGTGCTTTAGAGGTCACAGTTTTTACCCAATCTTGATGAAACTTGCCCAGAATGTTTGCCCCTTCGAAATCTAGGTCAAGTTCGATACTAGGTCACTTGGGGTCAAAAACTTGATCACTAGGTCAAATCAAAGGAAAAACTTTTTTCAAGCAATCATCATGAATATTGCTCAAAAGTTTTGTCTTTATGATTTCTAGGTCAAGTTCAAAACTGGGTCACTTGAGGTAAAAAACTAGGTCACCAGGCCAAATCAAAGGAAAACCTTGTCAAAACTCTAGTGGTCATATTTTTAAAGCAATCATCATGAATTTTGCTCAAAATGTTTGTTTGATGACTTCTAGATCAAATTTGAATTTAGTTAAAATTAGGTCACTTGGCCACATTAGTGTAAAACCTTGTTAACACTAGCGGTCACATTTATGAAGGAATCATCATGAATCCTGCTCAAAATGTTTGTCTTGATGATTTCTAGGTAAAGTTTAAATCTGGGTCATTTGGAGACAAATATGAGGTCAAGGTAAGACCTTTAGAACACTCTAGAGGTCACATTTTTGAAGCAATCATGATGAATTCTGCTCAGAATGTTTGTCTTGATGATTTCTAAGTCAAGCTTGAAACTGGGTCACATGGGGTCAAAAACTAGGTCACCAGGCCAAATGAAAGGAAAACCTTGTTAAAACTCCACATTTTTTAAATAATCATCATAAGTATTGCTCAAAATATTTGTCTTGATGATTTCTAGGTCTAGTTTAAAACTGGGTCACTTGATATCAGAAACTAGGTCACCAGATCAAATCAAAGGAATTCCTTGTTGACACTATAGAGGTCATCATGAATCTTGCTCAAAATGCTTGTCTTGATGATTTCTAGGTGACATATATTTCACTGTTCAGTGACTTTCTTAAGTTTCCGTTAGGTCACTTTCTCAGTATTATTGGCCCTACAGAATGATATTTGGTACTTGTGAAGTGTTTGTGTTTAGGTCAGTTTCTCAGTAACTATTGCTCCTAGAGCCAGTGATACTTAGTACATGCATCCGTTTTTGACCTTGACCTCTATTTCACAGTCCATTAGACTACTTGTTGATATAATCAGTCTGAATTTTGATCAGAATGTTTGCCTTGATCAGTTCTAGGTCAGGTTCTGAAAGTGCTATGGTACTCAGGTGAGTGTTACAGGGCCATCATGGCCCTCTTGTTTTATAAAATACTGATGCGTGTTAATTTTACTGCCTGGGAACTGCAGTCAGCTTGCATGCATGATCTTGCTAATATTTTAGACAGACTTTATTTTTAGCTCACTTGAGCTGTGCTCAGGATGAGCTATAGTGACCACTTTTTGTCTGTCGTACGTCTGTCCGGATGTCCATCTGTCTATTAACACTTTTCAAACAACTTGTCCTCTGAAGCCCCTGAGCCAATTTTGCTAAAATTTCTTATGGAGCCTCCTTAGTTTGGGGAAACAAAAGATGGTTGCCATGTCCAAATAGGGTAAAACGTTAAAAGTCTTATTCTTTAGAACTAAGGATGCGTGATGCTCAAGCGTTGCACAAATCATCGGGGAAGGGAGGTCTACCAAAGTTGCTAACATGATGATCATATGTTGATGGTATACCTTTTTTACGGCAAGGTTAAGTTTGCTTCCCTATGCATTGTATGGGAAAACCGTTGATGATCCATTCATTAGTTGCAATGACAGGATTGGAAAGTTGCCTAACATCTGCATATCTGCAGTGTTTATTTCATTCAGGTGAGCGAGCAGTGGTCCATGGGCCTCTTGTTATTGTTAATCTGGTTGTGATATATATTTTGTTTCATGCAGTAAAAAGTATTCTTTATGCATATTAAAAATACTGCCGATAAATTTTATGTTAAGACTTGTGTTTTCATTATGTATGCCCAATATGGTATTTGCCTGCGCATGACAACCTCAGAAAAGACTTGTTTTCAGCCTGGGTATCTACAGTACAGTGAAGACTTACTAGACTGAGCAGATACCAAGGCTGATCTGCGCTGAGCACATAGGTACATTTGTTGATTTTACCATGCGGCGGCTCATATATGTGCTTATTATTACGAAAACGCCTATTCAAATATATTGAAAATTTCACAACTCAAAAGAGAAATTCAGATATTTTTTCTCGAAACATAGATTATGGATACCTGTTAGAACCGCCTCAAAAAAAAAAAAAAAAAAAAAAAAAAGAAAAAGAGAGAAATAATGTTTATTCCTGTAAACCCCAGTTTTACTATATAAAAAAGGGGTTTAAGGGGGTCAAAATCATATAGGCGTGTTTTCGTGTTGTTGATTCTCCTTTCTCGATGATCCTTTGAAAGTTTGTGATTAATACAGTGGAACATGTACTTAAGTCCACTTAAATCACCCCTAGAAAGGCCAGATTTCATTATCCTTTTTCAAGACAAGTTCGATCACTATCCTAAATACTCTTTTTCCAGATAGAAATTTTGTCCACAATTGTGTGTGTGTGTGTGTGATGGGTTGAAATTTGAAATAAGCACAGATTCTTTAAGTAGTTATTCTGCAAGGTAGTCTAGTCCAGGCACATTCAAGTTAGTTTAACACAAAAAAGTGCTAGTGAACTGTGCTGGTCTCAAATTACTAAACTGAGCTGTATCTTGACAGGGCATCTCTTATTAAAGGTGCTTACCACAAGGAGGATTCCAGTGCATGACTGAGAGTACCGTAGAGGTAAAGTTTGTTATGAAGCAAATCTGCAAATTGTTTTCTATGGAAAATTTGCCATTAAATTACCCCTCCTCTATGAACAGTTGAAAATGTGTCTCAAGAATAGAGATCATATTGTGTTTTAGTTATAGCCCGATTTATCAAGCCGGCCTCGGTGGCTCAGTTGGATACGCCGTCCGACTGGAGACCAGGAGGTCGCGGGTTCAACCCCCGCCGAGGTCGGCAACATTCTTTCGTGGAGATTGATCATGAAATATTTTCTACGGTCATTCTCTCCCTTCCGCTGATTCAAGAAGGGCAGTTGTCAGTTTCTGGCGAAAGAATGTGCACAATACTGGTGAACCGCTTAGAGGACTAAGCCTGCCCAGTAAACGTGTGGTTAGGTAAACTGACCGCGCTCGACATTACCCCATTGGGTTGACGGCCGTAAAACCTCAACAAAAACAAACAAACAACCCAAGACAAAGCGAGGACCCTTATCACCCGGACATACATAGCAGACTGTTCATGGTTATCGCCTTAAATACCGCATAAGTCGCGTATACATATAAATCCTTGGGTTATGAATAATTGAGCGGAAACATGAAAAAGATCTGGTCGAATGAGGACACCCAAATAAACCTACGCATCCGTGCAGTCTAACCAGGTGTTATGTTGTCCTTTTATAGACTAGTTAGATATATAAGAATGTCGACTTATAGAGGTTTGTAAGCAGGGTCTGCAGGCTGATCTACCTGACTCGCTGCATGTTATATAAAGGCCATTTTCTTGTGTGGTTCAGTAGTGGCGTAACGCAAAAATACTGGCGGTCTCATCATCACATTCCATTTTGTCTTGTTTAACACTAAATACACACCCCCTGTTAACTACATTCACTATAACAGCAAAAGTGCTTAGAGCGTCATTTTGATTTCTATAACTGTCACCTACTGTTGACAGTATAACAACACGTGTGTATAACTGATATCAAAATTCACTTTAAAGTGCTTAAGTATTTGGGGGAAAGTACAGTAACAACGTTGTAAACGGGGTCCGTTGTATTTTGAATAACTGCTTAATGAACAAGCATATATATATCTATGGTACAGCCGAACTGGGACCCTCGGATTTTGCATAACTCAGTCGGTACAGCATCGGAAAGGTGTTAAATATAATCGAGTTTTATTAAAAACGCCTCGCCATGTGAAATGAAAAATGCCTTCGATGCATACACTGACATAGACTGCCCATCCGCGCATTTATGTCGGGGCCTTGTCTGTCCGCTTACTCGATCGGTCGATGGGCCCGAAAACCAAACAAGCACAAATCGAACAAACGTACGAAAAGCACCAAGACTAGCCCTCCCCAAGCGAGGCAATCGCAACGCCAAAAGGACTGAAAAACACGAGAACAAAACAACACAAGATTAAGACACAAAACAAATCGCCCCGTAGTATAAACCACAAAGCAACAATGAGTAAGACTAATACCGGGACAACCGCCCCAGAACGGGTTTTTACAGCTAGCCAATTCACCCTGGGTCCCGATGCTACTCTTAATACAGAAACCTCATCATCATTGAAAGTTATGTTATTTAGATGATTGTGTGTGTGTGTGTGTGTGTGTGTGTGTGTGTGTGTAAATGATGTTGAGTTAAAGCGTTTTTTATGATATTGTAACTCAGAAATTAATTCTTATATCTGTTTTTTTTTTTTTTTTTTTTTTTGGTTTGAGGGGGTAAGGTGGGGGCGGGTTTGTATAAAGTGTTCTAAAATGAAGATACCACTGTCCGTGGGGATAGGGGCGTGAGAGTACAAAATGTGCGCGGGGGTGGGTGGGGATGGGGGGGGGGGGGGGGCGGGTTACCTCGGTGTTCACGACAGTGCTAAGTTGAACTGAGTGGTGGTTTGGCTGTATCACGGGTATCAGCTTTTGCGAAAAAAGTCAAAATGTGTCGGATTTTTCTCACTCCCTCTATCACATACACACACACACGCACGCACGCACGCACGCACGCAACAAAAACAAACAAAATAAAAAAAAAAAGGTCATCGCTTGATCATTATTTACAAAGTAGAGGTTTTTTTTAGGTCAGTTGCAAAATGTGATTTGAAGCATATCCGAACAGTGAAGGTCTAGATCAACACATCTAATCTCGGTTTTAGCTGTACGTCGTTATATTCTACTGCAGCCAATGGTTCTGTAAGTTTACAAAGAAAAGCCCGAATCAGGAATGCGTGGAGTCACAGGCTGATCAGGGCATTCGCTGTCCGCACAATCGGATATCACTTGATCGGATGAGTAGAAACTGACTTCGGATTGTTGAGATCTGAGTAATAAGAAAAGTATGAACTGTGTGCACAATGTTGCGGCTCAAATTTACTTTAAAGTGTATCTTATATTGGTGTCTCACTACAACATTGATTTGATCAATCTTACCTGTTTGCTTACATGTCAGCAATAAAACCCAGTATGCCAAGGAAAGCAGTGTCGTACCTGCCGGAGTCTGCAGTTGAAAGTGATAGTTAAGGCAAAAAAAAAAAAAAAAAAAAAAAAAAAAAAAAAATGAGACCGCGAAATACATGTCAGGAAATTAAAATGACTTGGGAGTCGCTTTTCTCAAAACAAGATGAGGGCTGCCAAGTTTTACAAATGTCTGTGCGGTGGGATGAATACACCAAGTTTAGTGACTGCGTCTCATAGAAGACGAGATAAAAGGACGTGTTTCCTCGTTTATGTCCACAGTCAAACAATCCGGTGAATTGATGTAACAGACAAACGGACGCACACCATAACCAAACGGGGAACTGTCTCGCAGTGCACAAACAGACAGGGCAATAAAACACCAATTATGAAAACGCCATTATGATATTTGCCTATAATTAAATTCCAAATACTCTAAAGTTGTACCGTTGCCTTTTTCAGTCAATGTGTATTCATTGGGTTAAAAAACATATTAGGGTTTAGGGCAAATAATGTTTGTCTGGGTTAACTTTATAAAACGAATATGCATGAAAAACTTTTAGTTCATATACAATTAACCCATAAACCACTAATCAAAACTGCAGCAATCGACATTTAGATTTTTATTAGACAATTCAAATAAAATGCCATGTCTTATTTTCTCTGAACAATGATAATAATAATAATAATAAAATAATGTAGTCTGTGGCAATTCTGCTAAGCGCATTAATGGTTAAAATGCGACTCGAACTCCAGGCATTAACTGTTCCAACACTTCGGTGGTAACTGATCAAAGTGAACGGTATAGATTCCATAATCATTGGCAGTAATTCGTGTAATCTATTATCACTATTGTGCATGACCAGCATTGTTTTTGCCTGTGCCTGCACGTTGCCTCTGACTTTTCGTAATTTCTTTGAGTTGATATTGTCAGAATTAATGTGTATACATTTTATCAAATATTCCATATTGTTGAAGAACTATGAGTATTTTTTATATTTTTACCTCGGCATTGCCTCGGTCATAGATAATTGGAATTTGGCAAGGCCATTGGTTAGATATTATTAGATATTATCAGTATCAATCAATTTTCGACACATTATCAAAGTAATCCTACTGTTTTAAGAGTTATGGGTATTTTCGATGTACATTTTGGCCTCCGTCAAGGTAAAAGGGCATTTTGCTATTCCTTTGTCGGGATCTTGTCAGTATTAATGTGCAAACAAAATGTAATCAAACTGTCCTATGTGGTTAAAGGCCTTCGGCTATTTCCATATTTTCATATTTTGGGCTTCAACATTGCCTTGGTCAAGGAAAAGTAACATTTGGCAAAGCAGTGGCTAGATTGTGAAAGTGTCTATCATTACGCCAAAAATTGTCAAAATATTCACAATGGTATAAGCGCAATGGCTGTTTTTTGTTAACTGACCATGGACGGACTTATAAAGTGATTGTAGAACACTCTTCAAAAGTCAACCTTTCAATTGGTCAACTTCTCGTTGGATCGTGCAATTTTCACTTTGCTGCTAATCTTAAATGCATTACCAATTTCTGCTTTTGACATTACTAAGACACATATTGTCCAGAACTCTTACCATTTACTGGTAATGCGTCTCGAAAGCACTTCTTACTCTTGTTACTTATTTGGACGAGTTTTACATCCACCCGTAACACAACTGGACATGATGGGGGTATTTTTGTAAGCAGGAAAAAAATACGAATACTAATAACAATGTTAAACAAAGGAACTGAATTGAGGAAAGAGCTCTTGGCCCTTTAATGAATTTGGTGTGTATATGTACATATAACAAGAGGGCCATAATGGCCCTATATAGCTCACCTGAATCATGTCATACATAGCATTGATAACAGAGATGCGGTTCTAAAGATCATTGTGAGCTTGACCATGGCCTTTGCCCTCAGGGTCTTCTTCTGGTCAGAAGGAAACTTCCCTACCATCACGAAAACATGTCTATATAAAGACGACCCCCTTAAACCCCACTTTTATATAGTAAAACTGGGGTTTACAGGGGTATACATTATTTTTCTTATATCTGCTAAAAACATATATTGTGGGTACTCGTTAGAACCGCCTCGTCGAGGCGGTTCTAACGAGTACCCACAATCTATGTTTTGAGCAGAAATATGAAAAATATCAGATTTTTTTTAACTGAAAATTTTTTGTTTTTGGTGGCAAAATGTTCAGTATATTTGAATAGGCGTGTTTTCGTAATGTATGTTTGAGGGTCCTAGCCCCAAGCATTGCCGAACAATAAGCTAACAGTCACTGTGACCTTGATATTTACGACTGGGGTCATCTACTGGTCAAGATAGAATTATGTGTTTTTTGGTACTAAAGGTCACGGTGGCCTTGATCTTTAATTTAAAGGCCATGTACTCTTCAGGTCTATTCACCCTATTAGTTTGATAGCCCTAGGCCTAATCAATGCCAATGGCTTTTTGCTCTATGTAGAACAAGTGACACGCCCCCACACCCACTTTGGGTAATTTGAACACTCTTGTCTGAAGACCTCTAGGCAATGATACATACCAAAGACCTGGGCGTTGCACTTTTAGACAAGAAGTTTTTTTCCTATATAAGTCTATACAAAATAAAAATCAGATGGATTGCCTTGCAAAACAAAGAAGACACAAAATTATGACAACCGAAGACTTGATTTGATTTCATATGCAACACTGTAGCTTGCGAGGCTGCATATTGCTAATAGCGCCTGCTTAAGTGGTATTCGATTTTCTTAATGGGTCAATGGAAATAAAATATAACGTGTACTTTGATGATGTACGGAAAGGCTTTTTACGTCCGCCGAACGGCACAAAACCAGCTATAGCAGAGTAAAATAAAAGTCAAAAACAGTTGGTGTTGGTACCATATGGCAGTCGTAAAACGTCACCTTGCAGTTCACTACAACTTAACTTATATTTCCAGTACTTGTGATGGTTCAACTAATTCGAGGATTTTTTACAGTGGTTATTAGTTTGGACTAAATGGCCAAAACTATAGAGACTATCCAAGAAGACGTCAACACTAAGCTGTTATCATTTTTATCTCGCCTGGACGAATTCCGGAGAGATATTGCACTACCCCCGGCGTCGGCGTCCACATTTACATTAAAGTTTTTTTGGTTTCTTTTTTTAAGAGCTAATATTTTCAGGACCATTTGATAGGTTTGGTTCGTATTTGGTATGATGACGAGATATAGTTCCAAAGTTTTATTCAACAATACCCCAGCCCATTACCTCAAGGTCATGGATTTTGTTCATAATTGTCATGATGATACAGTTCCAAAGTTTTATTCAGCAATACCCTGCCCATGCCTATGACCTCAAGGTCAACGTCACAGACTTTTGTTTTATATTAAAGTTTTTTAAGAGCTCATATTTTCCAAACCGTATGACGGATTTTGTTCAAATTTGGCATGATAATAGATACAGGTCCAAAGTTTTATTCAGCAATACTCACTGCCCTTGCCCCTGGCCTCAAGGTCAAAGTTAAGAACTTAGAAATTTTATATTAAAGTTGTTTAAGAGCTCATATTTTCCAAATCAAATGATAGATTTGGTTCATATTTGGAATGATAACAGATATAGGTCCAAAGTTTTATTCATTTTCACCCCTACCCATGCCTATACTCAAGGTCACAGATTTAGAATTTTTTTTATAACTGATCCCTGATAATGTCAAACTCGTGAAAACAAATGACCAAACCATAGCATAAGAAATCCCATCAAGAGCTAAAATGCTATAATATTTCCTCTTTCCGTAATGATGGGTAAATATTGGGACAGATAGGCCTAAGCAAAAAGTACAGACCCAGATCAGACTGATCCTAAAGAGCATCCCGACACTTTAGTATCAGCCTAATTCCAGGCAAGCAATGTTGTCTGCTGACACCTCATGTTCTATATGTAGTCACTGCCCTCAAGAGCATCCCTTTTAGAACATACATATATTTACATACCAGATCTGGTGAACTGAAAATCCTCTTTTCACATGATGGAGTAATAAAAAAGTTGAACAGAATAAATAACCAAATAATGAATTTATTTTAAACTTTATTATATAACTATGAATGTATCTAGCATTATAAAATATGAAACTAATAGCACACTCTAAAATCAGTTTATATGACATCAATTTATGCATATAATTATATGATATTATATGAATAACAGTATTCATGGATACTGTCATGTCATAAAAATATGACCATGCTATATAACACTTGTTACTGGCGCGTAACATCATATTTCCGTCCATGACAATGTTATGTTTTTAATGAAACATTTCAAATGCTATAGACAAAAATTACCATTTAAAAGTCCTATGATAAACAGAAACTGACGTTCGTGAATTAGTGTTTGCATATAAAAAATGGCTGTCTTGATGTTGTATGTACAGTCGACACTCGCTATCTCGACTTCGCTCATCTCAAATAACCACTTATCTGTAGGTAAACATCTAGTCCCTGTTTTAACACAGAAATCTAAAAACAGGTGACAAAATATTGAGGAAAAGATAACCCTTTTCCATAATATTTCAATATATCTCTAATTTAAGTGTTTCATTACATATTCATTTGTAAAATGGGGTTGTACAATTTATTTTTTTCCTCAATTCTGCAAATCTGATAATTTTAGGTCAGGATATCTCGAAGTATTTTAGCGAGTTCATTGTACTTCGAGACAGCGAGTGTCGACTGTACTTACTTATAAATAGGACCTTATGTGAGTGGTCATTCCATATGAAATTAATGAAACTCTCCGAAGACTCACTTTTTAAATTTGATTTGAAATGACCATTTATGTAAATTTCATATGAAATGACCTCTTATGTACCTTTATATATGTACATACATTAAGTTCATACCACAGCAGGACAACCAGTTTTTTACCACATGCAAACATTAACAACTCCAATTAGCATTCACAGTGTCTTTGAAGCGCTCACAAGACCCAAGTTGAACGTGGTCCCTAATGGGATTCAAACCTTGAGGCATCCAAAGTAAGGAGCGCTAGCGACTGAGAAACTGACCTAAACACAAAAAAACGTCAATCCACCTTTAAATATAGGTCAAGGTCAAATATGGATGATTTTATTCAAGAAATGACCACTTACGTACCTATGAGAACCTCTACATATGTACATATATTAAGTTCATATCACAGCAGGACAACTGGTATTTTTCACATGCAAACACTAACAACTCTGATTAGCCTGCACAGTGTATTTGAAGTGCTCAAAAGTCCCGAGTTGAACTCCATCAATAGTGGGATTCAAACCTTGAGACATCATGATCCAAAGGAGCACTAGCTACTGAGAAACTGACTTAAACACAGAAACTTAACGTCACTCCACCATAATTATAGGTCAAGGTCAAACATGGATAACTATATTCAAGAAATAAGCTAAGATTTATGCAAGTGCCAAGTATCACTGCTTTAGGACCAGAAGTTACTGAGAAATTGACTATATGAAAGAACTTAACAGTCACTGGACAGTGAAAATTACACCTTAAGTGCAGCGATTTCACAGTTGATCTTGAAATCATCAAGATGAACATTTTCAGCAAGATACATGAAGAATACTAAAAACACGTGACCTCTTAGAAATTAGTACAGGGGCACTATCTCGAAAAAAAAAAAAAAAAAAAAAAGAGGAAGAATTATCCATCTTGCACGCATTACTTCAACTTGCAAGATATATGTCCCTACCAATTATTATCAAATTCTATGTACATAACAAAGACAGTCAGTTGTCTCTCTGGCACACGACATGCCTACTGGTTCTCCATTTCATCCATATCAAATATCAAAATATCACTGCTGGTATCAAATTTTTGTAAAACTTTTGTCAAGACAGAAACCAGAGGCCCATGGGCTAAGATGCTCACCAGAGTGGACCGGTGTAAAAGCTAATAATTTTTAACTATTCTGCAATGTTTAAGATTCACCAGATTTTTTCACAATTTTTGGCTTTCATCAAAAGCAATCAAATTCAACCGCTTGAGTACAACTCGTAAGTTTGGCAGAGGACTATACAAGGAACATTTCTATAAAACTTTCGTCATAATATCTGCAGTAAGATAGAAAAGTAGCCTACTTTTATTTTTCCCATTAAATACCTAGTGAAACTTTAAGTTGCCATAGTGATGAAAGCACAATAGCAATAGTAACACTTTTTTTTATATAGGTAAATATAGTGAATATTTCTGTAAAGTGTCTGTTTCATAGTCCCTATGGCTTCCATGGCTACAGCTGAGATGTTTTTTTTTTTTAATATTTTCAAATTTTTCATTTTTGGGTACCATGGCAACCAGTTCAATTCAGCTGCTTAAATTCATGTTCCAAGAGGACTGATCGAGAAAAATTTCTCTAAAACTTTTGTCAAAATACCAGCAATTATTCTTGGGAGGAGTTGCGCCCAAAAGGTATCAATTCCAATACTAATTGGAACTTGAAACAAAAGGCCCACAGGCCATGGGTCGCTCATCTGAGTGACATAGCCACTGCAGATATGCAGATGTTATGCAACATTTTTTCAATCCTGTCATCGCAGGATTATGAATATGAAAATATCATCATTTAAGCAGTTCTTAATTTTGAAGAAGAATATATATGACATGACAGTCAATGGAGCATGATCATTTGAACAAACTCTCAATCACATTTCAACAGTAGGATCAATGAGAAATTTGGTGGCAATTGGCTAAGTGGTTTCTGAAAAATCATGATTTTATACATGTAAACAGCACAGTGGCAGGGAAATACAATAAATATAAACAAGACGGTAGCCATCTTGGATTTCCAATCAGAATGATTTTAGCTGCTGTTGATCTACAAGTCACCTCGATACTTCCAATGAACTTTGAGTCAATTGCCCTGTCGGTTCTGGAGAAAAAGTTCAAAATGGATTTTCAAGATGACCACCATGGCCACAATCTGGGATTTCCTATCCGAATGACGAGCTATTTTTGATCTACAGGTCACCCCGATGCTTCCTACAAAGTTTCAAGTCAATTGGTCTTTCAGTTCAGAAGAGGAAGTGAAAAATAGAATTTCAAGATGGCCGCCATCTTGAATTTCTGATCAGAATGATTTTAGCTATTTTTGATCTAAAGTCATCCCGATGCTTCCTACCAATTTTCAAACCAATTGGCCTTTTGGTTTAGGAAAATAAGAAAAAAAAAAAAAAAAAAAAAATTTCAAGCTGGCCGCCATCTGCCAACTTGGATTTCAGATCTGAACAATTTAAGCTATTTTAAATCTACAAGTCATGCCAATACTTCCTACCAAGTTTAGAGTCAACTGGCCTTTCATTTAAGGAGAAGAAGCGAAAAATAAATTTTCAAGATGGCTGTCATAGCGGCCATCTTGGATTTCCGAAAGGGACGACTTTAGCTATTTTTGATCTACAGGCACCCTGATGCTTCCTACCTAGTTTAATGTCAATAAGCCTTTCAGTTCAGGAGAAGAAGCAAAAAATATATTTTCAAGATGGCTGCCATCTTGGATTGCCAATCTCAACAATTTCAGCCATTTTTGATCTATAATGCACCCTGATGCTGCCTACCAAGTTTCAAGTCAATCGGCTTTTGGGTTTAGGATTTGTTTGTGTTGAGGTTTTATGGCCCAGTCAACCCATTTGGGTTTAAGAGAAGAAGCGAAAAATAGATTTTCAAGATGGCCACCATAGCAGCCATCTTGGATTTCCGATCAGCATGATTTTAGCTATTTTTTATCTACAAGTCATCCCGATGCTTCCGACCAAGTTTGGAATCAATTGGCCTTTCCGTTCAGAAGTAGATTTTCAAGATGGCGGCAATGGCGGCCATCTTGGATTTCTGATGGGCACAATTTTAGCTACTTTTTATCTACAAGTCACCCCGATGCTTCCTACTAAGTTTCAGTCAAGTGGCCTTTCATTTCAGGAGAAGAAGCGAAAAATAGATTTTCGAGATGGCGGCCACCTTGGATTTCAGATCGGAACAAGTTTAGCTGTTTTATCTACAAGTCATCCCGATGCTTCCTAACAAGTTTCGAGTCAATTGGCTTTTGGGTTTGGAGAAGAAGCGAAAAATTTTTAAGATGGCCGAAATTGGAAAACCAAGATGGCCGCCATAGCGTCCATCTTGGATTTCCAATTGGAATGATTTCAGCTATTTTTGATCTACAAATATCCTGATGCTTCCTACCCTGTATTGAGTCAATTAGCCCAGGGATGTAGGAGGAGTAGGCTTTTAAAGCAATTGTTGACGCGGCATGACAGAAGACGGACATTGACCACAATAGCTCACCATAAGCACTTGTATTAAGAAGTTGTATAAACAAACTGCAACATTAATCCATGAAATAGTCTTCAATATAAAAGGCAAAATCACGGGAGCATGAAAAGAAGGTCACAATGCCCTTGACCTTATTACAGTGATTGTTGATGTGATAAATATGTCTGACGCCTATCCTTCTTTATTAAGAAGTTTTTTGTATTAACAAACTGCTATATTCTACCTTATTGAGGTGTCCTACATTTTGACCTCTAGCCCGCCATGGGGCATAACCCAGGGGTTTATAGATGTAGGATGGAAGAGAACCCTCCCAAATACCCCCGTACCAAATATGTAAAGTTTTTGATCAGTGGCTGCAGAGTTATAAGAAATAAAAAAACTTCGAAGTAAAACTTGGTTATAGAAAGGGATAATGGACGAAATCAAGATGGAAGGATGGATGGACAGACTAATGGAACCGACGAAAACTATATACCCCTTCCACATACTTCATATGCCAGGGGGATAAAAACTGTAAATGGAATTGCGTCCACAAGCTGCCCATCTCACTGTGTCTATTCACAGATGGACGAACCCATTTTGATAGTACCCTATGACTAATGTCGAGGGATAAAAAAGTAGCAGTGGTTATGAGAGCAGAATAACAGTTAGGAACTTAATTCAGGGCAAATTCATAGCATAAGATCGGAGAGGTATCTCTTTCTCTTCTGATTTCTTAAAAATAAAAACTTTAAACTATAATACCTCGCCATTACCGTGCCGCAGGCAGATAACTTCATAAAAAATTGACAAAATTTGCCCTTTAGCAATCCCAAACCAAATCTCCACAATATTAATGCACATTCCGAGTTTGGTGAAAATCCATTGATGTTTACTCGTTTACATCAGAAAAGCGAAAAACTGAGAAAGACACATGGACATCCAACATAAGACCATAATACCCCGCCACTATCGTGCAGCAGCCTATAAAAATAAATGCTATGGGTACTCATTAGAAGTGCCTCAGTGAGCATTACTGACTACTCTTAACATATAGAAGTAAAAAAAAAAAAATTTTTTTCCCACTGAAAACATCTGATCTGGAGCTAAGACAATTTTCAGGGCCTATTTTTGGCTCTTTGTTAACATATATTTTTCAATACAGTCAACAGCTATTAACACTTACCATGCTATGGACAAAATCAGCCGAAGATAAACTTGCTGAGGTTTTTCTTATTTTTCCCAGAAAATACAATTGACATTTTCTGCAAACTGTCGCTTACGGAGACAATTGGCATGGTATGTCCAAAATAAAAGCACTGCAAGTATAATACCCCGTCATAGCAATTATTTGTTTATGCATTAAAGTTATCGTTGCGAAAATGTCTGGAAAGGAAATGACGGAGGGACAGATAACAATCCTAAACCAGATCTTGAAAATACCAATGGACAGATAACAATCCTAAACCAGATCTTGATAATAGTAACGCATATAGTAAGTTTGGTTAAATAGTCTTGTTATTTACTCAAGTTATCATCCGGAAACAAAAATATGGACGTGTCTCGGGCAGATAACTCCCTAAAAGTTTGACTAAATTTGCCCATTAGCAATTTCAAAACAGATCTCCTTAAGGTCAATGCATATAGCAAGTTTGGTTAAAATCCCTTGTTATTTACTCAAGTTATCGTCCAGAAATGAAAACATGGGCGTGTCTTGAGCAGTAAACTCCGTAAAAGTTTGCCCATTAGCAATCCCAAACCAGATCTCCACAATATCAATGCACATACCAAGTTTGGTGAAAGTCCATTGATGTTTACTCAAGTTATCATCCGGAAAAGAAAAACGGACAGACGGACAGACACACGGACGTCCAACATGAAACCATAATACCCCACCACTATTGTGTGGCGGGGTATAAAAAAGGACTGACATTTCAAGAAAAATGTTTCCTGTAAAATCCTATCTTCTGGAAAATTAAGAAAATACATTGTATTTCCAAATATTGTGTGCTGAAATTTTTACCCAGCATGCTAAGCATTTATATTTTGTTAATACTTTTGAATTTATTCCCGTGTTTTATGCATTCCTTCCTTGCTATTGTTTGTAAATGCATTATATGACAATCTGGATGAAAGAAAGTTTATTCCAGTAGCAACGACAAAAGTGAGCAAAGGCATCTTTCAGCCGGATCAGGAAATTTTCCACAAAATGGCCACTGTACATGGAAGACAAAGACCAGTAATACAGCTTGTTTTGGACCTGTTCCTGTTTTTAAAAAAAAATCTTCATTTTCCTAATGCAGAATTCACATGGATGCTTCACATGATGATGGCATCGTCAATCATCTGTTTTGACCAATATCATCCACCAATAACTG
Organism: Anodontia alba; assembly: GCA_964016985.1. Lineage (NCBI taxonomy): Eukaryota > Metazoa > Mollusca > Bivalvia > Lucinida > Lucinidae > Anodontia > Anodontia alba. The sequence goes on along the minus strand of OZ024825.1, from coordinate 103,266,796 downwards.
ATAACATGGCAAGCTTTTATGTGCTGTTACAAAGGAATACAAGTATCCACGCAGTTCTATATAGAGGCCTCTAGCTGTCAGAGGTCCACTTGCATCAACTCTGTATATCTTGTACCTGCAGTGAAATACAAAAACAAAGCCTCTTCAATAAAAGGGTAAGAATATGTTAAGGTCAGCTCCAATCAACAGCAAAATACTATGTGTATTATGGGTGACGAGTAACACCCAAACTACATGGACCATGGCAGTGTGCATGATATTTGGATTATGTCCATAAATCAAATTAATGATGGAAATACATGAGGGACATTCCTTTTGGAAATAACACAGGGTCAAAGGTCATGACCCACTGAACAAATTTACTATGGGCCCTCGAAATTGACTAAGGACCCAATTCAAATCCATGTAAAATTTACAATTTTGATTGGCCTTTCCTAATTTTGATGGGCCCTCTGGAAATTTTGATACCCTACAAAATAAACACTGGATTTGAAAAGCTTGTACTGGGGCCCAGCCAAAAAAAAAAAAAAATGACTTTTACTGGAGAATGTTTATTAAGCTTTCATATACAAAGTTCATTCTAAAAGGTATTTTACTTAATCAGGCATTGGTGTCAACATTCTCATAACTTCCAAACTTTATGATGGATTTAGTTTTGGTTTAAAAATAGGCACTGAAGCATGAAGTTTTGATATCAGCATCTTTTTCATAACCATACTTTTTCCTTTTAGCAGTTAGCCATTACTTGTGCATATTCTTTTGACAGAAATGTCAGAAGCAAGCAAGCATATATAAATGATTTTATTTGAGCTGGAGTTTTACGACACAGTTAACAATGTTAAGGTCAAGTCGAGCCAGTCAGTTGACCTGTTCAAACTTTATCTGGGCCTACTTTGTTCTATAAACAGTTAACCAGTACTTGTACACATACTGTTGCAAGTAGCTGACAACTGTCCTTCCTGAAATAGCTGAAGGAGGAGAATGACCACAGAAATGATTTCACGATCAGTCTCCATGATAGTTATGTTGTCGAGTAGATTAGGACTTGCATTCACTTGATCTGTAGAAAGACCACCGGTGCTTGAAGTTTAGTCCTTAACCTATAACAAGAGTTGTCAGAAGACAACGCAGCTCACCGGAAAGGGTTAATCGGATAAGCAAACAATCTTTATTAAATATTAAAGATTAAATGCAGAACTTAAACTTTATATGACAGAGTATGACCTGATCTTGATGTCTGAAGAATGTGCAAAACTGAGGGTTGGGATATATGCCATTGAAATATCTTCCCTTAGGTTGGTGTGGGCAAAATATGAAAGCTGTATCTTACATGCTGAATCCCTTAGGTTGGTGAGGATGAAATATGAAAGCTATATCTTACATACTTCAGCAGTTATGTACTTTTCAAAACTTAAAGACAGCTGTTAATGACAAAGTATGACTTGACCTTGATCTAGGCAAAAGGTCAAACTGAGGAAGGGACATGTGATATTGAAAGGTCTAACCCTAATGTTGGTGTGGGCCAAATATTAAAGAAGTATCTTGAATACTTCAGCAGTTACAAACAATTTTCAAAACTTAAACACAGAACTCGAACATGGGTTTAAATGACAAACTATTACCTGCCCTTGACCTAGGCAGAAGGTCAAACTGAGAACAGGGTGTGTGCTATCGAAAGGTCTTACCCTAAGGTAGTTGTGGGCCAAATGTTAAAGCGGTATCTTGAATACTTCAGCAGTTACAAACACTTATCAAAACTTAAACGCAGAACTGCAACATGGGTTTAAATGACAAAGTATGACCTGACCTTGACCTAGGCAGAAGGTCAAACTGGAAAAGGAGTGTGTGCTATTGAAAGGTCTAACCCTAAGGCTGGTGTGGGCCAAATATTAAAGCTCTATCTTGAATACTTCAGCAGTTACAAACACTTTTCAAAACTTAAACGCAAACTTAAACATGGGTGTAAATGACAAAGTAAGAACTAACCTTGACCTACATAAATGGTCTAACTTCGGAATGGGGGTATATGTTATTGAAAGGTCTTACACTAAGGTAGGCATTGGCCAAATATGAAAGCAGTACCTTAAATAATTAAAAAAAACTATGGACACCTTGGAAAACTTAAACATTGTGCTAACGCCAACGCCTGGGTGACAACATAAGCTCTCCAGGGACATAGTCCCGGCGAGCTAAAAAGGCCAAATCTAGAGTCTAATGCGCTTCATATTTTAATATATGAAGCCTATACAGGCTATAGAGTGGAGTTTTTGTTTACAGACAACTTCAAGCACCTGTGGTAAGACAGATGCTATGGAACCTAGCAAATATATAATATGAACATTCACTGAACTGTATTTTACAGTTACATATTTTCCCTCATAGTGATTTTCACATTATAAGTCTCTAAAACAGCTGGGTTGCCATGTTTGCAACCTCTTTTCAAATTATTATAATCTCTGACCAGCAATTTTGATTCTGACCATCACAACCCCCGCCCCTCCCCTCCTTACCCCCAGGTTATTTTTTATTTTTATTTTTTTTGGTAAAAATTGTAATTTTGACCCTCACATCTCCTTTGGTCCTCTCCCTAAGGGGTCAATGAGTTTAAGTTGTATGGCCAAGTCAACACTGTTAAGGTCATGTCCAGCTGGTCAGTTAATCTACTGACACTATTCTTGGATAGGCTTAATACAGTAAGTAGTTATTAACCAGTATTTTGTGTACATACTTTCTGCAGAAACTGACAAGAATCCTTCTTGAATCAGCATAGGGGAAAATGATCATGATCAATCCATGAGAGTTAGACGGCCAAGCCAGGGTTGCCACTCATTTTCTATTTCAAAATTTTATGACTTTTTCCTGACTTTTCCCTGACTTTTCACAATTTTCCAGACATTTTCAATGGCCTCCCAGCTCCCATTATAGCTGTCATCAGCCACCAAATCTTCTAATAGAGCACTTACTTTCAGAGAATAAAACAATCATTAAACAAAAGAATGAAGCAAATTATATAAATTTATGTTCTGAAAATTAAAGAGACTGCCACAGCCATCTCAAATTTCAGATAATTTTGAATTTCCCTGACTTTTCAAAGACGTTTGTCATTTTTTTTTTTTTTTTTCCCAATTTCACTGACTCTTACCACAACTCCCTGACTTCTCCCTGACCTAAAAAAAAAAAAAAAAAAAAAAAATCATTTCCCTGACTTTTTTCCCTGACCGTGGCAACCCTGGGCCAAGCTGGGATTCAAGTCTGTGACTCTTGCATCTGCAATCAAAAGTGCTTCTATTCAGCTATGGAGCCCAGCCAAGGGGTCAGAGCAAAATTTAAATATGCCAAGTATATCAACATATTTATGTATCCTAACTAAAGGCATATTTAAGTATCAAGTTTGCAGCCTTAAGGGTGTAGGAGTAGATAGTGTCAGTAGAAATGCATAAACACACGGATATACAGGCAGACCACTGGGACCAGGTAATAGGATTCCCAACATTTTATTCCAAAATGTGCATGTATTAAATTAATAATGACAGAGGACAAAAAAGAAAAGATATGTACCTTGAAGTCATTTTCTTCATACAGTTATTGGCTAGACATGTTTTATAGTAAAGTCTCCAAGATGTAAATTGTGCAGCCCCAGTGTCTTCTAAGACCAATGTCCAATACCATTAACAGCTCTGTCTCTTGATATCATAATACATGTATACCTACAAAACAAAAAAGCACTGCATCAGAAATGTAAAGAAGCATATAAGATGAATATGTGCAGTGATATTTCTAGAAGGGACCCAGTGATAAAAGGCCCATACCTTTCAAAAAAAGCACCTTCTTTTAGAAAATATACATGTAAGCCTTCTTATCATGTAATGGTTTAGGGAAATGCTGCTCTATACCTAGTTTTCTCAAGACTTTCCTTCAAATGGCCTATGAGGTCTATTGGCCTGAAGTATCCCTGTATGTGCAATTTTCTCATTTCTCCAAATATATCTTAAGCTGTGGCATATCATAAGATCATCTTCGAGAGCTTTTGCAATGCTATGTAACATTGTATTCTTGGTAGGGTTCCCACTTCAATTTCAAACTGTATGTAATCTTTCTATTTTTAGTTTGTTTTTTCCTGTACCCACATTGTACAGCCTCATAGTGAGTAGAGACTATTTAGCATTTATGTTTTGAAATAAAGCTGTGGGGTAGTGAAAACTCACTCCAATTTTGGAATCAACTGGAAATGGACCAGAGTTTAAATTAAGTCCACTGTACTAACTTTAATGAACAAATTAGGAACAGCATAATACCATTAAAATTTGTCACTGGGTTCATTTTTTGCCATGAACACTTGAAGGCAAATTAAGAGATGACACATAAGATGACAATTATCTTTTCCCTTTTGCATGAATCATCAGAGTAGGAATATTCAATGGATATTCCTGCGTTAAAGTTAAATTCCGATATATAATATTCACTTTTCATACTTTTATTTATTTATTTAGGGATGTCTGTTCCTGTTTCTTAGAACATTGAATAGACAGTTCTGAATAACTTTCATTTCACCAGCTAGCCCTACACAAAGGGATAAGCCACCCCTCTTGCCCTCTCCTGCCACCCATCTGCCCTTTTTAAGTTCCTCTGCCTTATTTCAACTCCAGACGTAATACTCCACATTTTGATGAAAATTTCATGAATATTGGAGCAAAATTAAAAAGGTTATCAACATATAAAGGTCAGTTTTTGTGAATTCCAGTTAGAGGCATTTATTGTGGAATGTTAGTGTTGAGGTTTTACGGCCCAGTCAACCCAATGGGGTCATGTTGAACATGGTCAGTTTACCTAACCACACGTTTACTAGGCAGGCTTAGTCCTGTAACCAGTATTGTGCACATTCTTTTGCCAGAAACTGACAACTGCCCTTCTTGAATCAGCGGAAGGGAGAGAATGACCGTAGAAAATATTTCATGATCAATCTCCACGAAAGAATGTTGCCGACCTTGGCGGGGGTTGAACCCGTGACCTCCTGGTCTCCAGTCGGACGGCGCATCCAACTGAGCCACCAAGGCCGGCTTATTGTGGAATGGGATTATATTTTGTAACATGACTTGATACAAAGAACATCACATGATACATGGTACCCTCATTCTTTTATATGACCGCGCAAAAAGAGTGCCCTACCCAGCACCCATCTGCCCTGGAATCCAAGCTGGTGCACTGCCCAATTTGTGCATAAACCACTGCTATATTAGTATTGGTATTGTTTCTTCTTTATAATAGCTCTTTTTAAATATTTTATGTTTTGAACCAAATAAATTACTTGTCCAACAAGATAAAAGGAGGTTATCATTTTTCATGATAGGAAGCTGGACAATCTCTTTGTAAATAATCTACACCAAAAAAATAAGGTTCTTTCCAGATGAAGGCATCCACAGGATGGCACAACAATGTTAAGGTTTGTGAACTGTAGTGAGTATGTGTTGATTTTTTACAGCCCAGTCAACACTATTAAGTATTAAGATCAGGTTGAGCTGATCAGTTAACCTACTCACACTTTTTCTGGTAAGGCCTTATCCACTGAGTAGTGAACCAGTATCTGTGCACATACAGGTACTTTCTCCAGTAAGAAAGACAACTGCCTTCTTAAATGACAACAGAAATGATTTCATGATCTCTCTTCAGGAAAGTTATGTGGCCAAGCTGAGATTCCAACTTGCAAACCATGGCTCTGCAGTCAGACATGCTATTGACAGAGCTACAATGTATGGAACCCTGTAGTGAGTGGTTTCACCAAAGCTGTGTTTGTTTGTGTTGAGGTTTTACAGCCCAGTCAACCCAATGGTGTCATGTCGAGCGCGGTCAGTTTACCTAACCACACTTTTACTGGGCAGGCTTAGTGCTCTAAGCGGTTAACCAGTATTGTACACATTCTTTCGCCAGAAACTGACAACTGCCCTTCTTGAATCAGCGGAAGGGAGAGAATGACCGTAGAAAATATTTCATGATCAATCTCCACGAAAGAATGTTGTCGACCTTGGCGGGGGTTGAACCCGTGACCTCCTGGTCTCCAGTCATACGGCGCATCCAACTGAGCCACTGAGACCAGCACCAAAGCTGTGAAGATTACGATCAAGAAGAGACTGATTGTTTTTCTTTTTTTTTTTTGACTATATTTTAGTGGATATCAGTGACGATTAAAAGTCTAATATTGTGCTTGATGGACATGAGGATGTTATACAAAAGTTCAAAACACAAATGAGATAAATTATCAGATACAGAATTTACTTTTATATTTTGTAATATATAAATTTAAGTACACTAGAACAAGTGCCCAAAGAGCCATGAATACCCCCGCCCGGGGCCACTTTTTAATTATAAAAATTATTTGAGTCTGATAATGATACAAGACAAAACCAAGGGACCATGAAATATAGGTCACTGACCTACTTATAGTTTACAAGCTCTATCTTTGAGTGACACTGATCAATCATCCCAAGTACAACATTTTACGATAAAATAGTCTTCAAGGGGAAAGACGAAAACTATATACCTTCTACATACTTCGTACGCCAGATGTATAAAAACACTGTATTCCTATATATGCAAGTAGTATATAATTTATAGGTTTTGTCGTAACAATAAAAACCATCAACAAGTGTTTTGGATACCAAGCAAAATCAATGAAGCATAAAATCAGGGGTCATCCTAGAGCTTTCAGATAGGGAGAAGTTATGTGACAATTTCAGGATTTCAGGGAGATGTTTTGGTCCAAATTTTTGGTTTTCCTATATATTCTATACATTTTTACTTCTCCCTCAGCTCAAGTTAGCCAGCTTAGGGAGACTGTTTCTACCAAATCCCCCTGTAGGATGACCCCTGATAAAATATAGGTCACTGTGACCTTGACCACATTTAAAGTCACAAACTTTGTCATTACAATCAAATATTTTAAGTAGGATGAAAATGCATCAAATAATATTCAAAATATGAAGCAAAATCACTGAACCTTAACTCACCACAAACCCGCATTTCCCACCCCTAATCCTCACCCCTTCCAGCAGGTTTGAAATATTACTGCAAAACTCAGGCACAGACAATCACATTTGATATACAACTTTCGATTAATTAGTAGTCATAATATATAAAACTCTTCACCTTGCTAAAATTGCCAGTGTTCTAAGTCTGTGACTTTGACCTTGAGGTAAGGGCAGGGGTGGGGACAGTGATGATTATCTATCATCATACCAAATCCATCATCTGGTTTGGAAATAAAAGCTATAACCCTAAACTTTGGCAAAGGTGTTATCTAACAGATGGAGAAACGTATGTATGATCAAACAATTGAACAAACAGAAAGACGAAACTTTTTGTCCTTTGGCGTAATTCGTAAGCAGGGGGTTTAATAATGCGACTGCGTAGTGACTTGTTTATGCTAGATATAATGTTTGCACAAGAGTTTACATACACATGTGACTGCATGTAAAAGGGTTTAGGGAGATGACAGTGTCTGACAAGTTGAATTCTCTAGTTTATTGCTACCCAAGAAAAGCAAAGAAAGTTTCGAGGTTTTAATTTGGAAAACAAGACTATAAATTCTTATGCATAATTCTTACGCAGTCAAAAGGTGCATACATGTAACTCAGCCAAGTTTTTATGGAATTAGCTCAAAAGTTAATCATGTCATCTAAACATTGATCCCAAAAGGTTTGCAAATATCAGGATCCTGCTTTGAGTGGTTTTCTAGATTTATATCTTAAGGACAAGATTTTCTAGAGCTCTGCTATAATGGCAAAGTCCAAAAAAGGGCATAATTCAGTCAATATTTTACAGAATTTGCTCAAAGGTTAATAAGGATATATAAACATTGGTCCTAATCTGTGTGAAAAATATCAGAATCCCAGCTAAAGCAGTTTTCCAGATCGTGATGACAAGGTTCTCCCATGATAATACGGGCAAAATCAAAAGGGGCAATCCTCTGCCAATTCTTTTTATATGGTCAAAAGTTAAACCAGGTCACAGGGCAGTAAACAAGAGGCCCATGGGCCACGGTTCGCTCACCTGAGTGACATAGCCACTGCAGACATGCAGATGTTATGCAACATTTTCCAATCCTATCATCACAACTAATGAAAATATCATCATTTGAGCAGTTCTTAGTTTTGAAGAAGAATATATGGGCCTGACAGTCAATGGAGCATGATCATTTGAATAAACTATCATCACATTTCAACAGAAGGATCAATGTGAAATTTGGTAGAAATTGGCTAAGTGGTTTCTGAAGAATCATGATTTTATACATGTAAACAGCACAGTGGCAGGGAAATATTATAAATATAAACCAGATGATGGCCATCTTAGATTTCCAATCAGAACAATTTTAACTACTGTTGATCTACAAGTCACTTCGATACTTTCAATATACCTTGGAGGCAAAAAGGTCAAATGTCAACACAGAACCATCATTTGAGCAATTTTGGTAGATCTCCTCTCCCCCGTAATTTGTGCAAAGATTAGGACCCAGGGCTTATTTAGTTAAGGAGAAGAAGATTATTAAAGGTTTTTACCATATATGGAAATGGCAGCCATTTTGATCAATGGACCATACCCATTTTAGCAATCTTTCATTCTCCTGCCCATGGAGGCTCCGCATGAAATTTGAGCAACACTGGCCCGGAGGCTTCAGAGGAAAAGCCATTTGAAATTATCAACATTTTTTCCATACAAATGTATGGGGCCCATACAAATGCATACAGAAGCAAACTTGACCTCGCCGTAAAAAGGTTAAATGTCAATGAACGACAATTATTTTAGCAACTTTAGTAGACCGCCCGTTCCAGATGATATATGCAAAGATTCAGCCACAAGCCATCCTCCGTTTTGGAGAATAAGATTTTTAAATGTTTTTTCCCATGCAAATGCATAAGGAAGCAAACTTGACCTTGCCATAAAAAGGTCAAATGTCAATGTATGACCATTATTTTAGCAACTTTGGTAGACCCCCTGTCCCTGATGATTTATGCAAACATTCAGCCCCAAATCATCCTTGGTTCTGGAGGAGAAGATTTATAAAGGTTTTTACCATATATGGGCATGGCGCCCATCTTGGTCAACGAACCGTGACCATTTTAGCAATCTTTTGTTCCCCCTATCTAAGGAGGCTCCATATGAAATTTGAGCAAAATTGGCCCAGAGGCTCCAGAGGAGAAGTTGTTTGAAATTCTGAACATTTTTCCCATACAAATGCATAAGGAAGCAAAATTGACCTTAATGTAAAATGTCAAATGTCAATGTACAATGTACGACCATTATTTTAGCAATTTTGGTAGCCCTCCTGTTCCCGAAGATATATGCAAAGATTCAGCCAAAAGGTATGCTCAGTTTTGGAGAAGAAGATTTTTAAAGGTTTTTCCCATACAAATGCATAGGGAAGCAAACTTGACCTTTCCGTAAAAAGGTCAAACATCAAAGTACGACAATTCTTTTAGCAATGTTGGTAGACCTCCCAATCTTGCAAAGGTTCAGCCCCAAGGCATTCTCGGTTCTGGAGGAGAAGATTTTTAAAGGTTTTTTCCATATATGGGCATGGCGGCCATCTTGGTCAACAAACCATGACCATTTTAGCAATCTTTTGTTCCCCCTACCTAAGGTGGCTCCATATGAAATTTGAGCACAATTGGCCCAGAGGCTCCAGAGGAGAAGTTGTTTGAAATTCTGAACATTTTTCCCATACATATGCATAAGGAAGCAAAATTGACCTTACCGTAAAAAGGTCAAATGTCAATGTACGACCATTATTTTAGCAATTTTGGTAGCTCTCCTGTTCCCGAAGATATATGCAAAGATTCAGCCATAAGGCATGCTCGGTTTTAGAGAAGAAGATTTTTAAATGTTTTTCCCATTCAAATGCATAGGGAAGCAAACTTGACCTTGCCGTAAAAAGGTCAAACGCCAACATACGACAATTCTTTTAGCAATTTTGGTAGACCTCCTGTCCCCGATGACTCCTGCAAAGGTTCAGCCCCAAGGCATTCTCGGTTCTGGAGGAGAAGATTTTTAAAGGTTTTTACCATATATGGGCGTGGCGGCCATCTTGGTCAAGGGACCGCAACCATTTTAGCAATTTTTCGTTCCCCCACCCTAAGGAGGCGCCATATGAAATTGTAGCAAAATTGGCTCAGCGGTTTCAGAGGAGAAGTCGTTTGAAAATGTTAACGGACGGATGCACGGACGAAAAGTGATCACAATAGCTCATCCTGAGCAGAGCTCAGGTGAGCTAATAAGGAGAGTATGTGAGTAAAATACCCTAATGTTTTGAGCAAATCCTCAATTATTTTCAAAAACTTGGGTATTGATACCCAATTGATTCGACAAAGTACCCAATTATTACCAAATTCAAGGGTGACTGACTGATTGTGTTGGGGTTTAACGACACGTCAACCCTTGTATGTCATTTTGTGTCGTCTCCCAGAGAGAGAGAGAAAAGAGATAAAAGAGGTAGTAGAAGAGATGAAAGACAGGAATAGGGAAGAAAGAGGAACAGGAATGAAAGTTAATAAACATCTAAGAAATAAAAAACATTGCCCCTCTACCCTTACCTGCTACAAGGATAGTAGGCCTTGCCCAACTGTAAGCCAATATCAGTTGGACGCCTTAGTTACATAAGATACATGACACTTTCACACCACCCAATTAGCTGTGAATTCAAGGATGATGAAAATTAAAATTTCAAGACTTGAAAAGCACATAATTACTGGTACTATTTTATATTATGATTACTGCATATAATAGGTGTTTATATTCTTCATGACAAATGCATGTACTATCCCTAAATTAATAGGGTATAAAGAAATGCCATGTTTTAAATGCCAAAATCAGAAAAGCACATAATTACAATTTAATATTATGATTACTGCATATAATAGATGTTTTTGTCTTTATTCTTATGAAGAATACTATCCCAAAATTAATAGGGTATCAAGAAATGCCATATTTTAAATATCAAAATCAGAAAAGCACATAATTACTATTTATCATTATGACTACTGCATATAATAGGTGTTTTTATTCTTCATATGACAAATAATATCCCAAAATTAATAGGATATTAAAATGCCATGTTTTAAATACCTAAATCAGCCTTTTTTATGCTCTTTCTTTCTGTTTTATAAGTTTACCCAATTAATTTTAAATAGCTGGTTCTAATTGCTTGAAGTAGATCCATACAAGGCAAACATGAGAGGTATGGTTGGTTCTTATGAAAAGCATAATAATTTTACTGCATGGTAAATGATGTCCCAAGTGTAATGTTTCTAACACAATTTGTATGTCAACAATGTATAGGTGTAAAAAAGTAAAATAAGAGAGTTACTGCATTTTCATCAAAACTTAAGTTTTATCATAAACTAGGAGTTTTACATTAATTGACTTGACTTGAAATTACTAAAACAACAAATTTAAGAAAATGTTTTTTTAAGTAGGTAGAGCATAGCCAGAGGCAAAGATGAAAACAAGAAGATGTCATAATTTAGTTCTTTGTTTATATAACTTAGACAATTAGTCTGGGTGGAATTGAAAAGAGGTGTCTTAGGTGTGAATTAACCAAATAGAAAAAATGAAATCGCTTTTTTATTTATTTAATTATCAAATAAATAACTAAAACCAGTGCTAAACCAGTGCTAAATCTAAATCAGCTTAATAATACTGATTTTAAAATAATTAAGGTGTGTTGTTTAAACTACTTATACAAGTAATTTTTGGTACATATTTGATAACCGTCAATTGAATTTGCCATACTTGCCATATTTGCCATAAATGCCAGTAAATGCCAGTGGCATGGAAAATATGCATAGTTGCCAGCATTTTTGCAACCAAAACTTTTATGCACTGAAGGCACACACACTTGCCAGCAGTTCTGGTATAATCTTTTTAGAATTGTATCATTAACAAATACTTTACACCACTGATATGTAATGTTAAAGTTTTCTAGAGTTTTGGATCCAATACAAATTAATTTAGCTTGATCTACATATACGAGCCGTAGATCAGCAATGGGTCATGTTATGGATGCCGGCCTCCGTTACTTAAATCATATATACAGCGCAAATGAGCCGGGAACCAGAATAAGACGGGTTTGCTATTTCATCATGATTTATTGAAATCCTACGACAACGATTTCAAACCCGTCCAATTCTGGTTCTCGGCTCAACAGCGATGTATCTACAGGGTTCATACAGGCAAGGCTAAGCCAAATTCAAGGACTTTTCAAGGACCAACCTCATAGTTTTCAAGGACTATGATACTTACACAAATTCGTAAATTCTGCACTGTTATCCATTGGTTCCAAATCCAGGGTTAAATTTTGGGCTAAAACACTGATAATTTCTGCCAAATAATGTCACAATGAATTCTCTTAAAACCAAAAGTATTAAGTTGTGGTGTGGTTGCAGTTTCTGTTTCAACCTGTGAGAAATTTACAAATGTCCGAGACATCGCCTTTTCTTGTTTCTTTTGCCCCTCTCCTTCACCTGTGACCCCAATGCACCTCCACCCATTTGTTTCGATGTCCTTATTACAGGTCAACAGTGCGCCTTGTGTTTACTGTTTGTTTCCTTTATCTTAAGATATCGTTTTGGTCACTCTCTGCTATAAACACATTTTCCCATTACGCAGTAATAAATTCAGATTCCAAGAAAAAAACACACTAAAGAAAGGCAGACGCCATTTTTGTTTGGTTAGTCTGGTTATTGGATTGACTTTTTTCAGTGATAAAAGTGGTCACAATCGCCAAATACCAGTCTGCAAGGGAGACAATCCAAACATCATGTACAAAACATTCGAACCTATGTGTATTCGAACTTTTGTTTTCGTGCCAAGTACATTCAACCTCTTTAATTATGGCACTTCTGCAGAGCTATTGTTGCTCAAAATTTGCCGATTTTTTTCTAGAACTTTAGTTTTAATTCTCACAGAGATTTAAAATTGTCCAGAATGCAAGAAAATGTGAAATTCAAGTACTTTTCAAGGTCTAAGGACAGTTTTCAAGGGCTTTTCAAGACAAATTTTGTTTTCAAAGACTTTTCAAGGCTGCCCTTCATTTTCAAGTACTTTTCAAGCCTGTGCGAACCCTGATCTATGATTTAAGAAATGGAAGCCAGTATCCAGAACTTGTCCCATTTGTTCCACGGTTCGTAGATGTAGTAGAAGAATTTGTTGACATTTGGTGAGAATATTTCAGCCAAAAATGAAGCTACAACAAGATATGGCTATGACAACGATATGGCGGCGAAGACTTATGTTTCCCCAAATAGCGGATGCAAGTTAGTTGCATGTTGCATTTGTTTTAGTTAGGGTAGCAGTGTAAATATGCGGAGACCCCCCAGATCTGTGCTGGCCATTGATTGTTGTCGATATATTACCATTTGAGAGAAATGTGATGTTTTTTAGAACCTTTTCAGAAGTCACAGAATATGATTATATTTTATCAGCAGTGTTTCTGTTGTACTTAAATGCAACAATATTTAGAGAAAAATATATACAAGATATTTTTGGGGGCTTGCACTGCCCTACTGACCCCAAGTATCTGTGTATCTATTTGACAGATCCACCCTGTACTAATGGTCTTAAAATTGTCTCGACCTCAGCGGGATTCATACAAACGATATCGCGCTTGAAAGTCGAGTGCACTCGCTTGAAAGTCGAGTGCACCAACCACTAGACCAGCCGGCCCACCAAGATGCCTGTGGTTAGTCCGAATTTAAATTCTGTACGAACATGCAACTACAGCATACAAAACGATTCCAAACTTACCTTTGATGCATGAAGCGAAAGGCTTAGGATTCAGGGAATCTTCTGGTTCCAATCTAACATTTGGTATCTTGTAATTCGCAGGTCTGACATCAAACCACAACTTTTTTTTTTCCATCTGTACCCGATTGTTTAGGCCATAATTTTGTTCACTACCCGCCTTTAACAGGAAGGGAGACAACCTTTACAGTATAGGCGAAAATTACCGAAGCAATATTCAGGAACCGATTCTGAGCGAAGGCGTTTTAACCAATCACAACAGCGGTCATATAATTTTTTGGTTTTCTATTTACCTGATTGGCTCCGACCATTTGGCATGTTATCGATCTCACAGGATTGAATATCACAATATTCCAACATTTTCTTTTTTGTTTTCTTCAAGAAGAAGAAATCACTTATTGTGACAATTTCGGTTTTCATCGAGACCCATCATTAGACTGTGATATTGACCTAGGAGTAGAATTCACTTACTGTGATAATTTCGGTTCGCATTGAAAACCGAAACTTTCAGAACCGTCATCAGACTGTGACCATCACGAAAACATACCGATATAATTTTGACCCCCTTAAACCCCACTTTTATATAGTAAAACTAGGGTTTACAGGTGTATGCATTATTTTTTTTATTTCTGCTCAAAAACATAGATTGCGGGTACTCCTTAGAACCGCCTCGGCGAGGCGGTTCTAACGAGTACCCATAATCCATGTTTTGAGCAGAACTATGAAAAGTATCAGAAATTTTATATGAAAACTTTCAGGTTTTGGTAGTGAAATTTTCAATATATTTGAATAGGCTTGTTTTCGTGATGAGAGCCGAAACTGTTCCAATGTTTTCTCCTTGGATAAGACAAAAAAACATTGTTGGACTGACATTCTTTTCCTCGTTTCTTTCTATTACCTTGGGAAGGTTGTGATCCTTGATTATTGGATAATGGCTATATATATATATATATATATATATATATATATATATATATATATATATATATATATATATATATATATATATATATATATATATATATATATATATATATATATATATATGGTCATTTATTTAGAGTATCATGTTCTTCTATCATTCAACGCCGAACACAGAGCAAATTTAGCCAACGAATCCTTACAACTCTGGATATAATTCAGTAGACGTCAAATTGAAGCTATTTGTTTTGACATTCCATGCAATTATCACCACTGGAGACACTTTACGTGAAATATCAAAATCTATTATTGGGAAAAATAAGAAAAATATTCCAGTATGTCGTCTGCTGAAAATTTTACCCAGAGTGCTAAGCGTTAGATATGCATAATTAACCGTATATGTGTAGTGTACCATAAAAAGGGACCTTTACAAATAGTGTTGTCCTAGTAGATGAGACCTCACAGGTAGCGGCATCTGGTTAAGATCTATATTGTTTGCATTGAATAAGGTATTTTTATAAAAATGATAAAAAAACAACAAAAAAAAAAAAAAAAACAGAGCTCCCTTAAAGTTAAAATGGATTTTTTCCAGAGAGGGCGGTAGAGAAGTCCTTACATTACGAAAACACGCCTATTCAAATATATTGAAAAATTCACCTCCAAAAACTGAAAATTTTCAGATAAAAACTCTGATATTTTTCATATTTCTGCTCAAAAGATAGATTGTAGGTACTCGTTAGAACCGCCTCGACGAGGTGGTTCTAACGAGTACCCACAATCTATGATTTTTAGCAGAAATAAGAGCAATAATGTATACCCCTGTAAACCCCAGTTTTACTATATAAAAGTGGGATTTAAGGGGGTCAGAATTATATAGGCGTGTTTTCGTGATGAGATGGTGACAGGGCATTAAGGGGTTAAAGAATGATACGTTAGAAATCTTCAGAATTGCATATGCAAAGAGCAAATGCTTCGACCAGTCTGTGTGAACGCGTGACCTGATCAGAATCATTTCTGTTCCTCGATATGTTCTACAGTATCTTATAATCATTACGAAAACATGCATTTAAATATATTGAAAATTTTACAGCCAAAAACGGAAAATTTTCAAATTATAAAATTCTGATATTTTTCATATTTCTTCTCCAAACATAGATTGTGGGTACTTGTTAGAACCGCCTCGGCGAGGCCGTTCTAACGAGTATCTACAATCTGTGTTTTAGCAAAATAAGAAAAATAATGTATACCCCTTAACCCCCACTTTTATATAGTAAAACTGGGGTTTACAGGGGGTCAAAATTATATATGCGTGTTTTTGTGATGTTCTGAAAGCGCATAGCACATAGCGATGGCTGTGATCATTAAACGCGCATTTAGAAGCTCACCTTCTATGTCGACTGCCCGTTTATGTCATTCACATCACGAAAATATACCTATATAATTTCGACCCTCTTAAACCCCACTTTTATATAGTAAAACTGGGGTTTACAGGAGTATACATTATTTTTCTTATTTTGCTAAAAGGAGATTGTGGGTTCGTGTAAGAACCGCCTCGCCGAGGCAGTTCTAACGTGTACTCACAATAAATGTTTTAAGCAGCTATATGAAAAATATCAGAATTTTCAATGTATTTGCATTACGAAAACATGCCTTTTGAAATATACTGATAATTTTACCACCCAAAAATTAAAATTTTCAGATTAGAGTATGTTTTTGAGCAGAAGTAAGAAAATAACGTATACCCCTGTAAACCCCAGTTTTACTATATAAAAGTGGGGGTTAAGGGGGACACAATTGTATAGGCATGTTTTCGTGATGAATAGGCGTGTTTTCATAATGAGAACAGTTTTCTCATGCTAAGGTTCATTTCTGCCAATTAAAAAAGGTTACGTGATATATCACCATCAAAAGACACAAGAATATACTCGAAGTAAAACGCAAAAGACAGCCAATCGATTCGCCAATATATTGATTTGAGTCAGGTCACGGGAAAATGGTCTTGGGAGCATATGTGGACAGCACTGGCCCGATCAGGGCAGTCACTGTCCGATTACGGAATTATGGAATTCTGTAGACTATATCGATATACAGAAAATATTCTTATCAGATTGTGTAACCTTGCTGGCTGGTCTGGATCTTTACTGATCATATAACTCTGTACGAAAACACGCCTATTAAAATATATTGAAAATTTCACCACGAAAACCTGAAAGTTTTCAGATAAAAAAAATTTTGATATTTTTTTCATATTTCTGCTCGAAACATAGATCGAGTTGTTCTAACGAGTACCCACAATCTATGTTTTAGAGCAGAAATAAGAAAAAATAATGTATACCCCTGTAAACTCCAGTTTTACTATATAAAAAGTGAGGTTTAAGGGGGTCAAACTTATATAGGTATGTTTTCGTGATGGAAGAACCATTTTTTGATGGCGACGATCGATTTTTACGGAAATTAAACCCTTTACGTCTGCTTTTATTGACGTCAGTATAGGAACCGCCTTTTATGCTTAGCGTGCTGAGTAAAATTTTAGTAGGCGACATTTTGAAATAAGTTTCGTATTTTTTCCCCAGAAAATAGGTTTTGATATTTGTTACAAATTGTCTTCTTTGAAGACAATTTGCATGAAATGTTAAAACCCTTTTTTCTGGACTAATAAAAAAAAATAAAATGTCTGCTGCTGAATGTTTTACGTTAATATCAAATAAAGCTTATAACTTCTTAAATTTTGCACAGGAATTTACTCATAGAAATCCGAAATTTCTCCTATCTGCATACAAAAAGACGCATCAGTCTTTCAGTCAGTTGTCTTACTGTAGCTACTCTGTTTTGAACACACTAACTACATTGTAACCTGCATACAACGGCCACCCTTTACTAAGGCTTTAGAAATCACAAAACTTCTATTGTAGGGGTGACTGTTGTGGAGGTTAAATGTATAGCAAAACAGCATGTCAGGAAACGAGAAAAGTGGCTGTTATCGGGAGGTGGTTGTTGTGGAGATATGACTGTTCGTTTTTTTTTCGCTGTAAGTCCACGATCAAAATTGCACAAGAAAATTATTCTGGATATGAAAGCTGATCCGGAATTACACTGTTTACATATTGGATAATCATATTGGTTTGCTGTTATGAGAATCGATAGTCGTCAAGGGTACTAATTCTGACGAGAAAACATTTGTTACTCTTCTCATTAGGGGCTACTTGTTTACCTTCTCATTAGAGGCTACTCTTTAACTCTTCCGCGGCCAAATTTCAGACGATATTATTCGTCTTTTTTTTTTTTTTTTTTTTTTTTTTGTTGTTGTTTTAACAAACTATAACAAACTATTGCTTGGAAAGAAATTTATATGTAAAGTTGAAAGACTGAACGTCAAACATCGTAGATCCAGATGAGACGTCTCATCTGCATCTATGCTGTTTTGCAAAAGCCTATTATTATCCCCTTTGGCAGTGAAAGAATTAAGGAAAGAATTGCTCCTTTTGGAAGCAGCTTCTTTCCTTTAAGAGTAGCGCACACTTTTAAAAGATTTTAGACACCGTGGAAGCAACTTAAAAAGTGTATTTCTTAGCAAAATGGCGACAGTCTCTATCATTTGTAACAGTTTACTTGAAAAGGTCGAGCATTGAGATTATTACTTCTGTCCCCAGACATTGAATAAACAACCTTAATATACCTTGCGATTTGTTCAGTTCTAGATAAGAAAAGTATTCACCTATATATTTGCCTTATATTTCCAGGAAAACATATTTTGTGGGTATGCATTGGAATCGCCTCGATGAGTCGATTTCAGTGAGTACCCAGAACATATATTTTCATGAAGAATTTGTAAAATCTCAATATTCTATTAGGTTTCATGTACTGCGCTGTGCTCACACGGCTGGCTAAGATTGTAATTTCTGTCGATTAGCAAATTGTCTTTTTCATCAAGCAGAATTAAAGCTACCGTTTTTTACCAAAGTATTTTGACAGACAGGTCAGAGTAAACAGTTTAGACCCAGATCAGACGCCGCGTTCGCGGCGTCTGATCAGGGTCTACACTGTTTGCCACACATCCAGCATTTTTCTGATAGTTTATAAAAAAGTATAATGCCTTGTTTAGGTTTAATATGGTAAGGAGTTAAGATTCCAAGTTATCAGGGTTCATACGATATTGATGAGTTACATTCGATTTCTTACTTCCGACACTTGATTTATATTCTGGAAATAAAACGCAAGTCAAAGTACGACAGACAGGATAACCTGTAGGAACAGAACAGAATTAAACATTTTTCAGAATCAGATCTGCTTAAAGGACGAGTTACACTTTTCTATTGTGATATGCCCACTTTAAGGTCAAATTTGGAAAGTAAGCAAATCCAAAAAACAAATATTGCAAAACAACACCTTAATGTCTCTAGTTTAATCCCCTTGGTTTCTTTTATTGATTGGAAAGGTGTTTTTGTATTAATTTTGCGGTGACATACCTGCCCTTTCGATCACGTTTAACATTGAGTCTATGGCAAACTTTAATACCCTCGTGCAGCTCATGACATGATTCCATACATATCCATATTTGGAACCGGAAACAAATCCTTTTCATTTTATTAAGAAGAAAATTATACACCTTATAGTAGCAACAGAAAACCGGTTCCGAATATGGACGATACCGTAAAAAAACTTTTTCGGCATTTTAATACTATTGACCTTATGGGTATCAAAGTACTGAAGGGACTGCAAGATTGTATTTCGACATATGGACATAATAAAACGTCCATAATTGGCAAGTTTGCATCAGTGTACATTTGTAAGGGTACTTGAAATGCTGGAACCTGCTTCAAAACTAAAATTTAGTTGGGTGTAATCTCAAAAACGTGGATTTATGCTATATTATTCCCACCAGTTTTGTCTTACATAAGGTATCCAAGCTGGGATGTAGGAGGGATGATTGATGTGGATCTTGTATTGAAGGAATTAAGCAGGGCTGCCTATTTTCAGCCTTATTAATCCTTGCCATTTTATCCCCTCGCACATTGAAGTGGCAAGGGGATATAGGGTCTGTCCTGTACGAAAGTACGTACGCTATATAGCGTACGTACATAACGTACGTACTACGTACGTGTGTTTACCTTTTGTCATCACCCTAGCCCCTACATTTATTGATGGAGTTTAATACAACTTCACACAAATATTACTTCATATGTTCGGTATAATATCTTGAGCAAGTTTGACTTTCAGGGTGCTAGGATCAAGGTCAAGATCGTTGTGACTATTTTTTGAAGAAAAACAAACTTTGACATCACTCTAGTGCCTACATTTATCAATGGATTTTAATATAACTTCACACAAATGTTGGGTATGTAATATCTCGAGCAAGTTTAATTTTTAGGATGCTGAGCTCAAAGTCAAAGTAACTGTAGCTATTTTTAGAAAAAAAAAAAAAAAAAAAAAAAGAAAGAATTGTCATCGCTCTAGCCCCTGCATTGTTTAATGGATTTTGGTTTATCTTCACACAATTATTGGGTTCTCGAGCAAACGTCTCGAGCAAATTCAACTTTCAGCTTGCTGGGCTCAAGGTCAAGGCAACTATGGCTATTTTTAGAAAAAAAAAATCAACAACAACAACAAACCCTTGTCATCACTCTAGCCCCTGCATTTATCAATGGATCTTGATATATCTTTACACATTTGTGGGTATGATAATGTCTTGAGCAAGTTTGACTTTCAGGGTCCTGGGCTCAAGGTCGAGGTTGACATGACTGAAATATTTTCTATCATGTGAGATCTAAACCCTTCCAACCTGAAAATCTGAATGTTTACAATACTGTACCTTAAAGTAATTTATTCAGCAGGACAAGGGTTAACAATGCAAAAAAATTGATGTTCCTATTTGCTTTCCTGCACGCTAGAGCCAGTCCCCTTCTGAAAAGGGGTCAACTCTTAAAGGAAAGAATTCACGCCCGACGGTGCCAAGTTCTTTCCATTTAGAGAAGACCTCTTTTAGGACGGGAGGCTACAATAGTTTTATAGAGTTGCCTTTCCTAATGCTGAAAATGTATCCCAACCCCTTAAAGATTATTACAGTAAACCTTGATCTAACATCTCTTGTAATGAGTAATTTGGTCTTTGGCAACAATGTTTGTTCGCCAATCATTTTGTGTACGACCTATATACGATGTATGCAAATTATAACGACACATTACGAAAACACGCCTATTCAAATATACTGAAATTTTTACCACCAAAAAATAAAAATTTTCAGATAAAAAATTCTGATATTTTTCAAATTTCTGCTCAAAACATAGATTGTGGGTACTCGTTAGAACCGATGAGTACCCACAATCTATGTTTTGAGCAGGAATAAGAAAAATAATGTATACCCCTGAAAACCCCAGTTTTACTATATAAAAGTGGGGTTTAAGGGGGTCAAAATTATATAGGCGTGTTTTCGTGATGATACCCCAGTGTGGGAATATGACCACCCTGATCAACGTCTGTGTTGTTTAATAATTCAAACTCAAAAGGTATTGTTTGTTTGTGTTGAGGTTTTACGGCCCAGTCAACCCAATGGGGTCATGTAGAGCGCGGTCAGTTTACTAAAATAAAAGGAATAAGAGAAAAGTCCAGGGAGCACCACAATCACAAACCGCAGTCCTTCCCAGACACCAAGAGGAAGAGGAAACAGACAAAACCAAACAAGCACAAATCGAACAAACGTACGAAAAGTACCAAGATTAGCTTTCTCTTTACTAAGCGAGGTAGTCCCAATGCTAAAAGGACTGAAAAACACAAGAACAAAATAACACAAGGCAAGACATAAAAAGTGGACAGGCTTAGTCCTCTATGCAGTTAACCAGTATTGTGCACATTCTTTCGCCAGAAACTGACAACTGCCCTTCTTGAATCAGCGGAAGGGAGAGAATGACCGTAGAAAATATTCCATGATCAATCTCCACGAAATAATGATGCCCCGGCCCGGCGGGGGTCGAACCCGCAACCTCCTGATCTTCAGTCAGACGCGGATCCAACTGAGCCACCGAGGCCAGCAAACTCAACATACATAGCCTCGGACTAAATTAGTATAATTTGATTGATCAGGAGCAAATTTAAATGACATTTACACTGCGATAAATCCACTTAGCAATGTTGGAACAAAGTTCTTTGCGTAGGTTTCTAACATGAAATGCTTTACTCACATTTTGGACGTCATCATGACCGAGCTGGAGTTATATGAAATGACTTTTAGTTTGTTTTCTTTTATCTGTATAAAATGCGGTCGCATCGCTCATAAACTTAATATTAAGCAGCGCCCAGTTGTTCAAAACTAACGATGTCGTTAGTTAACGTATCGTTAAAACTTGGATCATTAAATATGGCATATAAGCTAATATTTTTTGCTGAAAAAATGTGAGTAGCTACTCACATTTTTTTTTCAGCAAAAATACTTATGAATTAGATTTTGTACTTAGCAGAACAGTTAACATTTTGATCACTAACGAGCTCGTTAAGCTAACGAAACTTTGAACCACTGGGCCCTGGACGTTATTGAGTTTGTGAGTGATACGCAGGCATTTACACATCGATAAAATCCACAATAATCGAATTAATTCCTGTAATAAATTCATGCATTAACAAGCTCTAGTTATTGTGTAGGTGAACAGTGAAGTGTGGAACGCTATATGTAATCATAAAGAATCGCTCATATTCACTTTGGCAATGATGTAACGATGACCATCTGAGATCAGTTATATTTTTCTTCACCACTTGTTAATGGAACAATTGAATCAACAAGAAAGGCATCGCCGAACATCATACTATCTAGAAAAGAGATTTACATTTACAAATCTATTTCAGGGGAATCGACCCGCTTTCATGGATGATAACTCTGTCAAAATTGTTTTTCTTCCGAGTTTACTCCGTGTGGGAGCAAAATCTTCCCTTTTAGGGCTGATCCCTTTCCATAAGGGACATGGTGTGCAGGAAAGCAGAAAGGAAGTCACAAAAGTACGAGTATATAATAAAAGCTATCCCTTGTACATAACGGCGGAAAACCTATCAAATATACATATATTGCGGTTATTCATTAGAAGCTCCTCCTCACAGCTTCATGAACGTTAAGTTAGCATCTGGTTCACGGTTCATTATTCACGGTTCAGGATTCAGCGTATGGTTCAGTATTCAGGATATTATTCAAAATACGAGCTGCAGCGTCTGGTTCAGGATTCAGCGTATTATTCAAAATACGAGCTGCAGCGTCTGGTTCATTATTCAGGGTATTTTTCAAAACACGACCTGCAGCGTCTGGTTCAGGATTCAGCGTATTATTCAAAATACGAGCAGCAGCGTCTGGTTCAGGATTCAGCGTATTATTCAAAATACGAGCTGCAGCGTCTGGTTCATTATTCAGGGTATTTTTCAAAATACGACCTGCAGCGTCTGGTTCAGGATTCAGCGTATTATTCAAAATACGAGCTGCAGCGTCTGGTTCAGGATTCAGCGTATTATTCAAAATACGAGCTGCAGCGTCTGGTTCAGGATTCAGCGTATTATTCAAAATACGAGCTGCAGCATCTGGTTCAGGATTCAGCGTATTATTCAAAATACGAGCTGCAGCGTCTGGTTCATTATTCAGGGTATTTTTCAAAACACGACCTGCAGCGTCTGGTTCAGGATTCAGCGTATTATTCAAAATACGAGCTGCAGCGTCTGGTTCAGGATTCAGCGTATTATTCAAAATACAAGCTGCAGCGTCTGGTTTATTATTCAGGGTATTATTCAAAACACGACCTGCAGCGTCTGGTTCAGGATCCAGCGTATTATTCAAAATACGAGCTGCAGCGTCTGGTTCAGGATTCAGCGTATTATTCAAAATACAAGCAGCAGCGTCTGGTTCAGGATTCAGCGTATTATTCAAAATACGAGCTGCAGCGTCTGGTTTATTATTCAGGGTATTATTCAAAACACGACCTGCAGCGTCTGGTTCAGGATTCAGCGTATTATTCAAAATATGAGCTGCAGCGTCTGGTTCATTATTGAGGGTATTTTTCAAAATACGACCTGCACCGTCTGGTTCAGGATTCAGCGTATTATTCAAAATACGACCTGCAGCGTCTGGTTAAGGATTCAGCGTATTATTCAAAATACGAGCTGCAGCGTCTGGTTCAGGATTCAGGGTATTTTTCAAAACACGACCTGCAGCGTCTGGTTCATTATCCAGCGTATTATTCAAAATACGAGCTGCAGCGTCTGGTTCATTATTCAGGGTATTTTTCAAAACACGACCTGCAGCGTCTGGTTCATTATTTAGGGTATTATTCAAAATACGAGCTGCAGCGTCTGGTTCAGGATTCAGCGTATTATTCAAAATATGAGCTGCAGCGTCTGGTTCATTATTCAGGGTATTACTCAAAACACGACCTGCAGCGTGTGGTTCAGGATTCAGCGTATTATTCAAACTACGAGCTGCAGCGTCTGGTTCAGGATTCAGCGTATTATTCAAAATACGAGCTGCAGCGTCTGGTTTTTTATTCAGGGTATTATTCAAAACACGACCTGCAGCGTCTGATTCAGGATTCAGCGTATTATTCAAAATACGAGCTGCAGCGTCTGGTTCATTATTGAGGGTATTTTTCAAAATACGACCTGCAACGTCTGGTTCAGGATTCAGCGTATTATTCAAAATACGAGCTGCAGCGTCTCGTTCAGGATTCAGCGTATTATTCAAAATACGAGCTGCAGCGTCTGGTTCATGATTCAGCGTATTATTCAAAATACGAGCTGCAGCGTCTGGTTCATTATTCAGGGTATTTTTCAAAACACGACCTGCAGCGTCTGGTTCAGGATTCAGCGTATTATTCAAAATACGAGCTGCAGCATCTGGTTCAGGATTCAGCGTATTATTCAAAATACAAGCTGCAGCGTCTGGTTTATTATTCAGGGTATTATTCAAAACACGACCATCAGCGTCTGGTTCAGGATTCAGCGTATTATTCAAAATACGAGCTGCAGCGTCTGGTTCATTATTGAGGGTATATTTCAAAACACGACCTGCAGCGTCTGGTTCAGGATTCAGCGTATTACTCAAAATACGACCTGCAGGGTCTGGTTCAGGATTCAGCGTATTATTCAAAATACGAGCTGCAGCATCTGGTTCAGGATTCAGCGTATTATTCAAAATACAAGCTGCAGCGTCTGGTTTATTATTCAGGGTATTTTTCAAAACACGAATGCAGCGTCTGGTTCAGGATACAGCGTATTATTCAAAATACGAGCTGCAGCGTCTGCTTCAGGATTCAGCGTATTATTCAAAATACGAGCTGCAGCGTCTGGTTCATTATTCACGGTATTTTTCAAAATACGACCTGCAGCGTCTGGTTCAGGATTCAGCGTATTATTCAAAATACGAGCTGCAGCGTATGGTTTAGGATTCAGCGTATTATTCAAAATACGAGCTGCAGCGTCTGGTTCAGGATTCAGCGTATTATTCAAAATACGAGCTGCAGCGTCTGGTTTATTATTCAGGGTATTATTCAAAACACGACCTGCAGCGTCTGGTTCAGGATTCAGCGTATTATTCAAAATACGAGCTGCAGCGTCTGGTTCATTATTGAGCTTATTTTTCAAAACACGACCTGCAGCGTCTGGTTCAGGATTCAGCGTATTATTCAAAATACGACCTGCAGCGTCTGGTTCAGGATTCAGCGTATTATTCAGAATACGACCTGCAGCGTCTGGTTCAGGATTCAGGGTATTATTCAAAATACGAACTGCAGCGTCTGGTTCATTATTGAGGGTATTTTTCAAAACACGACCTGTAGCGTCTGGTTCAGGATTCAGCGTATTATTCGAAATACGAGCTGCAGCATCTGGTTCAGGATTCAGCGTATTATTCATAATACAAGCTGCAGCGTATGGTTTAGGATTCAGCGTATTATTCAAAATACGAGCTGCAGCGTCTGGTTCAGGATTCAGCGTATTATTCAAAATACGAGCTGC
Source organism: Anodontia alba (assembly GCA_964016985.1). Taxonomy (NCBI): domain Eukaryota; kingdom Metazoa; phylum Mollusca; class Bivalvia; order Lucinida; family Lucinidae; genus Anodontia; species Anodontia alba. The sequence goes on along the minus strand of OZ024825.1, from coordinate 103,241,113 downwards.
AGCGTCTGGTTTATTATTCAGGGTATTATTCAAAACACGACCTGCAGCGTCTGGTTCAGGATTCAGCGTATTATTCAAAATACGAGCTGCAGCGTCTGGTTCATTATTGAGCTTATTTTTCAAAACACGACCTGCAGCGTCTGGTTCAGGATTCAGCGTATTATTCAAAATACGAGCTGCAGCGTCTGGTTCAGGATTCAGCGTATTATTCAAAATACGAGCTGCAGCGTCTGGTTCAGGATTCAGCGTATTATTCAAAATACGAGCTGCAGCGTCTGGTTCATTATTCAGGGTATTTTTCAAAACACGTCCTGCAGCGTCTGGTTCAGGATTCAGCGTATTATTCAAAATACGAGCTGCAGCATCTGCTTCATTATTTAGGGTATTTTTTCAAAACACGACCTGCAGCGTCTGGTTCAGGATTCAGGGTATTATTCAAAATACGACCTGCAGCGTCTGGTTCAGGATTCAGCGTATTATTCAAAATACGAGCTGCAGCGTCTGGTTCAGGGTTCAGCGTATTATTCAAAATACGAGCTGCAGCGTCTGGTTCATTATTCAGGGTATTTTTCAAAACACGACCTGCAGCGTCTGGTTCAGGATTCAGCGTATTATTCAAAATACGAGCTGCAGCATCTGGTTCATTATTCAGAGTATTATTCAAAAATGGTCAGGATATTATTCAGCGTATGGTTCAGTATTTAGGGTATAATTGAAAATACGACCTGCAGCGTCTGGTTCAGGATTCAGGTTATTATTCAAAATACGAACTGCAGCGTCTGGTTCTTTATTCAGGGTATTATTCAAAATCGACCTGCAGCGTCTGGTTCTGGATTCAGCGTATTATTCAAAATACGAGCTGCAGCGTCTGGTTCAGAATTCAGCGTATTATTCAAAATACGAGCTGCAGCGTCTGGTTCATTATTCAAGGTATTTTTCAAAACACGACCTGCAGCGTCTGGTTCATTATCCAGGGTATTATTCAAAATACGAGCTGCAGCGTCTGGTTCAGGATTCAGCGTATTATTCAAAATGCGAGCTGCAGCGTCTGGTTCATTATTCAGGGTATTTTTTCAAAACACGACCTGCAGCGTCTGGTTCAGGATTCAGCGTATTATTCAAAATACGAGCTGCAGCATCTGGTTCATTATTCAGGGTATTATTCAAAAATGGTCAGGATATTATTCAGCGTATGGTTCAGTATTCAGGGTATTATTGAAAATACGACCTGCAGCGTCTGGTTCAGGATTCAGGGTATTATTCAAAATACGAACTGCAGCGTCTGGTTCATTATTGAGGGTATTTTTCAAAACACGACCTGTAGCGTCTGGTTCAGGATTCAGCGTATTATTCGAAATACGAGCTGCAGCATCTGGTTCAGGATTCAGCGTATTATTCATAATACAAGCTGCAGCGTCTGGTTCAGGATTCAGCGTATTATTCAAAATACGAGCTGCAGCGTCTGGTTCAGGATTCAGTGTATTATTCAAAATACGAGCTGCAGCGTCTGGTTCATTATTCAGGGTATTTTTCAAAACACGACCTGCAGCGTCTGGTTCAGGATTCAGCGTATTATTCAAAATACGAGCTGCAGCGTCTGGTTCAGGATTCAGCGTATTATTCAAAATACGAGCTGCAGCGTGTGGTTCATTATTCAGGGTATTTTTCAAAACACGACCTGCAGCGTCTGGTTCATTATTCAGGGTATTTTTCAAAACACGACCTGCAGCGTCTGGTTCAGGATTCAGCGTATTATTCAAAATACGAGGTGCAGCGTCTGGTTCAGGATCCACCGTATTATTCAAAATACGAGCTGCAGCATCTGGTTCAGGATTCAGCGTATTATTCAAAATACGAGCTGCAGCGTCTGGTTGATTATTCAGGGTATTTTTCAAAACACGACCTGCAGCGTCTGGTTCAGGATTCAACGTATTATTGAAAATACGATCTGCAGCGTCTGTTTCATTATTTGAGGGTATTGATCAAAAGTGGCCAGGGTATTATTCAGCGTATGGTTCAGGATATATCTAGGGTTTGTGTAGCCCCAACCGAAGGGCAATGCAGGATGAGTGTTTTGGCTGGGGCTAACGTGAGATGGTGTATCTAAGACTTGCGACTTTTGGGGTTGCCGTTACTTCTAATGTTTTGTACCTAGGTTTAGGGTTAGTGTAAGTGATAGGTAAAGGTTGCGGTTAGCTTAGGGTTTGCGGTTAATTCTGATGTCTTGTAGCTAGGGTTAAGGTTAGCGTAAACCTAGGGTTAGGGTAGTCCTAACCCTAGGGCTATAAGGATGAGTGTTTGGGGGCTGGGGGCTAGCGTGAGATGGTGTGACTGCGGTTAGTTTTGGGTATTGCGGTTAATTCTAATGTTTCGTAGCTATGGTTAGTGATAGTGATGGGTTAGGGTTAGTGTTTAGGGCTAAGGTAGTAAGGGTTTGACAGGTTTAGTGTAAGGGGCTGGGGCTAGGGTTGGTGGCTGCCGCTGAAGGGTTCGGCTAGTTTTGGGGGTTGCGTTTAATTCTGATGCCTCAGACAATGACGACCTCGTCATAAAACTTTAACCAGTGGGTTGGGGCTCGACGATATCTCTTTGGGTTGGCCGCCGTGGTTCAACTATTGGTTTTCATTTACTCTGGCATACAGTAGAATTAGCCATGCGTACTCGGCTTTGTTTATTATAGCGATTAATTTGACTTTTATGTTTTCGCTTTGATGCATGGACTGAGTTGGGAGCCTTTATGCGAACCGAATTTTTATGTATTTCTGTACTAAGAGTAGCATCGGGACCCAGGGTGAAGTTGGCTAGCTGTAAAAGTGCTTTAACCCCCCCCCCCCCCCCCGGTGGTTTGCTCTACCGACCGTTCTAAGGCGGTGGTCCCGGTGTTAGTCTTACTCTTTGTTGCTTTGTGGTTTATTCTACAAGGCGATTTGTTGTATGTCTTTCCGTCTGTCATTTTGTTCTTGTGTTTTTCAGTCCATTTAGTTTGCGATTACCTCGCTTGGGGAAGAGAGAGCTAAACTTAGTGCTTTTCGTACGTTTGTTCGGTTTGTGCTTATTTAGATTTGTCGGTTTCCTATTTCCTCTTGGGGTCTGGGAAGGGCTGCGGTTTGTGATTGTGGCCCTCCCTGGACTTTTCTCTTACCTTTTTTGGGGATAGGGTTAGGGTAGCCCCAACCCCAGGTCCTATGTAGGATGAGTCTTTGGGGCTGGGGCTAGGATGAGAGGATGCGACTGAGACTTGCTGTTAGTTTGAGGATTGTGGTTACTTCTGATGTCTTCTAGCTAGTGTTAGTGTTACCCTAGGGTTAGGGAAGCCCCAATCCTAGGGCTTGCAGGGTGTGTGTTTAGGGCTAAGGCTACGGTGAGTGTGTGTCTCTTGGGGTTAGTTTTGGGGTTGCAGTTAATTCTAATGTTTTGCAGCTAGGGTTAGTGTAAGTGTTAGTGATAGGTTAAGGTTAGGGTTTCGGGTTAGGGCAAGGGTAGTAGTGGCTTGACAGGGTTAGTGTTAGGGGCTGGGGCTAGGGTTGGAGGCTACCACTAAAGGTTGCGGTTAGTTTTGAGGTTGTGGTTAATTCTGATGCCTTGCAGCTAGGGTTAGGGTTACCCTAGAGTTAGGGTAGTCCCAACACTGTGGATATGCAGGGAGAGTCTTTGCTGCTGGGGCTAGGGCAAGAGGGTGTGTCTGAGACGCGGTTAGTTTTGGGATTGTGGTTTACTCTAATGTTTCATACCTAGGGCTGGGGTTAGGGTAAGGGTAAGGGGTTAGAGCTAGGGTAGTAAGGGCTTGACAGGGTGAGTGTTAGGGCTGGGGCTAGGTTTGGAGGCTTTAGGTTGCGGTTAGTTTGGGGGTCGCGGTTAATTCTGATGTCTTTTAACTAGGGTTGGGATTAGGATAAACCTAGGGTTAGGGTAGCTCCAACCCAGGGGCTATGCAGGGTGAGTGTTTGGGGCCGGGGCTAGGTTGAGAGCGTGTGTCTAAGACTTGCGGTTAGTTTTGGGGTTGCGGTTAATTCTAATGTTTTGTACCTAGGGTTAGAGTTAGTGATAGGTTAGGGTTAGGGTTAGGGTTAGTGCTAGGGTAGTAGGGGCTTGTCAGTGGTATGGGGCTGGGGTTAGGGTTGGAGGCTGCTGCTAAAGGTTGCGGTTAGTTTAGGGGCTGCGGTTTATTCTGACGTCTTCTAGGATGGGTTAAGGTCAAGGTAACCCTAGGGTTAGGTAGCCCCAACCTTGGGGCTATGCAGGGTGTGTTTGGGGTTGGGGCTGGAGTGTGAGTGTGTGTTTAAGACTTCCGGTTGGTTTTGGCGTTGTGGTTAATTCCAATATTTTGTAGCTATGGTTAGGGTTAGGGCTGGGCAGGGTGAGTGTTTTGGACTGGGACCAGGGTTAGAGGCTGTGGTTATGAGTTGCAGTTAGTTTAATGGTTGTGGTTTATTTTAAATGGGTTAGAGCTAGGGTTAGGGTTAGGGGTTAGATCTGGGATTAGTAGGAGCTGGATAGGGGTAGTGTTAGATGCTGGGGCTAGGGTTAGCGTCTTTGGCTGAGCCTTGCGGTTAGTTTTGGGGTTGCGGTTAATTCCAATGTTTTGTAGCTAGGGTTAGGGTTAGGGCTGGGCAGGGTTAGTGTTTTGGGCCGTGTTTTGGGCTGGGGCTAGGGTTAGATGCTGTTGCAGTTTTGCGGTTAGTTTAGGGCTTGCGATTAATTCTAATGATTTTCAGCTATGGTTAGGGTTAGTGATAGAGTAGGGTTAGGGTTAAGTGTTAGGGCTGGGGTGAGTAGGGGCTGGACATGGGTAGTGTTAGAGGCTGGAGCTAGGGTTAGGTGCTTCTGTTGAGCATTGCGGTTATTTCTGGTGTTGCGGTTAATTGCAGTGTTTTTAGCTAGGGTTAGGGTTAGTCTGGGCATGGTGATGATTTTGGGCTGGGGCCAGGGTGACTAAGCGTTGCGGTTAGTTTGGGGGTTGCGGTTAATTCTAATGATTTTTACCTAGGGTTAGGGCTACTGATAGGTTAGGGTTAGGATTAGGTGTTTGGGCTGAGGTAAGTAGGGCTGGACAGTAGTGTTAGAGGCTGGGGCTAGTGTTAGGGGTTAATGTTAGAGGCGGTGGCTATGAGTTGCGGTTAGTTTAGAGGTTGCGTGAATTATAATGATTTTCACCTAGGGTTATGGTTAGGGTTAGCGATAGGTTACGGTTAGCTTTAGGGGTTAGGGCTGGGGTGAGTAGGGGCTGGACAGGGGTAGAGGCTGGGGCTAGGGCTAACGGCTTAGGCTGAGCCTTGGGGTTAATTCTAGGGTTGTGGTTAATTGCAGTGTTTTGTAGCTAGGGTTAGGGTTCGGCAGGGTGAGGGTTTTGGGCTGGGGCCAGGGTTAGAGGCCGTGGCTAAGTATTGCGGTTAGTTTAGGGATTGCGGTTAATTCTAATGATTTTCAGCTAGGGTTAGGGTTAGTGATAAAGTTAGGGGATAGGGGTGTGGTGAGTAGGGACTGGACAGGGATTAGGGTTAGGGTTAGGGTTAGGTAAGGGTTTTTTTCTTGGCTGTTCGCAGTAAGGAATTTTTCCCTATTCTGGATCTCGATGTCAGCGACCAGGTTCATTCAAGTTGATTGGATGCATCTCCAAGGGAGCCCACGTGAGCCAACTTTGGCGAGAAAGTAATTACCTCTCTTCTCATACAGGGCTACTCTAAATGGAAGGAACATATTTTCTGATCAGAATAGCCCCATTTTGAAGAGGGATTTATAAACCAGGAAAGGATCTGTTCCGCTGGAATGGTCTCCCTTTGAAAGGGAAGTGAGTGTTGAGATGTATCTCTGTTCACCGTAACCTTTTCATCGCTGCAGATCAAAACAGATACTGTGCAAACAGTGTCGATCCAGATGAGAAAATAAAAAGCATTTTTTATTGCTGTTTAAGTGCAAAAAGGTATAAGGTTAAAATATCATTTTAACCTTCCTTTACCACTCTCTCTGGACTAATTTTAGCAGATGATAAATTGAGGACATATTTCTGATTTTTCAGAGAAACCAGATTTGGTATTCCATGCAAATTTTCTGGACACAATTTGCATGAAATGCCAAAACCAATTTTCTGGTGAATATAAGAAAATATTTCAAAACTTCATCTGAATTTTTTTCTTAGCATGCTAAGCGTTGAAGTTAAACTACTCGACTGCAACCTATTTGGTAGACAATGGCAGCTATTTATTGAAATCCATTCAGGTTGCAACTTCAGGACACTGACACAACCATGGAAACCAGGACAGAACAAGATCTATGCAGCAGTGATATTATCATAGATTATCTAATATTTGGACAGAAAAAAGAATTGTTAACCCTTGAGGTACTATCAGAATTGTTCTTTTTATTTCTTGATATTTCATGTAAATTGTCTGCTTAATAGAGGATTTACATGTAGTGTTGAGCCTTGTTTTCTCCTCACAAAAATCTTAGAATGTCATCTGTAGCCATTGTGACAGGCTTTGCTACTGTAAGGAGGTTACCAATTTTGCCAAGGTAGGCAATTTCTCATAATTGCTTATCTTCCGTTACAGTATTTGTAACTTCCTGACATCAATAATTTTAAGTAAAGCTTGTGTCCCATACTTTTTTTTCAGTCCGAACTTATGGTTATCTAGCCTTTACCACTCTATAGGCAAATTCAGCAGATGACAAATTGATGATATTTTTATTTTTACCTGAAAACAAAATGAAGAGTAAATTAAGATGCCATACCCTTTTCAAATTTTCAGCCAATCAGATTACTTTATCCAGATTGTTCGTCCATCTGTCTGGTTTTACGTATGCCTGTTATGTACACCACAATAGTTTGCGGTTTGTCAAAAGAAATATATATATAAACCATCATAAGTTCTTATTTTACTTAGATCCTTAGTATTTCCATGGTTGGCAGACTCCACTAGCTGTCAAACAAGAGCAATATAAGCGTAGCTGTACCAAATTTAGTGACACAGAGGCCCAAAAGTTTGTAACCGAAAATCATGATTGGTAAGACCCGGCAAGCGAAGCACATCCCCCTTCGAGCATACATCAATCTACGTAAATCATGAGAAAGTCCAACCGCAGACATCAGGTAAGAGACGCCTACTGATCGATTAAAGAGCGTCCCCCACCGTGCCACCTCAGCCAGCATGGCCCACGCATAACGGCAATCCCGGGCATCAGCAAGGAGAGTGTCCCAGGCAGCGAGACCTGCAACATGTAAACTCAACCCCCAAAAAATGGCGAACAAATCCGCTAAGATACACGTCACTATGACAAATCAAGCTTAGTTTTAGAAGAATTTAGAATGTGTACTACTGCAAATGTTAAGGTATAATACAGTAATTTAATTCAGTACTTACCTACTGACGTTAACACCGCAGTATCAACATCAGCACTTAGGAACTGATTCTGAGCAGATGATATCCTAGGGGACGAAGGAAACATCCACCAGCAGAGATACCGACACAGTGGTTTGCAATATAAGCGCAACTATACCATGTTTAGTGACACTGAGGCTTTCTGTTATTAAAACGTCGTCAGTGTATCTAAACCTCAAAAGTGTGAAACCGAAACAGCTGATTGGCAAAACCCGGCAAGCGAAGCACATCCCTCTCAGAGCACACATCAACCGACGTAGATCAAGAGACAGGGAGCAAACAGTTCGAGGAAATGAGGAACTAAGTCTATAATATGGTATCGTGAAAGGACGACTTGCATAAAATTATATTAACTGAATAATTATGTGATTATGTTTGCAGCTTAAAGTGAATACTGAAACACTGACTGAACTCTGAACTTTATCCCAAACCACGAACCAAATCTTGAACTGATTAATTAAGAATCCAGCCCCGTAGACTGAATCAAGAACTACACTAAATTTAGAATCTTGTAGTGTTTCCTTAATCATGGACTGAACTCTGGTTTTGTTCAGTTTGAATCCTAATTTCAACCATGCATCGTGAACTCAAACTTGAACTGGCATATATTGAAATCCGGAACTAAATTTTGAACCTTTGATTTAGTCCTGAGTCAATAAAAAATATCGGAAATCGTTACGTTTGATTTGTTTTCAAAGTTCATATATCGAGCACGGATTTTCAACACTTTATCAAGCTACGCTTATAAAAACATAAGCGTCGGCAAAAATGGCTTTTACAGATGCACCAATTACGGATGCATTATCACTATAAATTTTACAACAATACTTATCGCTGATGCATATACCCATAACTAAACCTATACCTATATACGAAGGTAATTCAAGAATTAATGGCGATTGCCAAATAAAACAGAACATGTAGCATAAACATCAGTTTTAACTGCGTACGCTGAAACCTTAAACATGTTAGCATACTGAATACTGAACCAGACACTGAATAATACCCTAGCCAATTTTCAATAATCCAGACGCTGAATAATACCCTGGAATATTTTTTGAATAATACCCTGAGTCCTGAACCAGGCGCTGAATAATACGCTGGTCGTATTTTGAGTAATTCCCTGAATAATACGCCGAATATCGAACTAGACGCTGAAGAATACCCTGCACATTTTATAATAATACCCTGAATCCTGAACCAGACGCTGCAGGTCGTATTTTCAATTATACCCTGAATACTGAACCATACGCTGAATAATATCCTGACCATATTTTAATAATACCCTGAATAATAAAACCAGATTCTGCAGCTCGTATATTGAATAATACGCTGAATCCTGAACCAGACGCTGCAGGTCGTGTTTTGAAAAATACCCTGAATAATGAACCAGACGCTGCAGCTCGTATTTTGAATAAAACGCTGAATCCTGAACCAGACGCTGCAGGTCGTGTTTTGAATAATACCCTGAATAATGAACCAGACGCTGCAGTTCGTATTTTGAATAATACCCTGAATCCTGATCCAGACGCTGCAGGTCGTATTTTCAATAATACCCTGAATACTGAACCATACGCTGAATAATATCCTGACCATTTTTGAATAATACCCTGAATAATGAACCAGATGCTGCAGCACGTATTTTGAATAATACGCTGAATCCTGAACCAGACGCCGCAGGTCGTGTTTTGAATAATACCCTGAATCATGAACCATACGCTGAATAATACACTGGCCTCTTTTAAAAAATACCCTGAATGATGAACCAGACGCTGCAGTTCATATTTTGAATAATACGCTGAATCCTGAACCAGACGCTGCAGGTCGTATTTTCAATAATACCCTGAATACTGAACCATACGCTGAATAATATCCTGACCATTTTTTTAATAATACCCTGAATAATGAACCAGATGCTGCAGCTCGTATTTTGAATAATACGCTGAATCCTGAACCAGACGCTGCAGGTCGTGTTTTGAAAAATACCCTGAATAATGAACCGGACGCTGCAGCTCGTATTTTGAATAATACGCTGAATCCTGAACCAGACGCTGCAGGTCGTGTTTAGAAAAATACCCTGAATTATGAACCAGACGCTGCAGCTCGTATTTTGAATAATACGCTGAATCCTGAACCAGACGCTGCAGGTCGTGTTTTGAATAATACCCTGAATAATGAACCAGACGCTGCAGTTCGTATTTTGAATAATACCCTGAATCCTGAACCAGACGCTGCAGGTCGTATTTTCAATAATACCCTGAATACTGAACCATACGCTGAATAATATCACGACCATTTTTTGAATAATACCCTGAACAATGAACCAGATGCTGCAGCTCGTATTTTGAATAATACGCTGAATCCTGAACCAGACGCTGCAGGTCGTGTTTTGAATAATATGCTGAATCCTGAACCAGACGCTGCAGCTCGTGTTTCGAATAATACCCTGAATAATGAACCAGACGCTGCAGTTCGTATTTTGAATAATACCCAGAATCCTGAACCAGACGCTGCAGGTCGTATTTTCAATAATACCCAGAATACTGAACCATACGCTGAATAATATCCCGACCATTTTTTGAATAATACCCTGAACAATGAACCAGATGCTGCAGCTCGTATTTTGAATAATACGCTGAATCCTGAACCAGACGCTGCAGGTCGTGTTTTGAATAATACGCTGAATCCTGAACCAGACGCTGCAGGTCGTGTTTTGAATAATAATACCCTGAATAATGAACCAGACGCTGCAGTTCGTATTTTGAATAATACCCAGAATCCTGAACCAGACGTTGCAGGTCGTATTTTCAATAATACCCAGAATACTGAACCATACGCTGAATAATATCCCGACCATTTTTTGAATAATACCCTGCACAATGAACCAGATGCTGCAGCTCGTATTTTGAATAATACGCTGAATCCTGAACCAGACGCTGCAGCTCGTATTTTGAATAATACGCTGTATCCTGAACCAGACGCTGCAGGTCGTGTTTTGAAAAATACCCTGAATAATGAACCAGACGCTGCAGCTCGCATTTTGAATGATACGCTGAATCCTGAACCAGACGCTGTAGCTCGTATTTTGAATAAAACGCTGAATCCTGAACCAGACGCTGCAGCTCGTATTTTGAATAATACGCTGAATCCTGAACCAGACGCTGCAGGTCGTATTTTGAAAAATACCCTCAATAATGAACCAGACGCTGCAGCTCGTATTTTGAATAATACGCTGAATCCTGAACCAGACGCTGCAGGTCGTGTTTTGAATAATACCCTGAATAATAAACCAGACGCTGCAGCTCGTATTTTCATTAATACGCTGAATCCTGAACCAGACGCTGCAGCTCGTATTTTGAATAATACGCTGAATCCGGAACCAGACGCTGCAGCTCGTATTTTGAATAATACGCTGAATCCTGAACCAGACGCTGCAGCTCATATTTTGAATAATACGCTGAATCCTGAACCAGACGCTGCAGGTCGTGTTTTGAAAAATACCCTGAATAATGAACCAGACGCTGCAGCTCGTATTTTGAATAATACGCTGAATCCTGAACCAGACGCTGCAGCTCGTATTTTGAATAATACCCTGAATAATGAACCAGACGCTGCAGGTCGTGTTTTGAAATATACCCTCAATAATGAACCAGACGCTGCAGCTTGTATTTTGAATAATACGCTGAATCCTGAACCAGATGCTGCAGATCGTATTTTGAATAATACGCTGAATCCTGAACCAGACGCTGCAGGTCGTATTTTGAAAAATACCCTCAATAATGAACCAGACGCTGCAGCTCGTATTTTGAATAATACGCTGAATCCTGAACCAGACGCTGCAGGTCGTGTTTTGAATAATACCCTGAATAATAAACCAGACGCTGCAGCTCGTATTTTCAATAATACGCTGAATCCTGAACCAGACGCTGCAGCTCGTATTTTGAATAATACGCTGAATCCGGAACCAGACGCTGCAGCTCGTATTTTGAATAATACGCTGAATCCTGAACCAGACGCTGCAGCTCGTATTTTGAATAATACGCTGAATCCTGAACCAGACGCTGCAGGTCGTGTTTTGAAAAATACCCTGAATAATGAACCAGACGCTGCAGCTCGTATTTTGAATAAAACGCTGAATCCTGAACCAGACGCTGCAGCTCGTATTTTGAATAATACCCTGAATAATGAACCAGACGCTGCAGGTCGTGTTTTGAAATATACCCTGATTAATGAACCAGACGCTGCAGGTGGTATTTTGAATAATACGCTGAATCCTGAACCAGACGCTGCAGGTCGTGTTTTGAATAATACCCTGAATAATAAACCAGACGCTGCAGCTTGTATTTTGAATAATACGCTGAATCCTGAACCAGATGCTGCAGCTCGTATTTTGAATAATACGCTGAATCCTGAACCAGACGCTGCAGCTCATATTTTGAATAATACGCTGAATCCTGAATCAGACGCTGCAGCTCGTATTTTGAATCTGAACCAGACGCTGCAGCTCGTATTTTGAATAATACGCTGAATCCTGAACCAGACGCTGCAAGTCGTGTTTTGAAAAATACCCTGAATAATGAACCAGACGCTGCAGCTCGTATTTTGAATAATACGCTGAATCCTGAACCAGAAGCTGCAGCTCGTATTTTGAATAATACGCTGAATCCTGAAGCAGACGCTGCAGCTCATATTTTGAATAATACGCTGAATCCTGAACCAGACGCTGCAGGTCGTGTTTTGAATAATACCCTGAATAATAAACCAGACGCTGCAGCTTGTATTTTGAATAATACGCTGAATCCTGAACCAGACGCTGCAGGTCGTGTTTTGAATAATACCCTGAATAATAAACCAGACGCTGCAGCTCGTATTTTGAATAATACGCTGAATCCTGAACCAGACGCTGCAGCTCGTATTCTGAATAATACGCTGAATCCGGAACCAGACGCTGCAGCTCGTATTTTGAATAATACGCTGAATCCTGAACCAGACGCAGCAGGTCGTGTTTTGAAAAATACCCTGAATAATGAACCATAAGCTGCAGCTCGTATTTTGAATAATACGCTGAATCCTGAACCAGACGCTGCAGCTCGTATTTTGAATAATACGCTGAATCCTGAACCAGACGATGCAGGTCGTATTTTGAAAAATACCCTCAATAATGAACCAGACGCTGCACTCGTATTTTGAATAATACGCTGAATCCTGAACCAGACGCTGCAGGTCGTGTTTTGAATAATACCCTGAATAATAAACCAGACGCTGCAGCTCGTATTTTCAATAATACGCTGAATCCTGAACCAGACGCTGCAGCTCGTATTTTGAATAATACGCTGAATCCGGAACCAGACGCTGCAGCTCGTATTTTGAATAATACGCTGAATCCTGAACCAGACGCTGCAGCTCATATTTTGAATAATACGCTGAATCCTGAACCAGACGCTGCAGGTCGTGTTTTGAAAAATACCCTGAATAATGAACCAGACGCTGCAGCTCGTATTTTGAATAATACGCTGAATCCTGAACCAGACGCTGCAGCTCGTATTTTGAATGATACCCTGAATAATGAACCAGACGCTGCAGGTCGTGTTTTGAAATATACCCTGAATAATGAACCAGACGCTGCAGCTTGTATTTTGAATAATACGCTGAATCCTGAACCAGATGCTGCAGATCGTATTTTGAATAATACGCTGAATCCTGAACCAGACGCTGCAGGTCGTGTTTTGAAAAATACCCTGAATAATGAACCATAAGCTGCAGCTCGTATTTTGAATAATACGCTGAATCCTGACCCAGACGCTGCAGCTCGTATTTTGAATAATACGCTGAATCCTGAACCAGACGCTGCAGGTCGTATTTTGAAAAATACCCTCAATAATGAACCAGACGCTGCAGCTCGTATTTTGAATAATACGCTGAATCCTGAACCAGACGCTGCAGGTCGTGTTTCGAATAATACCCTGAATAATAAACCAGACGCTGCAGCTTGTATTTTGAATAATACGCTGAATCCTGAACCAGATGCTGCAGCTCGTATTTTGAATAATACGCTGAATCCTGAACCAGACGCTGCAGGTGGTATTTTGAATAATACGCTGAATCCTGAACCAGACGCTGCAGCTCGTATTTTGAATAATACGCTGAATCCTGAACCAGAGGCTGCAGCTCGTATTTTGAATAATACGCTGAATCCTGAACCAGACGCTGCAGCTCGTATTTTGAATAATACGCTGAATCCTGAACCAGACGCTGCAGGTCGTATTTTGAAAAATACCCTCAATAATGAACCAGACGCTGCAGCTCGTATTTTGAATAATACGCTGAATCCTGAACCAGACGCTGCAGGTCGTGTTTTGAATAATACCCTGAATAATAAACCAGACGCTGCAGCTCGTATTTTGAATAATATGCTGAATCCTGAACCAGATGCTGCAGCTCGTATTTTGAATAATACGCTGAATCCTGAACCAGACGCTGCAGCTCGTATTTTGAATAATACGCTGAATCCTGAACCAGAAGCTGCAGGTCGTGTTTTGAAAAATACCCTCAATAATGAACCAGACGCTGCAGCTCGTATTTTGAATAATACGCAGAATCCTGAACCAGACGCTGCAGCTCGTATTTTGAATAATACGCTGAATCCTGAACCAGATGCTGGAGCTCGTATTTTCAATAATACGCTGAATCCTGAACCAGACGCTGCAGCTCGTATTTTGAATAATACGCTGAATCCTGAACCAGACGCTGCAGGTCGTGTTTTGAAAAATACCCTGAATAATGAACCAGACGCTGCAGCTCGTATTTTGAATAATACGCTGAATCCTGAACCAGACGCTGCAGCTCGTATTTTGAATAATACCCTGAATAATGAACCAGACGCTGCAGGTCGTGTTTTGAAATATACCCTGAATAATGAACCAGACGCTGCAGCTTGTATTTTGAATAATACGCTGAATCCTGAACCAGACGCTGCAGGTCGTGTTTTGAATAATACCCTGAATAATAAACCAGACGCTGCAGCTCGTATTTTGAATAATATGCTGAATCCTGAACCAGATGCTGCAGCTCGTATTTTGAATAATACGCTGAATCCTGAACCAGACGCTGCAGCTCGTATTTTGAATAATACGCTGAATCCTGAACAAGACGCTGCAGGTCGTGTTTTGAATAATACCCTGAATAATATACCAGACGCTGCAGCTTGTATTTTGAATAATACGCTGAATCCTGAACCAGACGCTGCAGGTCGTGTTTTGAATAATACCCTGAATAATATACTAGACGCTGCAGCTTGTATTTTGAATAATACGCTGAATCCTGAACCAGATGCTGCAGATCGTATTTTGAATAATACGCTGAATCTTGAACGAGACGCTGCAGGTCGTGTTTTGAAAAATACCCTGAATAATGAACCAGACGCTGCAGCTCGTATTTTGAATAATACGCTGAATCCTGAACCAGACGCTGCAGCTCGTATTTTGAATAATACGCTGAATCCTGAACCAGACGCTGCAGCTCATATTTTGAATAATATGCTGAATCCTGAACCAGACGCTGCAGGTCGTGTTTTGAATAATACCCTGAATAATAAACCAGACGCTGCAGCTTGCATTTTGAATAATACGCTGAATCCTGAACCAGATGCTGCAGCTCGTATTTTGAATAATACGCTGAATCCTGAACCAGACGCTGCAGCTCGTATTTTGAATAATACGCTGAATCCTGAACCAGACGCTGCAGCTCGTATTTTGAATAATACGCTGAATCCTGAACCAGACGCTGCAGCTCGTATTTTGAAAAATACCCTCAATAACGAACCAGACGCTGCAGCTCGTATTTTGAATAATACGCTGAATCCTGAACCAGACGCTGCAGGTCGTGTTTTGAATAATACCCTGAATAATAAACCAGACGCTGCAGCTCGTATTTTCAATAATACGCTGAATCCTGAACCAGACGCTGCAGCTCGTATTTTGAATAATACGCTGAATCCTGAACCAGACGCTGCAGGTCGTATTTTGAATAATACGCTGAATCCTGAACCAGACGCTGCAGCTCGTATTTTGAATAATACGCTGAATCCTGAACCAGACGCTGCAGCTCGTATTTTGAATAATACGCTGAATCCTGAACCAGACGCTGCAGCTCGTATTTTGAATAATACGCTGAATCCTGAACCAGACGCTGCAGGTCGTATTTTGAATAATACGCTGAATCCTGAACCAGACGCTGCAGGTCGTATTTTGAAAAATACCCTCAATAATGAACCAGACGCTGCAGCTCGTATTTTGAATAATACGCTGAATCCTGAACCAGACGCAGCAGGTCGTGTTTTGAATAATACCCTGAATAATAAACCAGACGCTGCAGCTCGTATTTTGAATAATATGCTGAATCCTGAACCAGATGCTGCAGCTCGTATTTTGAATAATACGCTGAATCCTGAACCAGACGCTGCAGCTCGTATTTTGAATAATACGCTGAATCCTGAACCAGACGCTGCAGGTCGTGTTTTGAAAAATACCCTGAATAATGAACCATACGCTGCAGCTCGTATTTTGAATAATACGCAGAATCCTGAACCAGACGCTGCAGCTCGTATTTTGAATAATACGCTGAATCCTGAACCAGACGCTGCAGCTCGTATTTTGAATAATACGCTGAATCCTGAACCAGACGCTGCAGCTCGTATTTTGAATAATACGCTGAATCCTGAACCAGACGCTGCAGGTCGTGTTTTGAAAAATACCCTGAATAATGAACCAGACGCTGCAGCTCGTATTTTGAATAATACGCTGAATCCTGAACCAGACGCTGCAGCTCGTATTTTGAATAATACCCTGAATAATGAACCAGACGCTGCAGGTCGTGTTTTGAAATATACCCTGAATAATGAACCAGACGCTGCAGCTTGTATTTTGAATAATACGCTGAATCCTGAACCAGATGCTGCAGATCGTATTTTGAATAATACGCTGAATCCTGAACCAGACGCTGCAGGTCGTATTTTGAATAATACGCTGAATCCTGAACCAGACGCTGCAGGTCGTGTTTTGAAAAATACCCTCAATAATGAACCAGACGCTGCAGCTCGTATTTTGAATAATACGCTGAATCCTGAACCAGACGCTGCAAGTCGTGTTTTGAATAATACCCTGAATAATATACCAGACGCTGCAGCTTGTATTTTGAATAATACGCTGAATCCTGAACCAGATGCTGCAGCTCGTATTTTGAATAATACGCTGAATCCTGAACCAGACGCTGCAGGTCTTGTTTTGAAAAATACCCTGAATAATGAACCAGACGCTGCAGGTGGTATTTTGAATAATACGCTGAATCCTGAACCAGACGCTGCAGCTCGTATTTTGAATAATACGCTGAATCCTGAACCAGACGCTGCAGCTCATATTTTGAATAATACGCTGAATCCTGAACCAGACGCTGCAGGTCGTGTTTTGAATAATACCCTGAATAATAAACCAGACGCTGCAGCTTGTATTTTGAATAATACGCTGAATCCTGAACCAGATGCTGCAGCTCGTATTTTGAATAATACGCTGAATCCTGAACCAGACGCTGCAGCTCGTATTTTGAATAATACGCTGAATCCTGAACCAGACGCTGCAGCTCGTATTTTGAATAATACGCTGAATCCTGAACCAGACGCTGCAGCTCGTATTTTGAATAATACGCTGAATCCTGAACCAGACGCTGCAGGTCGTATTTTGAATAATACGCTGAATCCTGAACCAGACGCTGCAGGTCGTATTTTGAAAAATACCCTCAATAATGAACCAGACGCTGCAGCTCGTATTTTGAATAATACGCTGAATCCTGAACCAGACGCTGCAGGTCGTGTTTTGAATAATACCCTGAATAATAAACCAGACGCTGCAGCTCGTATTTTGAATAATATGCTGAATCCTGAACCAGATGCTGCAGCTCGTATTTTGAATAATACGCTGAATCCTGAACCAGACGCTGCAGCTCGTATTTTGAATAATACGCTGAATCCTGAACCAGACGCTGCAGGTCGTGTTTTGAAGAATACGCTGAATAATGAACCATACGCTGCAGCTCGTATTTTGAATAATACGCAGAATCCTGAACCAGACGCTGCAGCTCGTATTTTGAATAATACGCTGAATCCTGAACCAGATGCTGCAGCTCGTATTTTGAATAATACGCTGAATCCTGAACCAGACGCTGCAGCTCGTATTTTGAATAATACGCTGAATCCTGAACCAGACGCTGCAGGTCGTGTTTTGAAAAATACCCTGAATAATGAACCAGACGCTGCAGCTCGTATTTTGAATAATACGCTGAATCCTGAACCAGACGCTGCAGCTCGTATTTTGAATAATACCCTGAATAATGAACCAGACGCTGCAGGTCGTGTTTTGAATAATATGCTGAATCCTGAACCAGATGCTGCAGCTCGTATTTTGAATAATACGCTGAATCCTGAACCAGACGCTGCAGCTCGTATTTTGAATAATACGCTGAATCCTGAACCAGACGCTGCAGCTCGTATTTTGAATAATACGCTGAATCCTGAACCAGACGCTGCAGGTCGTATTTTGAAAAATACCCTCAATAATGAACCAGACGCTGCAGCTCGTATTTTGAATAATACGCTGAATCCTGAACCAGACGCTGCAGGTCGTGTTTTGAATAATACCCTGAATAATAAACCAGACGCTGCAGCTCGTATTTTGAATAATATGCTGAATCCTGAACCAGATGCTGCAGCTCGTATTTTGAATAATACGCTGAATCCTGAACCAGACGCTGCAGCTCGTATTTTGAATAATACGCTGAATCCTGAACCAGACGCTGCAGGTCGTGTTTTGAAAAATACCCTGAATAATGAACAATACGCTGCAGCTCGTATTTTGAATAATACGCTGAATCCTGAACCAGACGCTGCAGCTCGTATTTTGAATAATACGCTGAATCCTGAACCAGATGCTGCAGCTCGTATTTTGAATAATACGCTGAATCCTGAACCAGACGCTGCAGGTCGTATTTTGAATAATACGCTGAATCCTGAACCAGACGCTGCAGGTCGTATTTTGAAAAATACCCTCAATAATGAACCAGACGCTGCAGCTCATATTTTGAATAATACGCTGAATCCTGAACCAGACGCTGCAGGTCGTGTTCTGAATAATACCCTGAATAATAAACCAGACGCTGCATCTCGTATTTTGAATAATACGCTGAATCCTGAACCAGACGCTGCAGCTCGTATTTTGAATAATACGCTGAATCCGGAACCAGACGCTGCAGCTCGTATTTTGAATAATACGCTGAATCCTGAACCAGACGCTGCAGGTCGTGTTTTGAAAAATTCCCTGAATAATGAACCAGACGCTGCAGCTCGTGTTTTGAATAATACGCTGAATCCTGAACCAGACGCTGCAGCTCGTATTTTGAATAATACCCTGAATAATGAACCAGACGCTGCAGGTCGTGTTTTGAAAAATACCCTGAATAATGAACCAGACGCTGCAGCTCGTATTTTGAATAATACGCTGAATCCTGAACCAGACGCTGCAGCTCGTATTTTGAATAATACGCTGAATCCTGAACCAGACGCTGCAGCTCGTATTTTGAATAATACGCTGAATCCTGAACCAGACGCTGCAGGTCGTGTTTTGAAAAATTCCCTGAATAATGAACCAGACGCTGCAGCTCGTATTTTGAATAATACGCTGAATCCTGAACCAGACGCTGCAGCTCGTATTTTGAATAATACGCTGAATCCTGAACCAGACGCTGCAGGTCGTGTTTTGAAAAATTCCCTGAATAATGAACCAGACGCTGCAGCTCGTATTTTGAATAATACGCTGAATCCTGAACCAGACGCTGCAGCTCGTATTTTGAATAATACCCTGAATAATGAACCAGACGCTGCAGGTCGTGTTTTGAAAAATTCCCTGAATAATGAACCAGACGCTGCAGGTCGTATTTTGAGTAATACGCTGAATCCTGAACCAGACGCTGCAGGTCGTATTTTGAATAATACGCTGAATCCTGAACCAGACGCTGCAGCTCGTATTTTGAAAAATACCCTCAATAATGAACCAGACGCTGCAGCTCGTATTTTGAATAATACGCTGAATCCTGAACCAGACGCTGCAGCTCGTATTTTGAATAATACGCTGAATCCTGAACCAGACGCTGCAGCTCGTATTTTGAATAATACGCTGAATCCTGAACCAGACGCTGCAGGTCGTATTTTGTATAATACGCTGAATCCTGAACCAGACGCTGCAGCTCGTATTTTGAAAAATACCCTCAATAATCAACCAGACGCTGCAGCTCGTATTTTGAATAATACGCTGAATCCTGAACCAGACGCTGCAGGTCGTGTTTTGAATAATACCCTGAATAATAAACCAGACGCTGCAGCTCGTATTTTGAATAATACGCTGAATCCTGAACCAGACGCTGCAGCTCGTATTTTGAATAATACGCTGAATCCTGAAGCAGACGCTGCAGCTCGTATTTTGAATAATACGCTGAATCCTGAACCAGACGCTGCAGGTCGTGTTTTGAAAAATACCCTGAATAATGAACCAGACGCTGCAGCTCGTATTTTGAATAATACGCTGAATCCTGAACCAGACGCTGCAGGTCGTGTTTTGAATAATACCCTGAATAATAAACCAGACGCTGCAGCTCGTATTTTGAATAATACGCTGAATCCTGAACCAGATGCTGCAGCTCGTATTTTGAATAATACGCTGAATCCTGAACCAGACGCTGCAGCTCGTATTTTGAATAATACGCTGAATCCTGAACCAGACGCTGCAGGTCGTGTTTTGAAAAATACCCTGAATAATGAACCAGACGCTGCAGCTCGTATTTTGAATAATACGCTGAATCCTGAACCAGACGCTGCAGCTCGTATTTTGAATAATATCCTGAATCCTGAACCATACGCTGAATCCTGAACCGTGAATAATGAACCGTGAACCAGATGCTAACTTAACGTTCAGCTTCTAATGAGTACCAACAGCATGTGTTTGTTGTTTTGTTGTGGAGAAATAGGTAATATATTTTTTTTTTTTTTTTTTTTGATTTGGGTTTTACGGCCCTTTCAAGAATATTTCACTTATATCGAGCCGATCGTTCATCGAAGGTGGGCGAAAACCGGAGAACCCGGAGAAAAACCACCTGACCATCCGTAAGCAGAACTTGGCTTTCCCACATATGACCCGAGCGAGGCTCGAACCACAGCGGTGAGAAACCTAATGGATTAAGAGTCAACTCTCTTATCCACTAGGCTACGGGGGCCCGCTAGGTAATATATTAATCTTGGTAAACTTCTTATCTAGTGATCAGAAATTTTCGCGATATAATATGAGAAAAACGGAAAAGTTTGGGTTGTTATATACACTAATACAGGTTTATGCAGTAAAAGGATCGTGACTGTGGCTCCTCTGCACATCTAGGCATTTCTTTGCTAGAAGTACGTAACTAACAAAGGAAAAAATGGTTAAAAAAACTGCAAAAATCTGAAATCACCTTTACAAAGTTGACCCCAACATGCCCCCATTTTCACAATATATAAAAGGAGAATGTGGGATGCACATTGCACAGATTTGTTGACACCATGTTTTCCGGAAATACATGTATACTCGTATTATCACCAACTATGGTTGCTTTAAATATACTCCCTACCACATTTGTTTCTTTAACTCAAAGATCGGTAAATAAGATCTCTGCTAGCACAAACGATAATTAAGTTTATATTAAGGATAGATTCTCCTGTCTTTTTTGTCTACAATAGCAATTAAATCCCAATAATGAAAGATTTCAGCCGCCAAGTCAGAAAATGTACTTTGGGACGTGTGCACCTAACGAAGACTCAGATCAGCCTGCGCATCCGCGCAGTCTGATCAGAGTCTTTGTTGTCCCAAGAAGAAACTTTACATCATTGGCTATTCATATTGCGTCCAGTGTAGATTCAGATCATTCTGCGCGAATGCGCAGGATGATCTGAATCTTCGCTAGACGCACGTGTTCAAAGATACGTTTCTTGACGTTTCGGCTCATTTTTGTGCTTTTAGCATCTATGAATATTTTATGGTGCTTGAGTCGATTTATGGGTTTCTTGTACAAATAAGCATTTAAATATCAGTTTCGGCGTGCGAAAAATAACAAAGTGTGGACCAAACCCGTAATCAGATCTTGCCACAAGAAATGTACCTCTTGAAATGTAGATAACATCGATGACAGTAATCAGCCTGCTTGTCAGTGATAAGATGTTCAGAGCTTATGCGTTTCAATGCACACACACACACACACACACACACATACACACACACGCACGCACGCATGCACGCAAACACATCAGCGTAGCCACACCCCACATATACTATGTAGAAGTATTTTATCAAGACAAAGCAGATGGCTTATTGAGGTGTAGCATTTGGTGATAATTCTTAGATATTCTCCTTAAATATCCTTAAACATATGGGTACTCATTTGAAGCGCTTCGGCGAGGCACTTCTAATGAGTACCAACAGCATATGTTTGATGGAAAATTGAGAAAAGTATCCCAGAATTATCGTCCGATGCTCCTATTCAACAAGTCCTCCGGTTTAAGTGACAGATTTAATGGCTATATAGAATACACCGGACTTGACCGTCACTGCATAATTATATGGGCTGCTTCAGGATAAAATATGTCGTCGGTGTACATTTCCAGAGGTGGATTCAGAAGGGGTTTTGGCGGTTTAGTCGCACCCCCCACACTTTGACTCAAAATTTCATTCTCCTGTGAAATTTTGGATAAATCTGATAAATTTGGAATACCGTATTGGCCCTAAATATTCACACCTATCACTCTTTACCTTATACTTCTCTTCAACAAGTCCATTTTACTACTGAATGTGTGTAAAACAGTGTAGACCCTGATCAGGCGTCGCGTTAGTATTACTATGCTATATAGAAATTACTGTATTTAATGCAAACAGTGTAGACCAAGATCAGACGCCGCAAAACGCGGCGTCTGATCTTGGTCTACACTGTTTGCTTAGGCCTGTCTGTTCTGATACATAAAGTAAGGTATCTTGATCAAATCGAAGTTTCCTACCCCAGAAATTATCTTGGAACCGCCCCTGATTCCAGTGTATATGTAGACCTTGATTAGCCAGTACTTGCTGGTTATAGCAGCAGCGTACATTAAACAATATATCGATGAATGACAAATGTCCCGACCAGACAGTGCGGTTGCACAAGTGTTATTAAGCCTTCAGGTTTTAAGATATTCCCCGGAAAACAGAACGGAGAACACACAAACAATAATACTTCACGCACTTGACTTGGATTGGTCATTGTCAGTATTAAATGAGAAACGAACGATATAACTCCCCGGAAATAGACATGTATTCGTGTCACCGGTCATATACGTATAATCAGGAAGCACAGCGTATAACCGTACAGTGGCCTAATCGGAAGCGCCATCATTCTGTACACCCAACCATCACTAGCAAAACGAAATTCACTATAGAAGCTCTGAGATTTAAACAGATAAGAAAGCAACAGAATATCCGATTATAATGCGATTTTCGACATCAGGGCAGAAATGAATGTATTTTAGCTGTATCCTCACAAAGCCCGACAGTGGTCCATTTTTGTGTAGACCTCATCGCGTGCTGCTCAATCAGTGATTTTCCTGGTTTTGTCGCCCGTCCACTCGATGAATCCAGGTCGATATACTCCAAATTAAGGCCAACTTCACGCTTATTTAAACGTTAAGTCTTTCAAACACATATTATCTATTTTGCATGATACCTGCCAGGCTCTACATGTTTCGATTTTGTAATCTCTCGAATTGTACCCATCAGTTCAACTGACTGTACGACTAGCACCCAGCTTGCAAAAACATGCTGTCCGACTAGCGCCCATTATGTCAGTTTTTATCAGAAGGCAGAATCTCAGTAAAGAATGCCATTTAACACTTCACTGGAATATTAGACGTAAAACAATTATGACCGGAATAAGGTAGTGATTTTATTTTCGTTTTATTGGTATTTTGAAGATAACAGGTACAGTATATTTGCAGAAAAAGAGTCTGTCTGTCTATTTGTCTGTCTGTCAGTCTGTCAGTCTATCTGTCTGTCTGTCTACACAGGATTATAACGCTTATTAATCAAGACAAAGGTTACTCATTTTGGCTTACAATAACGGTTCATTCTTAACAAGTGACTACTGTGAATGTTTTCACCTCTGATAACGGATTTCAAAAAACAAATACTCAAAGTTATTTTGAGAAATCACAAACAAATTTCATATCAGTATTTAGCACAAAATTTTTTTGCAACAGGTGCCGCAAAAATTTTGGAATTCGGTTGACAGATTGAGGATTTTATGACCAAAAATAGTTTTAAATGGGGAATTATCTATAGTAAAATTGCTAGCAAGGGAAGTAATTATTTCCCCGTAAAAAAATTAAAAATCATTGTATTTTATCAAAGGTCCCCGAAATAGGCACAAAATGATACAAAACACTAACCATGATTCAAAACATTCAATTTAAGCCAAGGAAGTTGTCAGAATCGAAACTTTATGATCATGGATTATCTCCCCTGCCAATATAAAATCCCTATTCTAAAGTAATTCTGGTCATAGAATTTTTTATTTGTGGACCGATTTTCGAAATTTTTGCGGAGCATGTTACAAAAAATTTAGTACCAACTTTTGGTATAGAAATCATCTATCATTGTCTAAGTTTACTACAAGTTATCCCCAAAATAGCGTTTCGTTTTCAGAAGACAAAAAGCGAACATTAAGTAGATTTTCTCATTTAAATATTTTTCAGAAACGAGATTAAAAATAAATTTAAGCAAGATCACCTTAGTTAGTTCTAATCACACAGCGTGCTAAATGAGGCATACATGTGCGCATTATGACATACGGTTAACAAGAAATCAATGGAAGTGAGTGTTCAGGGCTTTAAAGTTGATCTGTCTTATTCAAACGAAATAAAACAAAATATTACATTCTTAACCAAGAAATACCATGATTTCTACCAGACATAAAACTGGTATTTTCCTTGTTTTCTAAGAAGAAATATTTCCTCTTAGCCGGGGAAATAAACCTCTATAACCGGAACTACTTTTTTTTTGTAACATATGAACGGCCTAGATTTTGACCCGTGGGATGATCTCAAATCCTTATTTACGGGCTGAAAATGTTTAAATCCATATGCTTTTTCGTTGAATCAGGTCACAAGCATAGAAATTAATCCTATCTGAGCACAGAAAAACATAAATATCCATTTAAATGGGAATATTTTATCACTTTTCAATCTCTCTATTCGTTTAGTTTTTTTCAAAATGGCGCCCGAGTGTTCACTGCTTCGAACTGTCAATGTCAGTGTATTACTACGCCGACCCAAAATAGAAATGACAACATAAACAAACTGGCAGACTAGACTTGCCACAAAAGCCTCTTAAATGGTGTACTCTATTGCGGCGAAATGCATGTAATATACAGTTTATTCATTTCTCCTATTTTAAATATGGGATTTATAAACCTCGGGAGGTAAAAAAAAACATCCGTTAAAGAAACTCGTGCTTCACACTCGTTTCTTTATCGGATTTTTTTACCTCCCTCGGTTTATAAATCCCATATTTAAAATAGGAGAATGAAAAAACTTTATATATATCATGAACTCAGGTTGATTAAACAATAAGCGCTAGTCGTACAGTCAGATTCAGCTCAGATGGAGCTATTGATGCGGTACAGTTGGCGCTAGTCGTACAGTCAGTCGGAACTGATGGCGGGTACAAATCAAGAGGTCATGGTTTACAAAATCGAAACATGTAGAGCCAGGCAGATATCATACATAAAAGAATATATATTTTTGAAAGACTTCACTTTCAAATAATCATGAAGTTGGCCTTAATTCGGAGTATATCGGAATCATCGAGTTTACGGGCGACAAAACCGGGAAAATCACTGATTGAGCAGCACGCGATGTGGTCTACACAAAAAACGGATCACTGTCGGACTTTGTGAGAAGGATACAGCTAAAATACATTCATTTCTGCCCCCGATATCGAAAACCGCATTATAATCGGATATTGCGTTGCTTTCTTACCTGTTAAAATCTCAGAGCTTCTGTCGCGAATTTCGTGTTCGCTAGTGATGTTTGGGTGTACAGAATAATGGCGCTTCCGATTTGGCCATTGTACGGTTATACGCTGTGGGAAGTAGTTCATGTATTTCGATGTCAAATACAGCTGGGCACGAATCTTCTGCAAGTGAAACTTGTTACATCCATCACGAGAACATACCTTTATAATTCTGACCCACTTAAATCCCACTTTTATATAGTAAAACTGGGGTTTACAGGGGTATACATTATTTTTCTTATTTCTGCTTAAAAAACATAGATTGTGGGTACTCGTTAGAACCGCCTCACTGAGGAGGTTCTAACGAGTACCCACAATCTATGTTTTGAGCAGATATATGAAAAAATATCGGAATTTTTATCTGAAAATTTTTTGGTGGTAAAATTTTCAGTATATTTGAATAGGCATGTTTTCGTGATGACATCAGATCATAAAGCTGCAGTAAATCGAAACCAGACTATAATACTCGTTAATGTCAGAAAAGATTTTCATGACATATTAGGAAAAGAATGAGTTGAGAAAAACTTATTGAGAAATACAGGGCTGAGAAAACAGTTAAGATCCTGATCAGATGCCACACTGAATAAATTGGGGTATCTCTTCATGACCGAAATTATTTTGTAGCTTTTTGGTCGATTCTCGGGGGGTAACTTCCTATATATGGCATAGTACGAATGTGCGTGTCGAATGGCCCCCTTTTTCAGCGCTTCCGAGTATATGATTGGCCCCCCTTTTTCAGCAAAAAGTATATGATTGACCCCATTTTTCTGGATTGGTATATAAAAGGCCCCACTTTTCCGATGTATCCCGGTACATGCACATATTTTTCGTTCAGAGATTTTTCGAGGCTGCTTGTTCTCTTGGTATTCAATGAATTGACTGCGATATTTGTCTAACTACCAGCAGTAAATGGATACAAAAATCAAAGGGCAGTATATGAATGGGTCAATATTTCAGACGATCTAGTATATGAATGGGTCCGTTTTTTCAAAGGCCAGGTATATGAAAGGGGTAGGTTTCGAAATACTGGCTCGAACACCTGTACCGCAATTACCCACAAGTTACCCCCCCCCCCCCCATCCCCCCACCCCACAGGGTGTCGATTGTTAACAATGGAGCAATAGTATACAAACGCCAAAATTTCCAGAAGTTAGTTGTCCACGCGACAATTATTGGCCCATGAAATCAAAACCGCGCGTTTGTACGAAATCCGGGTGATGGTTATTTTTATCCGTTGTGACGTCAGAGTGCAATGTAAAGAGGGTTAGCTGTAATACCTGGACTGGTACATTGGCAAACACTGCAGACCCAGATCAGACGCCGCTGAACGCGGCGTCTGATCAGGGGCTACACTATTTGCTTAAATTACAGGAAGTTTAGGGTTAAATGTCCCCATTAAGGGCCATTTTCCCAGCCTACACTCAGAGACAATCGACCCACCAGTGCTGTTAGTGCTTTTAGATATGAAACTATGGTGAGGATTTGGTGCCAGTATCCCAGCTAGCATTCTACATAAATCTATAGTGGGCCGTTATCGACCCGTCAGCTACCCTGGCGGGCCGATAACGGCCCGCTAGATTTATGTAGAATGCTTACTGGGATACTGCAGTGGTTCGTACAACTGAATATTCTAAGGCTGTAGTGTGTATTTCGTTTATGTGTGGCTTTGTGCCTTCTCGCTGCGGGGCGTTTCTATGTTTTTCCTTGTTTAGTGTCTTGTTGTTGTATGTGGCATAACGAAAACAAGCCTATTCAAATATACTGAAAATTCTACCACCAAAAAATAAAAAATTTTTAGATAAAAAATTTGATATTTTTTTTTATTTCTGCTCAAAACATAGATTGTGGGAACCCGTTAGAACCGCCTCGGCGAGTCGGTTCTAACGATTACCCACAATTTATGTTTTTGGAAGAAATAAGAAAATAATGTATACCCCTGTAAACCCCAGTTTTACTATATAAAAGTGGGGTTTTAGGGGTCAACATTATATAGGCATGTTTTCGTGATGGTGGTTCCTGTCTGGCGTTGTATTCGCCTCTGTGGGAGTAGGGGGGGGGGGGGTAGGGGTACAAATGGGGCATTAGAGTAAATACTAGTAATCGGTTATCGAAGATGGTTACAATAACTTTCACTGGTAAACGAGAGTGCAACATGGACATCTGTCACAATCGTTTTGTACTTGCCGTCAACCCTCTTTATACCGACACTCGATACAACGACAAAATTCTTTATAATGTTGATTTGACTGGCAATAAACCTTCGCTCAAGTGGTGGCAGTTAATCAACTGATGCAAAAATGTTGTATTTCATACTTCAAGAAATATCTGTTTTCGGATATTGACAGAATATCCTCACTGAGGTGATTCTAACAAATATTAAAATAAAAAAATATGTTCTATGAGGAAATAAGAATAAATTAAACAAAGCCTTTCTTACATATCATTCTGCTCATTACAACAATAAATTCATTTTAATGGCAACATTGTTGGGAACAAATGATGTCGTTTTAACGAGGGTTCGCTGTTTTACTGTGGTTTGCATCATGGTTTGAATTATCTGAAACCTCAATCTGAAAGGTAAAATGTTATCGTTGCTGTCTTAATGTCTGTAAATGAAACGTCTAGTGCTAAACAATTTTAGGAAGGAACTACTGATCAGCTAGAAGATATTGTTAAGACATGTATCTTAGATATAAACAGAAAATATTTATTAAACCTGTGTAAAAGGTAGTAACATTGTAATCGTTATACACAGAAGAAGATCTTTTAAGTCTAACAATATTCCCTCAGACCATTGTATGCCCACCCCGAGTTAGCTTATCTTAGTTTCGTACATCACGAAAACATACCTATATAATTTTGACCCCCTTAAACCCCACTTTTATATAGTAAAACCGGGGTTTACAGGGGTATCATAATTTTTCTTAATACTGCTCAAAAACATAGATTGTGGGTAATCGTTAGAACCGTCTCGCCGAGGCAATTCTAACGAGTACCACAATCTATGTTTTGAGCAGAAATATGAAAAAATATCAGAGATTTTATCTGAAAACTTTAAGTTTTGGTGGTGAAATTTTCTATATATTTGAATAGGCGTGTTTTCGTAATGTGTACTTAAGCTGGTGTTAAGTGCCGTGCGGCGGCCGTAAAACGTCTCCCCGTACTTCATCATAGTAAGATTTTAATGTCCTTAAGGATCATTGAGCCCATTCTGATTACTTTGAAAATCAAATTCCGTTTAAGCCGGTGCTAGGTGGCGTATGCTAATTACATTGTTGCATATGAAGAGAAGGTTTTTTGTCTTTCGTGTTTTCTTTGTTTCCACAGGCAACCGTTTAGATTTTTATTTGAAGACATCATCTGCAATCAAAGCCGGTCAAAGACGCAATCGACATTGAATATTTATAACAACCATGCCAAATCCCGCGATGGTTTTTCTCAGACCAATATCGGGTGTTCAAATTTCAAACCTAACGAAATAAGGAATCAACTTTACTAAATAAAATCTTTAAACGAACTGAATCCATATAGTAATTTCCGCAATATTTACGAGAACAAGCCTATTCAAATATACTGAAAATTTTACCACCAAAAATATGAAAGTTTTCAGATGAAAAATTCTAAAATTTTTCATATTTCTGCTCAAAACATAGATTGTAGGGGCGGTTCAAACAAGTACCCACAATCTATGTTTTGAGCAGAAATAAGAAAAATAATGTATACCCCTGTAAACCTCAGTTTTACTATATAAAAATGGGGTTTAAGGGGGTCAAAATTATATAGGCATGTTTTTGTGATGTTTTACAAGGGACACAACTTGTGTGACTTCCCGTTAGTCTGTTCTGAACAGACAAACGGGAAGTCATACAAGTTGTGTACCTTGTAAAAAAACTACGGAAACTACTAAAAGTATTCAGTCCGTTAAAAAAGGAAAGAATATGCTTCAAAGTCAACATTTCTGCAGTTTGGAATAAAATCTTTAGGCCAAACAGTGTAGACTCTGATCAGACGGTGCATTCAAGTGTGAAAAAAATGTTATTTCATTCAGAATACTGTACATATACAAACATAGTAATCTTTCTAATGGAGCAATTAAGAGTAAAATGAAAGTATTACAGGAAGTAAGTCAAAGAACTCAATTAGAATCTGTTTCTGTGGCGTCTGATCTAGGTCTATCATTACGAAAACACGCCTATTCAAACATACTGAAAAATTTACCACCAAAAAAAATGAAAATTTTCAGATAAAAATTCTGATATTTTTTTATATTTCTGCTCAAAAATCATAGATTGTGGGTACTCGTTAGAACCGCCTCGCCGAGGCGGTTCTAACGAGTACCCACAATCTATGTTTTTGAGCAGAAATAAGAAAAACGATGTATACCCCTGTATACCCCAGTTTTGCTATACAAAAATGGGGTTTAAGGGGGTCAAATAACATAGGTATGTTTTCGTGATGGACGTCTGATCTAGGTCTGTACTACATGTTTTTGCAAAAGTCCATTTGGTGGAACTCTATGTTTTAATGGTGTTTTATAACGTTCACATGCAAAATGTTTAAAAAGAAATAGTTTGTTCCACTCGCATTTGCTCAAAGTACTTAACCCTAAAAAGGGTAAGCATATTTGCAGCAGACGACAGCCATGGACCTTTTTTTTTTTCAGAGAAAACAAGACTAGACATTTTTTAATCGTCTGCTCATGAAATGTCTAGTCTAATTTTCTCAAAAAAACTATAATAAATAAAAAAATAAATTAAAATAGTAAAAAAATCCACAAATGTCAGAGTGTCGTCTGCTGTAAATGTGATACGTGTAAGCGCTTTGTAGATTAAACTGGGCTGCAGCTGACGTAGTTTGCTTAATTACCGCTTTATGGAGCTGTATGTTTGCAACTAATGGCAGTTGTTGCAAGTAGTAATTCCTCAGAATTAGATATTGTTAGACTTATTGGGTTTTTCGAACAATTTTCTTCAATCAATGTGACAGTTAGACTGTTCAACTGGATCAAATAAAAAAAGCCTTATCATTACGAAAACACGCCTATTCAAATATATTGAGAATTTTACGACTGAAAAATGAAAACTTTCTGATAAAAAATACTGCTAGTTTTCATATTTCTGCTCAAAACATAGATTGTGGGTACTTGTTACACCCACCTCGGCGAGGCGGTTCTAACGAGTACTCAAAATGTATGTTTTTGAGCAGAAATAAGGAAAATTAATGTATATATATACCACTGTAAACCCCAGTTTTAATGTATAAAAGTGGAGTTTAAGGGGGTCAGAACTATATAGGCGTGTTTTCGTGATGCACATTTATGCGAATCGTAGAAAAACATAGAACGAGGGTCCCAATGTAATTGAGAAGGACCTTGGCCGCTCGCTGCTTTCCCAGCAGGCATACAACGTTGTAACAATGTTGAATTAACGTTGAATTGAGTCTTACAAGTGTATTCAGTTCCCTTATAAGGTATAATTTCTTACCGTACCCATTGTACACTGAATGAACTCCCCCACACTATATATTGGAGGATTCAATTTTCCATTTTAGGTATGTCAGGCTATGTGATTTAGATATTCCTATAGAAAAAATTGTTGAACTATTTGCAAACAGTGGAAACCCTGATCAGACGCCGCATTCTGCGGCGTCTGATCTGGGTCTGCACTGTTTGCCACTTTCCCTCTTAGGGGTTTCCCGTTCTTTTCTGCGTTCTTTGGTTCCAAAGGCAACCTTTTAGATTTTTATTTCGCTGGTCTAGTATGTCATAAGATACCTTATATTGGCCTCCGACTGAGATGAAGAGCTTCTGGTCCAAACATTGGGTCCGTCCATTACGAAAACACGCCTATTCAAATACACTGAAGATTTTACTACAAAAAAAAAATGGCAATTTTTCAGATAAAAAATTCTGATATTTTTTATATTTCTGCTCAAAACATAGATTGTGGGTATTCGTTAGAACCGCCTCGTCGAGGCGGTTCTAACGAGTACCCACAATCTATGTTTTTGAGCAGAAATAAGAAAAATAATGTATACCCTTGTAAACCCCGGTTTTACTATATAAAAATGGGGTTTGAGGGGGTCAAAATTATATAATGTTTTCGTGATGCTGTGAAAAATAGAATATGGCATAGTCGAACAATGAGGTCACAGAAGAGACTGCGCACTCAAGTTCTGGTCATGTTCTTCGCTGTTTGGTTCCGTGTATACATAACATGCCATCCGAGTAATGCTTTGTCGAATAACACGCCCGACCAAGTTGCGCGAATGCGCGGTTGGTCCTTATTCCGGACATTTTCTGCATTGTATTTCTGTTTGTTTAGTGGCGACCTTTTTTTTTTGTAAAGGAATAATTGTGTTTTGTGAAGATACTAAACCATCTTAATGCCACTTTATGTGCAAAATAAAAAAAAAAAAAAAAAATGTCCGTAGATGACGAGTTGATGACTATTTTATTTTTCCCAGAAAATAGGATTTGATATTTCTTGCAAGTTGTCTCCTAAGAAGACATTTTGCATAAAATTTTGAATCCTATTTGCTGGGAAAAATAAGAAAAGTCGTCTGCTGAAATTTTTTCAAAGCATGCTAAGTATTACAGTTCAAGAAGTTTGCTTTTGGCAAATTGTAACATGCCACGTGATTTTATTAACAATAACTTCCTGTTTCCAATTTAAGTCGAGGTACTCGATTATTCCTGGTTTGAGTAATTATGTTGAAAGTAGCTTTGACATAATGCATTTTATTGCAGAATAAATCAACAGTAGGGGAATTCTCTTACCGTATTTATTCTAACGATCGGACACCTTAACTCCTTACCTAGACTGGCTCCCGTCTAACTGATACATAAATCAACATAAAAACTGTTAATATTTTACAAAAATCTAATCTTTTGGAATGTCCTTCTCTCTGATTTGGCCGATCGGTTATGAAGGGAGATGATATGTGTAGAAAAATAGTCTAGGAGGCTCAGACCTATTTGTTACAATACTTAGGGCTTTTACTGTAATGTTTTGTTGCTTTTTTTTTTCTTGGAGGTACATTATTTCTTTTGTTTTACAAATGACCCTACGCATGACAAAACTTACAAAATTGCATATGCGCCCAGCGAAGCCTCAGATCAGCCTGGGCATCCGCCCAGTCTGATCAGAGTCTTCGCTGTGCGCTCAGATGGTAGCTAAGGACCCAAGCTTTCTTCATGCGGACAGCGAAGACTGATCAGACCCAAGCTTTCTTCATGCGGACAGCGAAGACTCTGATCAGACTGGGCGGATGCCCAGGCTGATCTGAGTCTTCGCTGGGCGCACCTGTCATTTTCTTGGTTTGTAATGCGCTGGCATATATACACTGAATGAAACAGAGCAATAATAGGAGAAAACGTGCCTTCGGAAAAATACAGAGCTTTGCTCCGTACTCTATGGACAGCTGTGGATTTATTTTTCGGGCAGGAAACAGAAGATTATGATGGGACTGCGCAGATGCGCAGATGTATTTGCACATGCCCGAAGGTAGATTTTTACACACTGAGGCTTATTTTAAAGCTGACGACATTAAAAAGAAAACAAAATCTTGTTTTTATGCCCCCGCCATTCGAAGAATGGGGAAAGGGAATATAGTGTTACCCTGTCCATCCGTCCGATTGTTAATCAAAGCACTGATAGCACTAGTGGGTCGATTGTCTCTGAGTGTAGGTTTGGAAAATGGTCGAGAACGGGGACATAAGACTTTTGGATTTAATTATTAACTTTCTGTAATTTAAGCAAACATTGCAGACCCTGATCAGACGTCACAGAACGCGGCATCTGATCTGGGTCTGCGCTGTTTACCAGTACTCCAGTTCTGGTTTTACAGATGACCCTCTTTTTACTGTACCCTGACGTTACAGCGACAAAATAGCGCGGCTATAAATAATCGTTAACTGAATTTCGTCTTACGCGCGGTCTGATTACTTTGGTCAATAATTATCACGTGAAAACTACCTTAAGGGAACTTTGGCATGTGTATACTGTGGCTCGACTTTAAACAATCGACCCAAAAATCGACCAAAAAACTTGCTTATCTAGAGCTTTGGCTAAAAAGCATACACTTCACGTGGGCGTATTAGCGTAGTGGGAAGAAAATAAAACCATTTTGATGAAAAGCCTTTATTCTGCATGTACAGGTCAGTTAAATGCCTGACAATATGCTAGTGCACGGGAAAACTGTTGCATCTAGAAACTTAAATATTGATTCAGTTACATTTGTTTCATATAATAAAAATACATTTAAAACATTTGCTAAGTTCTTAGATCATAAATATATGCTGATACTTGAATACCGTATTTATCGTAAGTGTTCGGACAGACAGTGTATATTCAGATCAGGCACCACAGAACGGGGCTACACTGTTTAGTATGGCCTGTCTGTCATTATACATAGATAAAATAGGACAATTTTAATTCTGGGCCCAGTTGTTCAAAGCATCGTTAGCTTAACGAGCTCGTTAGAGACAAACTCGTTAACTGTTGTAGCTAAGGTATTTTTAGATAGTTTGATATTTTTGCTGCAAAATGTGAGTAGCAAATGCTACTCACATTTTTTAGCAAAAATATCAATGTACTTTCCATATTTCAAGATAGAAATTTTAACGTCACGTTCGCTAACAACTTCGTTAAGTTCTGAACAACTGGGCCCCAAGTTGTTAGACAACGACAGTATGCAAATTGACAGAAATTACAACCTTAGACAACCTTATAATCATTGCTCAATGCAAGACATTTAATACAAAATATTGGTATGTTTACTTATTTCTACATGATAATATATGTTGTAGATACTTATTGGAATCGCCTTGACGAGGCGATTGATACTTATTGAAATCGCCTTGACGGGGCTGAGTATGTACCTGCATTATATATTTTCCTGGAGACATGAGACAAATATAATTATATCTGGATATCTGGGTTTGCACTGTAGGCTCAGCCCATCATCACGAAAACACGCCTATATAATTTTGACCCCTTAAACCCCACTTTTATATAGTAAAACTGGGGTTTACAGGGGTATACATTATTTTTCTTATTTCTGCTCAAAAACATAGATTGTGGGTACTCGTTAGAACCGCCTCGCCGAGGCGGTTCTAACGGGTACCCACAATCTATGTTTTGA
Source organism: Anodontia alba (assembly GCA_964016985.1). NCBI lineage: Eukaryota > Metazoa > Mollusca > Bivalvia > Lucinida > Lucinidae > Anodontia > Anodontia alba. The sequence continues at coordinate 103,206,432 of OZ024825.1, read as the reverse complement.
GCAGAAATATGAAAAATATCAGAATTTTTCTTCTGAAAATTTTCATTTTTTGGTGGTAAAGTTTTCAGTATATTTGAATAGGCGTGTTTTCGTAATGTTCTGTCCGAATACTTAGTACAATACGCTACGTGTTATTGTATATTTTCAGACTCCAAAGTGTCTAAAGCCGAATTCCTAGACTGTGCGGAGAAATTCCATCACAAAACTCACAAGAGGGATCTGTCAATTGAAGAGTTGGAGAATGAAGAGCTCAAGTTCAAGCAGATTGATCGCGATAACACAGGTCACATTAGCTGGAGAGATTTCATGAACTATCATAGTGTCATCATGCTACAGAAGAGGAGCAAGGTATACACAGATGAGGGTAGACTGGCTCCAGTCTCCAGTGACTAAATATTTTTTTCATATAATCTGTTTGATAATCGTCTAAAATAAAACCAAAGTAATTTCAAGATTATAAAGGCTGGTCACTAGTGACCAGCCTTTATAATCATGATATTTTTTTTTTGGTTTTATTTTAGTGGATTATCAAAACAGGAAAATGAAAAAAATATTTAGTCACTGGAGACCGAAGCAAGTCTAAGATGAGGATTTCTTATACTGTAGGGAAGGGGTACTCTTTCAGGGCAAGCATTTCTGACAATTTCTTTTGTTTCCCATCAGAAATGGGGTCTACTCTAAAAAGAAAGAATACACTAGAGCTCGGTAAAAATAATTTTTGCATTCCTTCTGAAAATGAGTCTACTCTAAACGGAAAGAATTTGTTCCCATTACGAAAACACGCATATATAAATGTATTGAAAAATTCACCACCAAAAACTGAAAATTTTCTGATAAAAAAAAAATCCGATATTTTTCATATTTCTGCTTAAAACATAGATTGTGGGTAGTCGTTAGAACCGCCTCGGTGAGGCGGTTCTAATGAATCCCACAATCTATGTTTTTGAGCAGAAATATGAAAAATACTGTATACCCCTGTAAACCCCAGTTTTACTATATAAAAGTGGGGTCTAAGGGGGTCAAAATTGTATAGTTATGTTTTCGTGATGCCTGAAAATGAGTCCATTCTAAAAGGAAAGAATTTTCTCCGATTGACTGAAAATAAGGCTATTCTAAAAGGAATGAATTTTATTCCCGTCTGAATATGAGTCTACTCTAAAAGGAAATAGTTTGATCCCTGAAAATGATTCTAATTAGAAGACTCATTTTCAGGGGAGCAAATTCTTTCAGGGCCTGTTAGAGCTACTTCATTTTCAGAAAGGAATCAGTGTGCAGAAAACAAACATAAAGTCTCCAAAAAAAAGTCTCTCGTTACAAAACAACGACAGAAGGACTACCGAGTGTAGCTTGTCTTCGTAACCCATTTGTGCAAAGTGGATTTTCCCTACTTAATAAGGTAATGAAGACGAGGACTAATCCATTTCAATTTTAATTTAAGGGGATGTTATATAATACCACATTTTTCTGTGCTGTTCAGTCACAAACAGTACATATCCTGGTCAGATGATGTATCTGATCTGGGTCAACACTGTTTGCCAAAGTCTATTTTACGAGTAATTAAGTATCAATGACTTCTAGACCATTGTACATGTAATCTTATGATTTAGCGTTCAGTGCCTGAACGGTCAGTCATGCATGCACAGGCTGAGATTTGATTTGCAAAACTAAGCAAGTCATCGCTCCTTAAGGTTTTTATGGCCTTATGGTCTTGCCAGAAAATTTGTGATGCTCTTTCCTATCTTCTTTGCTAGTCTTTTTATCTTTCGGCGTCATTACGAAAACACGCGTATTCAAATATATTGAAAATTTCACCTCCAAAAACTGAAAATTTTCAGATAAAAAAAAAAAAACTGATATTTTTATATTTCTGCTCAAAACATAGCTTGTGGGTACTCGTTAGAACCGCCTCGGCATGGTGATTCTAACGAGATCCACAATCTATGTTTTGAGGAGAAATAAGAAAAATAATATTTACACCCGTATACCCCTGTTTTACTATTTAAAAGTGGGGCTTAAGGGGGGTCAAAAGTATATAGGCATGTTTTCGTGATGTTCTACTAAATTGTGCAGCAAAATAGTGGGTAGAAGTGTTCATATGTCTATTTTTTTTTTTTTTTTTTTTTTTTTTTTAACTCCTATTTGAAACATGTTGCTGTTGGTATGTACTGCACCTGTATTGATATAGATAAAGTATGTTTAAAGTGAGCAGTGGGTATACCAACTGATACCAATTGTGCTGCTCTTCCCTACTTAAAGCAGATTTGCTTTTGTTTTGTTGCTCAATTTTCACGAAACTTAGACGGATGTAATTGAAGGTTTCAGTTCAACTTCTCGATATTTGGATGATTTAGTAAATATTGTTCATGATTACTTTGTTCAAATGGTAAATGAAATTAAGCAGGATGATATCGATTTGATGTGTGATTTAATTTCCATTTTTGTATCGCGATATCCCTCTTGCTGCAGCCTATAGTACAGTCGACTCTCGTTATCTCGAAGTCCAAGGGACTCTCTGAAATACTTCGAGATATCCGTATCTCGACATATCAGATTTGCAGAATTGAGTAAAAAAGATAAATCAAACAACCACATTTCACAAATCAATATGCAATTTGACTCCTGAAAATAGAGATATACTAAAATATTGTGGAAAAGAGGAGAAATTGCTCCTGAGGAGCAATTTCTCCTCTTTTCCACATTATTTTGCTACCTGTTGTCATAGTTTCATGTTAAAACAGGGACCAGATTCACACTTCGAGATAAGCGGTAATTCGAAATAAGCGAGTTCGAGATAACGAGGTTCGACTGTATATATATTTCTCAACTTATTCAATTTATTCAGTGACTTTAATAATCAGAGTAAACTTAAATTTCAAAAACACAGGTATATCGATACATAAACTGCATAAACTATTTTCAAGGTTGTATCTTGGCCATTCTGAGTTAATTTCCAAATACAACTTTGGCTTGGAAACCCGAATTTTATGGCGACTTAAATTCATTCTTTCTGACGGATTGTTGGTAGTACTGATCTTTCAAAAAAAGATTATCAGTCGTTACAAAAACATATGTACAACATGAAAGTTACGCGACAAACTACATGCTTGGTTGTTAATCCAGTTATTTTTGATAACTTTGCTTCCCATATCTTTTTGTAACGATTGGAAGTCTTTCTAAATTGTTCCGAAAAATTAGTATTAGCAACAAGCCTTCTGAATTTCTAAATGGAAAGGAAGGCAATGTCGCCATAAAATTGGGGTCCCTTTAGACGTTCCTGTAAAAGATTTTAAGCCAATGTTATAGTTGTACTTTATGTATTAAAAAAATAAACACCTTTTACTATTTATATTTCTGTTTATGTTTGTGATGGTAAAATGAACAACAACAACAACAACAACAACTAAATAATTTTGCTACAGTTTGTAATCAACAAATATTGGAACAGATTTCTCAATGAATGTTCCATACGCTTGAAGAAATTATATAATTTTTTTATGTTGTTTAGCATTTATTTACTTTTCAGTCACTGGTGCCTTTATTGACAGAACGTGAGATTGAGCTAGCCAGGCGGCTGTTCTGTGAATTCCGACCGAACAGAAATGGCAAGATAACCTCCCCTACTGAAGCAGCTGTAGCACTAAGGTCCTGGTATACACTGTTCTACTCATCAGGAGAATCTGCAAATGGGTAAGCTTCTTTTTTAATAAAATCAGAACAGGACATGACGTATTCCACTGGATAAGTCGAAGATTTGGCCGCAAATCATGGTGCTGATGAAGGGCTGTACCTTTGACTGTTATAAAAACTGTCGGTCAAAGGCTTTTCCGCAATCGGTTTTGTTATATGACTGCCAGCAAAAGCCTTCTCTACGAAAGACCGGTAGTGACATTTCAACTACATTAATTCAAGGTTTCAACTTCATGAATGCACGATTTCAGCTTCACGAATTCACGATTTCAACTTCACGAATTCACGATTTCAACTTCACGAATTCAACTTCACGAATTCACGAATTCAACTTCACGAATTCAACTTCACGAATTCACGAATTCAACTTCATGAATTCACGAATTCAATTTCACGAATTCCACTTCACGAATTCAACTTCACGAATTCACGAATTCAACTTCACGAATTCACGAATTCAACTTGACGAATTCCACTTCACGAATTCAACTTCACGAATTCCCGAATTCAGCTTCAAGAATTCACGAATTCAACTTCACGAATTCAACTGTTGAATTCGTGAAGTTGAATTCGTGAAGTTGAATTCGTGAATTCGTGAAGTTGAATTCGTGAATTCGTGAAGTTGAATTCGTGAAGTGGAATTCGTGAAGTTGAATTCGTGAATTCGTGAAGTTGAATTCGTGAATTCGTGAAATTGAATTCGTGAATTCGTGAAGTTGAATTCGTGAATTCGTGAAGTTGAATTTATGAAGTTGAATTCGTGAAGTTGAATTCGTGAATTCGTGAAGTTGAATTCGTGAATTCGTGAAGTTGAATTCATGAAGTTGAATTCGTGAAGTTGAATTCGTGAATTCGTGAAGTTGAAATCGTGAATTCGTGAAGTTGAATTCGTGAATTCGTGAAGCTGAAATCATGAATTCGTGAAGTTGAAACCTTGAATTAATGTAGTTGAAATGACACTACCGGTCTTTCGTACTTCTCTGACTGGCTGAAACTGGCTGTAACAGGTTTTGACAGATTCTTGTGTTTGCTAAAATTAGCTACTGCTTGTTTAAAATAGCATGGCTAAGGTCAAGGACCGGTCAACCGGGCGGTCAACGTCACTTTTGTCACTGCTTCTAGACAGCTAAAATAGTCATATAACAAATAGCCTAGTCAATGTCAAGGACCGGTCAACATCACTTTTGTTACTGCTGCCAGACAGCTAAAATAGGTATACGTATAACAAAACAATTAATGTATTTTATTGAGGTTAGCATCAGGATTAATCAACCTGATCACTTTCTAGGGTTGACAAATCCTTGTATTTACCTCAGTAGAATGCATCAATTATATAAAGTCACTGTGTTTTTTAACCCGTAAAGCGCGAATCGCAACTACAGTAGACAACACTTTGAAATACATGAACGTTTTTACTTTCTGGCAGACGATTTACATGTAATGTTAAGTCTTATTTTCTCTAACAAATAAAACAAATCATCTTTAGCTAAATCTGCTACTGACTCAATACACATTCCGACACCTCATAATCATACACACACAAGAGGACAACGAGCGAATTATAGAGCAAACTCCTCTTAATCTAGACCACACATTATGTCTGTGAGCTTGATTTTTCGTACTAGACGGTCATTTTTTAAGAATCCATTCAGTTTATGTTGGCAGGAGGACGTGATGGAATATTTACATTGACAACTTTAAAACAACTGTATTTTCAGTAGAGAGATTTTAAGATTTTATCCGAGACAATAGACCCTAAAAGAAGTGACGCTCCTGAGCAACGAACACAGACACAGCTGAAAACATTTGAAGTGTCAGTCAAGTTTTCTGGGCCAGACTAGCTAATTTTGACCGTCTAGACCCCACCAGACACTCTCATACAAATTTTCAAAATCCCGGAATGGACTGTGATCAAATTAGCCTGTGCATCTGCGCAATCTTATCAGAGTCTTCGTTGTCCGCATGAAGAGACGTTGCACTCTTGGCTATCCGAAATGCGCCCAGTCTGATCGGAATATTTACAGGAAGCATATGTCCGAAGATACGTTTTCTGACCTTGCCGCTCAAATAAGCTTCACAATGGTAGCCTCGTTACGATAATGATCAAGGATTGGAATATCCCATTCGAGGATGGATGTCTTGTCTTCAAAAACTTGTGAATCCCGGAAGACACCGATTTGATTTTAACGTCAAATGACCCTCAGCATCAGAAAACGTAAATTAGGACATGTGTTCCCAACAAAGATTCAGATCAGCCTGTGAATTCGCGCTGTCTGATTAGAATCTTCACTGGGCACATTTTGGATAGCCATGGATGCAAAGTTTTTTCATGCGGACAACGACGACTCTAATCAGACTGCGCGGAAGCGCAGACTGATTTGAGTCTTCGTTGGGCGCAGATGTCCGAATGAACGTCCTCAAGTTGCGGATCAAATTTATGCAGACAAGGTAATCAAGCTTAAAGTCTTTAATGGAATCGAATCTTTAAGAATGTTTTTTTTCTAACATTTCATGTTTTACAATTCTCTGTGGAAAACTTTTCGTTCGAAGAAACACATTCGGTATTCTAATGACATGACTTAGAGGCGAGGCCGAGTCAAATTTCAAGTTACTCACTAATACAAATACCATGTTTGTTCAAAATAATGGGACACTTTAGCTCCTTATCACAGTGGTCCTAAAATTGATCAGACGCCGCAATCTGGGTCTACATTGCTTGCTCAGGCCTGTCTTTCCCAACACTAAGGTTAATATGGTTTGTAAAAATGCCTGATTCACACGTCTGAGACTGCTTATGCATAGCCTTAAAACTACAATGTTGAAATCGTGATTGTTTTTTTTTTTATTTCTTAACCCAGATTTTAATGAGTGTCTAGAACATATTTTAGGTAGGAAAATATGAAAATATAATTTTACATGAAACACTGCAGGGCGCGCCCAATGCTTGGTATTTATTAATTAAAAATACACAAATGAGCCAACACATGAAAAAAGGGTACTTATTACATAGGTGACCAGCAAAGGCTCAGACGAGCCTGCGCATAAGCGCAGTCTCGCCAGAGTCTTTGCTGTTCGCACACATGTGATAGAGACTTTGAGAAAGCTTCAAACAAAAGTGCACATTACGAAAACACGCCTATTCAAATACACTGAAAATTTTACTACCAAAAAATGAAAAATTTTCAGATGAAAAAAAATCTGATATTTTTCATATTTCTGCTCAAAACATAGATTGTGGGTAATCGTTAGAACCGCCTCGTCGAGGCGGTTCTAACGAGTACCCACAATCTATGTTTTTGAGCAGAAATAACAAAAATAATGTATACCCCTGTAAACCCCAGTTTTACTATATAAAAGTGGGGTTTAAGGGGGTCAAAATTGTATAGGTATGTTTTGGTGATGATGTCTGTAGCCCAAATAGAGGACAGTGCGCGAGCACTTGAAAAACCACAATCTGTAAAACCATAAGTGTGCCGGCTCAAGTCTGTGAGATATTCGTGAACGTTTCATACTTTAGAATTCCCAACAACGCCTCAATGGCCTGGTTATACAATTTATGTGTCTGAGATTCTGAGTCTCAACCATCTGCATATAAATTTTCCTGTGCCACTTTGTGTAGAAAAACTGTCTACTCTTGCAAGCATTTTTGTTTTCTTTTTAGAGTAGACCCCTTTTCAGAAGGGACTAGATGTGCTTGTCATATTAGCTCTACAAGATATGTAGAACCCAAAAGCGAATAACTAAGATCCTACTAGACTGTAATAAAACGCAGCTTGGGCTGGATAGTTGCTGTTGCTCAAAGTCAAGTTGTATCTTTCTGCAGTCACATGATCAATTATTGTCTCGCCTTCATGAGGAAAAAGCCGAGGCCAAGCGCGCTATCGCTTTTATCGTTGTCGGCGCTTTCGTCAAAAAAAAAAAAAAAAAAGAAAAATGGTGTTGTCTTAATTATAGCCGGCATTTTGATACGTTTGAGGGGAAATTCTCGTACTTCAGACCTTGTAAATAAATGTGCATAGCTTTCATACATTTTATAACGGTTGCAACTCCCTTGACCTCAAAGTCAAAAGTTACAAGTTAATTGTTTCATGTGCATGTACATAAAAAATGTTAAGGTTTTTCTATTGCAATTCATCATGAGAACATGCCTATATAGTTTTGACCCCCTTAAACCCCACTTTTATATGGTAAAACTGGGGTTTACAGGGGTATACGTTGTTTTACTTACTTCTGCTCAAAACATAGATTGTGGTACTCGTTAGAACCGCCTCGCCGAGGCGGTTCTAACGAGTACCCACACTCTATGTTTTTAGCAGAAATATGAAAAATATCAGAGGTTTTTTATCTGAAAATTTTCAGTTATTGGAGGTTAACTTTTCTATATATTTGAATAGGCGTGTTTTCGTAATGTGCAGATTTGGAAAATTATGAGATGATGTCTAAAAGGAACATTTATATGGCAAAAGGCTTTGTCAACACTTAGTGCATTGAGTAAAACTGTCAGCAGACAATATTTTTTCTTTTTTTTTTAATTTTTTTTTTCCAGAAAACAGGTTATGACATTTTATGCACGTTGTCTCCCAAGGAGACAATTTGCATGAAATGGCAAAACCTGTTTTGGGGAAAAAGTTAAAATTTAAAAAGTCTGATTTTTTCCTAGCATGCTTAGCTAAGTGTGTAAGGAGCAAATTGCCTTTATTTTATTTGTAGGCAACAAAGGTCCTGATCATTTTGTCTTCTGTTTTTTTACAGTTATATGCAAATGTACCTTTGCTGATGTTAAAGCCATCTTTTCCTAAAGGCCGTATTGAAAAAGCGTGCTCATTACGAAAACGCGCCTATTCAAATATATTGAAATTTTCACCACAAAATTCTGAAAGTTCTGATGTTTTTCATATTTCTGTTCAAAACATAGATTGTGGGTATTCGATAGAACCGCCTCGCCGAGGCGGTTCTAACGAGTACCCACAATCTATGTTTTGAGCAGAAATAAGAAAAATAATGTATACCCCTGTAAACCCCAGTTTTACTATATAAAAGTGGGGTTTAAGGGGGTCAAAATTATATATGTATGTTTTCGTGATGTCAAACCTTCTGCATAGTGTCCTTATACCAGAGACGTTGTCAGATGAAGGTTTCAGTACCTTGACAGCAAGGTGACGGTCATAGGTCATATTTGACAAGTGCATGAGAAAAATGTTAAAATGTGCATTTCTAAGCTATTAATATCCCTACACTTTAGAATTTGATAAGAATTCAGCATCCTTGACCTCAGGGCTAGTGCGGCAAGTCAGCTGTGCCAAGGTCATGAAAAGAAGTCTTCCAAACTATTGAGTGGATTAACTTCATTCACAGCCAAATTGTCAAACTGGTAAAAAATGACTCTTGCTCAAACATTTTCATATTCTGGATAGGAGATGATGAACCTTTATCCCTGCAACCTTTTGATAAAAAAAAGTCGACGATACTACACTCGTATCATGCCATCTGTCTGTTCGTCAGTCATTAATGCCTACAAAAGGCAAGACACCTATATCTGCAGTTGGTTTGTGTCGTTTCCCTGTTGCTCACGCAATGGTTACATTATTTGTGTTCCAACTAATCCCTCATTTTAGATAATTATTCTGTGTCTGTCATATACAACAATCGGCCTATGGCATGAAAATGCATACTAAAACCCATTGCTTAGATGGATGCCTATTCAGTGTACACCTCTGCATTAACATTTGAGCGACCGCATGACAAAATCTACAAGACCTGTGAGACCACCAAAGACTCAGATCAGCCTATACGCCACCCAGTATCGTAAAGCTTTTCATTCATACCTCTTTGGATGGTCCGGAGGCTGTAGAGGGCGCATTCGATCAGCGAAGACTCTGATCAGACTGCGCGGATGCGCAGGCTGATCTGAGTCTTCGCTGATCGCACGTCTTATTGTAGGCTTTGTCGTGTGCTGGCTCATTTCTAAGTTTTATTTTAGTCACATACGTCCCTCGAAAGCAATTACATGTACATCAACTTTAATGTATCTCTTCTATTTTTAGAAGCTTTAGATGACTGTGTTCGTTGATTGCTGAATTTCTGGAATTTTTCTCAGCATTTCAACAGCAACGTCCCCTTCCGCTGATTCAAGAAGGGCAGTTGTCAGTTTCTGGCGAAAGAATGTGCAAAATACTGGTTAACCGCTTAGAGGACTAGGCCTGCCCAGTAAACGTGTGGTTAGGTAAACTGACCGCGCTCGACATGACCCCACTGGGTTGACTGGGCCGTAAAACCTAAACACAAACAAAATCAACAACAACATCAGAAAACGCAGCTTCGGATATATGCGTCCTGCAAACATTTAGATCAGCTTGCGCAATCTGATCAGAATCTTCACAGGGAGCATTTTGGATAGCCAAGGATGTTAAGTCTCTTCAGTCGGACAATGAAGTCTCCGATCAAACTGCGTAGATGCGCAGACTGATTTGAGTCTTCGATGAACGCACATTTCAGAAGGTACGTTTTCTCACGTTGTGAGTCATTATTTTAAACAAAGGCTTTGAACAGACTTAAAATAAATAAATAAATGAATAAATAAATAAATAAATAAAAATATAAAAAGATACGTCTTCACATAAACATGCAAATAAGAGCGAATAATATGAGATGTTCTGAAATCCGCGGACAGTCCCTAAAACTATTGACTTTTGAAACAGAAATAAGACTCAACGCCAGAAAACGTACGTGTACCGACAGACATGACCGCCCAGCGAAACCTCAGATCAGCCTGCGCATCCGTGCAAACTGATCACAATCTTCTTTGTCCACATGAAGATGCTTAGCATCATTAGCTATCCAGAAATGCACCCAGTAAAGATTCTGACCAGACTGCGCATGCGCAGTCTGATCAGAATCTGTACTGGGCGCATATGTACTTTTTCTGACAGTCATGACTTAATGGTTTACATCACTTAGCACAACGGACTTGACATGAAAAAAATATTTCATTAAAATGCTTAATAACAAATATGAAGCCTGCATGGTGAGGATTTTATTACCAAATATTGAAGAAACGTGCAGTATTCGATGAAATTAGAAACAATCGTGTTGATTTAATGACGATGTATTCATGCGTTGCGCAACGTGAAGAATCTTTCTTATGTCGCAAGCGAACTTAGAACGCTAAGATCAGCCTGCGAGAACATGCAAACTGATCCGAACCTTCTTCGGTTCGTCGAGTTTTGACCTCATTATTGGGTCTGTAAAACAGCCCAGACCAAAATACGCAAAAGCCATGCTTGTCTTGGTCTTCATGATTGTTTACGTGGTAAAAAGGCCCTTATGTTATATGCGAACAGCGATGGTAAAGATCAGCATTCGCATCCGTACAGTCTGATCTGGACATTCTCTGTTCGTCGACATATAATACAGTATCTATTGATTCTGGTAGCGGATAACGAAGGCCCAGATCAGCCTGCGCAAATGCGCAGGCTGATCCGGGCCTGCGTTGTCCGCAAATTGCATAAGGGCCGTTTTCGTGCGTTGCGCATCATATATAGTCAGAGGCCAAAAGTAATTCCACAAAATATTTTCTCATAGACTTTAATGCATTTTAATGTTCACAAGACACTTAATATTGTGTAACATCATAGAGAAAATACTGATGTCCTGTAATGATTGGACAGGAAAATGATGCATGCCCAAAATATATGACTTTGATAAATATTGGCTATCTGTCTTCTCAGATACAACAATCTAAATTAAGGGGAATTTTTATAAATGGCAGATTTCCATTGACGTCAATGTTGACGTCGCTCAAAAAACTGCCCAAACTGTCTTACGCAAAATTTATTTCTTTATCTCTCAAGTTTGCATAGAGAAAGTCCAATGAGAATCACAATATATATTACATAAATCATCCAGCTTTCAAATGATGTGAACGTTATAAAGATATAAACAATTATTTTTATTATTATTATTTTTGTGGACATGAGAATGTATTGAACTATATGGGTTTTTTTACGCTGTGGAAAAACTTTTGGTCCCCTACTGTAGTATAATGGAGCCACAACGCATCACAAAAACATGCCTATATAATTTTGACCCCCTTAAACCCCACTTTTATATAGTAAAACTTGGGTTTACAGGGGTATACATTATTTTTCTTATTTCTGCTCAAAACATAGATTGTGGGTACTTGTTAGAACCGCCTCCGTGAGGCGGTTCTAACGAGTTCCCACAATCTATGTTTTGAGCAGAAAATAAGAAAAATATCGTAGTTTTTTTTATCTGAAAATTTTCAGTTTTTGGAGATAAAATTTTCTATATATATATGAATAGGCGTGTTTTCGTAATGGTGAGAAAACGTACCTTCAAAATGTGCGCCCAACGAAAACTAAAATCAGCCTGCACATCCGCACAGACTGATTCGAGTCTTCGTTGTCCGCTTGAAGAAACGTTGCATCCTTGTCTGTCCAAAAATTGCCCTGTTAAGAATCTGATCAGACAAATGCACAGGCTAATCTGAATCTTCGTTGGGCAAATATGTCCGAAAATACGTTGTCTGACGTGCTGCTCAAATACTGCAGATGTCCAGGAAAAATGCATTCAATCAACACAGTCATCCAAAGCTTCATCAAATGAAAAAAAAAGAACATAAAGGTTATAACACACGTCGTTCGCACCATAATGTCCGTGACAGATCATCATTAACAGTAGGCTGCATGAATTACATGGGCGAGGTCAATGTGCTGTGTTTTAGGACTTTCCAGAAGTTTACAGTTTTCAAACTGGTTTTTCTACTTGATTGTTATTTCTAGCAATCTTTTGTGCTACAAACATCTTGCTTTAATATGCTAAATGGTCGAAATCTACCTTGTTTCCCGTATCATATGGTTACATGTAAATGCAATGTCTTCCATAATACTAGATAGAAGGACTATCCATATAAGAATTGGTTTACTTTTATACGCGGGAGATACCCCATTTAGCATCTTTATAAATCTATAGCGGGCCGTTATCGGCCCGTCAGCTACCCTGACGGGTCGATAACGGCCCGCTATAGATTTATAAAGAATGCTTACTGGGATAGTATTCCATAACATCGACCACTCTTTTCAGGGACATTTACACTTCACTACAGCTTATATTAGGTGCCGTGTTGCAGCCGTTAAACGTCTCTTCGTACTACACCAAAGTGTAGATTATATTGTGTTGTCCTTTTGGACAATTGAGCTTATTTCTGTTTCATTGAAACAAAATTTTATTCCCCTAGAGGCAAGATGACATGAGCAGTTTAGCATACTCCAATACTGCACATAAACAATCTCAGTAAAACCGAGTCTGGTGCTTGAGTTTTTCGGTGTGTTCTTTCTTTCAACAGGAGTCCTTTAACCCATTGTAGACTGAATAGACTTCCCCACACTATATATTGGAGTCCAATTTCAATTTTAGGTACGTCCTGCTATGAGATATAGATATTCCTGAAGAAAAATGGTGAACCTATTTGCAAACAGTGAAGACCCTGATTAGACGCCGCGTTCTGCGGCGTCTGATCTGGGTCTGCACTGTTTGCCAATCACCCTTTTAGGGGTCTCCCGACTACAATGGGTTAAACATTATATATTGGTCTACTCTAGAGAGATACTGCATGGAGTCGCTTTAGAAAATAAAGCGCTACATAATTAGCTCCTATAGGAATACCCACGTTTTTATGTAGAGTTTAGCACCAAATCCAATATTTATATTACCTAAAAGAAATGTGAGAACGTCACAGACTTTGGGCGCAGTATTGGTCCTCAAAAAAAAAAAAAAAAAAAAAAATATTTATCACTGCAGGAAATGTGCAGCGTGTTCTTTAAACGTCTTTCCACCTAGGGGAACTGGAAACACAAGTTAAATGTAGATTTTCCGCTATCTTTAACTCTTTCACTGCCACAGGCGATGACAATAGGCTTTTCCGAACAGCGTAGATCCAGATGAGACGGCTTATTTGAGCCGTCTTATCCGGATCTACGCTGTTTAACATTCAGTCTTTCAACTTTACGTATAAACTTCTTTTTAAGCGATAGTTTGTTAAGAAAAGAAAAGCAGACGTCAAATGTCGCCTGAAATTTGGCACCGAAAGAGTTAACGAAAGTGACAATGTTTGTTGCTTTCTGTTTGCTCTACTGCACTCCGAACCGCTTCTGATCGCGAAAACATTCCTATATAATTTTGACCCCCTTAAACCCCAATTTTATATAGTAAAACTGGGGTTTACAGGGGTATACACTATTTTTCTTATTTCTGCACAAAAATATAGATTGTGGGTACTCGTAAGAACCGCCTCTATCTATGTGTTTAGCAAACATATGAAAAATATCAGAGGTTTTTATCTGAAAATTTTCGGTTATTGGAGGTAAAATTTTCTACATATTTGAATAGGCGTGTTTGCGTGATGTGTAACGGGGTCTTCTGTAAAAGGAAATTATTTGTTCGTTATGCATGTGTTGCAGTCGTGGTTTGTGGTTTGTTTCCTCTTCCTTTTGGTATCATAAATAGACTATGTCTTATGTTCTGCGTTGCATTTCCTGGACATCTTATTCCTTTTTGGTTTTTGGTTTGAGACTGGCGATGGAATACTCAGTCAGTAAACCGTTCACTTTCATACATTTTGCCTTATCGTGAACACATTGATATCAACATTACTCGAACCCTAAGGAGGATTAAATACATAAATTAAATCAATTTTGACAGAGTTGCCACCCCCTTCAGGGCCGGCAACTCTGTCAAAAATGATTTGCCTCCCGTCTGAAAAGTCTTACACTAACAGGAAAGAGTTTGCTCGCCTTTGGGGACAAATTCTTTCCTTTTTAGGTAGAACCGTATGATCAGTTTCTATGATGATTGTCACTCATCGAGCAGTTCTCCGACACATCAAGAGAAATGGGACACAAATTCATAGGGAGACAGAGTCATAGACGTCCTTGACATTTTTCTGAATCCCATTGTAATATGTTCATATTGCTATGCATGACATCTGTATTTATACAAATAAAAAAATCTTTTGACTAAGATAAATGAACTTGTTCAAAGTTAAGGAGGTAAAGTTTCTGAATAAATATTGTAAATATAGTAGGATCTATGGTAGACTGGCTCCAGTCTCCAGTGACTAAATATTTTCTCCTTATAATCTTGTTTAATAATCCACTAAAATGAAACCAAAATAATATCATGACTATACAGGCTGGTCACTAGTGACCAGCCTGTATAGTCATGATATTATTTTCGGTTGTATTTTAGTGGATTATTAAACAGGATTATGAGAAAAATAATTAGTCACTGGCGGCTGGAGCCAGTCTAGATCTATGGTTGCGCAAACTATTTCTGTTGTAGGTATATTCACTGCTTCTCTTGTAAAGAGACCCATCATTTTTGAAGATCTGGGGACTTAACAATAAACACAGACGTTATTTCGCTTTAACTGCAGGAAACGAACATATAATCAGTCCCGTTTCAATTATTGGGAAAGTCTTAGACGAACCAATAAAACCGATTACTTGGAAGAGCAATTGAAAATCAAGTTTACCGCCTATTAATGCAAATGAAAGCTCCGGATACAAAATTTTAGGCAGAAAGTGTCAATACTGTGCAAGAGTGAGAACACTAATTTAAACAAATTAACCATTGAAGCGCCATGCAAAATTGTAGCAGTCTACATTAAGAGAATGTAGACAGCTACAATTTTGGATAGCACTTTAAGGGTTTATTCAGAGAATGTAGACTGCTACAATGTTGTATAGCGCTTTAAGTGTTCATTCTGAGAATGTAGACTGCTACAATGTTGTATAGCGCTTTAAATGTTTTCTGAGAATGTAGACTGCTACAATGTTGTATAGCGCTTCAAGTAGTCATTCTGAGAATGTAGACTGCTACAATGTTGTATAGCGCTTTAAGTAGTCATTCTGAGAAGGTAGACGGCTACAATTTTGCATAGCACTTTAAGGATTTATTTGGAGTAGGTAGATAGATACAATTTTGCATAGCGCTTTTAGAGTTTATTCAGAGAATGCAGACTGCAACAATTTGGCTAGCTTGACACAACGCTATGAGTTTTATATTTTATAATCTAACAAAGGTAAAAACACTTCTCCTTGATTATTTTATATGCATATTAGCTCCCTTACCAGTCCAAATCAGAGAGGAGGACATTCCAACAGATAGGATTTTTTGTAAAATATAAATAGTTTTTATGCTGATTCATGTATCAGTTAGACGGAAGCCAGTCTACAATTTGGCATAGCGCTTTAAGGGTTTATTCAGAGAATGTAGACTTTTGCATGGTGCTTTAAGGGATAATTTTGAGAATATAGACCGTTACAATTAGAAATGGTGCTTTAAGGGTTTTGAAGATGTGGACTATTCTTATTTTACATGGCATTTTCAGGTTAATTCTGAGAATGTAGACCGCTACAATTTTGAATGATGCTTTAAGGGTCAATTTGTTTTACTTATCTTTTTTCCCATTGCGCAATACTAACACATCCCCTGATATCTCAGATGAGGCCTAATTTGACCAAAACTAGGTAGTGTGGCCTAAAAAACTTGGCACTTCAGCTCGTTTTTACTTTTACCAGAGCATTTATTCATCTCAAGGGATATTCCTTTTAGAATCTATTTATCTAAAGTATTCTTATCACACAAGCGAATACATGTACCAACTTTCTGGACAGTGTTGTCAAGAACATCGAAAACGTGAATCTCGTAGCTTTGTTTTTAACATAAATGGTGGCCAAAAGTCACTCTTGAATTGTTTTATCTCCAACTACTATTTCTATACAATATCAACTAAAAGGAAGCAGTGTTTATTTTGACCGCACCTTCAGCTAGTTTGGAGGCATTCTGCAGCCTTGAAAACCGATCGTGGGGTCGGGGTGGGGGAGGGGTACGGGGTGGGTCGGGGAAATATATTATTAGTTTGTTGAGTAATTCTCACCATTTAAATTCGTGTAAATTGTACTTAAATCTATATCAGCCCGAATGACAGTCCTATATAAATTTAAGCAGAATGCCAGCAGGGTATTTATTCAAAACATTTTGGCCTGCTGTTTAAAGGAAGGACAGATATTTGAAAACTCCAGTGTTTTTCCGCTGTTTGCTAATTTGATCTTGGGATCCTTTGTCCTCGATAACACGGTTCTATCCTCATTGTTTACCTTCATTACGAAAATATGCCTATGCAAATATACTGAATATTTTATCACCGAAAATAAAAAAAATTCTGATATTTTTTCACGTTTATGTTCAAAATGTTTTTGAGCAGAACTAAGAAAAATAATGTATACCCTGTAAACCCCAATTTTACTATATAAAGGTGGGGTTTAAGCGGGTCAAAATTATTTAGGCATATTTTCGTGATGGCTTTTTTAAAAGGAACACTTTCGTTTATAAATGAAAGGAAACGGCCCTGCATTGAACACTCACTCCTGTCTGTACTGGTGAGCAAACACGTAAAAGCTTCTTTTCTTAACTTCTTAAGAGATCAAATGTTTTGCATATGGCATTCATTTATTTGTATTTTTGAATATATTTAGTGAACTAGTAACATGATGATTACTTAATCCTATAGAAATGGTTCCAGACAGGCAAATCTCTCTTTGTTATTACATAAAACGTAATCAACAAGTCTGTCTGATGGCGTTCTAATCATAGTGGGTTTATCTGTTATTTGCTCAAAGTTAAGCCGCTAGTAGACCGTTCTAATGTATTTCTTCAGCTTAAGGTTTCCTATCTATTTGTCACATCACGAAAACACGCCTATATAATTTTGACCCCCTTAAACCCCACTTTTACATAGTAAAACTGGGGTTTACAGGGGTATACATTATTTTCCTTATTTTTGCTCGAAAACATAGATTGTGGGGACTCGTTAGAACCGCCTCGCCGAGGCGGTTCTAACGCGTACCCACAATCTATGTTTTGAGCAGAAAAAGGAAAAAATATCAGAATTTTTTTATCTGAAAATTTTCATTTTTTGGTGGTAAAATTTTCAGTATATTTGAATAGGCATGTTTTCGTAATGACTTGGTCTTTCTTTTGTCTATATGGAGTATGCGTATGGAGTGAACAGTGAACCCTCATTACAACGACAGCATTTGTTCCCAAAAACAGTGCAATTAAAATGAATTTGCCGTTGTACAGAATACTTAATGAGTAGATTAACATGTAAGAAAGGTATTTTGTTCTTATTTCCTCATAGAACATATGTTTTGGATATTTGTTAGAATCGCCTCACTGAGGCGATTTTAACTAATATCCAAAACATATGTTTCATTAAAGTATTTAAATACAATATTCTTGCATAATTTGTGATTAATTGTTACCTCGTAAGCGAAGATTTCGTGACAGTCAAATTGTCATTGTAACGAATATTGTTGTTGTATCGAGTGTCGGTATATAGAGGGTTGTCTGTATTATATTGCTCATGTTTGTATCGGGTTTTTTTAATTAAGGAAGAAGGCCATCAGACCAATTAGGGGTAACTACACGTATTTGACTGTCATAGAAGATTTGGACCAATCAGACAACGCGGTGTTTATAATTTTATACTACTTTAACCCTTGTCCTGCTGAACCCGGATATACCCTGCCTTTGCAAACAGAGTAGATTTAGATCAGTTGGCTTCTGAAGAATCCAACGGGATCTGGATCTGCACTGTTTTCCATTAACTATGTGAATTTATAGCAACCATCCGGATCAAGTGATCTGATTAGCTGAAAATTAGAATGCGTGTCATTTTAATTTATTCAGCCTGACAAGGGTTAAGATGAATGGCTATACTTGGTAGATTTTCCGCCATTTTGGTCAAAGGAGACAATTCTTGTGACTTCCTGGTTGCTTTTCTGTACACCAAACCTTTTCTGTAAAGGAGTCAGCCTCATGAACGCAAAAGTTTTCCTTTTAGAGTAGACCCCTATTCAGGAGGGAATTAAAACCATTTTAACAGAGTTGTCTCCCCTGAAAACTTTTCTATTAAGATTGAAAGAGAGGTGTCACTACATGTCATCTTGTTATAAGATTGCCTAGTACGGGAACGATCAAGGGTAATAGACTTGCTTTCAGGGGAAGCAAGTTTGTCAAAACTATTTGGCTCCAGGGACCAAACACTGCTTTTAGAGCAGCCACTATTACGAACACATACCTATATAATTTTGACCCCCCTCCCAAACCCCACTTTTATATGGTAAAGCTGGGGTTTACAGGGGTATACATTATTTTTTCTTATTTCTGCTCAAAAACATAGATTGTGGGTACTCGTTAGAACTGCCTCGCAATCTATGTTTGAGCAGAAATATGAAAACGATCAGAGTTTTTATCTGAAAACTTTGAGTTTTTGGTGGTGAAATTTTCAATATATTTGAGAAGGCGTTTTATTCGTAATGCCTTTACATAATGGCTTTGGTGTAGAGAAAAGCAACCAGAAAATCACAAAAGCTGTCTCACTTATAGTTAAAACAGGAAAACTACCTTGTGTATCAAGTCGCCTTTAGTTAAACGTCTAACATAAATGATGGCCGAAGACAGGCAATAAAGACATGAAACAATGGTAATTTGTGTCCCTAGTGCACGCTACACCAACTGCACAGTGCTTTTGCAAGATAATTAGAAGGGCATTGCAGGAAAATTGCCCTTATGTCAAACATGCGAATTGAAGGTCTAGTTTAGCCTGAACGTTAGCATCGTCTGGCCAAAGCCTTCATTATCAAGTAAGCACAACTATGTAAAATATATACTTCTTAGCCATAGCTCAAGCTTAGCCATTTTTTTAGACCAAAAGTTTGCTTTTTTTAGCTCACCTGAGCACGAAGTGCTCATGGTGAGCTATTGTGATCAGTCAATGTACGTCGTCCGTCGTGCGTCGTGCGGCGTCAACAATTGCTTTAAAAGCCTACGCCTCCTACACCCCCGTGCCAATTAACTCGATACTTAGTAGGAAGCATCTGGGTGCATTGTAGATCAAAATTAGCTAAAGCCCTGTCGATCAGAAATCCAAGATGGCAGCCAGGGCGGCCATTTTGAAAATCTATTTTTCGCTTCTTCTCCTGAACCAAAAGGCCAGTTGACTCGAAACTTTGTAGGAAGCATTAGGGTGACGTAGATCAAAAATAGCTATAATCGAACGGATCGGAAATCCAAGATGGCCTCCATAAGAGTTTCGCTTCTTCTCCTGAACAGAAAGGCCAATTGACTCTACACTTGGTAAGTAGCATTGGGGTGACTTGTAAATCAAAAATAGCTAAAATTGTTCCGATGGGAAATCCAAAATTGCCCTCAAGGCGGCCATCTTGAAACTCTTTTTTTTCGCTTCTTTTCCTGAACCAAAGGGCTGATTGACTCAAAAATTAGTAGGAAGCATTGGGATGTGTTGTAGATCAAAAACAGCTAAAATGGTTCCGATCGGAAATCCAAGATAGCGGCTATCTTGAAAATCTACTTTTCGCTTCTTCTCCTGAGCCGAAAGGCGAATTGACTCGGAACATGGTAGGAAGCATCGAGGTGACTTGTAGATCAAAAATAGCTCAAATCATTTTGATTGGAAATCCCAAATGGCGGCCATGGCGGCCATCTTGAAAATCTGTTTTGAACTTTTTCTCCAGAAACAAAAGGGCAATTGACTCAAAGTTCATTAGAAGTATCGAGGTGACTTGTAGATCAACAGTAGCTAAAATCGTTCTGATTGGAAATCTAAGGTGGCCGCCATCTTGTTTATGTTTATTATTTTTCCCTGCCACTGTGCTGTTTACGTGTATAAAATCGCGATTCTTCAGAAGCCACTTAGCCAATTTCCACCAAATTTCACATTAAACCTACTGTTGAAATGTGATTCATAGTTTTTTCAAATGATCACGCTCCACTGACTGTCATGCCCATATATTATTCTTCAAAACTAAGAACTGTTTAAATGATGATCTTTTCATTAGTTGCGATGATAGGATTGGAAAAATGTTGCATAACATTCGCATAGCTGCAGTGGTTATGTCACTCAGGTGAGCGAGCCGTGGCCCGTGGCCCACTTGTTTTATTATTCTTATCGTTTCTTCAAAACATATGTTGTAGGTACTCATTTGACCTTTTTAGACCAAAGGCATGAAATCTTTTCCCTCATTTGTTCATCAAAACATATGTTAGGGGTACTCATTAAAAGCGCCTGTGTAAGGCGCTTCTAATGCGTTCTTATGATATAAGTTTCTGTGTCGAAATAAAAAAATATCCCCTCTTATCTAAAGGTATGTAATCCATGGCATTTTCACAAATTAACATGCGAAATGAGGGAGACCCAGCTAGCATTCTTTATAAATCTATAGCGGGCCGTTTTCGGCCCGTCAGGGTAGCTGACGGGCCGAAAACGGCCGCTATAGATTTATAAAGAATGCTCACTTGGGAGTTGTGTGATTAAACACATTCGAAAAAAAAAAAAAAAAAAAAAAAAAAAAAAAAAAAACATAAACTTTAAAATATGTCGACGAATAGCGGAGGTCCCTGATAAAACTTCGCGGATGCATAGGGTATAAGGGCCCTTTTCTTGCATTATCATCCAGTTTCAAGGACGCAGACAATTACCCCCACGTAGCAGTCATCAGTTTCAAGATGGTACTCACTGACTTGATGTCAATTAGTTCCACCTAGAAACTTATAAATGTTATCAAATTAATGGTTTACACCTAGGTTATCTCTTGTTTTTTCCTTTTAAATCATCCAAAACATATTCGTTACGAGTTCCGTTTATAAGTCGCTTTTCTAAAATATGATTACATATTACATTAGGGAAAGGACTGTTCGTGAAGGAGTAAATAAGTATCTGCAACTAATGAACGTGGTGAATCATGTATCATGATGCAACTATGATCAGAATGATGCATTATGATACGACTATGATGAAAATAGGATGGAAAATAAGGAAGTTTTTGGATTTTTTAAGATTAAAAAATTATCTTATGGACGCCACAGCTTTGAATATTTGATAAAGCATTATGTTGTCACAGAGTCTTAATTAAATATGCAGAACCTAAATAAATACTGTTTGCAGCAATATATAAACTCTGTAGCTGTGTAATATGTAGCTTCATCTCTTTTAAGCTTGAAAACCGTTTAGAAAAATGATTTAATTTAATAATCTGAAATGTTTGCAGTATTATTGAATCTCATGATGCCGTGGCCCCATTTCGAAAACACGCCTATTCAAATATATAGAAAATTTCACCTCCAAAAATTGAAAATTTTCAGACAAAAAACGCTGATATTTTTTCATATTTCTGCTCAAAACATAGATCGTGGTACTCGTTAGAACCGCCTCGGCGAGGCGGTTCTAACGAGTACCCACAATCTATGTTTTGAGCAGAAATATGAAAAATAATGTATACCCCTGTAAACCCCAGTTTTACTATATAAAAGTGGGGTTTAAGGGGGTCAAAATTATATAGGTATGTTTTCGTGATGCTCAGCGATATATGTTTTAAATCTTTAAACCTCATTAACTTCTGTAGCAATTGTCCAATTTAAAAAAAAAATCGCCATAATGTATGTTTTGCCAAGATCTTACCTCTGTCTACATTCATTATTTTTTATGGTTTGTTTTCTTATATTCCCTACAATCCGCAGTCTTTTCGATGAGTTGCCTTTGTTAAGAAAAAAATATTCGTTTATATAGCACCGTTAGGGTGTGTAGGTGGGATATCAAATACGACCTCACAACACGCCTTCCCAACTGCAGCATTTGTGAGGTCTGTGTTCCGTGAACTTAGCCTTTCCTAGGCATATCAATATTTGCTTGAGGCGTTAACCCTTGTCCTGCTGAACCCGGATATGTCCTGCTTTTCCAAACAGTGTAGATCCAGATCAGTTGGCTTCTTATCTGGATCTGCACTGTTTGCCATTAAGTATGTGAATTTATATCAACAAGCTTGATCAGGTTATCAGATTGGCTGAAATTAGAAATAGGAGTGGCATCTGAATTTATTCAGCATGACAAGGGTTAAGGTGTCTGAACAGTCAGGGTAAATTCGAGAGAAGTTGGCGGGTCATAAATTATTAACACAAATCATTGACTAGCTCTTGTGTATGACATTTCAAGAAAACACTTCTTCGCATTATTCCCAGTTCAAGTCTTTGGCATTATAATTGTCTGACAAAAAGGACAGTAAATAATTATTCTGTAGTTCCCTTTCTATCTCTGTCTTATATGAATAGATCTGAGCCTAAAACCCCAATAAGAACATAGATCGTTTATAATATGTGTTATAATTCGCACGGGACTAATTCTACCATTATTTATTCTCTAACTAATGAGTTATAGTGAGATAAGACCAAACAGTGAGAATACTGATAAATGCCATCAGCTTCTGATATAACAGCCATATGACATTATAGTTTGTCTCATGGACAGTGTATAGGCGTGATATAATCACAGAATGTTCCCTTGACACATTACCTGGACATTCAATGGACGTGATACTATCTTAGACTATTCCCTTGACACCTTACCTGAAAGCAATTACGACCGACGTATAGTATTTTGAGTGGTATCTGGTGGGTAATAACAGATTATCGACGACCCACACTTTATGCTTGCCACATTTACTTTAAGTATTCTGACAGATATGCCATAACAAATCGTGTAGATCCAAACCATACTGCAGAACGGGGCCGTCTAACAAAGATTTACACTATTTACTTCTCATACATCACGAAAACTTGCCTATATAATTTTGACCACCTTAAACCCCACTTTTATATAGTAATCTCTGCAGTTTACAAGGGTATTCATTATTTTTCTTATTTCTGCTCGAAAACATAGATTGTGGGTACTCGTTAGAATCGCCTCGCCGTGTTTTTAGCAAAAATATGAAAAATATCAGAATTTTTATCTGAAAATTTTCATTTCTTGGTGGTAAAATTTTCAGTATATTTGAACAGGCGTGTTTTCGTAATGAAATTTTCAGACAGACATGCCTGAGGAAACAGTGTAGCTCAAGATAAAATAGCTCCTTTGTTTGATGTTTTCTATTCCGCAAATACAGTCGACTCGCTTATCTCGAACTCGCTTATCTCGAATAACCGCTTATCTCGAAGTGATAATCTGGTCCCTGTTTTAACACAGAGGTCTACCAACAGTCAATAAAATATTGTGAAAAAGAGGAGAAATTGCTCCTTAGGAGCAATTTCTTCTCTTTTCCACAATATTTTCAATATATTTCTAACTTAGGAGTCAAATTACGTATTCATTCTGTTAAAGGTGGTTGTTCGATTAATTGTTTTTTCCTCAGTTCCGTAAATCTGATATGTCGAACTACGGATATCTCGAAGTGTTTCATAGAGTCCCTTGGAGTTCGAGATAACGAGAGTCGACTGCCATATGATACTCAAATGGGCTTGTTCGATCCTTTGTAGCAAAATGGGAAGAAGATAAAGTGTCTGGACATTGTACTTGGCTGATCTGATATGCCTAAGGTACTTTAGTAACCGTATCTATGTAAATATGTGAACACCTTAACTCCTTACTTTATCCCAAAATTTGAACACGTCCATTTGCATCACGAAAACATGCCTATATAATTTTGACCCCCCAAAAAAAACCCACATTTATATAGTAAAACTGGGGTGTACAGGGGTATACATTATTTGTTTTCTTATTTTTGGTCGAAAACATAGATTGTGGGTACTCGTTAGAACCGCCTCGCCGAAGCGGTTCTAACGAGTACCCACAATCTATGTTTTGAGCAGAAATATGAAAAATATCAGCGTTTTTTATCTGAAAATTTTCGGTTTTTGGAAGTGAAATTTTCTACGAGGGTGAGTCAATAAGTAACCAGTCTAACTTATTTCCGGTTGAGAATCACCTCTTCTTTTTCGATGTAATTGCCCTCTAGTGTGATGCACTTAGACCAACGGTGTTCAAGTGCCATCAGTCCAGAACTGAAAAAGTCAAGGTACTTTCCATTGACCCACTCCTCAACTGCCGTCACGACTTCTTCATCAGACCGGAAATGAAGTCCACGGATATCCTTTTTCAGGTTTGGGAATAGGAAGAAGTCGCTAGGAGCTAGGTCAGGCGAATAGGCAGGATGTGGTATTAATTCATACCCGTTTCGCTCTACAGCATCCATTGCAACTTTGCAAGTGTGGACTCTCGCGTTGTCCTGTTGCAGCAAAACACCTTTAGAGAGTTTACCTCGGCGTTTTTCACGGATGGCGGTTCTCAGCTGGTCTAACAAGTTTGCATAGTACACTCCAGTTATTGTACTTCTCTTGGGTAAAAAGTCCAACATAATAACGCCTTTTGCGTCCCAAAATACTGTGGCCATCACCTTGCCAGCAGATGGTTGTGTCTTGAACTTCTTTGGCCTCGGGGACCCAGGCCCTACCCACTGACGACTCTGAGCTTTATTCTCTGGCTCATAATAATGAACCCAAGTCTCATCTACAGTCACCAGACGCAAAAGAAAATCATCTTTTGACCTAAAACGCTTCAACAAGGCGCTGCATACTGATGCTCTGGTTGCCATTTGCTCATCGCTAAGGGATTTGGGGACCCAACGGGCTGTTAGCTTGCGCATACCTAAACGATCATGTAAGATTGTTGAACGCTACCATGTAAAATGCCTAATGCCGGCGCTATTTCTTCCACCTGAATTCGCCTATCAGAATGTACCAGATCCTGAACTTTCTTACACATTTCTTCGTCGGTGGCATCCAGTGGGCGTCCAGACCTGGCTTCATCTTCTAAAGACGTTCTACCGCGTTTGAATTCCCCTACCCAGAATTTAACCTGAGCATAAGATGGTGCAGAAGACCCATAAACATCGGCTAACTCGCCGTGTATTTCCTTGTCTGTTTTACCTTTTAAATACAAGTACCGAATTACAGCACGGTACTCAACTTTACATGAAAAGCATGCCTTTGCATCACTAGCCATGTTTGACATTCAATATCTTATTAAAGAATAACTCGACACTAGTGCAATTTTGTACCCATGTATAAAAACATATATTGAAACAAAGCATGAAAATCGTGACCATCTCGGTCCATCGGAAATGGGATAGGCTGTTTATTTATTGACACGCCCTTGTATATATTTGAAAAGGCGTGTTTTCGTAATGACTACCTTTTGTTGTATCTAAAAGCTGCTGGATGAATGGCAAATAGGGTACATTGTAGATACTGCCAGACGCGTTCTGTGGCGACTGATCTGGGTCTACACTGTTTGCTTAGTACTGTATTTTACAATACTTGGGGTAAATCGGGTAATTCGTCATATTGTTTCATCTTATTGTTTCTTTCAGGTATGCCCTATTTTCTGACGACGAGAGCCAACTTAGTAGTCACCTTAAGCAAAATCTGCCCATTATAGTTGAGACTGATACAGTCAAATCTGGGTAAGTATGTGCATATATACATTGTATATGCGACGAGCATCATGAAAACATGCCTATATAATGTTGACCCCCTTAAATCCCTCTGTTATATAGTAAAACTGGGGTTTACAGGGGTATACATTATTTTTCTTATTTCTGCTCAAAAACATAGATTGCGGGTCGTTAAAACCGTCTCGGTGAGGCGGTTCTAACGAGTATCCATAATCTATTTTTGTGCAGAAATATGAAAAATATCAGAATTTTTATCTGAAAATTTTCATTTTTTGCTGGTGAAACTTTCAGTATATTTGAATAGGCTTGTTTTCGTAATGAGCGATTTTACCATTAAAAAACGACTTTATGAATATACATAACTGTATGCCGTCATATGTCGACAGTAATAGTCTTCCATAATTTGAATATAACTGGAATTATCACAGGCATATTTTAAAAATAGGAACAGCATTTTGCCTGCATCACACATTCTTTTCAAAACACATGTTTATAAATCTGTGTAATGCACATTCTTCACGTTTCCCTATTAAATTGGTATCGAGTGTACCTAATTATTAAGCAATATTTCGCGATCTAAAATTAAATGTATTTTATTATTATTATGTTTTCTGAAGCATTTTGTAATTGCACAAAACTACTTTTGTCGACATAAGGGCAATAAATACACTTTCCAGGATGTAAATTTGCCAAAATTAATTTTGCAGTCCCTCCAAATGGGGATTTACTTTAAAAGGAAAGAATAACAATGTCTAGTCGAAGAATGGCAGAAGTCATTACGAAAACATGCCTATTCAAACATACTGAAAATTTTACCACCAAAATATGAAATTTTTCAGATAGAAAATTCTGACATTTTTTTCTTAATTCTGCTCAAAACATAGACTGTGGGTACTCGTTAGAACCGCCTCGTTGAGGCGGTTCTAACGAGTACCCACAATCTATGTTTTGAGCAGAAACCCCAGTTTTACTATATAAATATATATATGTGAACCCCAGTTTTACTATATAAAAGTGGGGTTTAAGGGAGTCAAAATTATATAGGTATGTTTTCGTGATGTGAATTTTTATAATAACATGATTTTCTTAATTGGTATTTCTCTTTTCTGGGTTTTAAGCATTGATGTAAAACATTTAAGCAATACACATTTAAGCAATACAATTTTCACTAGAGTTACTCTTGCATAATTGTAGAATATATACAAAACTATAAATAAATTAGAACGTATATATACCCGAACGAACAGCATAGATCCATTTTTTTTTTTTTTTTGGTCTGCATTTTTGTCAGTAAGTCATTTAATATATCTAGACTATCCTTATTCAGCCTGTACGTGTTTCTCTTACGACTGAATCATAGGAACAGTTTGATCAAGGTTCGCCATGTTTGCGATTCTTCCAGGTTATAAAATGCACTTGTTCCAATTTTAGGATGCTGTGTTAATACGTTACGATGTTTGAATATTCAGTGCAGTAGCAGCAATCTCTGTCTAGACATGCAGATATGAGGGTCTGTCTGAACTTTTAATGTACCTATATGTTGCAAAGACACTAATTGTCTTTTCACCCAATTATGCTGTCAGTGCCTATGTATCAACAACATAGCTACAGATAAGGTACGTTGTCATCCGAAAACTACTGATATGTTCCTATTTCTTCATGAAAACATAGGTCGTGAGTGCTCATTTGAGGGGCCTCATCGTACTCACAACAAATGCTTTCAAAAAGAAATAAGAAAAAAATATTGCATTGATGGCCATCATATATAGAGCTAGGCAACCATCACGAAAACATGCCTATGTAATTTTGACCCCTTTAAACCCCACTTTTATGTAGTAAAACTGGGGTTTACAGGGGTATATGTTATTTTTCTTATTTCTGCTCAAAACACAGATTGTGGGTACTCGTTAGAACCGCCTCGATGAGGCGGTTCTAACGAGTACCCACAATCTATGTTTTGAGCAGACAAAAATATCAGAAGTTTTTATCTGAAAATTTTCATTTTTTAATGGTAAAATTTTCAGTATATTTGAATAGGCGTGTTTTCGTAATGAATGGTGGCTGGATTAGTATCTGTCGATGTAAAGCGTAATTCTGCCTCAAATACCATACCACATAATTTTCCAATACTTATCATTCTATCCAAACTTGTGTTTGGCGGCTATCTTGTTAAGAAATTGGAAGGCTCTTATCTTATCTAGATATTTAGATTCTCAAATTAACTAATAAGGTGGTCAGCAAAAATGGATAACCAGATAAATTGGTAAATATCAAAGCAAAATATCTGGTTATTTGATGGCACATATTTGCCACTGTATATCACATTGGTTTGTTTCTTTAACCCATTTGTGCCTAGCGTCCCATAAATGGGGCATAGCAAACAGTGTAGACTCAGATCAGAACGCAGCGTCTGATCAGGGTATATACCGCTTGCATTAGCTACAGGCATTTCAATAAAACATTGTAATAATCAAAAAATGACCAGACACCCCTTAAACTGTAAATGTACTGGTCTAAAGAGTTATGGTAGAAGAGTCCATTGGGCATAAATGGGTTCAACAAAATCAACGGTGAAAATATCCAAGAAACTTACACTCACGAAACATAATTGTCTCATGGCATCAAGATAAGGGTTGCCCCAGTAGTCTTGCCATTGACCGTTCCAAGGCGATTCCTCTGTTGCCTTTTTTTTTTTTTTTTTTTTTTTTTGTTCATCGGTGGCTTCATATGTGCATTACGAAAACACGCCTGTTCAAATATATAGACAATTTCACCTCCAAAAACTGAAAATTTTCCGATAAAAAACTCTGATATTTTTCCTATTTCTGCTCAAAACATAGATTGTGTGTACTCGTTAGAATCGCCTCGGCGAGGCGATTCTAACAAGTACCACAATCTATGTTTTTGAGCAGAAATAAGAAAAATAATGTATACCCCTGTAAACCCCAGTTTTACTATATAAAAGTGGGGTTTAAGGGGGTCAAAATTATATAGGCATGTTTTCGTGATGACGTATCTTTTTTCATAGTATGTTCCCTATCTCTCCTTATTTTTGGTGCCTCAGGAAGGCTGTGTGTGGCATTTCCTAGGTATATTAACTCATACTTTTAATAACAACGAAAGAAGCACTCAAAGGGAAACAGAATAAACAAACGATGAGAAATAGGGACGAAAATGTCGGTTCTGACCGGTCAACAATTTATCCGTTAGAAGAGAAAAGGCCGGGGCTTAAACTTTGTGTAAGTGCCTTGTTGCGGCCGCAAAACGTCTCCTAGTATTTCACTAATGGTCGGCTATATATTTATGGCCCTTTGCGATCATTGAGCCCATTCCGGGAGTTTTGAAACTTAATTTAAGAGTCATAAGGTTTATTTTGCCAAAACTAGCTAGTCTGGCCTAGGAAACCTGATACTTGAACTAGCTGACGGGCCTATAACGGCCCGCTATAGATTTTTAAAGAATGCTAGCTGGGTATTGTGAGTGTGTTTATTCTCAGGGTCATTCGTTATAGAATATATTTATCTTCACTACAGTTGATATTTTCTGGTTCTATGTGATCTTTGAGCCCATCCTGGTAGTTTTGAAAATGTTTTAAGGGTCATTGAAAAAGATTGATTGGCCGAACTAGCTAGTCTGGCCCTGAAAACTTTATACTTAAATTGTTTTCAATTTTGTAAGCTCTTAAGGGTCATTCCTGTTAGAATCTATTTACAAGCACGCAACGCACACACTGAATCTTGGAAACAGACCCAGCTGCACATAAGTATACGGCCTGGATAGGGGCTCCTTAACTTTTGAATGAACCAACATAAAATTGTCTTTGATATATGTCTTCAATATATAAAGACTGGGTACAACATAAATGTAATACGACAGACTGCATATATGGTAGCTGACCCAATCACGGTTAATAACTTTGCTTCCCTCTTTGGTTTCACGCCGGCGGGTCAGGCCTCAGACTCTATGACGGCTCCGGCCTAAAGACTTTTAAGTAGCTCGGTTGGTGCTTGATGCTCTGGCTCTGGTCGGGCCTACCGGAGTCCTACTATTGGTTTTCTTTTGCTTCAGCATTTCAGTTATTTCTCGCTGTCGAGTCCTTATCGTTGTTTCATATCTGTATTAGTTTGATTTTATGTTCTCGGAGATGTTGCACTGATGAGTTACAATGTAGGAACCATTCACGCGGACTGAACAAATATCTAATGTATACCACGGCAGAACTAAGGGCGAGAGTTGTGGCCAGTAAAATCGATTTAAGTTCCTGCCCCAACCCCACCCTCAGTAAATTTTTTACTGACCGTTCCAAGGTGGTGCTTCTGCTGTGGTTTACTATTTCTGTCATTGTATGTATGGTTTGGTGATTTTTATTTTTATTTTGGATAGCCTTTCGGCTAATTTTCGGGAAAGAAACTGTTTTTTTTTTTTTTGGGGGCTTTCTGCTTGTAATGTTTTGATTGTGGCGTCGTTTTTTTTTGTTTTTTTTTTGTTTTGTTTTTTTTTGTCTTTTGCCTTGTGTATACAACGGCAGAATTGATGGCGAGGATTGTGGCCACATAAAATCGATTTAAGCCCCCCCCCCTCCCTCAAACACACCCACCCCAAAGAAGGGTCTGTAAGGCAGTGCGTCTGCTCTGGTTTACTA
The DNA here is from genome assembly GCA_964016985.1 of Anodontia alba. Classification (NCBI taxonomy): domain Eukaryota; kingdom Metazoa; phylum Mollusca; class Bivalvia; order Lucinida; family Lucinidae; genus Anodontia; species Anodontia alba. Next base: position 103,175,718 of record OZ024825.1, on the reverse strand, counting down.
TGTTTGTCATTGTATGTTGTTGCATGTATGTCCTGGTGAAATTTTTATTTTGGATAGCCGTTTGACTAATTTTTTGGGAAAGAAACTGTCCGTTTGGCTTTCTGCTTGTAATGTTTTGATTGTGGTGCCGTTGCTTTAAGTGCACCCTTCTTTCCCTTTGGACGGAAGGTGTAAGGTAATTGTATCGATTCCTGATCATTGCCTTTGGTGCTATGTGCGTATAATAAGGGAGTCAACTCAAGTAAACCCGCAGACGATTTCTAATCAAAGATTAGCGCACGTTTTATCCTTAATTTTATAGAAATGAAGTATAAGAGACGAGTCATTGTTCTACTAACTTAGAAAACGCTGTTTCCTGGGTAACTCCATGTGTGATTTTTAACGCTAAATATGGTTGAATAAGCGCTCAAGACTCCTGTCCCCGAAGTTATTAAACTTTTTTCATGCTCAACTCAGCTGAGCATGAATTTTTGTCTGCTTATAAAAATGAAAATGCCAACAATAGTTGGCATTGTCATACTTATTAGCAGAGAAATGTTTTATACTCAGCTATGTTTATTACAATAGTTGGCATTGTCATACTTATTAGCAGAGAAATGTTTTATACTCAGCTATGTTTAGCGAGAAAGAATTTGTAACTGTTAATAATTTGAGATTTATTAGCAGGACAAATTTCATGCTCATCTGAGTTGAGCATGAAATAAGTTTTATAAATTCGGGGCCAGGATACAGACTCAGTTATACATAATTGATCGGTCCGCGTATGGGTACCTCAGCCTTTGGCTAAACATATGATACACAACGCATGAAAATGCCCTTATACAATTTGCGGTCAACGCAGGTCCAGATCAGCATCCGTTTAGTCTGATTTAAGAATTCTCTGCTCGTCGACATATACTACAGTACCTAACATGAATTTAATAGGTGCTACCTATATCCGTGCGTCCAAAAAATCATCACATACTTCTTAGGTGGGTTGGCCAGATCTAACTGAATTTGATTTCAGACCACGCTTGACTTCTAAATCCAATGCATAAATTGCAATATAACGTCCAAGTTAACAATATTTCAGTAGTTTAGAGACATTGCCTCCAAATTTGTGGGACTTTTATCTGACCCGATCACATGAATTCGGGTCCTGCTTAGTTACTAGCAGCTCTGCCATGGAGGCTTTAGGCAGCCCTTCTATTTCGCGGGCCCCCATGGGCGGGGGGGGGGGGGCGTGGGGGCGCGGGGGCATGCTTTCCGAATACCGAAAACTAGTGTATGCCGGTGACAGGTACAACGATAATACACTATCGTTCGCTCATCCGAAATCCATTTTACTTCTTCAGGATTTTTCCTAAAGATTTCTGACCGTTTGTGCGTTTTTGCTTTTGTTTCTTTTTGATTCTTTTTTTTTTTTTTTTCGTGAGTCTGCATATTATGAAAAGCAGAAAAAAAGAAAACATAAAAATAACAACAATTTACAAACCGGTCGAACAAACACATTATTGTGTCGAAGTTTTTTTCAGATTATCGCGTGAAAAGAGCTTAAAGTCTATGTGTTATCTAAACGTCTACATCAAAGTGTACTTTATGCAGAAAATGAATCATGCTTAGCTTGTAAACAGACAGGGAATGGATAGAATTAAAATACGAAGTGGAGACAAAATTCAAAATGGCCGCAATCGCAAATTTTGTAGGCTGACGTCATAAGTCTCGTGATTCAACCCCTTGGAATGGGAATACTTGGCGTTATTGGCTGTTTTGCTGCTATTATCGGCACGGCCGCCGTGTCAATAGTCTCTGCTAAATCACGGAACGCTTATTATTTTTCAGGATAAGCACCGAACCACCCAAGCGTTTGTTGAGACATCACATTTTTGGTCTCACACATCACTGGTCACATCGGTAGTCTGTAGTAGTGCGTCCGCACGCCGAACCGCTCCGCAGTTCCCGTTGGACGCACTTATTAATTCTGTAAGCGGACAACAAAGGCCTTGGACAGCTTGCGCTATGCGCAGGCTGATCAAGGCCTGTGTTTTCTGCAATGTGCATAAGGACCTTTTTCGTGCGTTGCGCATAATATATAAATTGGCTATGCTTATTATAAGGGGGTCAACTCGAACAAACCCGTGGACGATTTCTAATCAGAGGTTAGTGCTCGTTTATCATTTTTTTTTTTTTCAAAATTCATCAATATAAACTGGAATTGAAGAGACGCTTCATTTGTCTACCAAGCTAAATCTTACAGGTGACTAGGAGGTTGCGGGTTCGACCCCGGCCGGGTCGGCAACATTCTTTCGTCGATTGATCATGATTTGTTTTCTATAGTCATTCTTTACCTTGCAGTTGTTAGTTTCTGGCGAAAGAATGTGCACAATACTGGTTAACCGCTTAGAGGACTAAGCCTGCCCAGTAAAAGTGTGGTAAGGTAAACTGACCGCATTCGACATGACTCCATTGGGTTGACTGAGCCGTAAAACCTAAATACAAACAACAAACAAAACCCAGCTAAAATTGTGTTTTCTATGTACCTTCGTTTAGCGCAAACGGACTTAAATCTTTGAAGTTTATATTTTTTGGTCCTTTATGGTCACTGGGCTCATTTCGAGATTTTTGTTGAACATTTATATGAGATTTAGTGAAACGAGGAGTGTGTTCTGGAACTTACACTTTGATCTCTTGGTTTTCTTAACCCTTTCTTCACTGCATTACTCAATTAGATTCTTCCACCTTTGCATTTGGATACATCCATTGTTGCAAATATGGTTCTCTGGCAGAAAATAAAAGCGGTATGACACGCATTCTTAAACCTGATGTGACTGTCTGGAGCTACACTGTTTGCAAAAGTGTTCGTGTGATAGGCACGGTGGGCGAAGCTTGCTTACCAAGTAATGGTTACTTTTCATGGACGTCGATTACACCCCATTTATTTTGGTCTGTGTCAGCCTCTCTGAACATTCCTAATTTTGTCTTTGTGTATATCGACTTTATTATTTTTTATGTTGACCTCAGATTCATTTAGTCTACCGGACTGAACAAATAATAAAGAATATACCCAGGAAGAACCTCAGTCACAGTACATAGCCTACCAGGGACATTATGGGGAAGAGTAAACAAACTACAGTCGACTCTCGTTATCTCGAAGTCCAAGGGACTTTCTGAAATACTTCGAGATATCCGTACCTCGACATATCAGATTTGAAAAAATGAAAAAATAAATAAATAAAAAAATAAAAAGAAATAATAAATAAATAAATAAATGAAAAATCGAACAACCACGTTTCAAAAATGAATATGTAATTTGACTCTTAAAATTAGATATATTGAAAATATTGTGGAAAAGAGGAGAAATTGCTCCTTAGTTTCTCCTCTTTTTCACAATATTTTGTTACCTGTTGTTAAGTTTCCATATTAAAACAAGGACCAGAGTTTTACTTCGAGATAAACGGTTATTCGAGATAAGCGAGGTCAAGATAACGGGATTCCACTGTACGACGTATAGTGCATACGTTAAAACCAACGAAAAGGAAATCTATCAGATTCCTCTTTTCCAACTATGTCTGCGGCTAGCTGCAGGTTCAGACAGCTTACCCACTTTGTTTTCTGTTTGATTTATTCTGATTGCAGCATTGCGGTCAGGCATTGTGATCACAATGCCAGACCGCAATGCTGCAATAAGAATAAGAAAAAAAAAAAAAAAAAAACCAAAGTGGGTAACCGAACAGCGGCTGATCACAATGTTAAATTCAAACAGGTCTTAACATACGGCGTGGCACAACATAGGATGCAGAAAAGAACAACACAAAACCTATGCTTTAGAATAGTCAGAAGCCAAATCTTCAATCTTTGTTCAAATGATGTAAAAATACAAAAACGTTTCATGTTGTTTCTGCTTTTTTCGTTTGTTTTCGTATTTATATTTTACAGCATTTGAACCTAGAGTAAATACTTGGTACCAGTACAATCGATTTCAACCCGTGATAGCTTTTACTACCACTGGACGTTTTACGGCTGTGGTTCTAATGTTATTTTTTCATTGTGTGGCCTTGTGGCTGCTACCTGCGGGGCTTTTCTTCATTTCTGTCTTATTCTTATCCCAGCTAGCATTCTACGTAAATCTACATCGGGCCGTCATCGGCCCGTCAGCTACCCTGACGGGCCGATGACGGCCCGATATAGATTTACGTAGAATGCTGACTGGGATGTTTGGTGAATCATCTCTGGCATTGTGATCACTTCGTTCGGGAAGAGGGAGCCAGTTGCTCTGCTTTATTTTGGTTTGTGGCACATGTGTTTTTTGTCATATTTGTTGTTGTTTTCGATATTGTTTTGTTATGTCCTATGATTGTGGTTCTTCCTCGAACAGTTGCTATACTATCTTTAACCCATTAAAGACTGAATAAACTCCCCAGTCAGCATTCTACGTAAATCTATATCGGGCCGTCATCGGCCCATCAGGGTAGCTGACGGGCCGATGACGGCCCGATGTAGATTTACGTAGAATGCTAGCTGGGTCTCCTACACTATATATTGGAAGAGTCCATTTTCGACTTTAGGTATGTCGGGCTATATGATGTAGATATTCCTAGAGAAAAATGGTTGAACTGTTTGCAAACAGTGGAGACTCTGATCAGATGCCGCTAAACTGGCAAATAGTGGAGACCCAGATCAGATGCCGCAGAACGCGGCATCTGATCAGAGTCTCCACTGTTTGCAAACAGTTCAACCATTTTTCTCCAGCCTTCAATGGGTTAACGTGTTGCTTCTATTTTCAGTTCTTTAACGTGGGAACAGTACCTGAAAGACCAAGCCATATACATTATTGCCACAAGACCTAATATAAGCGTACTACCTATTCAGAAGACAGAGTGGTTAAACAGAATGAAAAACCATATCTCTGGGAGCGAACTGCGCGAATCTGGCATGCACGAGTTAACCGCGGACCAATCTGATACAAAAAGTGACACATCTGGTCTGTCCAGTGCTAGTATTGAACGACTACACATTTGTTCTGGAGTGAAATAGAACGAAAAAAGAAATCAAATACAACCGAGAAATAATGCCTATTTTTGCACAAGAAACGAATAAATGGTCCGACAGAAACAACAAACTTAGAACATGGACAATTTAGGAGAAATGACCAGTTATACAGGGAGGAATGTGTGCGTAACCCGGAACAATCTGTTTCACCGACAGTGATATGATAGAATAGTGGAACAATTTACTTACAGCTTGACTGAATCACTGCATGTGAAACTATTTCTTGCCTTTTGTGGACATGTATACAGAGGACCTTTCAGAAGGAGTATTTGATGATAATTCTTAGATAGTATTCACCTGTTCTCCATAGGAACATATGTTGAAGCGCTTCTAATGAGTACCATATGTTTTTATTGGTAAATAATAAAACGTGTCCCAGAATCATCATGAAATATTCCCGTTTAACCAGTCCTTTGCACATTCATGGAAACATTAATTAGTGCAAATAATTTTTACTCTGAATAATCTTTGTGGTCGTGTTCACTGAAACAGTTAACCCTTAAAACGCCAAGAAAACGTGCATCTGAAAATTTCGTCTGTTTATGTCGTCTGCTGAATATTCTTGCAAACTTTTCAAACCTATTTTTGCATACAGGCAAACAGTGTGAACCCAGATCAGACTGCTCCTAGAGGAGCAGTCTGATCTGGGTCCACACTGTTTGCAGAAATGACTTTTAAAATCAGAAGCAGGTGACAAAGCAGACGACAATTGTTGTGATTGACAGTTTAAGGGTTAAAATTAAAATCAAAACCAAAACCGTATTGCGGGGCGACTTTATGGACTAGATATAAATTGGTGTAAATTTCGTTAATATCTACCTATTTTAGAGTGTACAACAGATTGAGATTGATACGACAGAGTCGTGTTCAGTTACTCTGAGCGCAGTCCAGATGAGACTATTTGACTCATCTTTTTGGTGGTTTTCATTTATATAAATTCTTGGTCAACGTATATGTGCGGATATTATTATATGTTTTAACATCGTTTCAGTGATACTATTCTGTTTGTGTGCTATAGTTAGTGTACTTGTACACACTTGTTACATTGTTTTAAACACATTTTGTTTGAGCTGCTAGACAAATCATAATGTAAACAGGTCTATGTATTGTGAACCCCCGCCCCACAATGTTCCCATATATATATATATATATATATATATATATATATATATATATATATATATATATATATATATATATATATATATATATATATATATATATATATATATATATATATCTGCCCATAACAAAATGTGTAGAGGGTCGGAGAGGACTATCCCCCACCACTACACGTCTTACAATAATACAATGTAGTATGGAATATTATAACCTTTCTCTCATAACTCTCATTCCTGTATTTTATATCATGTGAAAAAAAAAATGATTATTTACTCCATTTTGAGAATATGGATACTATAACAGAAAGAAAAATACAGAAGGCGGATAGGAGGTTGTAGAGATTGTATGGTATGCGGGTGTAATTTTATAGTTCTTAGCATTTTGGATCTGCTGTCTACCTAAGTAGGCCATGACATTTTTGCCATTTAGTATACAGAGGATTCTTACATGAGTGGTCATCTAATAAGAAATTTATGAAACGAGCTTGGGTAATTTCGGTATTTTGCTCGTCTAACGCCTCGCAAAATACCGAAATTACCACCTCGTTTCATAAATTTCATATTAAATGACCACGAATCTAAGATTCTGTTTATCACATGACCCTTGCGATGACAAAAATGCACAAAATATATTAAGATAACGACTTTCCATAGCTAAACGGAACAACTCACTACCAAAGATTCAGTAGTACTACACAAAAACAAAATAGTTCGGATATTACCTGATAAGTACCGAAATAACTAGAAACAAGATAAATATGCCATTTATTACTTCAACTTCATTAAACTGCAGGAATTAGTGATGATTTTTATTTGAGCCAATAAGTATTTCATTTGAATAAATGAATTCAAAAATAAATATTCCCTTCAACGTCATTCAGCGAATCAATACGTCACTGAGAAATCTGTAAGGAAAATCCCCCGAAGTCAACTGTTGTATTTAAGGTCATTGACCTTGATCAATACAGTTCATACGGTGTACAACCAAGTAAATGGCAGATTTCATGAATATAAAATATTTTAACTTGACACATTTATTGACTGTCGGAGTCATGTTATTCTCCAATGCTTTTTGGAGGAGGTGAATGTTTTTGTTTGTTTGTTTGTTTGTTTTTTTGTTTTTTGTTTTTTTTTCATTGACGACATCGATGTTGAAAGTGCCTCTATAACCACCGTGAATAGTCTGGTAGCCGTGTTATTCACATTGTGATTGTGTTATGTCTTCCCATTCTATCGGTCTGACATTTATCGCTCATCTCAAAATCATCTCAAAATTGAAGGCAGGATCTGTTTCAAAAGTTAAAGTTGTATCGGCGAACGCGGACACCATCTTGGTTGCTATCAATAAGCGGAGTAATACGAATATTAATGAGGATAATTAGGCTAACCAATGAGAAGCCTTGCAGGTGTTATTATACGTGTGGTTATATGATCTTTATGACATGGGTTATTTCACTGAATAACTTGACGGTCATGTGGTAAATATGGCTCTACTTTAGAAGGTGGCTTTTCAGGTTTTTAAGTTTTAATTTCTAACTTTCTATTTTGTTGGTTACTTTCTAATAATTATTTTATTGCACAAATGTGTCTTTATGTGATAAATAACCAAACATCACCATTCTCCATGTCATATGGAGGAATACCATACTTACATAGCTCTAGACACAAAGAGTATCGAGATAGATACTTCCCCATTTCTCCACAAAACATATGTTGTGGTACTCATTAGAAGCGCATCATAGATGCGCTTCTAATGAGTACCACAACATATAATTTTAGAGAAATAAGAAAACATATCTTTTTTGACAAATTTTGGCTTACCTAGAACTAAAGCTATTTCTCAGAAACGTGTTAGCATAATGGTTTAACTATATAATAGCTTTTAACAAAATGGGTATCAAGAGATATATATTTCCCATTTCTCCAAAATATATATGATGTGGATACCCATTAGAAGAGCCTCTGTGAGGCGCTGTTGATGATTACCCACAACATATGATTCTGCAACGGAAAAGATATAATATGTCAATATTTTTGTTTGAAAAAAAAACTGGCTTATCAAGAACGTTAACTATTTTATATAGGCGTATTAACGTAAATTTTTATCTCTATCAAGTACGTATAAGGCTTCCGTTTATCTATGATGAATACTAAGTTCACATGATGCGCAAAGTATGACAACCCAGAATGCATTTTACATAAATCTATAGCGAGCCGTTATCGGCCCGTCATTAGGTCTCTTCACAGCGATCATTCTTTATAAATCTATAGCGGGCCGTTATCGGCCCGCCAGCTACCCTGACGGGCCGATAACGGCCCGCTATAGATCTATAAAGAATGATCGCTGTGAAGAGACCTAATGTGATATGCATGCTGCAACTGATTAGGACCTTCTGCGCTCGTCGATTTATTTTACCGTACCTAATGATTTTGGAAGCTGGCAACGGAAGCCATGATCATACTGCGCATACTACATAATGGTCTTTTCCTGTGTAACGCAACATGTCTTCTCCGCCGGATGTAACTGCGTTATAATCGCATTACGGAAACAGCTCCGTAACATCACACACTGAGGTCGGTCATATTATAAAAAGACAAAATATTTAGACGTAAACGTCTAAGTACCGGCGCAAATATTGTTCATGTTTACATAGAGATACGGGACAAGGGTACACTAAAGTTTAATAAATTTTCAATGTAACAGGTAAAATCGAACAATGATGTGATTCTTTAATTTTCACTACCACAGGCGATAATAATAGGCTTTTGCAAACAGCAAAGATCCAGATGAGATGGTTCATATGAGCCGTCTCATCTGGATCTACGCAGTTTGACATTCCGACTTTCAACTTTACGTATTTTCAAGCGATAGTTTGTTAAAAAAGAAAAGCAGACGACAATGTCGTCTGAAATTTGGCACTGAAAGAGTTATTTGCTTTTATTAAGCTTTATGAAATTTATTGATTTAAATGAAAATAAAATAGACATTAATCTGTTTACATTGTATAACACAGTTTGTAATAAGATTTTTTATATTTGCCGGGATCGTCACAAACCGACGATCCCGGCAAATATAAAAAGTCCTTAGTGAGCTTATCGAACACGCTCCTATATGTAAAAATCCAAAGCTATATTAAGAGACCGGAGCGATTCCCGCGCCGGTCAATAAAACTAATAAGCGTGTGATTGCAGATGGCGTCAACCCGGCTTTGAAAAGCAGCTTGGATCCCGACGCAGACAGATAAGAACTTTGCTGCCCCTATTTAAATTCCTCACATATTATTAGAGATCGAATGTTATGCCTAGACGTAGAAGCTATAAGAGATTTTGATGATTACCCATGCAAGGTTGGAACTATTTGCATGCACGTGGTAGTAAAAGTAGAAGTTACTATTGGTATCACGGAATACAATTCTACTAACGACAAGGAAGTACAGTCGACTCGTTATCTCGACCTAGCTTATCTCGAATAACCGCTTATCTCGAAGTGAAAATCTGGTCCCTGTTTAAACATGAAAATCTAACAACAGGTAATAAAATATTGTGGAAAAGAGGAGAAATTGCTCCTTTCTACTCTTTTCCACAATATTTTCAATATATTTCCAACTTCAGGAGTAAAATTATATATACATTTGTAAAATGAGGTTGTTCGATTTATTTTTCCTCAATTCTGCAAACCTGATATGTCGAAGTACGGATATCTCGAAGTAGTTCAGAGAGTCCCTTGAAATTCGAGATAACGAGACTCGACTGTACTTGAATGTAAATCATCGACCGTGTCCTGTGTATCTTCACTGATATTTTTTACTATCTGTACAAATCAATCGCTTGAATTGACTACTATTCTAGGGTAACAATGTGTCAAAGAACTATGAAGAAACTATTGAAAAATGCATACACTGCGCTATGTCTATAGCATCTTTTAACTAGCATTACGAAAACACGCCCATTGAAATATATTGAAAATTTTACAACCAAAAACGAGAAAATTTCCAGATAAAAAATTCTGATATTTTTCATATTTCTGCTCAAAACATAGATTGTGGGTACTCGTTATAACCGCCTCATCGAGGCGGTTCTAACGAGTACCCACAATCTATGTTTTGAGCAGAAATAAGAAAAATAATGTATACCCCTGTAAACCCCAGTTTTACTATGTAAAAGTGGGGTTTCAGGGGGTCAAAATTATATAGGTGTGTTTTTGTGATGGAATACCCCGCCAGGGCAAATCCATGATAAAAATATCGACCCATGAAAAGCTTGCGAAATTAACCCATTGTAGACTCAATGAACTCCCCATATCATATATTGGAAGATTCTAATATCGATTTTAGGTATGTCCGGCTATGTGATTTTGATATTCCTAGAGAAAAATAGTTGAACTATTTGCAAACAGTGGAGATCCTGATCAGACGCCTCGTTTGCCAAATACCCTTTTAGGGGTCACCAGACTACAGTGGGTTAAGTTGACGGCGCTCTTTAACTGTCCTTAAAGTTCACTGTTTAAAGTTGCAAATCGTATACAAACAGTGGTACTGATATGCATTTCCAACGTCTACCATGGACGAACGCAAATGTGTGTACGTAACGGTTAATTAGAGCCAGGGGGAGGAAAAAAAAAAAAAAGAAAAACACTCGCGAATAGTACTGTTTTCCGACAAAAGATGGTTGGCCATGTGATTGAAGTACATGTAACTTTTTTGATCTGATTTACGGAGAAGAACGGAACGGATACAAACTGGACTATTAGACGACCTGTAATCCCCTTACAAGTTATTACAAGCAGATTTATTTATGGTTCCTACAAGTATGCGTGACCGTATTCATGTGACAATGCAAAATTTAAGGGTAACTGATACACCTGGTAGATTTCCGGCCATGATTGACAAGGGAGATAATTTTTGTGAATTCATGCTTAATTTCCTGCAATGCAAGTGCCTTCTGATAAGGGGTCTATTCTAAACGGAAAGAATTTGCTCCCATGGGGAGCAAATTCTTTCCGTTTAAAATAGACCCCTTTTCAGACCGGAGGAAAACAAATTTGCAAAGCTACCTCCCCTGAAAGTGTATCAATTTGTCTTAATATATTTGTTCACACAAGTCAACATAAAGTAGCTTCATAAAATTAAACATGAAATGTTGAAAAGGAGCCTGATGTGCATGCGACAGAGAAGGATCAGGACAGCCTGTGTATCGTAGCAGAACACCGCTGTTCACTGACAACAGCTGTGATATTATATAATCTACTGACGAAAAGTAAACGCCTTATATAACCCCAGGTAAGGAGTATCTTGATCCGAAACCAATTGAAATATTTTCTGACTTTTCTACAAAACTACTCATTATAAAAACCTCACCGTGGCGTGCCGGCCTCGTGGCGCAGTTGGATGCGCGTCCGACTGGAGACCAGGAGGTCGCGGGTTGGACCCCCGCTGAGGTCGGCAACATTCTTTCGTGGAGATTGATCATGAAATATTTTCTACGGTCATTCTCTCCCTTCCGCTGATTCAAGAAGGGCAGTTGTAAGTTTCTGGCGAATGAATGTGCACAATACTGGTTAACGTTTAGAGGACTAAGCCTGCCCAGTAAACGTGTGGTTAGGTAAACTGACCGCGCTCGACATGACCCCATTGGGTTGACTGGGCCATAAAACCTCAACACAAACAAACAAAATCACCGTGGCGTTTAAATGCGTATCCACAACATATGTTTTAGTGTAGAAATAAGAAAAGACTGTATTACGTGGATAATCCTCTTATTTGGAGCTACAACTCTGACTGGATCGCAGTGTTTCATGATTGTGGTCTTTCCTAATCAAAGCGCTGACAGCACTGGTGGATCGATTGTCTCTGAGTGTAGGCTGGGAAAATGGTCCTGAACTGGGACTTAAGACTGTTTCGATCATACCCTTAACTTCCTGTCATTTATGCAAATAGTGCTTACCCTGATCAGACGCATCGTTCTGCGGCGTCTGATCTAGGTCTGCACTCACGGTTTGCCAATGTCCCAGTCCAGGTTTTAAGGATAATCCTCTTTACAAGGCACTCTGATGTCACAGTGGTAAGAATCGCGCGGCTTTATTAATAACCGTTACCTGAATTTCGTACAAACATTAGCAAATAATAATCAAATTCAGTTAGGTCTAGCCAACCCACAGATAAAAACTCTGATATTTTTCATATTTCTGCTCAAAACATAGATTGTGGTACTCATTAGAACCGCCTCGGCGAAGCTCTTCTAACGAGTACCCACAATCTATGTTTTTGAGCAGAAATAAGAAAAATAATGTATACCCCTGTAAACCCCAGTTTTACTATAGTAAAGTGGGGTTTAAGGGGGTCAAAATTATATAGGCATGTTTTCGTGATGACAAATGGGTTAAACTAGTTTTATTCGCGCGAAACCTCACCCATGATTCTGATACAGCTCCATACTGCAAACATATGTTCGGACCCTTACATCACGAAAACATGCCTATATAATTTTGACCTCCTTAAACCCCACTTTTATGTAGTAAAGCTGGGGTTTACAGGGGTATACATTATTTTCTTATTTCTGCTCAAAAACATAGATTGTGGGTAATCGTTAGAACCACCTCGTCGAGGCGGTTCTAACGAGTATCCACAATCTATGGTTTGAGCAGAAATATGAAAAATATCAGAATTTTTTATCTCAAAATTTTCATTTTTTCGTGGTAAAATTTTCAGTATATTTGAATAGGCATGTTTTCGTAATGATCTGTAAAAGTGCATTTTCAAATCTTGCGACTTATTAGTACTCGGCAACTGTTATGGTGCATAAGCATGTGCTATGTTGTTAACACTTTTGACCCCCTATAAAATACCACTTGACTTAGAAAGTAGACGAGAATTTGAATTTAATCAATGAACAATTTAAATAGCTTCTTATGTTTGTGGTTACTTTTTAAATTTAATTCACGTGTCAATTTCTTCCAGACCTTATAAATAATCACTATTCGGACAGGCAGGCCTGAATAAACAGTGTAGAGCGAGATCAATTACCGCAAGCCATTACAAAGACATGCCTATATAAAGTTACCCCCTTAAATCCCACTTTTATATAGTAAAACTGGAGTTTAGAGGGGTATACATTATATTTCTTATTTCTGCTCAAAAACATAGATTGTGGGTACTCGTTAGAACCGCCTCGCTGAGGCGGTTCTAACGAGTACCCACAGTCTATGTTTTGAGCAGAAATATGAAAAATATCAGAATTTTTATCTGAAGGTTTTCATTTTTTTATTGGTAAAATTTTCAGTATATTTGAATAGGCTTGTTTTCGTAATGCCACGATGGTTGATCATGCAACCATCTATATTTATTTTTGATTTACCTGCTTAGAGAAATAATGCTAATTGTAGCTTGGATGGTTTGATTAGTGGATTACAGGCATTTACCATATTTTAGTCTGGAGACCGCCAAAAGGGTAATTTGCAAACAATGGAGACTCGGATCAGACGCCGCAGAATTTATTTCATGTATTTATTTAATTATTCATAATATATTTAAAGAAGATACAAAATTAGCTTCAAAAGGGTGTCTACTTTCTGAAATACATATACATTTATACTCGTACCTATTGTAATAGCACAAAGGTACAACTATGCAAATAAAAGTTACAAACAATAATAGTAATGCTAAATATTTGTATCAAAATTAAAAGATACCCGTATGAATTCGCATTAAACAGGGCACATAAAGCATTTTTTTTTTTTTTTTTCTTATAGTTGAGCTTTTACGGCCCAGTCAACCCATTAGAGTAATGTCGAGCCAGTCTGTTTATTTAACTACACTTTTCCTGGGCAGGTTTTATCCTCTAAGCGGTTAAACAGTATTTGTGCACATTGATTAATTTAACCATCTAAACAACAGTTTTAGGACGTTTCTTAAAACTTCTGATGTATCACAATTTCTGACTGGCTGAGGTAGACAATTCTATAGCCTGAGTACCGAGTTTCCGTCTTCGGCGTCTGATTAGGGTGAGTATAAATGCGCAGGCTGCTGGGCTGAAGAGTGAGGCATGATGACGACACAAGCAATAATGTATCCGCGTCTTTTTTTTTTTTTTTTTTTTTTTCTTTTTTTAACTTTCATAGCACTGTTACCATTATGAGTCGCAGTTCATTGAATTAACTCTTCTCATGCTATGGCCAAACTCAGCAGATGACCCAAACTGCTGTTATTTTTCATATCGGTTTCCCAGAAAATAGGATTTGACACTTAATGCAAATTGTCTCCAATGGAGACAATTAGCATGAAATGTTTAAATATTTCAGAGCATCGTCTGCTGAAATTTCTACCCAACATTGCATTTTTCTTATTTTTCCCAGCAAACAAGATTTGACATTTCGTACAAATTGTCTGCATTAGAGACTATTTGCATGATTAAAATGTTAAATCCTATTTTCTAGGAAAAATAAGAAAAATATTTCAAAACATCGTCTGCTGAAATTTCTACCCAGCAATCAATTTGTTAACTCTTTCCCCTAGTGGCGACTTTTGTCGTCTGCTGATAACCTTTGCAAACGGTTTGGACCCAGATCAGGCTCGACAAAACGTCGGGCCTGATCTGGATCCAAACTGTTTGACACTGATGGTATTCCTGAAAGATTTCTTTTTTGAAAAAAAGACACTCTAATGGTATTCCTAAAAGATTTTTTTTTATTATAAGGCCCTGCATTTGAGTCATTCTAATTAACAAGGTACACAACTAGAGTAAACCTAAAGAAATATGTATTATTATTTGCCCCTTATCTAATATACAGACATTACTTGAGAACACTAGATTAGTGTATTTGTTTTGCAGTTTATTAGTGTATTTGTTTTATGAAAAGACTCTATTTAACGGACTGATACCAGTCTACTGTTTAAGCGGAAACGTGTCCTCTAACATGCGCAAAATGTGCAGATTCAGATCATCCTGCGCATGTACAAAATACAATTCGAACCTTTGATTACTAAAACATACCTATATAATTCTGACCCCCTTAAACCCCACTTTTATATAGTAAAACTGGGGTTTACAGGAGTATACATTATTTTTCTTATTTCTGCTTAAAAACATAGATTGTGGGTACTCGTTAGAACGCCTCGGCGAGGCGGTTCTAACGAATACT
The DNA here is from genome assembly GCA_964016985.1 of Anodontia alba. Taxonomy (NCBI): domain Eukaryota; kingdom Metazoa; phylum Mollusca; class Bivalvia; order Lucinida; family Lucinidae; genus Anodontia; species Anodontia alba. Next base: position 103,160,433 of record OZ024825.1, on the reverse strand, counting down.
CACAATCTATGTTTTGAGAAGAAATATGAAAAATATCGGAATTTTTTATCTGAAAACTTTCAGTTTTTGGTGGTGAAATTTTCAATATATTTGAATAGGCGTGTTTTCGTAATGATTCTCAATTTATACATCTGTTAGGGGAAGTGAAGGCCCTGATCAGCTTGCGCGCATGCGCAGGCTGATCTGGGCCTTCTCTATCCACATAAACCCAAAGGCACGTTTTCCCTGTTATAAAAAACAGCGTATGCTGGAGCGCACACTTTTCGGAGAGGCTTCGCAATTTGGTTGTTTCTAAAGTTATAATGAAGGTGTCCAGGAAGAGCCATTATCGCTATACATAGCTTACCAATGACAAGACGACGAAGAGGAAACAAGCCATGAGGGAAACATTTTTCAAATCAACATAAGCAAGGCAACCGGCTATGTCTTCCCCGACGAGATAAACACAATGCTAGACAGCAAAATAACAACAGAAAAAGAAACATACCACACGTAAACATCACGAAAACATGCCTATATAATTTTGACCCCCTTAAACCCCACTTTTATATAGTAAAATTGGGGTTTACAGGGGTATACATTATCTTTCTTATTTCTGCTCAAAACATAGATGGTGGGTACTCGTTAGAACCGCCTCTTCGAGGCGGTTCTAACCAGTACCCACAATATATGTTTGTGAGCAGAAATATGAAAAATATCAGAAATTTTTCATCTGAAAATTCTCATCTTTTGGTGGTAAAATTTTCAGTATATTTGAATAGGCATGTTTTCGTAATGAACAAAAACAGAAAGCAAAGTTGGTAGCCGTACAGCGGTTGACCACAATGTAAGAATTCAAACAAAAATGCAACGAGGGGCCCCAAAGCCACACAATAATCACCAAATCTGAGCAATCAGTAGTAATTATTATTTCAAGGACGGTCACTAGTTATAAGTATTATTTGAATTATTTTGTTTTGTATTTCGCATGTTGTAAATTAATACCAGTGGACTTGACATACATGTTTCTTTATTTTGTCTCATTTTCATGGAATGGAAAGGTTAGGTATATTTTAACATATTGTGTGTGGGATGTGATAATGAGAATATAGTGATTTGAATGATTTTGTAAAAAGAAAAAAAAAAATATTTGCTACAGACAATGCAACCTTCATACATTTACATAATGCTTGAGTTAACGAGAAGTATCTACTTTTCCTTTGTTAGCCCTAACGCGCTAAGCAAAGTTTTAATTAATTTCTGTAAGTTTAGACAACTTTAATTAGAAAACATTATTAAACAATACAAATAAATATTTTTTACATTCACAGTCAAATAAAAAATCAAAGCCTTTTATTTCTTTAATCTGTTGAACACAGTGGCACTATGAGACAATAAAATAAATCATATCTTAACCCTTCTCATGCTGAATAAATTAAGATGCCACCCCCACTTTAATTTTCAGCCGATCAGAATGCTTGATCTGAAATTCACATACTTGATGACAAACAGTGCAGATCCAGATCAGTTGGCTTCTTTAGAAGCCAACTGATCTGGATCTACACTGTTTGCTAGGACAGGGCATGTCGTGCTCAGCAAGAGAGGGGTTAAGAGAGGTTTACTGATAATAATACAACTATTTGTAGAGTATAAAATAATTAAAATTACACAAACACATAGTTTTCCCAGCGTAAATAATATATGTTCATGAATTGTGCACAATTACCTGTCAGTATAAAATGATTAACATTACAAAATGAATATCCCCAGCATGAATATTATCTGTTTTGACTGTGCACAATTCGTACTTGATAAATGCGGTCAAGTGTAATGTGCACACTTTCAGAGGAGATACGGGTATCCTTGACAAAATTCTTTTTCCCCTTCTGAAAAGGGGTCTATTCTAAAGGAAAGAGTTTGCTCTTAAGGGGTCGAATTCTTTCTTTTTGAAATATATCCCTTGTTAGAAGGGACTGTCCACAAAAAAGAAAACAGGAAGCCATTTTGCCATTCAACCTTTGTGACTTCTAGTGCGCTTTTCTGCTATCAACGCCCTCCAGTAAAGGGGTAAACACTAACAGGCAGCATTTGCTCCCCTTTTAGTGTAGAACCCTTTTTAGAAGGGAGGCAAAATCATTTTGAAAGTCACCTTCCTTCCATAATACTTAGACTGCAGTTTATATATTTGTCTCTTTGTTGTTTAGATTCTCATATATATACTTTAGTATAGTCTTGGTGGATATTATTGTTTCTCTTCAGACATGTGTTTTGTATTGCTAATATATTTGTTTTATAAGAAATGATAAGAATAAAACAAGTAAAACTATTCTCTCGTTTTATGGTTTACCTACAGAAAGTACAGTGAATCTTCATTACAACGACAGCATTTGTTCCCAACAAAGTTACAATGTAAATGAGATTACTGTTGAAATGAATCCTACATCACGAAAACATGCCTATATAATTTTGACCCCCTTAAACCCCACTTTTATGTAGTAAAACTAGGGTTTACAGGGGTATACACTTTTTTTCTTATTTCAGCTCAAAACATATATTGTGAGTACTCGTTACAACCGCCTCGGCGTGGCGGTTCTAACGAGTACCCACAATCTATGTTTTGAGCAGAAATATGAAAAATATAAGGATTTTTTAACTGAAAATTTTTCATTTTTTGGTGGTAAAATTTTCAGTATATTTGAATAGGCGTGTTTTCGTAATGAATGAGCAGAATGATATGTCAGTAAGGCTCTGTTAGATTTCTATGTCCTCATAGAACATATGTTTTGAATATTTGTTAGATTCGCCTCAGTCTAAATATTTGCAAAACAAATGTTTCTTGAAGTATAAAATATAACGTCAAATTATCATTATAACGCATTTTGTCGTTGTATCGAGTGTCGGTATAAAGAGGGTTGACTATATATGGACAGGGATCACCATTTTCAGATTACATATAACGGGAATAATTCAATTTTGTATGTCTCGGGGTTATCCGGTTTTGGTAAATATTATGTGAAAACTGGAAATTAATTATACATAGATTTGATATAGTAATGCGTTTCAGCTAAGGACCTGAAACGCAAGTCACGTGAAATAATGAAGTAGGCCACAGGGCGATTTCACATCACGAAAACATGCCTATATAATTTTGACCCCCATAAACCCCACTTTTATATAGTAAAACTGGGGTTTACAGGGGTATACATTATTTTTCTTATTTCTGCTCAAAACATAGATTGTGGGTACTCGTTAGAACCGCCTCGCCGAGGCGGTTCTAACGAGTACCCACAATCTATGTTTCGGGCAGAAATAAGAAAAATATTAGCGTTTTTTAACTGAAAATTTCCCTTTTTTGGGTTGTAAATTTTTCAATATATTTGAATAGGCGTGTTTTCGTAATGAGGACCTGAAATGAGTCTGAGGCCAACATACCCAAATCGTATTTCGAAAAATCATAAGTCAATATACAAAGCCACAATTAGGAATGTTCAGACAGACAGACATGGACCGAACATATACAGTATATATGCGGTGTTATCAGGCGTCTATGAAAAGTAAGCATTACTTGGTAAGCATGCTTTACCCACCATGCCTATAAGTGCGCACAGAGAGCTATGAAAATACGGGAAATAATGTCCGGGGTTTCGAAAGTCCTAAGGCTTGGCTGTGGCAAAACATCAAACATAAGTCTGTAAACAGACACATTGTAGGGATTAACGAGGTTATGAAGCCTCCCTTTTTTTTTTTTTTTTTTTTTTTTTTTTTTTTTTTCTTTGATTTTTTTGCCTGCTTATTGTTATGACCCTATATAAACCCTACATCATACGAGTATACATCACGAAAACATGCCTATATAATTTTGACCCCCTTAAACCCCACTTTTATATAGTAAAACTGGGGTTTACGGGGGTATACATTATTTTTCCTATTTCTGCTTAAAACCATAGATTGTGGGTACTCGTTAGAACCGCCTCGCCGAGTCGGTTCTAACGAGTACCCACAATCTATGTTTTGAGCAGAAATATAAAAAATATCGGAGTTTTTACCCGAAAAATTTCTATTTTTTCAGGTAAAATTTTCTACATATTTGAATAGGCGTGTTTTCGTAATGTAAACACGTCGGCAAGTAATTGAGCACAACTACCCAGCGAGCATTCTTAATAAATCTATAGCGGGCCGTTATCGGCCCGTCAGGGTATCTGACGCGCCGACAACGGCCCGATATAGATTTATAAAGAATGCTTACTGGGTACATGTAGTTCCCATAGGAATGCCGACTGGTTGTTGAAATATTCGTCCACCAAATTCTACAAAATCCCCTGGTTTACCCTGTTACCCTGCCTATTGTGCTTCTTTTCTTTTCTTTCTTTTCATCTGTTTCTTGACAAAGCACACTCTTTCTTGAATTCTACGTTTGACATTACATTACTTTTAAATTTCCCTGACAGTTCTCTTGCCCATTCGATTTTTTTTTTTGTCATACCCTATGTTCAATGGAAATAAGATGTCGCTGACTGTCGTCTGCCCAAAGCCAAATGCAGCAGTGAAGACAAGATTGTGTTTGTTTGTGTTGAGGTTTTACGGCCCAGTCAACCCAATGGGGTCATGTCGAGCGTGGTCAGTTTACCTAACCACACGTTTACTGGACAGGCTTAGTCCTCGAAGCGGTTAACCAATATTGTGCACATTCTTTCGCCAGAAACTAAAAATTGCCCTTCTTGAATCAGCGGAAGGGAGAGAATGACCGTAGAAAACATTTCATAATCAATCTCCACGAAAGAATGTTGCCAACCTCGGCGGGGGTTGAACCCGCGACCTCCTGGTCTCCAGTTGGACGGCGCATCCAACTGAGCCACCGAGGCCGGCAACAAGATTGTGTACTTATAGATAAGTAAATGGATATTTTTAAAACTATCGCAGTCGTCTGCTTCCATGAAAGCATATGTATCGTTTACTTATCATCTGTTAAGGAGTACACATACACTGTCAGGGAAACAACTGTCAAAGTAGTTTACACTCCCTCATGCAAAGGGGTCTATTTTTTTTTTTTTTTTTTTTTTTAAATAATAATAACTATTTCACTCAATCCATACAGAATATGGCATAAGAGGTGGATAGAGAAATATCAGTTTGAAAAGCATGCGTGAAATTGACAATTAAAACTGAGTAGTATACATGTACACTACACTGTTACACAGTATCGCTAAAACCGCACCCATCGTATGCATTCAGACAGGCAGGTCTGGGCAAACAGTGTAGACCCAGGTGGGACACCGCGTCCCAATAGGGTCCACACCGCCCATCCAGCAACTTTTAGACACAACATCGGGTAGTAAATTGTACTTGTTCTAATTTTAGAACAAGCATGGTAAGGCGTTGAGATGTCCGAATACTTAGGGTAAATACAGTACACATTTTTTTCCCTTTTGTTATTAACTGAAACTAATAATATGCACGTGTATGTGCATGCATGCACATATCTACACAAAAACACGAGAATATTTTCCACAGGAGGGCAATCGGTCTGCATAGAATCGTTTCAATTGTAATAGCTGGGATATCGGTCAGGATGACCGTTATTACCTGAGACAGTCCGTGAATTTAGTGAGGTATAGCCTCGTTGGGATATAAAAGCCCGTGCTGTCTAACTGTCCCGTGCAACCAGTGGCGAATAATACCGTTTGAAGGCTTCAACACACCGAGCAAAGTTAGGGATGACTGAAAATTGTTGTATTGGGATAATTATACTTTCAATAAGGTATGAACTCTCTCTTTCTCTGTCTTTCTGCCACTCTCTCTCTCTCTCTCTCTCTCTCTCTCTCTCTCTCTCTCTCTCTCTCTCACACACAATAATATGTATACAGATGAATGATGCATAATGCCGTCTGAGGACACGCATAGGAAAACAAATCAACAAAAGACCAAGTATCCAAACCAGACCACGTGGGCGCACGTTCAGGTCGCTGTGATGGTCTGTATCACTGCTCCGCAGCACGAATTGCAACGGTCCCCATCGGACTGCACTCCTGCGCATTCCGATCCGGACCCCTTTAGGGAGCAAATTCTTTCCTTAAAGAGTAGACCCACTTTCAGAAGGGGATTGGTGTGCAGGGAAATAAATAGGAAGTCACAGAAGTTGTCTCTCTTGTGAAACATTGCAACTACATCTCCAGGTAGTTCGCATTAAATGAGAAGAATTATCGCATGACAATTGTAAACGAGTTTTAAGTACGTTTCCATGGTAATCATTCCAAATACCTGAGATATTTATCAATCGATCTTTCAAAGACAATGTTAGGTCACAGTTAACTATTGTCCTTTCGACATTCTTTGGAATAACACTTTTCGGTTGGCATTTTATTCTAAATGAAAATGTTTTGTTTTAATTGACCATAGCTGATCAGGAACAATTTGTCTTTTCTGTTTCAGTGCTTTGTTTTTAAATATTTCCTTTCAAATTAACTTTACGGCGAAAAATGGGTCTGACCTAAGCAATTTACATAGTAAATTGGATTTTTGGAATTTGTTTTATTAGAAATCATTTTGAGCTTTCCTTTACTGATTTTAAACAATCTATTCAATAATAATACTGTGAAAATTTCAGAAATTTTGAACAAGTGGAACTTATTGAAAACCTTCATCCAAACTACCTACCCAATCGATTTTTGCATATCATCACGAAAACATACCTATATAAATTTGACCCCCATAAACTCACTTTTATATAGTAAAACTTGGGTTTACAGGGGTACACATTATTTTTCTTATTTCTGCTCAAAACATTGATTGTGGGTACTCATTAGAACCGCCTCGCCGAGGCAGTTCTAACGAGTATCCATTATCTATGTTTTGAGCAGAAATATGAAAAATATCAGATTTTTTATCTGAAAATTTTCATTTTTTGGTGGTAAAATTTTCAGTATATTTGAATAGGCATGTTTTCGTAATGAAAAGAAGAGTAGTAAGTATAATCATATTCGAACTGTTAACGTATCAGTTTCAATGTTGTCTCATATGGTAAAATTGCATTCTCTTATAAGGCGAGATAAGGTCACGTTGATTGCATTACCATCTTTGATACATTAAGTAAGTACAGTCGAACTTCCATGACTCGAATATATTTGGGGCCACATTATGAAAACACGCCTATTCAAATATATTGAAAATTTTACAACCAAAAAAGGAAAACTTTCAGATAAAAAATTCTGATATTTTTCATATTTCTTCTCAAAACATAGATTGTTGCTATCCGTTAGAACCGCCTCGACGAGGCGGTTCTAACGAGTGCTCAAAATCTATGTTTTTAGCAAAATAAGAAAAATAATGTATAACCCTGTAAACCCCAGTTTTACTATATAAAAGTGGGGTTTAAGGGGGTCAAAATTATATTGGGGTGTTTTCATGATGACAGATATTTGTTCAAGACATGGATGGTTCGAGCCATTAAGACTTAACCATAGTGCCAGGCCAGGAAGCAAATGATGCGGATGATTTAGAGATGTCTTTCCGTCTTCTATAAAATAATGGTGTGTTGAGAGTACTTATTCGATGAGGCGATTCTAATGAGTATATACAGCCATTGTGTTCGTGTAATTGAAGTTATTCTGTATCTCATTTTCAATAAATATGAAATAATTTGAATTCCGAAGTTACCCTCATGTAAATTTCCAAGAAAACACTGCTTGGTGTATGTGACAGTCTATGACTAGAAATAGACATACATGTGTAAAATACTAAAATAGGCAACGCTTTAAAACCTAGAAGATAGTTTGGAAACCATATTATAATGTTTTATCACAAACTACGTACTTTATGACAAATGTAGCTTTGTTCATTAATTTTAATTAACGCTTTGCATGCTGGATAAACTTTTCAGCAGACGACATTTTGAAATATTTTTTCTTATTTTTCCTTTAAACATGGAACAGTTTGTATGGAATATCAAATCCTGTTTTACGGAAAAATAAGAAAAATGTTCAGTTTGTCGTCTGTCGAATCTACCCATAGCGTGGTATGTGTTAAGAGAAAGTATCTATTCAAATTAAGTTTTTGAGTATTAGTTTAGATTTTGTTCTGTAAATACAGTCGACTCTCATTATCTCGACTTCGCTTATCTCGAATAACCGCTTATGAAAAGCTGGTCCCTGGTTTAACATGAAAATCTAACAACAGGTAACAAAATATTGTGGAAAAAGGAGAAATTGCTCCTGAGGAGAAATTTCTCCTCTTTTCCACAATATTTGCAATATATCTTTAACTTCAGGACTCAAATTACATATGCATTTGTGAAATGTGGTTGTTCGATTTATTTTTTTCCCTCAATTCTTCAAATCTGATATGTCGAGATACGGATATCTCGAAGTATTTCAGAGAGTTCTTTCGACTTCGAGATAACGAGAGTCAACTAACTGTAATTTTACCAGTTGTAAACAACACCTTATGTAAAAGTGAGCTTTGGCAAATAATGCGAAACTAGATCAGATTCCATAAAACATGATTAGGATCTGCACTCTTTGTTGTTGAAATACATGGACAGAGAATTGTACAATGAAACACACCCTTAAAGGCTCCATATTCCTCAAAACTAGCCGTTTTATTATCCAAGACAGGTTTAATAAATTGATGTATGGTATTAATACGATCATAAAATTAAATGATTTTTTATCATCGCCAACATTAATTCAGAGGTACGATAAAAATCATTTCATTTTTTGATCCAGTTCAAGAACTAGAGACTAAATGAAATTTTACAGGCTGTCAGATGCCACATTTTATGATCGTATTAATACCATATATCAATCTATTAAACCTTTCTTGGATAATAAAATGTCTTGCTTTTGAGGAATATGGAGCCTTTAAATATTAAAAACATTAATCCAGATTTCAACATGGAAGAATCCATTAGATATGAAATAGTTTGAAATGGACTTAAGTGGACTTGATACTCCTTTCCGCCATTTTGTACAAGGGAGACAACTATTGTGACTTCCTGTTAGCTTTCTGCACACCAATCCCCTTCAGCATAGGGGTCTACTGTAAAAGGGATGGATTTGCTCCCAAGGGGAGTGGACTCCTTTTCAGAATTGTGGCAAAACGATGTTGACAGATCCCTTGAAAGTCTGCCCATTCATCTTAATAAGAGTTTCTACTTATTGGAAAGGAAATGGACTATGGCGTGATATACGTTGCAATATTGTATCTGGTAGTATATTTGTTCCATATTCAAATATTTAATCTATATTAAGATATTTATGCCCAATAAAAATTTATTTATATGCAAAATGGATATTTATTGGCAATAAAATGTATTTATTGGCAATAAATCTTATTTATTGGCAATAAAAATATTTATTTGCAAAATAAATATTCATTGGCAATAAAATATATTTATTGGCAATCAAATTTATTTGTTGGCAATAAAATTATATTTTTTTCATAATAAAAATATTTGTTCTATTAGTATATTCATCGGCAACAAAAGATATGTATTGGCAATAAAAATTTAATTATTCAAAATATAAAATATTAATAAAAGTAATACATATTTATTGAATCAATATTCTGTTGTGTCACAATAAAAAACATTTATCTGCAATGTACTTAAAAATATGTTGGGTAAAATTAGCATTGTGGGATATGACACGGTTATGTATCAGCGAATTTCATTGGCTCTGTGAAACCTAATAATGGCAGCCTCTATTGATTACACAGAGCGCTGCCATATTGTTTTGGTTCGCAGTTTATGGTCAACTCGATCCTTGGCCGTTTCGACCATAGTCAATTCGCACCTTTTGATTCTTGGTCACATCGCACCCCCGGACACAAGTCAACTCAGTATTTCTCTCGTGCGTTGCAGTTTCTTTGTTTTGGATGTGACTTGTAATCCGCGCGGAATAACGGTCCATATGAATCTTTTAAACCTAAAAGCATTATATACATGAATATATAGTCCAGATCTTGGGGGTTGATCATTGACCATTAGTCCATACGTGTCTAGCGGTCCTAATGTTTCCATGCAGACTGGTAAACTAGAGCTAAAGTTCTCATAGAAGTGGTAACAAAACTGCAACAAAGTCTCTAACATTCTAGGAAACCGGCAAACATGGGGGCATCTAAGGACGAAAGTCTAAGGTGCGAAAATCTAAGCAGCGAGTTGACCAAGGATCAAACCACCGGAAATTTGTCGAGCCAATGAAATTATCTGTTACAAGGCTACTGTACATCATATCCTACAATGCTAATATATAATTTTTTTAACTTACAATGAATATTACTTTTTTGTAAAAATTGTCAGTAATTCTTTTTTTTTTTTTTTCTTTTTTTTTTTTTGGCAAATAAATATATATTCTATATATTGTGATTTTTTATTGTCCACATAAAATATTGTATCAATGCATATTTAGTTTGCAAAACATATATATACATCGCACATAAATATTTTTATTGTGAATAAATATATTTTTATCGCCAATGAATATTTTATCGTAAATAAATATATTTCTATTGGCAATAAATATTAATGTAGCAAAGAAATATATTTTTATATCGCAAATAAATGTTTTATTGTGAATAAATATATTATATTGGCAATAAATATCTTAATATAGAATACATATTTTTAATATGGAACAAATATATTATCAGATACAATATTGCAACGTATATCACGCCATATTACACAACAAATTATTGATTCAATAAATATATAGTAATTTTATTAATCACATTTTTATTATTATTATTATTTTGAATGAATATATTTTTATTGCCAATACTTATCTTTTGTTGCCGATAAATATGCTTATTAGAGAACAGATATTTTTGTTTTGAAAAAAAAATATAATTTTATTGCAAATAAATATATTGTATTGCCGATAAATATATTGTATTGCCAATAATTATTTACTTTGCAAATAAATATATTTTTATTGCCAATAAATAAGATTAATTGTCAATAAATATTTTTAATTCCAATGAATATTTTTATTGCCAATATATATTAATTTTGCAAATAAATATATTTTATTGGCCATAAATATCTGAAGATAGAATACATATTTTAATATGGAAAAAATATAACCAGATACAATATTGCAACGTATATCATGCCATAATGGACATGTGAATTAGTATAGAAATGTGAAATACCATCATATGATTGAACATTATGCTTAAATCCTTAAAGCGCTAAAAATGGTGCACTGAAACCTATCTATCGCTTGTTTGGCATGTCTGCTTCAAATAATGCTTTTCCGGTCTTTACTTTGCATCTCAGAATCTTAGATATATATCAATACACGTATATAGTTTGTTTTAAGGGATAGCCACTCTCTGGGCAAATTCAGCAGACGACAAACTGGTGATATTTGTTTTTTCTTATTTTTCCCCGAAAGCAGATTTTGACATTTTATGCAAATTGTGTCCTAAAGACACAATTTGCATGAAATATCAAAGCCTATTTTACAGACAAAATAAGAAAAAATATTTCAAAATGTCGTCTGCTGAAATTTTTACCCAGCATGCACAGCGTTAAGGATAGCCAGATCAAGACAAAATAATTGACAAAAGTTAATTATGCGAGTCTTTCGCAGTTGTTTCTTCCTAAAATTGTTAACGCATAGCATGTTGGGTAAACATTTCAGCTGGTGACATTTTAAATGCGTTTCTTAACATATAGTTTGCATTATATATCAAATGCAATTTTCTGGAAAAAGTAAGAAAGGTATTATTATTTTGTCGTCTGCTGAATTTGCCATGATACTGACAAAGGTTAAAACACATATAAAATGACAATATTGGTATTTTCTTGATATAATGAATGTCTTTCGCTGGAAAGCAAATAAGATGTTACATAAGAATATTTGTTTTCAAATAATTGTTATAGGATTCTGTGTTTATGGCAGAAAGGATAAAAACATCAAGATATGAAATATGCATGAAAGCGATACTTTGTCTCCTATCACGACATGTTTCAATTTATCAAACGACAGAAAGGAAATTAAGAAACTTCTGTGATGCAAAATTGGCACTTAAGCATCGATAACATGTACAATAAATAACTATTAGCATAACCCCAGATAAGGCTAGGATTGAGAGGTATTTTGTCGTTATTTTTGCACCAAAATATATCTTGTGGGTACTCGATGGAATCGCCTCATCGAGGCGATTCTAAAGAGTACCCACAATAAATGTTTTGGGATAAAAATAAGAAAATAATTCCTAATTGATTGTCTCAATTATTACCTTATCTGAAGCTATGTATTATGGGATACATTGTTCAAAAACCGACACTTTCTCTTATAAAGACAGGGAAGACCCACAGCTACTGTGCATGCGCGGAAACTGACAAATGTGGTTGATGTTTGCTATTTTAATATCCATATACTGTGCTGATGGACAAAAAAGAAGACTGGTTGGATTTTGTTGGTTCACAGGCTGTCCCGGGTTCTTGGTTTTTGCTGCTAGAAAATGTCGGTTTTCACCAGAGAGGTTTCATGTTGTCTCTGGCGGGACTGAAAATAATATAAAACCACGTGATTAAAATCTAGGAAATGTCTCGGATGGCAGTTTATGTGGAAAGAAGTAATACTTTTAAGCGTTTATTAAAGAGACGCGTAGAAGAGCTACAATCAGAATTACAGTGTCGTCTGCTGCACATAGAGCAAACGCAATATGAAATTCTTAAAACTTTCGGAAATCAGTTTGATATTATAGCAAAGTACTCGTATACACTTTCGCCCAGGAAAAGACGTAGACTTCTCGCAGAAATGAACTTACATCATACAGGTGGTCAAGGACATACTGCTGACAAGCAGACGATATTGAAACATTATGCTAGTGAAAAGGATATTTTTGATCACCAGAAGTGTGGTTGCCATGGAAATGGAAGTCATATAACGGATTGTACAGATCACGATAAACTAGATAAGCAATATGAACTGAATTTGCTCCGATCTAAAATATCAACAAAAAGAGTCACAAAGAAAGGAATTAAGGAAGATGATTATGCTAAGAGTTTCGACAATGACAGAAGTGAACAATTTAAGAGAGGAATTTCATTTTCAGACAGGCACATGTATGACACTGACAGAAAAGATAAAACAATAGATGCCAGTCTGAAACGTAATTCTTCATTTACCACAGCACGTGATGTTCATGCTAAACAGAATGAGGTAGATGGCAGTAACGCTGATGCAAATCTAACAGCGTTTGCTTTTTCCAGACACAGCTTAAACCACAACGGCACACCGTTAAAACGACGTACATTCGACACTTCAAATAATGAAAGATTAAAACGGGGAATACGAACAAAAGTAGTTCAGAACTATTTACTCTGTGATGTATTCAAGCGCTTAAGTGATAGAAATAGTTCCCTAGCGCGAATGAAGATTGATGGTAGGCCGGAGGACAGTGGTGATGAGGGTCATTACACGTGTGACGTCGTGAAGGACCTGCAACATTGTCGATACTTGAGAGTTCCAAAGTCTCTTCAGGAGGCTGAAGAAGAGAAACTGACAAAAGTTGACATAGATTAAGGATAACGGATATGCTTTCAAGGGATGCAACTCTGTAAGAATTTTATTTTTCTTCTGAAAAGGGATCACCTCTACGAGTAAAAGGAAAGAATTTGCTCCCTTTTTGGGAGCAAATTCTTTCCTTTTAGAGTAGATTCCTTTTCAGAAGGTGATTAGTTTGCAGGAAAGCAGACAGGAAGTCGCAAAAGTTAACTCCCTTGCGAAAATTCACGAGAAGTAAACTACGTGCATCTAGTCCCCTTAACAATTAAGATTTCGTATTTCAATAGAGTGTGATCTGGTAGCTGCTTTAGATGTGAAATTAAATATTCGGATAATGATGTTAACATGTAAAGTACCCCCATATACCCCCACCCATCCCACATGTTCTACCATGATATAAAGTAAAAGCAGGGGTGTGTAGGAGTACATAATCAGATGAATGTTTCAGAATTCTAAAGTTTTAAACAAGATTTTCAATTGCTTTATTTGCTTCTAAGTACTGTTACAGTAAAACTTGACTCGAATATCGATGGCTCGTTTATCTTGGCTAATAACGAAAACACGTATATTCCAATATGTAGAAAATTTCACCTTCAAAAACTTAAAATCTTCAGATAAAAAGTCTATATTTTTCATATTTCTGCTCAAAATATAGATTGTAGGTACTCGTTAGAACCGCCTTGCCGAGGCAGTTCTAACGAGTACCCACAATCTATGTTTTTGATCACAAAAAAGAGATAAATAATGTATACCCCTGTAAACCCCAGTTTTACTATATTAAAGTGGGGTTTAAGGGGGTCATAAAGGCGTGTTTTCGTGATGGATTCGAAATCAGTTGTTTTGAGTCCCAAGAAATTTCTTCCAAAAACTAACGAAAACAAACATTTAGGGATATTTTAGGCGAGTTTTCTTATCTTATCATGAAATTGTATGTTGTGTGTATTTAATAGAATCGCCTCATTGATGCGTGTCTAAAGACTACAATGAACACACCATTACTTTACGGAAGATTTTTTTTAAATTAGCTTTTCAATTGTAATTACTTCTAGCAACATTTTACTGCATAAATGTGCTTAGTTTCCACATTTTTCATCATTTCGAATATCATACAGTTCACTCTCGTTATCTCGAAGTCCAAGGTCTCTCTGAAATACTTCAATATATCCTTACGTCGACATATCAGATTTGAAGCATTGAGGAAAGAATAGATCGAACTACCACATTTCACAAATGAATATGTAATTTGACTCCTGAAGTTAGAGATATATTGAAAATATTGTGGAAAAAATTGAGCAATTCCTCCTCTTTTCCACAATCTTTTGTTACTTGTTGTTGAGTTTTCATGTTAATACAGAGACCAACATTTTACTTCGAGATAGGCGGTTATTCGAGACAAGCGAAGTTGAGATAACGAGAGTCGACTGTATAATAAAATCTTATGGCTTACAAAGCTCTGCACAAGAAGGTTATCGAGGTAAAATTGAGCCAGTGCACGACCAAACCTACAATAAGACCTGTGCGACCAAAGAAAGAAAGAAAGAAAGAAAGAAATACTTTAGACAAAGGGAGTCGATAGAGCAGTATATGAGCCGTAATGTCAGAATAAATACCTTTGGACATATGAGCCCAGTGAAGGTTCAGATTAGACTGCGCATTCGCGCAGTCTGATCTGAACCTTCATTGGGCGCATTTACACTGTTTGCCATTCTATGTTTGATTTTAGGCTGAAATCCCTATTTTCATCAGTGGATATGTCCAAATACAATGATGGAAGATTCCATTTCAGAAACTGAGGGAGGGAAGGGTTAAGGGGCCTGGGTGTACTTTGTAGATTTTGCCGCCATTTTTACAAGTACGACGACAGTACGGACTTTCCGTTTGTTTTACTGCATAACAAGCTCTTTCTAATCCACTGACAGTACTAGTGGGTCGATTGTCTCTAAATATACATCTTTACTGCTGGGCAAAGAGCTGAATGATTTTAACACGCTTTTAAATTATAATAGCTCAATGTTTTTGAGTTCATGTATATCACACATGTATGGCAAGTGGCCAAAATATAACAACTAATATATATGCATACTACGAGATACTACTAGTATAGAGATCATCTGTAGTTCTAGTCTGATGATACGGTATCAGTAATATTAGTGAATTATTTCACAGTGTTCGAATGTCTTTTATAGGCTGCTTCCCAAATTGACAAATTTTGCCCCTGCTCCCCCCTCCCCCACCCCAAAAGAGGTTTGAGCTTTTGCCTTTACGGCCTGAATACAGCGTCATCTTTAGTTCTTACGCTTAAGCTGAGTGAGTGTTATGATGAATTCAAAGATACACTAGCAAAAGGGTATTTAATAAACGGATTAATGAGCTCTGCTTGCTTGATGTGGAAGGACAGTTATCAGGAACTGTATTTTTCATATCAATCAAGCAGTGTACATTGTTCTCTATGTAACTTTTATAAGTGAAAGGTTTCAGCTGTACAAAGAGCTGTTCTATTGGCAGATGCATTTATTCCTTATCTCACGACTGTTCATGTAGAACTTCATTCCTAAATCTCTTATATTTCGCATCACGAAAACATACCTATATAATATTGACCCCCTTAAACCCCACTTTTATATAGTAAAACTGGGGTTTACAGGGGTATACATTATTTTTCTTATTTTTGCTCAAAACATAGATTGTGGGTACTTGTTAGAACCGCCTCGCCGAGGCGGTTCTAACGAGTACCCACAATCTATGTTTTGAGCAAAAATAGGAAAAATATCAGAGTATTTTTATCTGAAATTTTTCAATTTTTGGAGGTGAAATTTTCTATATATTTGAATAGGCGTGTTTTCGTAATGGTTTCGATAAGGGATTTACTGTAAGTGATCTCAACTACAGATGGGAAAATGCATTGCTGACGCAAATATATTTTGCCAAATAATGTTATATTTTCTATCTATATGTAATATTTTGTATGAGTATGAATCTGAGAGTATTCTTTAATCATGCTTGTTATTGCATATTTAACATCTATTCCCTTGTTTCTCTTCTTAATTAACTAATTATGTCATGTTTGTATGTATGTAAATACGTCTCTGTTTTCATGTGTATTCTCGTATCACACCTGGTAATCTCATAAGGGGTAGCCGGTGATTATGTACTCAAAATCTTAACGCGAACTTCCGGCCATGACAAGAGACATCCAAATGTCAACAAACAGGTAAATTCTCCCAATTTATTGATTTTTCGTCAATTTTATAGACATATTTTGAAAAATCGGACAATGCTATTCCCAAGAATTTTCATTTCTGCGTCGGAAAGGATAGGTGAGGGCTTGGAAAAACAAGCGGATATTTTTTTGTTTCAAATTCACCCGGAGATGGGTAGTCCGGTATTCCTGTTTTGACTTTTTTTTCCGGTGCAAAATGAAGGTATTTTCAGCTACCTGGGCTATGAAATACTTATTTAACATACGAGTCAAATAAGACGCACTGCAGCCTACGTATACGTTGGAATACATAAGAGGCTTAATTTCCAAAGCATTCGTTCCGGGTACTGAAATATTTGTGCTGAGTGTGACTTACGAGGCCGACTACCCCTTACGGGGACATTAACCCTTACAGGGACAAGACAGCCGACTGCCAGGTGTCTGATTACAAGGCTGATCATCCCTTATGGAAACATTAGCCATTATCAGAATGCACTGCATTTAAAAATATCCAGATTTTAGACCAAACCAGTTTCAAAATATTCCATTTACATATAAACAATCAAGCACCATGAATTCGAATGGTTTTGCAAATGAGGCAGCATGTGTCAACAGGGTTTTGATATGCCATTTTAGCATATAATTGAAGCTCTCAATTGAGCAAATTCATATAAAAGTTTCATTTTACTTCCGTAAAAATCGCTTTGTGATGTACAGGCTTTCTGGTCCCCGTAAGGATTAATGCCCCCGTAAGGGGTAGTCGGTCTCGTAAGTCGTATTCGGCACAAATATTTCAGAACCCGGAACAAATGCTTGGGAAAAGCATCTTATGTATTTCAACGTGGACGTAGGTTGCAGTACGTCTTATTTGAGTGCATAACCACCGGCTACCACTTATGAGATTACCAGGTGTGCATATTGTACATATTATTATGATCTCATAAATGGAGTAAATAAAAAATTCTATCTATTCCGTTTACGTAACGGAAACTAAAAATATATAACAGTTGAAAATAGTATTTACAAAATATTACGCCAAAACAGCAAGGGATATCATCTAGATGGATGTTTATTGTGTGTCAATGGTTAAAAGAGTCCACCTAAAATCCGTATTTAGGTAAAACATTCAATATAGCATCTCGGACTTTTTATATTCGTAAAGCTTTCGGCAATGTTGCCGCGAACATATTTGAGTCATCATGATATTACTGGACAAATCGCGAACATATTTGAATTATTATGATATAACTGGACAAATTGGTGCTGTGGATACTTCCATAGTCGTCAAAACCAACAAGCAAGGTTGTGTATGGGCACCATGTACCTTTGTGTCAATTGTTTTAGTACTCATTTTATTAGTATTTTATACAATGTTATACCTTTCCTTTGGATTTTAAACATTTATCAATTGTTTTTTGTTGTTGTTTTTTTTTTTTTTTTTTTTTTTTTTCGTTTTTTTTTTTTTATTTTCTTTGCTCTAAAAATTACAATTAAAATCAATCATATTACGAACTATAAAATATCAGTTAAACCATAATCACTGATCCCTCTAATTTGCCATATCAGTCTCGTAGGAATAATAACAAGCGAAAAACAATGTGTTTGTAAAACTTAAATGTTATTTTAATGCCAATGACAATATATCTTGAGGCGGGGTATAAGGAAACCTATAAAACGCTATATCCGTAAGATCATTGATCATAACAGCCAAAAAGCAGCCACTTATTTTTACGCGATCTTTGATTGATGTGATTGAGTCTTTTCATGGTGTACAAAGTCCAGAAGGCACGGATACTCAAAGCATCTCATCATATCTTTTTATCGTTTGCACGTGTTTTGTTGTGCTATTGTTTAGACAATGAATAATCAACTTACACAGAAAAATACAGAACATTTACAACAAGAGCCACCTGCTTGCACGAGAAAATATGGAAACATGCTTAATATAGCATTTGTCTTGTTTATTCCATTATACCGCCAAGAGCACATTTTAATAGTGCTTTGTATTTCATGCAGACTGGTACATTTTACAAATGATATTTAAACGGAATTTACTTTATTCTGTTTTTTTTTTTTTTTTTTTTTTTTTTCATAATTTAAAACGTGACATAATTAATAATGACAATAAAAAAACGAACTTATATGGTAGTCAGAGCTCCTAGCTATTGGCATTAACTCTTGCACTGCCACAGGCGATAATAATAGGCTTTTGCAAACAGCATAGATCCAGATGAGACGGCTCAATGAGCCGTCTCATCTGGATCTACGCTGTTTGACATTTAGTCTTTCAATTTTACATACAAACGTCTTTTCAAACGTTTGTTAAAATAAAAAAAAGCAGACGACAATGTCGTCTGAAATTTGGCGCCGAAAGGGTTAAGCGAGAAGTGGTCTGAAAGTACCAGAAATTTCACTCTTAACCCGTTCAAAATAAATATATTAAAAGTTAAAATACAGATGTTTCCCTAATTTCAAGTCTTGGAAAAGCTATGAAATTATGGGATATATAAAGGTACCGTTGCTCTCGTTCGACATTTGCAGACGGACACTATTAAATGCAGGGCATCATAAGTAAAGAAACACTGGCGACTCAAAAACAACATTTATTAATCAGAACGGACCACAAACTTCTAAGGTAGGTACAATAAATCATGTTTTCAGTATTTTTTGACATTATCTGGGACGGGACATGTTTAAAAAAACTACTTACAGTTACTTAATAAAAGTGTGTGACGGAAGGCTTTGTAAAGTATATTGATTCGCCACAGCAATAATTTATTTAAATTGTATATTTGTGCCATGCATACAAAGTAGTTATCCAGCTGAATATATTTTTTGTCTTTTCTGTTATACCAAAAGGAGAATTTCAGACCAATAAAGATATAGAGCGCTCTAGTGAAGCATGATTAGTCAAGAATTGCTACCAGAATATACAAAATGTTCAAGATGCAATTTTTTGCACATTCAAATGAAGCGTCCTTGACTTATTTATATGGAGCTTACTTTTCCTTGCTAAAACTGATCATCGTCATCATCATCATCATCAGTGTCATTATAGCCACCTTAAGAAAATTGATTAGCAATGTGAATATACCTTTATACACGTACCAAATGCTTAGATTATCAGTCTGACTTGATTCTTAAGTATTACCCTACTTGCAGAAGAAAATATTACACAATTACTTTCCTAGTCACTATCCTCAATATTTTGATCATCACCATTAATCACGACACTATGATCAATATTATACATGTACTATTCAGGCATCATTGGAGACACGTCATATTTAACCAAACGATTTCAAAAAAGTTTAAGACATGATCTTGAACTAAAATTGATAAAGCGTTTACAAACCCCTTTACTCTTAGACAGTGATAATATTAACCGTGAAGGAAATATCTCTAAAATGCTGGGTTTCGATGTAGTTTAACTTTTAGATATTAAAAACGTAAGTAACAATCTCATGGTAAGCGCAAAAAAACTGGGAATTATAAATGGACACATAAAACTGTCATTACACTTTTAGATTTAAACATCCTCTTAAAATCTGGACGTCATCGAATGCTTTCTGGACTCGCTTGAAAGTCAATTTCTTCAATTTGTAAGTTAGTTAATGATGCTTATAAAGTCTATGATCGTAAACAAGAAGCAACTGTCCTAACTAGATATTATACTCAACGTGCTGTTCGTCAGTACATTGATCCTGAAATTAACTCATTATACACTTTATCAAAATTCCATTCATTAATAAAGGTATTTAATTCATAGATTTAGCTAGCATATTTAGAGATAATAATGTAGTATCAGCTATATACGTTCATATTTCGAAAACACGGAATTTGCTATTATCTGTTACAAATATAACACACCTGTCCGTAAGACTATTCTTAGTTTTAACAAAGTAGTTTCTAACCTTGATATTGAAACTACTTCCTCTGATTCTTGAGATTGTGAAGATTCTAAATTGTGTTATCAACCAGCGGGCCATATTATCACTGGTTATTTGAAGATTATTACTGACACGCGAATCCGTTCAATTCTTTTTCAAAAGGACTTAATTTTAGATTCCCTGCCAACTTAAAAACTGTCGGCAAAACAATTGCCGGTGCTTTAAGTGATGATTGTACGCGCTGGTGTAAATGAGAGCATGTTGAGTCTAATACCTTAAGTGATTTGGAAATTAAAGAGTTTTCAGATCATTGATAAAAGTATTTTGTTTTACTCTAATAATCTTGATCTCTTCCCTCCTAAACCTAAATTCTTTTTTTTTCGATATTTAAAACAACGTACATGTATCCAAGAATTTCGTAGGAATTATGTTTTGGCTCCAGCTGATAAAGATGCTAATAATATTGTTGTTGTGTAACGACTTCCATATATCAATACCTTAATTCAAGAACTTGGTAGTACTAAAACATACGAACGGATTTTACCAAAGAAAGGGCCTATGTTGAAATCCATGGTATTAATATTAATACTACTAAGTTTGTAGTAGGTTCAAAAGAAAACATAGAAAATTTCCTACGTTATATTGGTTACTTAAACTTCATAAACGACCTTATAAAACACGTTCCATTGCAAATTCCAGTTCATGCACGACCACTGTATTGTCCAAATTGTTAAAATATGCTCTACTGCTATCGAAGCATTAGATTGATGCTATGAAACTGTTTACGAAAGGGTTGGAATGAAACAGAAAGGAAGGCAATGATCAGGAATCGATACAATTGCCTAACACCGGAAAGAAGGACGCACTTAAAGCAACGGGACATCAATCAAACACTACAAGCAGAAAGCCAAAAGGACAGTTCCTTTCCCAAATAATTGGTCAAACATCTATCCAAAATAAAAATGTTACCAGGATGTACATGCAAAGAATGACAGAAATAGAAAATCACAGCAGAATCACCGCCTTGGAACGGTCAGTAAAAACCTCACTGGGGGCTTAAATCGATTTTACGTGGCCACAACATGAACCTTTTTGGTCAATGTAAAACTCTAGAGAAGTTCTTATTAAAATTAAATCTAAAGACTTAAAGGATCATAATTGTCTACCTATGATTTCTCCACACTGTCTACTACGTTACCACATTAGAGTCTTAGAGTGCACAATTTGGACAGTTGCATTTTGAAACTGCATATATATCATTTGTTTGGTTCTCTTTAAATTCTGCTTTTGTATTTAATTTCTTCAGATTTGGCGGTTGTCGTTTACACTTAATCCTT
Organism: Anodontia alba; assembly: GCA_964016985.1. Taxonomy (NCBI): domain Eukaryota; kingdom Metazoa; phylum Mollusca; class Bivalvia; order Lucinida; family Lucinidae; genus Anodontia; species Anodontia alba. The sequence continues at coordinate 103,138,511 of OZ024825.1, read as the reverse complement.
TCAGCCCTGCAAACCAAAACAGATACTTGTGCAAACAGTGTAGATTCTGATGAGATGGCTCAAAAGGAGCCATCTCATCAGGATCTACACTGTTAGCCATTCTTTTTTTCATTTCTTTTTTTTAATTTTAGACTGGAACCTCTTTTTGTATTAATGGAGTGGGCTCCAAATTCAAGGATGGAAGAATTAACCTAAGAAACTCAGGCGTACAAGGATTAATAATTTGTTCTCCTGAAAGTGCTCTTTCTGAAGAGCAGAGCGCAAAGTGCATTGACAGTTTATTAATCGTTCTGAGTATGCTTTATACCCTGTATAATCCCGAAATTAAATCCCCAAAAAGGTTCTATTTTACACAACCAGGACATAAGAATATATCTATAAAAATGCCATGAAGGTCCCAGTTTAATAAGGAAAAAAAATAAAGAATGAAAGAAAAAGTAACTAATTTTGAAAACTTTTCCCCAACGGGAAGGGACTTCGATCGCTTGTTGAACGATCCTAGGCAAGAACTATCCAAACAAGTGGAGCAAACAGTATGGAACACTTGCTACAGAAATGCTCGAATTAAAAAAATATTCGAGTATCAAGTATGTGCTATCGGTCATATTTCCTTCACAAGAAAAGTTTTTATAGTAGTGAAGGATAGTCTATAAGATACATGGATTTCATTATTATACAAATTGGTTTGGATCTTGTCATAGACTGTTTAGCTTGTAGCGTCACATATGATATTCCTAGTTTCAAAATGATTTTTAGTGTGCATATGAGAAAGCCTAACTAGATGTCTTCTTTGGTTTAAAGCGCACGGTTGCCATCCTTGTGTCTATAAAATTCAGCACTGCAATGGCAGCAACTTAAGCTCTGGTAGAATTCTGTAATTCTCAACGACTTTATTCTACACGCATGTTTGATATTTATAAAACAGGCGGTGGACGTTTCAGAAGGTGGGATTAGGTGATTGACACATTTCTGTTTGTTGTGTACCATACTGACCTGCTTCTGCGGTAAATGCACGCTAAAATGTTGGCAGAAACATGTTATGAAGCCCTATTTGTATAGAGGACATGCTTACTACAACCTGAATTTATCAAGCAGTCTGAGCAAAATCTTCACTGAGCTCATTTTGGATAGCCAAGGATGCCCATTTTTTTCAAGCGGACAACGAAGATTCTAAATAGACTGTGTGGTTGTGTAGGCTAATTTGATGAGTCTTCGTTTGACGCACATTTTAGAAGCTACCTCAGATGATATGCGTTTAATCAAGCCCTGGACCTTACTGCTCTCAGTAGTTGACAGTTTATACAGCTCATGACATGACTCATTTTCTTTTTAACCCAAATATTTATCGCTCGTTAATTACAATGTACAGAGAATTAGGTTCTAAAATTAATGATCTTTGAAGGCAATGCACATGCATACAGAACTAGTTTCTTGTTCACTGTGCCAGGCTAGGTAGCTTCGGTCAAGTAGTCTTCATCACTGACCCTAAGTTAAAATTTCCAAACATCCCGGAATGGCTTCAATGATCACAAAAGTCTAGAAAATAGTGAATTGTGGGGAGATGTTTTACAGTCGCCATGTGCACTATTTATATTTCAAATAAGATCGCTATGTGATTAGGACACCCTTGATATCACTGAGATGAGGCTTATTCCATCTGTCCAAACAATTAATTTAGGAGGGTCACTGATGAGGCCTAATTGGCCATAACTAGAAAGCCTGGCCCGGAAAGCTTAACACATCAGTTATTGTCAGTTTTGTGAGAGTGATCATTACTCTCAAGGGTTACTCCTTTAAGAATCTATCTGTCTTCACCACAGCTGGTGTTGATGCTATGTGGCGACCGTTAAATTTCACACCGTACTTTACTATAGTGTAGTTGACCGTTTTTGGTCCTTTGGGAGCACTTAGCCTACTCCAGGACTTTTGTTGGATTTTATGGGGAGGTTACTAGTGAGGGACGAACCTCATCTGGCCCAGAATACATCGTGTTTCAGCTGTTTTTAGTTTTGTTTTCCTTGCCTTCATGTACCATTCCGTTTATAATGTATTTGTCTTCACTGCAAATGATGTTAGTGCCATGTCGCGACCTTAAAACGCATTCTCGTGCTTTAGCATGGTGAACTTTATATTTTCTAGTGCGTTGTGATCACTGATACCATCATCACGAAAACCTGCCTATATAATTTTGACCCCCATAAACCCCATTTTTATACAGTAAAACTGGGGTTTACAGGGGTATACATTATTTTTCTTATTTCTGCTCTAAACATAGATTGTGGGTACTCGTTAGAACTGCCTCGCCGAGGCTGTTCTAACGAGTACCCACAATCTATGTTTCGAGCAGAAATATGAAAAATATCAGAACTTTTATCTGAAAATTGTTCGTTTTTGATGATAAATTTTCAGTATATTTGATGAATAGGCTTGTTTTCGCAATGTTCCGGTATTTTTGAAGTTTTATGAAGGTCACTGTTGTACCTTGTTTTTGGCCTTGGTAATGTCACACCCACAAACAACATTGTTATAACTTACACGATTGATGTCCGAATATGTGGGAGAATTACATTACCTGTGTTATTTTCTCATCGACAGCGTATAAATCCTAAGTAACTTTATCCCTTCATCCCGCCTTCAATAACACACACACAAAAAAAAAAAAAAAAAAAAAAAAAAAAAAAAGAAGAAATTTTCGAGATCGCGGTATGTACGAACAGCACATTTACTTCGCCTTACGTTTTATAACAAATAGGAGCCGGGGCACATAATTACCTACACGACTGCATGTGAACCAGCGATAAATCATATCAATCTGCGCATCCGTGCAGTCTAATTAGTCCTCGCCGTTCGCCTGAACACGCGTAGGATCCTTGGCTACCCATAGAGTGTCGTACGAAGATTCTGACCAGATTGTGCCTGTGCACAGGCTGATCTTAGCTTTCGCTGGGCACACATGCAATCCTATAGCAGATGCTATGGCTCGGCTCATAGTTAACATGCATCATGTCCAATGATTCTGTAAATGGCTAGGAAAGACTCTGATAAAACAGAGCTTATGCAAAAAATAAATGGAGATATACTCAGGAAATGCCAAAATCACGAAGGAAAACCTTCCCGAGGCACCCACAGAAGAAGAGATGAAGAACAAATAATAAACCATTACGAAAACATGCCTATTCAAATATATTGAAAATTTCACCAGCAAAAACTGAAAGTTTTCAAATAAAAATTCTGACATTTTTTCATATATCTGCTCAAAACATATATTGTGGGTACTCGTTAGAACCGCCTCGCAAACATATATTGTGGGTACTCGTTAGAACCGCCTCGCCGAGGCGGTTCCTACGAGTACCCACAATATATGTTTTGAGCAGATATAAGAAAAATAATGTATACCCCTGTAAACCCCAGTTTTACTATATAAAGGTGGGGTTTAAGGGGGTCAAAATTATATAGGTACGTTTTTGTGATGCCAACAAACGCCATATAAGACACCACTGACGCCCAAACAAAGAAGACTATTCACTTTAAACAGAGGAACTGCATTGAGACGGTTAATATGAAAACCACAGACTACAAAGATACATTTTCGCATGAATCTGCTTATACACTTGTTGGTAGAAGATCAATAGTTTAGATCAAGTTTCTGCGAATAGCAATTAATGCTGATGGTTCCATCTGCGTAGGTCTTCATCAATTTCCGTAAACAGCAGTTCCTTACAGTATAAGGGCAAACATAGCCAGAAACACAGACAGCACTAAACGAGACCAACATATGTGTATGTACTGTCTGTTCGTGATCGTACTGGGTTCGTCAGTTACCGTATAGAAGAATCTTATACTAGTCTCAAGCATAGTATACGATTCTTCTACACGGGACTAGTTTCCAAAAGAATAATAGTTATATGCCGATTTTGCATACTGAATCGTTAATTACTGCGTTGGCTCGCAGGATGGGTTGGAGACATCTTATTGTTTCTAAATAATCAGTTAAAAAGCTTTAATTACATTTGCATTCTTATTAGGTAACAGATATGATAGCAAGACAGTTTTATAAATCTATCGGTAATGAGTATGTTCTTTTAATAAGAATATTATTTAAGTCTAACTATGAAGGTAGGAACTTGAGACATATTATTAGATTGACGAGGGAGAAGATTAGAATTAACAAATGCTGATCAGAACCCTATTTACATAAAGGTTGGTTACTACAGAAATGTTGCAATAAATGAACTAGATGATACGAGACTAGTGCAAGAAGGTCTATCGGACTTTGAGTTTTATGGTGACTAAGTCTATGAATTCAGAAAGCATGTTTGCAAAACTGATTTTTCGAAACAATTAAAAACGATTGTCACTCGCTACACAAAAAGTAACTTAAAACAAGTAAATTTTGCGGCAGATCGCATGCATGATTGTTAACCAAAATATATTGTAAACTTTGCTTACCTCTTTAGTTGCATGACTTTGCCTTGGTCCTCAGACTAAATGACGGCTCTCTCTTCAGTCTGTTTCAGATGGTTAGCGCCTACATATCTTTAATATGTTTCAGAAAGTTGGCGCTTAGCACTATCGGGTGTCTATATTTGGGACCATCGGAACTCATCACGAAAACACGCCTATATAATTTTGACCGATTTAAACCCCACTTTTATGTAGTAAAACTGGGGTTTACAGGGGTATACATTATTTTTCTTATTTCTGTTCAAAACATAGATTGTGGTACTCGTTAGAACCGCCTCACCGAGGCGGTTCTAACGAGTACCCACACTCTATGTTTTGAGCAGAAATAAGAAAAATAATGTATAGTAATATCAGAGTTTTTTATCTGAAAATTTTTAATTTTTGGAGGTGAAATTTTCTATATATTTGAATAGGCGTGTTTTCGTAATGTTATCCATGTATTCTGGTTTCCTCATATCTTGTAGAAATTCATTCATGTAGCATTCTGGCATGGGAGAATTTGTCAAACACCTTCGCAGAGAGAACAAGAATTACATCGACTTTTTTGCCGTTAAACAATTATTTGACGATCTCGTGGATATCAATTATGAAAAGAATCTGACACAAGCGCTTCTGACGTTATCAATGCCGGTTGTTAAACGGAATGTTGAACCCGTCAAAGTGAGTCATGCCGCTAAAATATGGATATTGCGCTTCACGATCTTGCGTGCTATGGATATAAGGAACACAAGACAGAAATTATCTACTGTATGTTGCTTTGCCTTTCTGGGAGTTCGTTATGTTGACAAGTCTTTTAATATATACCCCTCTCTCAACGACAATATATGAAGAAAACGAGAGTATACACCATAAAGCAAATTCAGAATTTTCATTACGAAAATACGCCTATTCAAATATATAGAAAATTTCACCTCCAAAAACTGAAAATGTTCGGCTAAAAAACTCTGATATTTTTCATATTTCTGCTCAAAACATAGATTGTGGGTACTCGTTAGAACCGCCTCGGCGAGTCGGTTCTAACTGATACCCACAATCTATGCTTTTGAGCAGAAATAAGAAAAATAATGTATACCCCTGTAAACCCCAATTTTACTGTAAAAAAGTGGGGTTTAAGGGGGACAAAATTATATAGGCATGTTTTCGTGATATGTGTTCTCTTACTCTGTTTATAACGTCTATCAGTCTTTTGATTTGCAAAAGTTATCTTCATCTGCTTAAAAAGAAACCATTCCTCATTTTTTTCAGTATTATTATACTAAAATTATAGTTATAAAGAAGAGAGGTATGAAAAATATGTTTTTTCTTATTTCTCTATGAAAACATTTATCGTAGGTACTCATCAGAAGGCGAGGCGGTTCTAATAAGTACTCATAACACTTTATAGTTGAGATATAAGAAAAAACAATATATTTGGATTGAAGAGTGACTTATTTAGGGCCATGACAAAGACGTATTCATTTTGCATTGGTTTATTTGCTTAGAGACTGCACGTGCGCAGGATGACTGGATGTTAGACGGCCGCACATGGTTAAAGTCGCCTTGTGCTGCCCATCAAACAGAAATGAGCCAGTGCATGACAAAACCTACAAAATGGCATGTGCGCCCAGAGAAGACTCAGATCAGCCTGGGCATCCATCAGAGTCTTTGCTATCCGCATGAAGAAAGCTTGGGTTTTCAGTTAACCATTGAGCGCACAGCGAAGACTCTGATCAGATTGGGCGGATCCCCAGGCTGATCTGAGTCCTCGCTGGGTGTACGTGCCATTTTGTAGGTTTTATCATGCGCTGACTCAAATAGTTTTGTTTTACCTATTATCGGCTCGGACTGGCGACAGACTGGTATTAACTAGTTTGAAAGGTCGTTTAAACGATCATGGATTTATATTTCTAAATTAAGCGTGAGCTATTAAAAATAATTACAAAATCTTATTTAACGCAACGCGTGAAAAAGGTAGTTCTGTGGCATCCGCGAACAGCGGCGGTCAACCTCAGCTTGCATACATACGTCTTCCAGATTCTACCAGCTTGAATGCATTTCTCATCAAATATTCTGTAACAGAAATAAAGAAGGCAATAAGCCAGCTTAGTCACGTGACGAAAAACAGATCGGACGTGCTGTTTCCTGACGTCGTCGGGTCCTTCGTCTCGTTGGGTAGTTAGTTTGGTTTCAATCTCCTTTAATACTATACATCGGATTGAAACAGTTTACATATTAGTGTATTATAACGAATAGTTATCGCACCTAATGAGATTGAATAGTAAGTACAGAAAAACTCTGACATGAAAATGATAAAACAAAAACTAAAACATAATTGCCATGTACTTAGTTTTACTTAAGAGTAGTCTTGAGGTATCGGTGTTTGGTATAGTGAGAGTCGACTGTGTATTATGAGGAACGCGGGGCACCATTACGAAAACATGCCTATTCAAATATACTGAAAACTTTACCACCAAAAAATGAAAATTTTCGGACAAAAAATTCCGATATTTTTCATATTTCTGCTGAAAACATAGATTGTGGGTACTCGTTAGAACCGCCTCGATGGACAGACTGAGTAATTGCTATGCATATATTTTATTATTATTATTATTTATTTATTTATTTATTTTTTGGAAATGATTTGCCCCGATAGTTGTTGCAATTTAAAAACATAGTAATTTTTAATGGGCCTTGCCGTGAGAGAACATACATCCCAGTTAGCATTCTACGTAAATCTATATCGGGCCGTCATCGGCCCGTCAGGGTAGCTGACGGGCCGATGATGGCCCGATGTAGATTTACGTAGAATGCTAGCTGGTATATTGCATATTTGAATAACTAAGGCACAGATCATGCTGCGCATCCGCGCAGTCTGATCAGTGTCATATTGTTTGGTGAATGTATGTATGTATGTATGTATGTATGTATGTATGTGTGCGTGTGTGTGTGCTTGCGTATGTGTGTACGGGTAGGGACATTTCTTATTTCTAACTTCTAACTTCTAACTTCTTACTTCTAACTTCAAATTTCTTACTTCTCACTTCTAACTTCTTACTTCTAACTTCTTACTTCTAACTTCTAACTTCTTACTTCTTACTTCTAACTTCTAACTTCTATGTTGTATGTACGTACGTGCGTACGTACGTACGTACATATGTATGTATGTATATATGTATGTATATATGTATGTATGTGTGTGCATGTGTGCGTGTGTGTGCATGCGTATGTGTGTGTGCGGGTAGGGACATTTCTTATTTCTAATTTCTAACTTCTAACTTCTTACTTCTAACTTCTAATTTCTTACTTCTATCTTCTAACATCTAACTTCTTACTTCTAACTTCTAACTTCTTACTTCTAAATTCTTACTTCTTACTTCTAACTTCTAACTTCTTACTTCTAACTTCCATGTTGTATGTACGTACGTGCGTACGTACGTATGTACGTATGTATATATGTATGTATGTATGTATGTATGAGTGTACATGTGTGCGTGTGTGTGTCTGTGTTACTTCTAACTTCTAACTTCTTACTTCTAACTTCTTACTTCTAACTTCTAACTTCTTACTTCTAACTTCTAACTTCCATGTTGTATGTACGTACGTGCGTACGTACGTATGTACGTATGTATATATGTATGTATGTATGTATGTATGTGTGTGCATGTGTGCGTGTGTGTGCATGCGTATGTGTGTGTGCGGGTAGGGACATTTCTTATTTGTAACTTCTAACTTCTTACTTCTTACTTCTTTCTAACTTCTTACTTCTAACTTCTTACTTCTAACTTCTAACTTCTTACTTCTAAATTCCAACTTCCATGTTATATGTATGTATGTATGTATGTATGTATGTATGTATGTATGTATGTATGTATGTATGTATGTATGTATGTATGTATGCAATATGTAGGTTCTCTCACGGCAAGGCCCATTAAAAATTACTATGTTTTTAAATTGCAACAACTATAGGGGCATGTCATTTCCAAAAAAAAAAAAAATAAATAAATAAATAAAAATAATAATAATAATAAAATATATGCATAGCAATTACTCGGATCAGTCTTGTCAAATCTGATGGGAGTTCACTAATAACTTAAAGACGTATTGTGTTCATTACCCATATAGCGCAAATGTAGACTAATCAGACTACACAGATTTACAAGCTTGTCGGAGTCTTTGCTGTGCATGTACTTGGTTTTGTCGGAAATGATGTCCCTACCCGCACACACATACACACACACACATGCACGCACGCACGCACGCACGCATACATACATACATACAACATGGAAGTTAGAAGTTAGAAGTAAGAAGTTAGAAGTTAGAAATTAGAAGTTAGAAATTAGAAGTAAGAAGTTAGAAGTTAGAAGTTAGAAATAAGAAATGTTCCTAACACTTAGTCCTTCATAATGACGTTAACATTGACGTGCAGAGATTAGCACTGATGACGTATTTTTCTTGAATTTAAGCTTAGCATGTTGAGAAAAATACATCAGACGACATTTTGAAATATTTTTCTTATTTATATCAAAACAGACTGATGTTTCAAGCAGATTGTTTAACGAGATAATTTGCATAAAATGTCAAAGCCTATTTTCTGGGAAAAATAAGAAAACAATCATCAGTTTGCCGTCGGCTGAATTCGCCCAGAGGGTGGTACAGGTTAAAACCTAGATTATTTTTATGTCACTGTTTCACAAACAAATATAATATTATATGGTGTTTAAGTAAAGACGTATAATAAATTATATTAATAATATACAATATTAATACTGTAACAACGTCATTCGAACGTGTAGCAGACCATATTCTATATCTTTTTCTTATTCTTTTATCTTATTATTATTTTTTTTTTTTCGAGAAAATAAGGCTTGGAGTTTTTTATGAAACCGTTTGGCAAACAAATATAATATTATTTGGTGTTTAAATACAGACTGACTTATAATATATGATATTAATAACATATAATATTATAACTCAAACGACATCATTCAAAATTGTGGCAGACGACATTCTATTTCCTACATTTTTCGAGAAAATAAGGCTTGAAATTTCATGTGGATCGTCTGCTAAAGCAGAAGATTCACATGAAATATCAAACCTTATATTTCTCAGAAACACACAAAATATATTTTAAAATGGGCATGGGGGGTGGGTACAGCCTCATTTTCTGTATTCACTTTAACATACATAAAGGCAATATAGTCACCATGCTGACTGACTTCCAATGGCCAATACATTGGCCATTGGAAGTCAGTCAGCATGGTGACTATATTGCCTCGTACGCTATATCATCCTAAATAAGTAGAACTATTTTATGAAGAAGCATGAGCACTTTTAAAGCATCTGTTCAATTCAGAAAACAAATCTTTCATTTTTATTTTTGATGATAGATAAGACTTTAAATGAATGATGTTTGTCCAATTCCCCTATCATCACAAACGTGATTTGGGCCACACAATGCGAAAGCGTTTCTTCGGGCAAAAGCAGACAGCGATGGTCCAGATCTGCCAGCGCATCCGAGCAATCTGCTAAGGCCTTCGCTGTCCGATAACAGAATCGTTGGGCACTGTACATTTTAGAATGCTTCACTGGAAAGCAAGTGCCTGGATGAATACGAATCAGAGCAAAATGTCCAGATTCATATTCATCCAGGTACTTGCTCTCCAGTAAAGCATTCTAAAATGTACAGATTCATATTCATACAGACACTTGCTCTCCAGTAAAGCATTCTAAAATGTACAGATTCATATTCATCCAAGCACTTGCTCTCTAGTGAAGCATTCTAAAATGTACAGATTCATATTCATCCAGGTACTTGCGCTCCAGTGCGCATGCTTGAATGCACTTTTTCGCTTTACGCGGCCCATTAAATGATCCAAATGTCTCAGAGCACCAGTAAGGTTATGACAGAAAAGAAAACCCCTCAATAATCGATCAGAGGGTTGAATTTTGTGGGTGGTATCTGATTCATGAATGAAATCAGATCTTCTCCGTTATTGGTTGTGAAAAACTATCCAATATTTTGAATTAAACACGTTAGTAGCAGAATCAAGCCAACAGACCTCCACATTTAATAAGCTCTGTTTGGAAACAAGACATGTCGGGGACCATGAAATAACATCCGCCCTTTACGTCCATTAGTTACAAGCTTGAAAAAAAAATGTCTTAAGGATACATATATAGGTGTTGGGGTTGGGGCATATTACATCAAGAAAACATGCTTTTATAATGTTGACCCTCTTAAACCCCCTTTTATATAGTAAAACTGGGGTTTACAGGGGTATACATTAATTTTCGTATTTCTGCTCAAAAAACATAGATTGTGGGTACTCGTTAGAACCGCCTCGGCGAGGCAGTTCTAACAAGTACCCACAATCTATGTTTTGAGTTGAATTATGAAAAATATCAGAACTTTTATCTGAAATTTTCATTTTTTGGTGGTAAAACTTTCAGTATATTAGAATAAGCTTGTTTCCGTAATAAAACTATGGCCCATGGGGACGGCGCCGGAGTAGTGGAATAGGGTCATTTTTTTTTATTTTAGTATTATCATTATTATTATTTTTTATTTTTTTATTTTATTTTTTTTTTTATTTATTTATTTATTTATTTTTTTTTTTTTTCAGATAATGGTGATGTAGTGCATCGTTCCTAATGACCTGAAGTGTATAACAAATAAGCCGCAACGTGAGGAAACGTACCTTCGGACATGTGCGCCCAGCGAAGATTCTGATCAGTCTGCGCATCTGTGCAGTCTGATCAGAGTCTTCGTTGTCCGCATGAAGAAACGTTGCACCCTTGGCTATCCAGAATGCACCCAGTGAAGATTCTGATCAGATTGTGCGAATGCGCAGGCTGATCTGGACCTTCGCTGGGCGTACATACCGAAAAATGCTCTTTAGGACGTTGCGGCTTTGTAAACAGTTTAACACTTTACCCCGGGCTGGTTGGTTGCGGCACCTGTGGTGCCACGGTAATTGATGGGTAAGGGTGTGTTCAAAATTACACTTTTCTGAAATCGAATCAGATTTGAGGAGCAGTTTTTTACTAAACGATTTGACCTGGGTTGTTGGGCAAGACCAGGGAGACAACTTTTGTGACTTTGCCCTTCTAACAAATGTCTACTCTAAAAGGAAAGCATTAAAAGGGAACAAACACTTTCCCTTTAGAGGAGATCCCTTTTCGGAATAGAATGTACATGTATCTGTTCCTCGGCAAGCGTATCTGTTCTTAATTTCTCAATGGTAAACAAGTATTAGCTTTCACTAAAAGTTTGGTCTACGCTTAGCGTAGACCAAGCTTTTGTTGAAAGCTAATACTTGTTTATATACAATGTTGAGCAGTCCATCGAAAATAGCATTGGGCCAGTCCATGACGTTTCATAAAGTGCTTCCGAAGCAATGAAAAACGTTACGATTGTCTATACCCACAAAAAAAAAAAAAAAAAAAAAAAAAAAAAATAGGGTCCGCCTACAAATTGAAAGTCAGAGGAAATGAAAAGCGCAAGTAACATTAAGGTGTGCCCAACTACAGACGACGAAGCTCAGTCACAAGCCTTCCAAACAAGAGTCATGGAGTCTGCGGTCAGACCAAACGTCGTGTAATTAAAGAGGACGGCAAACCTGTTAATCTTGACCGGTTAACCACTTAGCGTAACTGCTTCATTATCCTATTATATTCTATACTATATTCTATATATAGATTAATAATCGTTTTGAAGTGGTCTAAAAAATTTGCCTACCACTCTCCTGAGTTTGTGCAGAGGGTCACCAAAGAATTAGGGGTCGATCGGTCTTGTTGACCATTGCTTTATAGTAAACGTTATAGGAGGTGGAACGTCAGAAAACGTACCTTCGGACATATGCGCCCAGCAAAGATTCAGATCAGCCTGCGCATTCGCGCAGGCTGATCTAAATCTTTGCTGGGCGGATTTTGGTTAGCCAAGGACGTAAAGTTTCTTCACGCGAAAAACATCACGAAAACATGCTTATATAATTTTGACCCCCTTAAACTCCACTTTTATATAGTAAAACTGGGGTTTACAGGGGTATACATTATTTTTCATATTTCTGCTCAAAAACATAGATTGTGGGTACTCGCTAGAACCGTCTTGTACCCACAATCTATGTTATGAGCAAAAATATGAAAACCATTTTTATCTGAAATTTTCTGTTTTGGAGGTGAAATTTTCTATATATTTGAATAGGCGTGTTTTTGTAATGAGGCAGCGCGGATGTGCAGGTTGGTTTGTGTCTTCGTTCGGTGCTCATGTTAGATGGTATGTTTTCTCACGTTGCGGTTAATATTTAGAAATTAATTCAATGCGTTGACCCGGAAAAATTAGGTTTATTTTACGATTTTTTATGATACCAGCCTTATTTAAGATGCTTAGTACTTAAAAGTTTTATTAGGGTTGTTAAAGAGATAAATATGACTAAATGCTGTTGCAAAACGAATAAAGTTTGATATATATACCCAAATGCCATAGCATATGGGACGTCACCGTCTTAAATCTGAAAATATACGATATCTAAATGAAAGTTTTGCTTATTATTATTATTATTGGCCGTGCCACGCGGAAAAAAGTCCCTTCGTGCATATGTGGACAGCGAAGGCCCAGATCAGCCTGCACATCTGCGCAGTCTTATCAGGGCCAATGCTGTCCGCTGTCAGAATCATTGGGCGTTAGAATATGTATCAATGGACAACAAATACACGGATGAGACTGTGCATGCGTGGGATCAGTCTGAATCTGAATCATTTTGCACGTGCTGGAAGACATCTTTTCACTTGGCGCGACCCATATAATGTATGCATTCTGTTGATGATAGCATCAGGATTTGTCAACCGTCGAAAGTAATGCTATCCTCGGCGAATCCTATCACGAAAACATATCTATATAATTTTGACTCCCTTAAACCCCACTTTTATATAGTAAAACTGGGATTTACAGGGGTATACAATATTTTTTCTTATTTCTGATCAAAAACATAGATTTTGGAACTCGTTAAAACCGCCTCGCCTTGCCGAGGCGGTTCTAACGAATACCCACAATCTATGTTTTGGGCAGAAATATGAAAAATGTCAGAATTTTTATCTGAAACGTTCAGTTTTGATGGTGAAATGTTCAATATATTTGAATAGGCGCATTTTCGTAATGCGCCGCACATCTCCGAAAGTACGTTTTCTGACGTTGCGACTCATACCTGTGCAAGGCAAACAAAAGTTATTTTATACAGAGAGGCAGTTTTTATGACTTCCTGTTTGTTTTCCGAGATACTAAATCCCTTCTGCAAAATATTCTACTCGAAAAAGAAAGAATTTGCTCCCGGTGGGACCATTTTTTTTCCTTTTAAAATAGAAGCTCTTTTCCGAAAGGAGGTAAAACAATTTTGACAAAAGTGAAAGAGAATCATTCCCCCTAAAATGATAATAGACACTTCCAACCAGCATGATGGGTTTTTGTCTCAAGGTTTCTCCTCACTCGGCCGGTTATACCCCAAAACCCACCTTCTGGACTCTCAAAAATTAGGGGCAAGGACCCTCAGAGATGCAAATATAGCCAATCAAAATTATTTATTTATCTTTGGCTTTGTACTTTAATCTATTTGTGGTCTTAAGGACACGATTTATCATATTTGCGCGTTACTTACCCATAAACGTTTGCACCATATGCCGCAAGGATAACTTCACCAAAAACTGGACGAGCAACCGGAAAGAAACCGTAACAGAAACATCGACCAGAACGAAAAACAGGAGGAAAGCTGTCCGGCAAGAGCCACAATCACAGAGCATAGCCTACCAATGACACCAAGAGGAAGAGCAAACAAGCTACGACAGACACCATACATTTCATAAACCAGCAAAAAAAAAAAAAAATAAATAAATTAATAAAATAAAAAAAAAATAAACAAATAAAAAAATAAAAACAATCAGCTCCATCTTTTCGCGACGACGTCATTACGAAAACACGCCTATATATTTTGGCCTCCTTAAATCCCACTTTTATATAGTAAAACTGGGGTTTACAGGGGTATACATTATTTTTCTTATTTCTGCTCATTAGAACCGCCTCGCCCGCCTCGTCGAGGCGGTTCTAACGAGTTTTTTTTTAATCTGAAAATTTTCAGTTTTTGGAAGTGAAATGTTCTATATATTTGAATAGGCGTGTTTTCGTGTGTATAATGTATGTCCGCTATCCTGCATATCATGTATGTTGAAATTTCATTATGTGCTCATGGGTCATATGGCTTAGTGCATGAACAAATTACTTTACTTTTACTTTACTTTTACTTCATAATGTGATCATAATACCAGACAGGATCAATAAAACAACAATTAGAACAAAACATGAAAAAATCCCACTGCGAGCAGCCACACAAGCCACAAAGAACGACAAACACAAGGACCACCACCTTAGGAACGGCTTCGGTCCATTTTGTTCACTGTAAACAAAATCCGGTCGATTTTATGGTACATATTGGCAACTGGCTGCCTGTGCGTTTACTGTAATTTTTTTACTAGGGCCCGAACAACTTTCGCAGGAATTTCCTCATAGGATGAGCTAAGAATGTGTAAGCTTCAGATACGGTGCGGTAGCTCACAGCCCTACCATATCTTATACGTTACCTACCTTGCCCTACAATACCCTACCATCTACAGGCGCCCGTTAAATTTACAGTACATGTACTTGCAGCCAGTTGCCAGTGTTTACCGTTACATCACGAAAACATGCCTATATAATGCTGACCCCTTAAACCCCACCTTTATATAGTAAAACTGGGGTTTACAGGGGTAAACATTATTTTTCTTGTTTCTGCTCAAAATCATAGATTGTTGGTACTCGTTAGAACCGCCTCTGTTACTCGTTAGAACCGCCTCACAGAGGCGGTTCTAACGAGTACCCACAATCTATGTTTTGAGCAGAAATATGAAAAATATCAGAGTTTTTATATCTGAAAACTTTCAGTTCTGGGTGGTGAAATTTTCAATGTATTTGAATAGGCGTGTTTTCGTAATGATACTGCAAATTTTATCACCAAAAAATGAAAATTTTCAGATGAAAAATTCTGATTATTTTCATGTTTCTGCTCAACGAGGTGATTCTAACGTGTACCCACAATCTATGTTTGATCAGAAGTAAGAAAAATAATGTATACCCCTGTAAACCCCAGTTTTACTATATAAAAATGGGGTTTAAGAGGGTCAAAATTATATAGGTATGTTTTCATGATGTGTAGACCCTGATATGAGTACACTATTTGCTGATGTCTGTCTGTCTGTCTGCCCGAATAGTTAGGGTAAATACGCTTGACAGATGGCATATACATTTTTTACTTATTTCGCACACAGATGACTGGGTAATAATTTCAGCAGATGACATTTTGAAATATTTCTCTTATTTTTCCCAGAAAATAGAAATTTCATGCAAATTGTCTCCTTGTAAATAGGTTTAATGCAACTCGTCCCCTAAGGAGACAATTTGCATGAAAAGTCAATGCCTGTTTTCTGGGAAAACTTTTGAACATACTGTCTCCTTGAAAACTGGCTTTGACATTTATTACTAATTGCCTTCTTGAATGTGAGTCTACATTATTCTTTTGACGTGGGTCTACATTATTCTTTTGATGTGGGTCTACATTATTCTTTTGATGTGAGTCTACATTATTCTTTTGACGTGGGTCTACATTATTCTTTTGATGTGGGTCTACATTATTCTTTTGATGTGGGTCTACATTATTCTTTTGATGTGAGTCTACATTATTCTTTTGATGTGGGTCTACATTATTCTTTTGATGTGGGTCTACATTATTCGCTGCATTACGAAAACAAGCCTATTAGAATATAATGAAAACTTTACCACCAAAAAATGAAAATTTTCAGATAAAAAATTATGTTATTTTTCATATTTCTGTTCAAAACACAAATTGTGGGTACTCGTTAGAACTGCCTCGACGAGGTGGTTCTAACGAGTACCCACAATCTACGTTTTGAGCAGAAATAAGAAAAATAATGTCTACCCCGGTAAACCCCAGTTTTACTGTATAAAAGTGGGGTCGAAGGGGTTCAACATTATATAGGTATGTTTTCATGATGGTCTGTCCGAAAACTTAGGTTAAATACTCTTGATGAATAACATATACATATATTTTGCTTTTTCAGATACAGATGACTGGGTAATAATTTTAGCAGACGACATTTTGAAATATTTTTCTTATTTTTCCCACAAAAAAACTTTGACATTTCATTAAAATTGTCTCCTTGAAAATTGGTTCTGCAGTAATACGTATTTTCTGAGAAATGTTTCATACATATTGTCTTCTTGAAAATAGGCTTTGACATTTCATGCAAAATGTACTTTTCAGGAGCCAACGCATTAAATGCCAAAGCCTATTATCTGGGAAAAATAATAATCTTTGCTATTTGCTACAAATTGTCCATTACGAAAACACACCTATTGAAATATACTGAAAATTTTATCACCGAAAAATGAAAATTTTTAGATAAAAATTTCAGATATTTTTCATATTTCTGCTCAAAAACATAGATTGTGGGTATTCGTCAGAACCGCCTCGCAGGGGCGGTTCTAACGTGTACCCACAATCTGTGTTTTTGAGCAGAAATAAGAGAAATAATGTATACCCCTGTATACCCCATTTTTACTATATGAAAGTGGGGTTTAAGGGGGTCAAAATTATAGAGGCATGTTTTTGTGATGTCCTTGAAAATAGGCTTTGCTTTGACGTTTCATGCAAATTCTCTACGTAAAAGTAGGCTATGGCATTTCATGCAAATTATCTCTTAAGTAGACAATTTACAAGAAATGTCAAAGGCTATTTCGAGAAAAAAATAATGAAAACATCGGTTTGTAGTCTACTATTCTAGCCCAGAGAGATGTAAAGGTTAAATAGATCCAAATAATTAAATGGTATTTAACACTTACCATGCTGTGGACAAATTCAGCAGACGAGAAACTAATGATCATTTTCTTATTTTTCTTAGAAAATAGGATCTGACACTTCATGCAAATGGTCTCCTTAGGAGACCATTTGCATGAAGTATCAAATCCTATTTTCTAGGAAAAATAAGTCAAAACATTTCAAAATGTCGTCTGCCGATATACTTACCCAGCATACAAAGCGTTTAATGTGAAGATTAAGAGCATTTGTGTTCGTCCAATCTATCGTTCTGAAATACACTAGGTGGGCTGGTCAAAAGTCATAATCTTGGATATATCTAAGGTCATAAAAATAAGAATTAGTTATACTTGGGGTATACAGCTTAACGTTATGAAACCAAGCTATTGTTACTTTTTACAAATCTGTTCATGACCTTGTATGGCATAAGATAATGTAAACAACTCAAAATTTAAGAACTTACAAACAAGATATGCATTCAAAATCTTTCACAAACTCAACAGGTGCAACGGACTTAAAAAAGATATTTAATTCCCACATTCAGGAAAATAAATATTTACAGAAACAGAAAATATTTCTAGACGAGGAAAAATTACGTGCATTCAAAAACCTATCGTACGAAGAGGCAAATTTTCTAAGAAAATACGAGAAATACGTCGGTAGGTCGTCGGCAAGACGTCGGGAATCAATAGATGCTAATCTTCTAAGACAGGCTGAAGCTAATTTGGACAGAGATGTAAGTTCCGCTCAGAAATCATTCGATAGAGACACAGTAAACAATGAATGTCCTTATTCGCTCAACACTTGGAATACATTGGTTGATGTTGACTCTAACATACTGCAAAGTTACAAAAATGCAATTTTAAGGGCAGCGGATGGTGATATTTCAGAGAACATTAGTGAAAACAATTATCCAGCTTCTGTGTGTAATGACAAACAGTCTCACGAAAAAACTTTGGAGGATTACAAAGACTTCACAGAAGACGTAAGTGAGAAAGACTTTAGTACTGGGTCCTGCAATTCAGTTTCAGTTATACCAGCCGAGGACACAAACTTTAATAACTCAGAAATGAATAGTAAACGTCATTCATTGACACCAATAGACAAATCCTTGTTATCAAAACTCCGTGTCAGTGACGGAGAAAACATACAAGTGTTAGAACTGGACTTTCAACATGCAAATCTTTATAACAACAAACCAAGAAGACATTCTGTAACTCCTGGCATGACACCTTCAGTGCGAGTACAAAGACGTCGTCAGTCGGTAGATGGTAGCATAAAATTACCAAGAATTACAGAAAGCTTACATTCAAAACAACCGAAAGAAATACGAAGGAAAATGTCTAAATCAGATCAAGATGTATCAACGTCTGATCCAAACGCAAACACTTTCGAGAAACATCAAATCGTCCCTAGTGTTTTAGTAACTGATTATAATTCAGAGAATAATCCATCAGGTTCTAAGACAAATGAATCTTTTCCCACGAGTCCTAGGCTCAAGCCTAATGCTGCTATATTCGTGCGGGAAGACACAGGTATCAGTGTAAGGAAGGACAATATTAATCTAGACATACAGGTGACAAATAATAACCAGGTACGTGATACAAACGACTCAGATATAAATGAGGCTAGGAAACACAGTACCGAAAGTTTTCTGCCAGTTATTAGTCGGTCGAGCACTTTACTAAATTCCCCATACCACGATTATCTTGACACACCTCCTATGCGCGACCGTAGTGTTAGTTTTTCGTCAATATCGTCTGCCAAAAGTACAGGAAAGAGTCCAGCATCGCGCCGATCAAGTATGTCAACAACAGCGCTCAGTTTGTTGGTAGAAAATACAAAAGGTGCGGCCAGGTTGAGGTACATTGCACTTTTAGCTACTGAAATGGAAAAGGAGGAAAGAGAGAAGTTGAATTTGCCTAGCTCAGAGCGCACGCCCTCACCCGATTTGAAAGACCCTATAACAGCTGTCCAAAATTGTAGGTATCTACGAGTGGCAAACCAGGATTCTTCCGAAAGTGTTGACAGTATATTTTGACATCATAATGACTACCTACAGTTACCTGCCAGTGCAAAAAAAAAAAAAAAAAAAAAAAAAAAAAAACATTTTTAAATGGCTGAAATGATTTACAGATATTTATAGTCAAATGTTTGTTTACAGTAACTGTCAGTAGTCACAAAAAAAGCGTTAAAATGGATATTTAGGGTAAACTGTCATTAACTTAAAATGATTGTTAACAGGCTGATTTATTACTGTCCTTTCGACATCACTCGGAAAGAAGTTGTTCGCTTGGCGTTTTATTTTAAATGAAAATATTTTGTTTTGACTGAAGATATCTTATCAGAAACGATTTGCCTTTTCTGATTCTGTGTTTTGTTCTCAAATATTTACCCTAAAAGTAAATTTACGGCCAAAAACTGGTCTGACCTACTACTGTGCTTTCGACATCTTTCAGAAAGTCGTTTTTTGCTCGGCGCTTTAAACAGAAGAAGTAAATTTTAAACTTTTGTCATGATTTAATGCAAAACCATTTGTCGTAACTACCTATACGCAAAAAGTTTTATTCTAGTCAGTGGTTTTTAAAAAATCCAATATTTTCACTTTTTCCCATAGTAAGAATGAATGGAAATTATGCAGAAATTTGTAGGGTAGGTAACTTGGAGGCAGATTTTCAACAACTTTCACTTGTTCAATATTTCTGAAATTTTCACAATATTGTTGTGAAACATCAATAATTCAAATTCAGCAAAGAAAAGTAAAAAATATTTACTAAGACAAAAATTCCAAAAAATCTCTTTACTATAGAAATTGCATAGGTCTGACCAATTTTTGGCCATAAATTTAATTTTAGGGTACATATTTGAGAACAAAACACAGCAACAGAAAAGACAAATGGTTTCTGATAAGATATAGTCAATCAGAACAAAATATTTTCATTTATGATAAAACGCCAAGCAAAAAACATCTTTCCGACAGATGTCGAAAGGACAGTAGTATGCAATTTCTATTATAGTAATGTCTTTTTACTTTTCTTTGTTGTACTTGAATTATAGATGTTTTACAACAATAATGAAAAAAAAAAAAAAAATGAGAAAAATTGAACAAGCGGAACTTGTTGTAAATCTGCCTCCAAGTTACCTACCCTACAGATTTATGCATACTTTGTATTCATTTTTACAGTGAAAAAGTGAAAATATTTGATTCTTTATAAACCAATGACTAGAATAAAACTTATCATGCATAGATAATAGATAGTTACGACAAACGGTTTTGAATTTAATCATGATAAAAGTTTTGCAAATTTATAATTTATTTACTTCTTCTGTGTAAAGTGCAAAAGCAAAAAAAAAAAAAAAATAAAAAAAAAATAAAAAAAAAAAAGGACTTCTGAAAGATGTCAGTCAAAAGCACGGTAACTTGTTCTCGAAGCAGAGGCATGAACGGATTTGGTATTGTATGTTTTTTTTATATCTAAGCATTTTCACTTTCTGTGTCTGTTATGGATTACATAAACTTCGATAAAAATAGGAAGAAAAATCATATGATAATAAAATCACAGATCAAACTGCGCATCCCCGCATTCTAATCTTTTTTTTTTTTGTTTTTTTGTTTTTTTTTTTTTGTTTTTTGTTTTGCCAGATAACTTAATCAATGGACTCTATAAAATTTATATAGAGATGGTGCTGATCAGGCTGCGCAGATGCGCAGATTGGTCTGAGACTTCCCAGTTTGCATATGAAAAGGGACGATGGCCAATTTAGAGCGTTGCACGTCAGTTGAGGTGTTTATTTCATTTTTTTATAAGCCTGAGACGATTTTAATAGCAACACCAACAAAAACTGACTCAACTAAGTCGCTGTGACATTTTTTTTTTTTTTTTTTTTTTGTTTTTTTTTTTTTTTTCTGAAGCATTTCTCAACAATGAATATCTGTGAACTACACAAATGAACAAACTCATGGATTTGGTTTAAACCTTCCAATCGCAACAATTGCCGTCTGCTTTATCATCTGCTTGTGGTTTTAAATGTCATTTTTGCAAACAGTGTGGACCCAGATCAGACTGCTCATCTAGAAGCAGTCTGATCAGGGTCCACACTGTTTGCCTGTATGCAAAAATAGGTTTGAAAAGTTTGCAAGAATATTCAGCAGACGACATTTTCAGGTGCAGGTTTTCGTGGCATTTTAAGGTATTTCTACAGATACTCACAGAGAATTACAAAACAGACCCATCACGAAAACATGCCTATATAATTTTGACCCCCGTAAACCCCACTTTTATATAATAAAACTGGGGTTTACAGGGGTATACATTATTTTCCTTGTTTCTGCTCAAAAACATAGATTGTGGGTACTCGTTAGAACCGCCTCGGCGAGGTTCTAACGAGTACCCACAATCTATGTTTAGAGCAGAAATATGAAAAATATCTGAGTTTTTAGCTGAAAAATTTCAGTTTTTGGTGGTGAAATTTTCTATACATTTGAATAGGCGTGTTTTCGTAATATAGCATGTATGACATCTATATAGAAGGGAAATGGAATCTGTATCCCAACTACACCGAATAAAATAGATTGAGAATATGTGATATACCGTAAATTGAGAATATGTGATATACATAATCGGAAACGTAACAATCAATGTTTATTGTGTCTGGATGGACTTTTTTTAAGTTTCCTGATAATTCTTGACAACAGTAGAAGACCAGTCCGCTCCACATGCAGAGATCTGTACATGTGTAGGCGTTCAGGCATTTTTCTCACTATTCCTGCTATAAATCCACAATCAGTAACTAAGGAAAATATCACGGATTTGCTAAACGTATACAATACAATATAAGCTAGTTTGTTTTAAACTGATGTCACTTACATGGCATAAGAGTGAAATACAGCAGAAATAATAAATGTGCAACGTAATGGGAAAAACCGTTATAGCGTACGCAAATAGCAAAAGTTCAGGCGAGCATGCGTATTCACGCAATCTCGCCAAAACCTGTGCCGTTCGCTCACGTAAGCGGTAGGTCAAGAGGAAACGTCAGCCGAAGAACTAGACATACGTTAAATTGCTAAGGGAACGAGCATGCGCACTGCAAGATTGATACGACGGAAAGTCTGAAGAGGCTTTTCTCGTGACATCCCGGGCTCACATATGAACATAAAGCATTCAACGTGATATGATGTATTGTGCTATCTATAACGTAGTACACAGTGTATAACCGTACAGTCACTAAATCGGAAGCGACAATGGACTGTACACCCTAAAATCATTAGTTCGAAGTAAATAAGTTGATAGGCAACACGGTCAAAAGCAATTAAGTCCATAACGATTTTTTTCTTTTAGATGCGGTTTTCGACATCAGGGAGAGAATCGGATGTACGTTAGCTGTAGCATTGTGAATTTGACATATTTTGACCCAATCTGTGCGTAAAAACCGACTCATTCTGCTCAATCACCAGTTTTGCTTTATTTTCTGCCGATTGACACGGACAATCAGGGCTAAAATAACCAGAATTGTGGCATCATTTCTGTTAAAACCAACATAAAATCATCGCTACATCTTTATCCTGTGATGTCTAATAACTGAATCCATCGAGATATTACTTTAAACAAAGATATTGCCTCCTGAATCGCACACGTTCGTCTCATTTGACTGTCCGACTAGTGACAACTATACCTAATCATTACATGTAGCGATATATCAAGAAATGAAAACTGTCCGACTAGTTGTGATTGTATTTGCACATTCATGACGATCATTTGCAACAAAAGTTAGTAAAAGGTTATAAAAATATCGTTTTGGATGCTTTCATTGGAATCATCATTTGCTGAGATGGATATCAATCATTTCTTGAAAAAAAATGGTGATCAGATGGCTAATTTTTCTCTGTCAACATTTCCATCAAAACTGTGACATAGCCACGTACCGCTTTCGTAGAGTGCTGTGTATGGATTTTCAGAAATTCACATTTTCAGTCTTCCGGTGCCGTTCCAGCAATCATTAATGCAATAACAAGTAAAGAAATCTAAACTCCCACCGCCCCTTACCTTCAAAACTGAATATAAGGGGCTGTTGACTCAACGAAGCCTCTGATGAGACACAATCCAGTTAAAAATCCAGTTTTGTGCAATACTATGCCGTGCTCTGATGTCACTTTCTAATAAATACCAGTTTTAGATATGATAGGAAAAGCAAGACACTCGTCCACTGCTTACCTTTTTACAGAGGTTCGGCGTAGGGATATGATGTTTACTGGTGTGATACATGTTGGGTTCTGTTCCACTTTTAACCGAAAGCCATTGATGCAGATAGTTTACTGTATCAATTTATGGAAAAAATTTATACCGATTTGGTGGTTGGGCTGTAATATGGACCCTAACTCCATACGATCATGTACGCCGTATAAGCATTGTGTAAATTATTACGTCTGAGAACGATCTTTTTGGCATTAATAAAACTTTTTTGAAAGGTTAGGTATTTAATTTTCTGACAAGTTGTTGGTACTAAACTTGTTGTAACATGTGCTGCAAAAATTTTTGAAAAGGGTTGTCGAATAAACTTTTTTCATAGAAAATATTTTTAAATAGGGTTTTTTGTAGTCACAGGGGAGATAATCGAATAATAGAAGTTTGTAAAGATTTCCTCGTATTTGTAAGGAAACTCAGGTCGTTTCGGTCCTGGGTAGTTTCGGTCAGGTTGAGTGTGTTAGTGTAAAGTCAAATGATAGGCTTAGGATAGTGCAGGGAGAGGAATGTGGGTAGGGAAGAGTTTGTTTCTTTGTTATGCCCCCAACTTCAAAGAAGTTGGAGGGGCATATTGCTTCTGGGTTGTTCGTCCGTCCTTCCGTCGGTCCGTCCGTCCGTTCGTCACACTTTTTGATGCATAGCATAACTTTAAAACCGTGAACGCTACTGTTTTGAAATTTAATATATGGATTCCTCATGAAAAAATAGCTGACACGTATTTTTTTTCTTGACAGGATTGTGCCCCTTTTCTGAGTTATGGCCCTTTGAAAAAATATGGATGCAATCTTGTCAGCAAAATATCTCAAAAACTATTAAAGCTAGAGCCTTGAAACTTGATGAATAGACTGATAGTGATGAGTAGACAACCTGATTAACTTTTGAAGAAATTTTGAAAATTACTTCTTGAGTTATGGCCCTTTGTAATTTTGGGCAATTTTACCTTGTCAGCAAAATATCTCAAAAACTGTTAGAGCTAGAGCCTTGAAACTTAGTAAATGGATTTGTAGTGATGAGTAGATGACCTGATTAACTTTTGAAGAAATTCTGAAAAATACTTCATGAGTTATGGCCCTTTGTAATTTTGGAAATTTATATCGTCAGCAAAATATCTCAAAAACCGTTGGAGCTAGAGCCTTGAAACTTGATGAATAGACTGATAGTGATGAGTAGACAACCTGATTAACTTTTGAAGAAATTTTGAAAATTACTTCTTGAGTTATGGCCCTTTGTAATTTTGGGCAATTTTACCTTGTCAGCAAAATATCTCAAAAACTGTTAGAGCTAGAGCCTTGAAACTTAGTAAATGGATTTGTAGTGATGAGTAGATGACCTGATTAACTTTTGAAGAAATTCTGAAAAATACTTCATGAGTTATGGCCCTTTGTAATTTTGGAAATTTATATCGTCAGCAAAATATCTCAAAAACCGTTGGAGCTAGAGCCTTGAAACTTAATGAATAGACTGGTAGTGATGAGTAGACAACCTGATTAACTTTTGAAGAAATTTTGAAAAATGCCTTTTGAGTTATGGCCCTTTGTAATTTTGGGCATTCTTACCTTGTCAGCAAAATATCTCAAAAACTGTTAGAGCTTGAGCCTTGAAACGTAGTAAATGGATTTGTAATGATGTGTAGATGACCTGATTAACTTTTGAAGAAATTCTGAAAAACACTTCATGAGTTATGGCCCTTTGTAATTTAGGGCATTTTTAACTTGTCAGCAAAATATCTCAAAAACTATTGAAGTTAGAGCCTTGAAACTTGATGAATAGACTGGTAGTGATGAGTAGTCAACCTGATAAACTTTTGAAGAAATTTTGAAATATACTTCTTGAGTTATGCCCCTTTGTAATTTTAGGCATTTTTATCTTGTCAGCAAAATATCTCAAAAACTGTTAGAGCTAGAGCCTTGAAACTTAGTAAATGGATTTGTAGTGATGAGTAGATGACCTTAATAATTGTTGAAGAAATTCTGAAAAACACTTCATGAGTTATGGCCCCTTGTAATTTTGGGCAATTTTACCTTGTCAGCAAAATATCTCAAAAACTGTTGGAACTAGAGCCTTGACACTTGATGAATAGACTGGTAGTGATGAGTAGACAACCTGATTAACTTTTGAAGAAATTTTTAAATATACTTCTTGAGTTATGCCCCTTTGTTATTTTGGGCATTTTTATCTTGTCAGCAAAATATCTAAAAAAATATTAGAGCTAGAGACTTGAAACTTGGTGAATTGATTGGTAATGATGAGTAGATGACCTGATTAATTTTTTTGTAAATTCTGAAAAATATTTCATAAGTAATGGCCCTTTGTAAATTTGGGCATGTTTCCCTTGTGAACAAAATATCTCAAAAACTATTGAAGCTGGAGCCTTGAAACTTGATGAATAGATTGGTAGCGATGAGTAGATGACCTGATTATGCCCCCAGTTTCGAATGAAATTGATGGGGCATATTATTTTGCCTTCATTTGTCCATCCGACTGTTTGTCCGTTCATCAAGCTTTTTTTGTGCATGCCATATCTTAAAAACCCTGCACGCTAGGGTTTTGAAATTTTATATTTGGGTTCCCAATGAAAAATAGCCGACCCGTATTTTGTTTCTTGTCTAGCATGTTTATTTAAAGTTATGCCCCTTTGAAAAAAATCAGAATTAAATCTTGTGAGCAAGATATCTTGAAAAGTATTTAAGCTGGGTTCTTGAAATTCGATACAGTGAGTGGGAATGATGTGTACATTACCCGATTATATTTTGAGAGAATTCCATGAAAATATTGATAAAGTTACGGCCCTTTGCAGTTCTGCTCATTTTGACCTTGTCAGCAAGATTTCTCGAAAAGCACTTAAGCTAGGGTCTTGAAATATTATATGCTGATTGGGGATGATGTGGAGATTACCTGGTTTGTTTTTTAGGGAATTCCATGAAAAATTGATGTAGTTATGGCCCTTTGTAGTTCTAGGCATTTTGACCTTTTCAGCAAGATATCTCAAAAAGTATTTAAGCTAGAGCCATGATATTTGGTATACTGATTGGGATTGAGGAGGAGATCACCTGAATAAATTTTGAACCAATTAAATGAAATGTTGGAGTTATGGCCCTTCGCAATTTCGGGCCATTTAATGTCGTTGCTTTATTGTGTATAGCATAAGTTTAGAACCATGTATGCTAATGTTTTGAAATTTCATGTTTTGATTCCTCATGAAAACATAGGTGATCCATAATTTTTTCTTATCCCAATCATCTCCTATTTTAGAGTTATTTCCCTTTGATAAAATAACATTGAAATCATATATTTGTACTGTTGTTACCGTCATGGCTAAGCAGTGTTGGAGTCAAACAGTGTTAGAGTCAGGCAGTTGGGGGCATAGTGTTTTACAAACACCAGCTCTAGTTTGTCTGGATTAGCGGCCCGGTACACAGTTAAGGCCATGACGAGCCGGTCGACAGCTAGCTCTTAGCAGTGAAACCAACACTAATGTGTAAAATTTGACGTCTGATAATCATTTTTCCGAGAGAATTTTTTTCTCTTGAACGGGGTTGGCGGGGGGATATTTTCTTGTCAGCATATTGAGCTAAATTTGTCCTAAAAGGACCTGCAAAAATTTTGAAAATCGGTCAGCAGATAAAGTTTTAATGGCAAAAATGAATTTTGAATAGGATGCATTAGCAAGGGAGATAATCCATGATCATAAAATTTCAAGTTTTTTGCGTCATTTGATGATAATTTCGAGTAATCCTGATAAAAAAATAAGTATTTAAAATTTTTGCGGGAAAATAATTAATTCCCTTCCATGAATTTTTACTACAGGAAATCTCTATTCAAAATTATTTTGGGGCAGAACTTTTTTAATTGTCGACCGATTTTCAAAATTTTTACAGCACATTTTACGACAAACTAAGTGCTCAATTTTGCAAAGAAAATATTTTGTAAACATTTAAAAAATTAGAAAATATCTGCAAAATATCGTTATCAGACACTAGAAATCACACATTAGGTAAGTTCTCCCCCGACAGTAACTGACAACTACCGTTAGTTAAAACCGCACATGTCCACATATATTTCAGTGGGCATGTTAAGCTGTTTCCCCAGGAGATAGGGCATTAGAAAGGTAAGATAGGGTAGACGTGAAATAAAAAACACACACACACACACACACACACATACACTAAAAACAACCCCCACATTCCGCACCTGATGCAAGCACACGTCCTCGCCTTACAGGGTAGTTTAAGGTAGGGTGAGTAAAGGGGGTACAGTATGTTAGTTTAGTGTATCAATACCTGACTTTTAAAGTGAAAAAACACATTATATACAGACGGTGGGCTAAGAACACATATTGGCGCATTTGTAGTTTTGTTGTATCTGATAATCTTACATGTAGGTGCCATTATTCTGCCCTTTGTAAAAAATTGTTTTCATGTCTTATTTAAGCTGCTAGTCTGACTATTGTATTTAGTTTCGTCTGTTGGAAAACACGTTCAAAGTACATTTTCTTTACATAGAAAAACTCAGAAACACTGCCAGTATTTTCAATTTATTCTGAATCTTACGAATTAATCCTTGAACCTGTCATGCTAATCTGCGCAAATTTATGGTAGACATAAACAGCATACTGGACATCTAAAAACAAACTTAACCCAGTAGAATTTCTTACCTTGCTCTGTCGTTTAATTTCGATAAGGAATATCCCAGAAATTAACGTTTATTAACAGCTTTTCTGCTCAATAACACATACAACAAAATCGTCGCTATTCGTTCAACAACAAATTTAGTTTTTGTCACTAGTCGGACAGTCAAATGAGACGAACGTGTGCGATTCAGGAGGCAATATCTTTGTTTAAAGTAATATCTCGATGGATTCAGTTATTAGACATCACAGGATAAAGATGTAGCGATGATTTTATGTTGGTTTTAACAGAAATGATGCCATAATTCTGGTTATTTTAGCCCTGATTGTCCGTGTCGATCGGCAGAAAATAAAGCAAAACTGGTGATTGAGCAGAATGAGTCGGTTTTTACACACAGATTGGGTCGAAATATGTCAAATTGACAATGCTACAGGTAACGTACATCCGATTCTCTCCCCGATGTCGAAAACCGCATCTAAAAGAAAAATTTCGTTATGGACTTACGTGCTTTTGACCGTGTTGCCTATCAACTTGTTTACTTCGAACTAATGATTTTAGGGTGTACAATCCATTGTCGCTTCCGATTTAGTGACTGTACGGTTATACACTGTGAGTATGCTTCTCAGGAATTGTTGAATGCTGTAATTTTTTGTCAATCAGTTAGTGCCTATTACATGTATGTCTATTTGTAATTATTATTATCATTATTATTATTATTATTATTATTATTATTATAAATAATACAATGACATTTGACTTTTTGTTTTTTATGTCTCAACGCTCAGATGCAATCGTAGATCAAGATCAGAGGGCGACTGTTCAAGAAACAGATCAGCTCTAGCAGTGATTTGTTAAGTAATAAATCACAGTTCGGAGGTCAGTTGTAAAGTAGATCATTACAAAAACACGCCTATTCAAATATATTGAAATTTTTACCTCCCAAAACTGAAAGTTTTAAGATAAAAATACTCCGATATTTTTCATGTTTCTGCTCAAAACATAGATTGTGGGTACTCGTTAGAACCGCCTCGGCGAGGCGGTTCTAACGAGTACCCACAATTCATGTTTTTGAGCAGAAAGAAGAAAAATAATGTATACCCCTATAAACCCCAGTTTTACTATATGAAAGTGGGGTTTAAGGGGGTAAAAATTATATAGGCATGTTTTCGTGATTTCAAATCATAAGCGTCAATAATATGCGCCGCACAGTTAGAAAACGTACCTTCTGACATGGGCGCAAAACGTAGACTCAAGTCAGTCTGCGCATACATGCCGCCAGATCATCATTCATCGCAAGAAGAATCTTTGCATCATTGTCTTTCTAAATGCGAGTGAAATACTGATCAGACGGTGCAATCTGAACGTTCGCTGGGCACACATGTCCGAAGGTCGTTTTGTGACGTTTTGTGACGTTGAGGTTCATACGTTGTGGACACTCGTTAGAAGACGAACCAATAAGAACCCTTTAACGAGACGGTTCCAATCAGTAATTCAACGTGTGTTTTCATGAAAACAAAAGAGGATAGATATTGTAAGGTTTAGATTGACTAAAATCACTTATCTAGAGGTATGGTAACCAGTCCGTGAAACCTTATCTACAAGTATGAAACCAGTTAATGAAACCTAATCTAAAAGTATGGTGAGACTTTATCTAAATGTATGGTTACCAGTCTGTGAAACCTTATCTAGAAATATGGTAACTAGTCTGTAAAACCTTATCTAGAAGTATGATAACCAGTCTGTTCAATCTTACCCAGAAGTATGGTAACCAGTCACCTTATCTAGAAGTATGATAACCAGTCTGTGAAACCTTATCTAGATGTATGGTAACCAGTCTTTGAAACCTTATCTTGATGTATGGTAACCAGTCTGTTCAATCTTACCCAGAAGTATGGTAACCAGTCCGTAAAACCTTATCTAGATGTACGGTAACTGGTCTGTGAAACTTTATCTTGAAGTATGGTAACCAGTCCATGATATCATATCTAGGTCTAGTCTAGATGTACTGTAACCAGCTTGTGAAATCTAATCTAGATGTATGGTATCCAGTCGATGTAACCTAATCTACAGGTAGGATAAAAAGTCGTAAAACCTTATCTAGGGTAACTTGTCTGTGAAACCTTATCTCTAAGTGTGGTAACCAGTCTGTGAAATCTTATTTAGAATTATGGTAACGTCCGTGAAACCATATCTAGAGGTTTGGTGACCAGTCCATGTAACCTTATCTAAATCTACATGGCAACCAGTGTGTGGATCCTTATCTAGAAGTACGGTAACAAGTCGATGAAACCTTATCTAGAAGTATTGTAACCAGTCCATGAAACCTTAGCTAGAAGTATTGCAACCAGTCTGTGAAATCTTATCTAGAGGTATGGTCACAAATCCGTGGAATTTTGTAACAGCTTGTGAAACCTTATCTAGACATATGGTAACCAGTTGGTTTTACTTTATCTAGACGTATGGTAACCAGTCCCTTAAAACCTTATCTAGATGTACGGTAACCAGTCTGTGAAACCTTATCTGGAAGTATGGTAACTAGTCTGTGTTACCTTGTCTAGGCGTATGATAACCAGTTTGTGAAACCTTGTCTAGAGGTATGGTAGCAAGTCCATGAAAGCTTATCTAGAACTACGGTAACAAGTCCATAAAACCTTATCTAGAAGTATGGTAAGAAGTCTGTGTAACCTTATCCCTTAAATATTGTCACTAATACAATAAGTGAAACGTTATCTTATCTAGAGTTATGATGACACGTCTGTGAAACTTTATCGAGAAGTATGTAATCAATCTGTGAAACCTTATCCAGATGCATGGTAACCAGCCTGTGAAACTTTATCTAGAAGTATGGATATCAGTCTGTGAAACCTTATCTAGGGGTATGGTAACCAGTCCATGAAACCTTATCTAGAGGTATGGTTACCAGTCTGTGAAACCGTATCTAGAGGTAAGGTATCTAGTCCGTGAACCTTATCTAGAGATATGGTAACCAGCCTGTGAAACCCTCGTGTCATATTGTTACATATAAACATGATCAACAAAATCACTTGCTTAAGAGTCATGTTGCTGTCCGTTACGCTATTAGCGTTTCCCGTTTGCTAGAAGCCATTAATAACTGTGTAGAGTGGGTATTTTCGAATTTGAATGTACATGTATATAATGAAGGTTCATTCGTTTGATCATTTGATCACCTGAATTCATAAATTCATATTAGGATGCGAGATCATTTTGATAAATAAGACTGCGCAAACAGCTACCTTTTACAGCCCATACCGTAGAACTTCTAAGAAGTCCGTGTACATTGTTTCTTCACATGTATTGTTTGAGATCCTACAGCTTAAAGACAGTATTTTTTTAGAAAATGAAATTTTCTGAAACACCCCAAAAATACGAACTAGACTCCTTCAAACATGCTCTATTACTACATTTATTTTCTTTTGCCAACTTGTTTCACCCCTCTGCGTTCGCATGCACTCTTGGACAACTCAGTGTGAAAGTCGAAACCAGCAAAGATTTTGATAGTAAACTGGAATGTGGACCTCGGTGTTCATGCAGTTGGGAGATTATGTTAACAAGTGACTTTCGTGATCACTTGTATAAGTAGTCTGTCTATTTCCAACAATACAATGTCGTCAAAGACGGCAAGCATATTCATCACTAAAACATGCCTATATAAATTTTGACCCCCTCAAACACCACTTTTTTACAGTAAAACTGGGTTTAACAGGGATATACATTATTTTTCTTATTTCTGCTCAAAAACAAAGATTGTGGGTACTCGTTAGAACTGCCTAGTCGAGGCTGTTCATACGAGTACCTACAATCTAGTTTTTAGCAGAAATGTGAAAAATATCAGAATTTTTTATCTGAAAAGTTTCATTTTTTGGTGATAAAACTGTCAGTATATTTGAATAGGCATGTTTTCGTAATGTGGTCATTTAAGAGGAATCGATAAACTTTTAGGAGAGGGAACTTTCCCAAAATTGTTATGTTTCTCTTTTTAAACGGTGTCTACTCTACAAGGAAAAAATCTCTTGCACACCAGGGCCCAGTTGTTCAAAAAGTCGTTAGCTTAACGAGCTCGTTAAGGGTCATTTGGTTAACTGTTTTAGCGGATTCAATATACAATATTCTGATATTTTTTGCTGTAAAAAAATGTGAGTAGCCTTTGCACTGCAAAAACTACTCACATTTTTTCAGCAAAAAATTTCAGCATATTTGCGTATCACTCGATGTAAATTTTAACGAATCGTTAACTAACGACATCGTTAGCTTTGAACAACTGGGCCCAGATAAGGATAACCTAGACTTTACTCTGGGATAGAAACTCTTATCCTACCCAGGCCATCCTACCCAGGGTAAGGTGAAAAAAAAGTGATAGATTTATATAGAATGCTTACTGGAAGGCCATCTTTCAGAAAAAGTTTGGTGTACAGGAAAGCAAACAGGAAGTCACACACATTGTCTCTCTTGTCAAAACTAGAAAAATCTACCAAGTGTGTGTCTAATCCCTTTAGATAATGACCAGCTCAAGAAAAAGGATTTTATAGCGAGCACAGCTCGCCACGCGCGAAGCGCGTCGCGAACGAAGTGAGCTCTACGGTAGAGAATATGATCAAAGAAAAGTAACATACAACGATATATACTTTCAGCAGTAATCGCTCTGACCAATTTTCTTCCGTTTTTTTTCTTCCCGGAAGTTGTCACCAGAAGTTGGAGGACTTGATTATGGGTCTCACTAATAAGCGTCACGAAGTGACCAAACGAGTGTCAAAAAGTATCACGAACATATTTTGCTGATTATTTTTATTATTTATTATTGATTTACATAATATTTTTATATACTGATATTCATTCTTTAATGATGCTGTGAAGGGCTTTTGAAGAGTGCAGATATAGGTCTGTGCTGTGCTCGCATTTAGGCTAAGCCTATTTTCATATTATCATCTACAAACAGCAAAGACCCAGATCAGCCAGAGCGTTTGCACAGGTTTGATCAAGGTATGTCTATGTTTGTCATGTTTCCGTGATGATGCTACCGCTTTATGTGTCTAACAACTGCTGATATAAAGAATATCAAACAGTAAGAACCTTATCAGACGCCGCGAGAGATAAATCATCGGAATGAAAAAAAAATAGTTTTTTTTTTGTTTTGTTTTTTATCAGTAAGGAAGGAATTTTTAGTAGTAAGGCTAGGAATTTCATTCAATTTTTCTTCTGCTAGTAAACATACAAGTTACATGTACGAGGTATGTTCCAAATAAATTGCTTATTGTCCTCTAGCTCGATATCCACGTGGGGCACGATAAAAACCAATACATACCTGTATAGGGCTATTCAATATCTACACAATGGTGTATAAATGTACATGTTAGACTAAGTGTAAGACATAAAATTTGCCATTTGAATACACGCAGTCATTGACCACGGTAGTAAAAATGGTTGGTAGAAGCGTCGACAAAACTGATGAAATACGGGCTTACATCAAAGCTCGCTCAAAACTTGGTTGTTCTTTGAAGAAGCTGATGACTAAAATTTCTACTGCTTTTGGACCTTCTTGTGTGTCTTATGACACAGTTCGGCGGTGGAAAAAGAAATTTGAGTCTGGTGTAGAGTCCATCAAAAATGCAGCGAAATCAGGTAGGTCAAAATCTGCATCTCGTATAGAAATCGTTTCCAAAATAAAGGAAATCATTGAAGGAGATACCAGATTTACAGTTCGTGATTTTACACGAAAGGTAGGCATGTCACTATCAACGGTTCGCCTTATTTTGAAGAAGCATTTGAAAGTCAGAAAGATTTATGCTAGATGGGTGCCACTTCTGTTGACTGACGAGCAAAAGAGGCAACAGGTTAAAGTGGCCAAAAAGCTGCTTCAAATTTTTCTAAAATATGACAAAAAGCAGTTTGCCAATGTCGTCACAGATGATGAAACCTGGGTCCATTATTTTGATCCCGTCAGAAAGGTTAGCAATAAGATCTGGGCCACTAAACACAGCAAACGCCCAATAATTGCAAAACGTTCTTTGAGTACAAAGAAGGTTTTGTATGCAATCTTCTTCTCTGGTGAAGGAGTCGCAATAAAAGTGCCAGTGAAAAAGGGCAAAAGACGTAGTACTGAAGAAACTGAAAAAGTATTATCAGAAACGACGCCCTGCCACTGGTTTTAAACATGTCCGTCTTCTACATGACAATGCCCCAGCTCATACCTCCGCAATAGTTACGGCGTTTTTGAAGAAAGAAAAAGTAACTGTTTTGCCTCACCCCACGTATTCCCCAGACCTTGCCCCATGTGATTTCTTTTTGTTTCCGAAATTGAAAGCATTCCTTGCTGGGCGAAAATACCAGTCCCGACAGGCACTTGGATCTGCCATTCATCAGTACCTTATTACTGTGCCCAAATCCGCGTACCGTGACGCCTTCAAGAAGTGGATACATCGGCTGAAACTTTGCATTTCTAGCCACGGGGAGTACTTCGAGGGCATGAAATGAGTACTTTTGGGCTAACTTGAAATTTGAAGTCTCCAGATAGAAATAAGCAATTCATTTCGAACATCCCTCGTATGTTAAAATATAGCATTTTCCGGTGACTTGTGACTTCTGGGTTCAATTGTCTAACTAACGTAATACAGCTGGGAACAAGAAAACGAGGTTATATTTTGATCTATATATAGATAGATACCAGGCTATTTTATGTTTGAAGAGACGATGCTGGAGAATCTCGTGGGCAAAAATGCTATGGAGTGAAGTCTTCGAAAACGGTAAATTCAAAACGACGCCAATACACGCTATGCAATCAGTCAAATAGGATAAGGCAAACATGATGGCGATGGACCATTTTTGTCTCATGCCACTTGATCAACCGCTGACACTTCTGCCTTTTATGAATCTAATAATTAATTTCATGGACTGCTGAAAAAGATGTGCTGCACTTTATATATTTAACACATTAATTCCCACAGAAATCTTCTATCTCAGTCCTTGCAAGAGTCTATTTGCAATTTAAGGGGAATCTGATTGAGTTAATTTCTATCATATCTTTCACATAAATTCTTATGTTTAAAGTGACGTCTGTGGTACCCTATCAGACGCCATGTTCTGATTTGGGAATCTAGGCGCCACCTGGTTTACAAGGGAAACAACTTTTAAGGCTTTCTATTGCTTTCCTACACGCCAAGTCCCTTCTGAAAAGGGGTCTACTCTTTCCATGATACAGTACTACCCTTGAGAGTGTACCAATTCCCCTTATTTTACTAATGGAGATAATATATCTCCAACTCTCATATACGAAATACAAAAAATATCAGAATTTTTACCCGAAAACTTTCAGTTTTTGGCGGTGAAATTTGCAATATATTTGAATAAGCTAGATTTCGAAATGTGTAACCGATTCTGAATTAAATTTTTTATGATACCATTTTATCTAGAGCTAATTTAGCCATTAGCCACGGAATTTTTACTGTACAATATTGGGAAATGCGGACGACATGGGAACTTTCATGAGGTTTGGGAACTCCAAAACTGAAAATTTGTCTAAGATCCCTGTTTTCACTATATAATATTGGGAGAATATGGTTATCCGTTAGATAGACTAGCATTGTAGTATATTTTACAGTATTCAATGTTCTGAAAAGTGGACAGCATATGCCCTCGTTATGCATTTTTTCGAAGCCTTGATTTTGTAAGCCACTAATTTGTGTTAATACGTTAATACGTTCAAGCTAAAATTAATCGGCTAGCCCTTCCGCCTCGTTGAAATTGATTTTAATTAATGCTGTCATTGAGGGTAAACTTGTGCCTGAGTCGAGCCAAGCGAAAATGTGCCTTCGGGGCATGCGCGGACAGCGAAGGCCAAGATCAGACTGCGCGGATGCGCAGTCTGATCAGGGCATTCGCTGTCCGCTGCAATAATCATTGGATACTTTTGAAAGTGTCAGTGAAGAGCACTGAACGCCCGGATGATACCTTGTGCATTCGCAGGATACTTTGAATCCGCACATTTTGCACATAATCACTGGCACTTTTTCGCTTTTCGCGGCCTAATCGAGGCGTGTCCGAGAAAAAGTTCTTCGGATGGCCCGTCTGATTAATCTTTCAGTGCGCATGCCCGATCCCTTCGAGAGGCCACGTGTCTAGTACATAGGCTGAAATTCCCCCTTGTCCTAACGCTTACGTGAGCGAACAGTACAGGTTCTGGCGAGACCTCGCGTGTCTTACCTGATCCTTTTCTGATTGCATATGCTATAACGGATCTTTTCCCATGACTCGCTTCATTTTATGATAAAGGCCAGCCGCAGGAAAAGGTACTTATATATAGAATTACGTGGACAAGTAACATGGACCTAAACCGAGCAATCTAATCAAGACCTTCCCTGATCTACAAATTACATGTATAACGGTTAGAAACTTGTTTTGGCGTGTCTGTCATAACGCGAACGTCTGTCTGGACTGTCCCTGGTAAGTCCATGTCACACATTAGAGTTCCGGATTTTCAAGGATATAGCTCGTGTAACGTTTCCAAGTGGGCTAATCCATTCACGTGACAGTAAACTTGATCATGTGCATGTCAAACCATTGAATTCATCAAATTAAGGTGAACGAGTATCGCATACCCTAAGTATTCGGACACCTTAACTCCACACTGTACTTATCAGGGCTCAGTTGTTCAAAACTAACGATGTCGTTAGTGAACGTATCGTTAAAACTATAATCATTAAATATGGCATATACGCTAATATTTTTGCTGAAAAAAAAAAAAAAAAAACACATTTTTTTCAGCAAAATTTCTGTGATTTAGATACTGTACTTACTAGAGCAGTAAACATTTTGACCACTAACGAGCTCGTTAAGCTAACGACGCTTTGAACAACTGGGCCCAGAAATTTTAACGTCATTTTTTCTAATTGTTGGTATGTCGAAACTGCGAGATTCATCACGAAAACATGCCTATATAATTTTGACCCCCCTTAAACCCCATTTTATATAGTAAAATTGGGGTTTACAGGGGTATACATTATTGGTTTTGTTTTCTGTTCAAAACATATATTGTTGGTTCTCGTTAGAACCGCCTCGTTGAGGCGGTTCTAACGAGTACCTACAATGTATGTGTTGAGCAAAAGTATGAAAAATATCAGTATTTTTTATCTGAAAATTGTCATTTTTGGTGGTAAAATTTTCAGTACATTTGAATAGGCATGTTTTCGTAATGTTAGCGGCAAACATTGCAGAACCTGATCAGACGTTACTGCTGTGGCATGTGATCTAAATACACTCTGTATGTTCAAGACTATCTGTCCGAATAGTTTTGACAAACATGGTAAATTTGGAAAAAAAAATGTGCCGTCATTTTTCAAGGAGAGAAAATTTTAAGATCGGAATTTGCTTCACCTTGAAGTTAAAACCATTACGAAAACACACCAATTCAAACATATTGAAAATTTCACCATCAAAAATTGAAAGTTTTCAGATAAAAATTCTGATATTTTTCATATTTGTGCCGAAAACATAGATTGTGGGTACTCGTTAGAACCGCCTCGCGGAGGCGGTTCTAACGAGTCCCCACAATCTATGTTTTTGAGCAGAAATAAGAAAAATAATATATACACCTGTAAACCCCAGTTTTTTCTATATAAAAGTGGGGTTTGATTGGGTGGGGGTGGAGCAAAATTATATAGGTATGTTTTCGTGATGGTTTCCAAAAATGGGGAATACTCTTGGATGAATAATTTTCAGCATGCTCATAGGGAGAGAAAATCCTTTCCTTTTCTATGCATTATGTTAGCACTCTTATGTAATGGGTATACATACCTCTTAGCCATATCTCTGGATAAGCTATTTTATTAACAGCACTCTCTTCAAAAAAGGCTTAAACACATGCACCAATCTGTACTTTATTATCAACATCTTTCGGAAAGTCGATTTTTTTTTCCTGGCACTTGACGCAGATGAAGTAACTTTGCAAAAATTGCCATGATTTAATGCAAAACCATCTTTTATAATGATCAGAACAATATCGTTCCAAGTATTAGAAATAATCGCCAAGCGAAAAAACCGTCTTTCCGAGTGATATTGAAAGGGCATTGTACAGGCCCGAAGGTTTTAAAACTTTTTTTCATGCTCAGCTCAGCCGAGCATGAAAGTTGTCATGCTAATAAATCTCAGATCACTAACGATTGCAATTTCTTTCGTGTTAAATATAGCTAAGAATGAACATTTCTCTGCTAATGAATCTGAAAACTATTGTTGGCATTTTCATATTTATTGCAGAGAAACTTTTATGCTCATCCAACTTGAGCATGCAAAAAAGCTTTATATCCTCGGGGCGTAGTTTATCCCGAAGGTCGCGACCAATATGCCAAGCTACCTTCACTTAAACTTTCTCTTGCTGAACACGACATGCCCTGTCTAAGCAAACAGTGTAGATTCAGATCAGTTGGCTTCTGAAGAAGCCAACTGATCTGGATCTGCACTGTTTGTCATTAAATATGTGAATTTCTATCAAAAACCCGGATCAAGTAACCTGATTGGCTGGAAATTAGAAGTGGGCATGGCGTCTTAATTTATTCGGCATCACAAGGGTTAAGAGTTAGAGAATTATATGTAGACAAGGAAGCCAAAAACTACCTGAGCATTTGCGTACCTTTATCATGCCCATCGCTGCCTGTCCATTGTTCTCCTATATAGATTTTTTTTTGTAAGAGGTAGGCAAAGGCCCTAATAAGACTGTGCGATTACGCAGGCTGATTGGATCCTCGACTGAGGGAATGTGCTACGAGTAACCATTGTTAGTACTACAGTGGATGTTCCTAGATGACAGAATCACTCGAGGCGCTTGGAATATCAACGAGAGGTGATAAAGAACTTAACATTAAGTTATTGTTATAAAATTTGGTTCATAGACGACAGAACTATACGAAGCGCTTGGAATATCCAGGAAAGATGGTGAAGAACATAAGATCACGTTACTGTTATTTTTAATGTGTTCCTAGACGATACCCAGCAGGCACATGACGTTAATACAACGTCGCTTCAACGTCGATGCAACGTCATGGCGTTGCATCGACGTTGAGCCGACGTTGTATAAACGACATGTGCCCGCTGGGTATAATCACACGAGGCGTTTAGAATATCTACGAGAAGTAAAAACGAACGCAAGATTACGTTACTGCAGTTATGTAGTGTGTTCCTATACAACAGAATTACACGAGGCGCTAGGAATATCAACGAGAGGTGATAAAAAAAAACAAGATTACGTTATTGTTGTTTTAATTTATGCCGGCGTATCAATTTGTAAAATGTATATGCATTCGGAGAACATCGGTTTTCTTCCAGTTTTATGGGGTTCTTAGTGGGGTTATATATAACTGTTCACTCCCCCATTTTTTTTTTATTGTTATTGTTATTCAAAATCACACTTTTGCAGCAGAGAACTGTGCTATTGGTAACATAGTAAAATAAAAAATGGGAAGTACTGTGTAGAATGAATGTAGCAATGTGGGTTTTGTTCATTTAAAAGAGAAATAAGCAGTTTTCCCGTAGGAGCCCCAGTTTGACCATTCGACCTGAAATGAGCTCGTTGCTGTCAATATTCGTACACGTTTGAATTTATTCATTTCGGTTTTTTTTTGTTTTGTTTTTTTCCGTCGTACTACAAAGAAGAAACAAAAGATATTTTTCTTTGTTTACGATTGGAAATATGCATTCTCAAATCGAACGGATTATAAGCTGGTTTAATAATACATTTTAATTTGATATTCAGCCATCGAAAGATTTAGGCCGAAAGAAAACGTTATGAGTGGAGAAAAGAACGAAACACTGCTACATAGAATAGAATAGAATAGTATTTTATTTACTGCACAAGCCCCTTTAAGGGTTAAAGGCAAGCGAATACAAACATGACATAATACATTATACAATGATATGAAAGTAATTTTATCATTTTTGATTGAAAAAGAGAAAAAATGTACACACACACACACACACACACACACACACACACAAATATATATATATATATATATATATATATATATATATATATATATATATATATATATATATATATATATATATATATATATATATATATATAGCCTTGATGGCATGCTATGATATATTACATTCGCTTACAAATAATCCAATGGATTTCAAAATAGTATCGTCTGTAGATGCCATTAGTTTGATGAACTGCTCCTTTTTAGACTCAAATGAAAGGTTATTTAGAACAGCCACGTTTTGAAACATTTTATTTCGCAGATCTTTCTAATACTAAATGCTAGGGCCCAGTCTATGTAGCAGTCAAAATTAGAGTATCGCCCCCCACCCCCATTCCCCCTTATAGATGATTTCGGATATAGTATGTTCGGCCTAGGCTATTGATGGCGACATGTAATTATGTATGCGGGCTTTACACAGCTCTGATAACGTCTATACATGTAATGTTTTTATCATTGAGTATTGCGATAATTAATATAATTACATCCTTTCATAAATTATAACATTTTTTCACTATACTACGATCTATAGGGAGCTAAGTAATGCATGATAAATTAGTTTCCCGGCGTATTGATGCTTTGCATCAATGTTTTCTTGTGTGTTTTTAATAATGACAGAATCGCACGAGGCGCTTGGAGAGATGATACGACATACGATCATGTTGTTTTAATGTGTTCCTGGATGGCCGAATCACATGAGGCGCTTGGATATAGAGCAGAAAATCAAGTTATTGCACTGAATATTGTCAATATTGGTTGAAGTTTGCCCTGTTTGCATCCTAACATAAATGCTAATCAGTCTTTTCCCTTGCAGTAGAAAGAACGTTTACTTTCAGTTTGAGTTGCTTCCCTTAGACTATTAAAAGAAAAAAATAAAAAAAAAATAGTTCTTCAATGTCATATTTCACAAATGACACAAATGAAAATATCATTTTTTATATTCCCTTGTGAAAATATCACTTTTTTTTGGAAATACGCATCATATTTGACTATTTTTTTTCCATATTTTATTAATTTGCATATAATACAAAGTTAGCTTGAATGCATTTCTGCAGCAAGGTATGTCGATACCAGTGTCACGTAGATGATGACTTTAGGAAGAGTTTTGCGGGGAAATCCAATTTTAGAACAATGAAAAATATTACCCGCTATAAAAGTATATGAATGTTATGCGACATATTGAACACACTCATGGTTTTTAATTATGCTTACCACTTTGATTGCAGGACGGTCCCTCCGTGGTTCTACAGCGGCTTCCCTTAGCTCTGGCTATCACGAATGCATACTTACATAATTTGACCCCTTTAAACCCTACTTTTATATAGTAAAACTGGGCTTTACTAAACCCCACTTTTATATAGTAAAACTGGGCTTTACAGGGGTATACATTATGTTTTTTTTTTATTTCTACTCAAAAACATAGATTGTGGGAACTCGTTAGAACCGCCTCGGCGAGGCAGTTCTAACGAGTTTCCACAATCTATCATATGTTTTGAGCAGAAATGCGAAAAAATATCAGAATTTTTTATCTAAAAACTTTCAGTTTTGGTAGTGAAATTTTCAATATACTTGAATAGGCGTGTAATGGCTGTCAGTGTCTCTGTGTTTGACATAAGCATTCATATTTGTTTCATCACCATCACGGAAACATACCTATATAATTTTGACCCCCTTAAACCCCACTTTTATAATGTAAAACTGGGGTTTACAGGGGTATGCATTATTTTTCTTTTTTTCTGCTCAAAAACATAGATTGTAGGCACACGTTAGAACCGCCTTGACGAGGCGGTTCTAACGAGTACCCACAATCTATGTTTTTAGCAGAAAATGAAAAATATTAGAATTTTTATCTGAAAATTTTCAGTTTTTGGTGGTGAAATTTTCGATATATTTGAATAGGCGTGTTTTCGTAATGCAGTGATTTAATTGGATTTCTGTTTTCAGTGACGTTTCACTCAATGAGT
Source organism: Anodontia alba (assembly GCA_964016985.1). Taxonomy (NCBI): domain Eukaryota; kingdom Metazoa; phylum Mollusca; class Bivalvia; order Lucinida; family Lucinidae; genus Anodontia; species Anodontia alba. The sequence continues at coordinate 103,096,327 of OZ024825.1, read as the reverse complement.
AGGCAACCGCTATGTAAGCCAAACTGTTTTGTATATATTTGTTTACAACACTACACTAGAACTAGGGTTTAGATTTGGTATCAGTAAATTTTACACCGTTGGTACATGTACTTCTTACAACTGGCCGCTTTTGTGTTTTTGCGTTATTCTTTTTTTTTTTTTTTTTTATTTCGCGTTTCTTGTTTTTATTTTTTTCTTTCATTCAAGTAAAACGGGTTTAAGCCTCCTCTCTCACCAAGTAGTGTTTTTTTTTTGTTTTTTTTTTTTTATTATTATTATTATTATTATTATTATTATTATTTTCTACTGGCCGCGTTCCAAGGCGGTTCTTCTGTGGCGGTTCTTGTTTCTTTGTGTGTCTGTGGTTTCATATGTAGCATCTGTGTGGTCCTGTTTTGTTCCTCAGGTCTCCTTCTTTTGGTGTCTTGGGAGGGTTTGTTTCGTTATTGTGGCATTTCACTTATATTTTTATCGATGCTAATCTGATACGGTATGTTCCAGCTATAATAATTGTTCGGATCGCATATGGGTTCTCAAACTCATCAATAGATCAACACATTAAAGAAAAACAAACTACCGTTTCAATCCTAGCTCCAGCTTGAACCACCGACTCTCCAATAGCTACCCAGTAAGCATTCTATATAAACCTATAGCGGGCCGTTATCGGCACGTCAAGGTTTTTGTTTGTTTGTGTTGAAGTTTTACGGCCCAGTCAACCCAATGGGGTCATGTCGAGCGCGGTAAGTTTACCTAACCACACGTTTACTGGGCAGGTTTAGTCCTCTGAGCGGTTAACCAGTATTGTGCACATTCTTTCGCCAGAAACTGAAAACTGCAGGTCCGTCAAGGTAGCTGATGGGCCGATGACGGCCCGCTATAGATTTATGTAGAATGCTAGCTGGGGTATTTACAGTTGGCCATTCCAAGGCGGTATTTCTGTTGCAGTTACTTTTACTTTGTTCGTTCTGTTTCCGATAGAATACTATTTTGTATTGCCGTATGCGCGGCATCAAGGTAAAAAGTGCCTACGAGCATGCGCAAAATATGCGGATTCACATCATCCTGCACATGTGCAAAGTTTCATCCGGGTCTTTGCTCTCCATTGAAACATTCTATAGTATCCAATGATTCTGTTCGCGAGCCGCAAAGGCCCTGATCAGACTGTGTGGACGCACAGGCTGGTCTGGGTCTTTGTTGTCCCAATATGCTCTAAGGCACATATTCGCATGGTGCGACCAATATTATGTAATTCAACACTTGTCCGGTGCTACAGAAGGGCTGTGTTTGGTGATTGTGGCATTTCCAGGCTATCATCATTTTTAAACCCTAAAAGTGACATTATTTACCGTGAGACGACCAAAACTTTAGATACTGAAAATTAAAAAGTTACTTCTGTACTTAAGAGTAGCGTCACATATAAATCGTAACCAATAAAAAGTAACAGCTAAAGTGTACAGGTATGGTGCTTTTAAAGAGAACAAGACCAGTCAAACTAGTAACAAAGCTATTCATCTAAATGGAACTTATCGATATCTACAAGAAATCCATAGCTCCAGACGGATAAGGCACCTGTTTTCAACCAAAACGTATTGACATCTCCACGAAAACATATTTTGTAGTATTCAGAAGAGCACCACAACATTGGGTTTGGTAGTGGAGTAAGAAAGATATATTGATATCCCCTCTTATTTTGAGTTCCAAACATCGCAGTCACTTTAAAACCGCATACCCTGTTGCTACATTCATTCAAATCAGAGATCATTTCAAGATGAAGGGCTTATTTAATGAACAAGAAAAGTCTAATAAGTAATAATTTATTCATACTTCAGAAGTACAAACCATGCAGAAGGATTCGAGCGACGCCATTAGATGTGTCTCCAGGAGATATCACCACGAAAACATACCTATATAGTTGTGACACCCTTAAACCCCACTTTTATACAGTAAAACTGGGGTTTACAAGGGTTTACATTAATTTTCTTCTTTCTGCTTGAAAACATAGATTGTGGGTACTCGTTAGAACCGCCTCGCCGAGGCGGTTCTAACGAGTACCCACAATCTATGTTTTGAGCAGAAATATGAAAATTACCAGATTGTTTCATCTGAAAATTTTTGGTGGTAAAATTCTCTATATATTTGTATTTGTATAGGCGTGTTTTCGTAATGACGAACACTAAAGGCCCAGATCAGCCTGCGGATCCATGTGGTCTAATCAGGGCCTTCTAGCTTCCTATTGTCGGAGTGCACGGATGCGCAGTCTGGTCTGAACTTACATTGTCTGAATATGCACCGAAGAGTTATTCCTTTCTTTATTTTACGTGTTCGGTGTTGCCTTTGAGCTCTTCCTTTTATTATTTTATATGTTCGGTGGTTCCAAGGGCACCATTTATAGATTTTATCTGTACGTCTTTTTCTGGGTATTTACATATTTGAGTCACCTCATGACGAAACCAACAAAATGAATGTGCGCCTAGCGAAGACTCAGATCAGCCTGGGCATCCGCCCAGTCTGATCAGAGTCTTTGCTGTGCGCTCATTGGGTAGCTAAGGACCCAAGCTTTCTTCATGCGGACAGTGAAGACTCTGATCAGCCTGGACGGATGCCCAGGCTGATCTGAGTTTTCGCTGGGTGCACATCCATTTCGTTGATTTAGTAACGAGTTGCCTCATTTGTTCTTTTTTGTAGGTTTTGCACTGCTCAGGGCCTTCATAGTCCGCTTACAGAAGTTTTTAATACTAAGGATAATACTGAGCTATTTAAAAAGCCCTTATCAAACTGTGCAGCGCTACTGGCTGACCTTGATCTTCACTACTTATTTTCTCATGGCACGACTGATATTATTAGTACAGGCTTGTAACGAGTCTACCTTAGCTGCATATGACGTAAAGCCATATTACTTTATTGTTTATGTGTGTTGGCCCAGTCAACCACAGTGGGGTCATGTCGAGCTCGGTCAGTTTACCTAACACATTTTAATAGGCAGGCTTAGTCCTCTAAGCGGTTAACCAGTAACGTGCACATTCCTGCGCCAAAAACTGACAATCGCCTTTCTTGAATAATCGGAAGGGAGAGAATGACCGTAGAAAATATTTCATGATCAAATCTCCACGAAAAAATATTGCCGAACCGGCGAGGGGTCGAACCCGCAACATTCTGATCACCAGTCGGACGCAAATCAAACTGAGCAATCGAGGCCGGCCCTGATTACTTTACATGGTTCTTCTAACTTAAGGGGTCTGGATAAACCTGGTAGATATTCTGCTATGCTTACAAGGGTAACAACATGTCTGGCTTATATTGCTATTCTACACACCATTCTCCTTCTTTAAAGCCGTCCACTCTAAAAAGGAAAGATTTTGCTCCCCATGTGGGGAGCAAAATCTTTTTCTTTAGAATAGATAGGGAGTAAACTCTCCTTTTTAGAGTGGACAGCCCCTTTCTTTAAAGCTGTCCACTTTAAAAAGGAAAGCAAAATCTTTTCTTTTTAGAGTGGATGGGGAGCTAATGTTTTACTTTTTAGAGTGGACAGCCCTTTCTTTAAAGCAGTTCTTCCTTAAAAGGAAAGATTTTGCTCAAAAATATTTCCTTTTTAGAGTGGATGGGGAGCAAACTCTTTCCTTTTTAGAGTGGAATCCTTTTCATAAAGGAGGCAAAAAATTTTCAAGGAGGAGTTGTTTCCTCTGAAAGTGTATTCGTTCCCCTTAAATAGAAGAATAGAACTGAATACACGTTGTTTCAATTATATATTCTCTGAGCCTCTTGAAGTAGACCCATTTTTCGATAGGAGCAAAACCAATTAGTCAAGAGCTGCCGTTCTTGAAAGCGTACCAATTCCCTTTAATGCACATGACTAATATTGAAGTAAAAGAAGGGGGGAGGGGTGGGGGCGGGGGGCTAGGGTATACTAAAACAGTAAAAGGCAAAGTCTGCATTCGCATCCAGTCTGACCACAACCTTTATTAATTGAGCCGAAACGTCCCAAAACGTGCCTGCGGACATGTCCGCCAAGCAAAGATTCGGCATCCTTGGCTACCCAAAATGAGACCAGTGAAGATTCAGTCTGATCAGAATCTTCACTGGGCGCATTTTGGATATCCAAGGATGCAAAGTTTCTTTATGCGGACACCGAAGACTCTGATGAGACTGATTTGAGTCTTCGTATGGGCCCACATGTCATAAGATACGTTTTTCCATGTAACGGAAACCTTACGCCATAAGCAAAAGGCGAAGGCTTTTCAACACGAAAACATCCCTATATAATTTTGAGCCCCTTAAACTCCGCTTTTACTCGTATATAGTAAAACGGGGGTTTACAGGGGTATACATTATTTTTCTTGTTTCTGCTGAAAAACATATATTGTGGGTACCCGTTAGAACCGCCTCGCCGAGGCGGTTATAATGAGTACCCACAATCTATGTTTTGAGCAGAAATATGAAAAATACCCGAATTTTTATCTGAAAAATTTTCATGTTTTTGGTGGTGAAATTTTCAATGTAATTGAAAAGGCGTGTAGATCTCGGTTTTTGCTGTCCGCACAAACACGGAATACCACTGTTCTCTCATTGGTCCCAAACCCCGCATGTCTATTATGGCGTTTCATTTTTGAAAAGAAGAAATATTGCAAATTATCCTTGAATATGAAGTGCAACAGATTTACATAATGACAATTAAAATAATAAATTAGCATGATATTTATCATCGATCTCTGATCAAAATTTAAAAAAAATGGTTTTCAACAGTACAGGACAGACATTTAGTTTCATCATTTCTCCACCGCAAAGACAGGAAGAAATGAACGTACACATTTGTACATATATTTAACATATCTGGAATACTCACACAAACAAAACCGCTTTCATAATTTCAGCACTTCTGCATTTGAAGAAATACATATAGTTTTAACGTAGCTGTCACAAATAATGTCCTACAAGACGAAAGATGAAAAGAAAACGAATGAAAACAATAACGGTTTTATAAGTGAAATATTTCTTAACAGAAAACAAGGCATCACGAAAACATGCCTATATAATTCTGATCCCATTGCACCCCATTTTTATACAGGAAACTGGGGTTTACTGGAGTATACATTATTTTTCTTATTTCTGTTCAAAAACATAGATTGTAGGTACACGTTAGAACCGCCTCGGCGAGGCGGTTCTAACGAGTACCCACAATCTCTGTTTTGAGCAGAAAGATGAAAAATATCAGACTTTTATTTATCTGAAAAACTTTCAGTTTTTAGTGGTGGAATATATTTTCAACATATTTCAATAGGCATGTTTTCGTAATTGTATGTTTAGTCGAGATTGTTAAAACTGTTTGAAGTATATTGCAAACAAAGATTTTTGTAAACCTTGTTCTCTATTCCAACGCTAGCTCATAGACAAATTCATAAGTGTATACGAACTGGGACGCTTCAAAACGAAAAGAACTTAAGACAGAACAGACCTAATGTACATGTAAGTCAAGGCAGACAGACCCATGAAAATCTTCATCTTGCAATCAGGTTGCGTGCTTACCGCTAGTAGAATTAAGGTACAGACAACCCTCTTTATACCGACACTCGATACAACGACAAAATTCGTTATAATGACAATTTGACTGTCACGAAACCTTCGCTTAAGAGGTAAAAATTAGTCATAATTATGCAAGAATATTGTATTTAATACTTTAAAGAAACATATGTTTTAGACATTTGTTAGAATCGCCTAATTGAGGCGATTCTAACAAATATCCAAAACATATGTTCTGTGAGAAAATAAGAACAAAACAAGACATTTCTTACATATACATCTGCTCATTAAGTACTCTGTACAACACCAAAGTCATTTTAATGGCATGGGAACAAATGCTGTCGTTGTAACGAGGTTTTACTCTATACATGTAAGCTCAAAAAAATATATATGTATATTACATGTAAGCTCAAAATGTAATTATGAACATATATATGGAAATAAAAATAGGACGGAACATTGGACTATTCATCACAGTTCAGCTTACTTAACAGACATCCTCCAGTACGCTACAACCAATCCTCATCAGCGCACTCTGGTGAACCCTTTTTTGCATTTATCAGAACAATAAACAATAAAATATCTTCTAACATGTGCGTCCATTGAAGACTTAGGTCAGCCTACGTTATCGCGCAGTCTAGTATATATGCAAGTCTTCGCTGGGTGCTTTTTAACTCGCCATTAGTTCAAAGACTCAAGGCAGGTGAACCCTTTTTTTTGCATTTATCAGAACAATAAACAATAAATATCTTCTAACATGTGCGTCCATTGAAGACTTAGGTCAGCCTACGTTATCGCGCAGTCTAGTATATATGCAAGTCTTCGCTGGGTGCTTTTTAACTCGCCATTAGTTCAAAGAGTCAAGGCAGGTAGACTGTGAAGACTCTTATAAGACTGCACGGATGCTCAGACTGATCCAAGTCTCCGCAGTATGCATTTCTCTGAAGATAAACTATCTCACATTAAGGAAAAACTGATACTCTTTCAGGAGAGACAACTCTTGTCAGAGCCGTGTTTACCTATGAAAAAGAGTGTACTCTTAGAGGAGAGAATTGCTACCCATGGGAGTAATTCTTTCCTTTTATAGTAGATCTATTTTCAGAATAGGATTCGTGTACAGGACAGCCACCAGGAAGTCAAAAGTTGTCTTCCTTGTCTAAAATGGCGGAAAACCGACCAAGTGAATTCATTCACCTCATTACAAAAACACACCTATTCAAATATATAGAAAATTTCACCTCCAAAAACTGAAAATGTTCAGATAAAAATTTTGATATTTTTCATATTTCTGCTCGAAACATAGATTGTGGGTACTCCTTAGAACCGCCTCGACGAGGCGGTTCTAACGAGTACCCACAATCTATGTTTTTGAGCAGAAATAAGAAAAATAATGTATACCCCTGTAAACCCCAGTTTTTCTATATAAAAGTGGGGTTTAAGAGGGTCAAAACTAAATAGGCATGTTTTCCTGATGTTTAGGCTCATATTTATTTCTGCAACCGATAAAGGCTCCCTCAGACAGCAGTGAGGTTTGTATAGTGCACGAGGTTGGTACGTCTCTATATAATAACACTAGGCCATTTCATAAATGAAGAAAGCGGAAAATGGACGGCATTATAAGTCAGATATCTTTACAAAAATATATCACATAGGTAGATGCATTTAAATTACAATCAAAAGACAATTCTCACATGCCAGAGCAACATATATGACTTACATATTGTCACTGTAATACACGATGTTTATACAAGAAGAAGCAAATAATCTTTGTCTCGCAATGCGAAAAGTTGTTTTGCCGGAAATATGTAGACAATAAAGGCACAGATCAACTTGCAGATGTGGGCGATCTGGATCTCGCTGTTCAGATATGCCCTGAAGACACCATTCTTCATAGCTCATCACGAAAATATGCCTATATAATTTTTACCCCCTTACACCCCACTTTTGTACAGTAAAACTGAGGTTTACAGGGGTATACATTATGCTTCTAATTTCTGCGTGTGTGCGCGCGTGTGTATGGGTGTGATCAAACATTATCCTATTGACAAGCTTTCCTGTACAGTATCTCATATCGTATCTCTAAACAAGGCACTTTTCTTTTTCAAGCAAACTGTGTTAATAGGTTTCTTATTTCTCCACAAAAACATGTTATGTGTACTCATTAGAAGCTCCTCAGAGAGGTCCTTCTAATGAATACCCACAACATATAGTTTCGTTGAGAAATAAGAGAGTGTGTCTTATGCGCAGCTGCTTTGACAATAATGTATAGATACTAAATGTTATCAGTCTTTGATAACAAATTCACAAAGATCTCAGACAAAGATGCATCGACAGTTGAAACCGTCTTAGAAGACCACCTCTTTGAAAAGAGCCCGTCCTTTGTTAGGATAACTGAATAAACCTAGCTAAAATTTTCAAAATTTTCACATCTCAAATTTCATCACGAAAACATGTCTATATAATTTTGACCCCCTTAAACCCCACTTTTATATAGTAAAACTGGGGTTTACAGGGGTATACGTTATTTTTCTTATTTCTGCTCAAAAACATAGATTGTGGTACTCGTTAGAACCGCCTCGCCGAGGCGGTTCTAACGAGTACCCACAATCTATGTTTTGAGTAGAAATATGAAAAATATCAGAGTTTTTTACCTGAAAATTTTCGGTTTTTGGAAGTGAAATTTTCTATAGATTTGAATAGGCGTGTTTTCGAAATGTTCAAAAGGTAGACAGCAAGATAGACATATGGCAATAATAAACAGTGATTATAATAGGTGTTTTTAGGAATCACTTAGTATACCTTAAAAGACAAAGTTTCTGGACTCCACTGGGTGGTCTCCTAAGATAGGTTTGGACTGTGTTTAATGCAGTTATTTACAATGAAATTAAATAAGATATGGTCGTGTACTCAGCGATTCAATATCAAATACATAAATAAGGTATATAACGAGAATAATTATGCTACGTTTCATGTTTAACAATATCGTCATTCAGTTAATAACATATGATGTACAACGCAATGGGAAAGAAAGTTGGTGAAGAATATGTCAGAGATTAAGCAAATTGACAAATCCTGCATTTGATACAAACTTGGCTAAAAACAAAGGGCGTCATGACGTTTAAAGATTTCAAAACAATTATCAAAGGCGCTGTTATTTTGAATATTTAGTGAGGTTGTAAGCTTTTCCAAATATTAAAAAAAATCTTTCTAACAATAAAAAAGTGTGGTTTTCGAGCAAAATAAAAAAAGTATATTGTTGTAAATACTTTTAGGTTTCGCATATCCAATAATGGCTCTGTGACGCTGTAACATCTAATTAACGACTGAAAATGGTGGTGCCCGTAAATAGCTTTTTTGATATCGTCGTACCTTCATAACTCTGCTGATATTCATCCGGTTCTTATAAAACGTGCAAAGTACACGATTTGTCAAAATCTTGCATCTCCGAACAACCTTGTTTTTTGTTTGTTGTTTTTTTCCCTTAAAAATGCCGCTTATGTCCTATGCGAATTATCTAATTAGGGCTTCTCTAGTCCTAAATATTTTCACGACAGTGTCCACTGATTCTGTTAGAAGGCAAGGAAGGCTTTGATCAGAATGCGATAATGCATAGGAAGATCTCTGTCTTCGTTGGCCGCATATTTGAAAATGCCCTTTCCCCAAGATGCGTCATATATATTAGTCCCAGTAAGCAGTCTACATAAATCTTTAGCGGGCCGTTATCGGCTCGTCAGGGTAGCTGAAGGGCCGATAACGGCCCGCTGTAGATTTATAAAGAATGCTAGCTGGGGTAAGAATATAGAAGCATGAATTAAAGAAGATATTATATACCATGTACTTAAACACTTATTTGCACTAAGACACTTTGACATTTTTTACCAAAAATCCTAATACAGGCTTCATAATACTTATTTGCAATTTCACGACAACACGTGCTGAACTAGTACTTTAATGTGTAATGACTTAACAATACCTCTGTTAAGTAAGAAACGTATGGGAAAGAAACATTTAACTTTTTTTTGCATTGATACACTTCTGTGCTATGAAATAATTTTACGTTCAGACGTTAAGTTAGACCTCTGCATCTCCACAAAGCAACGCAGATAGGCAGAACTCTATCTCTTTTGTATAACATCATAATAATACCCTGCATTTTTCACACAAAAAAAGTAATAAAAAAGAAAATACAGCAGGCACACAATGTTGAAACAATGTCGATTCAAGGTTGATTCAAGACATTGAATCAACGTTGAATTTTCTCTGTTTCAAGGTACATAACGTTGAAACAACGTCGATTCAACGTTCATTTAACGTCAAGACGTTGAATCAACGCTGAATAGAGTGTTTAAATATTGTGTGCCCGCTGGGAAGATAAATGTTGTAAAAGTGAAACATACAGAAGTAGAAGATAAACGAGCCGCACCATGGAAAAAGGGGTCTTCAGGACGTGTATGGACAGTGCATGCCCGCTCAGACTGCGTATCCTAGCAGTCTGATCAGGGCCCCGCAGTACATATCGCGTTGAAGGAAACTTTTCCGAGATACCCTTAGGGTGTTATCTTAAAACTTCGGACAAAATGCTGAGCGAACAGTGTAGACCCAGACCGAACTGCTAAAGCAGCGTTTGATCAAGATATACACTGTTAGCCATTCCGTCGCAATAATTCATCACGGAAACATACCTATATAATTTTGACCCCCTTAAACCCCACTTTTATGTTGTAAAACTGGGGTTTACAGGGGTATACATTATTTTTCTTATTTCTGCTCAAAAACACAGATTGTGGGTACTTGTTAGAACCGCCTCGGCGAGGCACATCATCAAGTAGTCAAAATGGCTTGTTGAAATCTTGGGAGCAGTACAAGATGGAGTTAAGGGTCGAAATGTTTACAGTATATGGTATTTACAATTTGTATTACAACTACGGTTTTTAGGGGTTTTACTGAATACATAAAACGTCCGCAACACATCTCGATGTTATGTGAAGAATAAGTCTTGTCATTTTAGTTCCATGTAAATATATGAATATGGACATATTTTCTGCTTACTCAGTATAACAGGTAAAACCTTGAAATTCTGTTAGTATGGAACTGTTTTTTTCTATAGGCACTGCCTGTTCTATACAGCTAACAAGATAGATACTGATCGGACTGTGCATATTTCGCTCACATATGAGATATTTCTTGTTTACCGTCTTTACCCTAAGTATTCAGTCCAACAGACCTACGAAAACAGTGCCGACCTAGATCAGACGCCGCAGAACACGCAATCTGATTAGGGAGAAAACCGTTCGTCTTCCTTCCAGCAATTTTTCGACTGGTAATATAACGGACATTCAAATTTTAGGACAAGTATGGTCAGAAGGTGTCCGATTATTTAGGCAAATATGGTAACACATGCAGACTATTTTTGTAACACATTGCACATTACGCATCAACAAATTTATTACCATATTAACTCTAATAATGGCACCTTATCTCCTTACCATAAATACAACTTATCCTAAAATCTTACAAAATCCATTTTAATACGTGTTTATGTGCGTAAAATTGCTGAGTAGAAAACAGTGTAGGCCCTGATCAGACGCCGCGTTATGCGGCGTCTGAACAGGATCTACACTGTTTTTCTGGCCTCACTGTCCGACTACTTAGGGTAACAATGGTTGACATTATTTGAGGTTTGTTTATTTTGACATTTCAGTCAGGAATCAATTTTCAACACACTATTCTGCATTTTTAACGCAGATATAGTCTTCATTTGATATTGACTCTATCTTTTTCTAGCAGTTTTGCTTCTGTTAGTTTTTGGTCTTTCTTGTTTTGTTGGTGGCTGACTTGTCAAACCTGATCCACCTGTAGACTCAATCTCTTCTATCATACCCAGGGACTGAAATACATAAAATAACACATGTAGTGACGAATTATAACATTGCTTATAAGCTATAAGCATACATATATACATACGTACGTACGTACGTACGTACGTATGTACATACATACATACATACATACATACATACATACATACATACATACATACATACATACTCTATTTTGTTGTTTGTTCATTGGTGCCAAGGGTAATTACTTTTATATTCTTGAAAACAAAAGTTCGATTGAAACATTCGTAACAGAAAGTGACTGACTCTATGAAAACATTATAAGATACCAGGGATGTTCGAAATGAATTGCTTATTGTCCTCTAGCTCGATATCCACGTGGGGCACGATAAAAACATATACATACCTGTATAGGGTTATTCAATATCTACACAATGGTGTATAAATGTACATTGTTAGACTAAGTGTAAGACATAAAATTTGCCATTTGAATACACGCAGTCATTGACCACTGCAGTAAAAATGGCTGGTAGAAGCGTCGACAAAAAAGATGAAATACGGGCTTACATCAAAGCTCGCTCAAAACTTGGCTACTGCTTTTGGACCTTCTTGTGTGTCTTATGACACAGTTCAGCGGTGGAAAAAGAAATTTGAGTCTGGTGTAGAGTCCATCAAAAATGCACCGAAATCAGGTAGGCCAAAATCTGCATCTCGTAAAGAAATCGTTTCCAAAATAAAGGAAATCATTGAAGGAGATGCCAGATTTACAGTTCGTGATATTGCACGAAAGGTATGCATATCACTATCAACGGTTCACCTTATTTTGAAGAAGCATTTGAAAGTCAGAAAGATTTCTGCTAGATGGGTGCCACATCTGTTGACTGACGAGCAAAAGAGGCAATGGGTTAAAATGGCCAAAAGGCTGCTTCAAATGTTTCCAAAATATGACAAAAAGCAGTTTGCCAATGTCGTCACAGGTGATGAAACCTGGGTCCATTATTTTGAGCCCGTCAGAAAGGTTAGCAATAAGATCTGGGCCACTAAACACAGCAAACGCCCAATAATTGCCAAACGTTCTTTGAGTACAAAGAAGGTTTGTATGCAATCTTCTTCTCTGGTGAAGGAGTCGCAATAAAAGTGCCAGTGAAAAAGGGCAAAAGCATCACCGGAAAGTACTACAAAGACGTAGTACTGAAGAAACTGAAAAAGTATTATCAGAAACGACGCCCTGCCACTGGTTTTAAACATGTCCGTCTTCTACATGACAATGCCCCAGCTCATACCTCCGCAATAGTTACGGCGTTTTTGAAGAAAAAAAAAGTAACTGTTTTGCCTCACCCCCCGTATTCCCCAGACCTTGCCCCATATGATTTCTTTTTGTTTCCGAAATTGAAAGCATTCCTTGCTGGGCGGAAATACCAGTCCCGACAGGCACTTGGATCTGACATTCATCAGTACCTTATTACTGTGCCCAAATCAGCGTACCGTGGCGCCTTCAAGAAGTGGATTCATCGGCTGAAACTTTGCATTTTTAGCCACGGGGAGTACTTCGAGGGCATGAAATGAGTACTTTTGGGCTAACTTGAAATTTGAAGTCTCCAGATAGAAATAAGCAATTCATTTCGAACATCCCTCGTAAATGCATCTATGAATAGCGGTTTATCACAGAAAACCAAATAGACAAGGGACTTCAATCATATAAAAAAAAATAACACACTTGAATCAATACAAGTATGAAGAGTCAGTATAAAACTGAACTATCCAGATAGTCAGGGATGACTGCTTTCACTGCAGGCTACCCTGAGCATTAACTGGGTTATTCTAAAGCAGGGATCCTTTATAAACCAAAACCAGAAAACAGCAAACAGGTTGATTGAGGCTGTTCATGAAATATCATTTTCTCACATTAAGACGCAATTGCTAACAGATATAAAAGTAAATGATCTCCTTTAGTGTTTTGCTGTTAACCCATTTGAATGTGGAGACCCCAAAAAGGGTAATTGGCAAACAGTACAGACCCAGATCAGAAGCCGCAGAATGTGGCATCTAAAAAGAAATTCCACTGTTTAGCCATTATTCTCTAGGAATATCTAAATTACATAGCCTGATATGTCTAAAATTGAAACTGGACTCTTTTTTCTCTTCCAATATATATCGTAGCGGAGTTTATTTCGTCTAAACTGGGTCAAGAAAATATTTTGTACTCATTACATTTCATTGACAACAGTACAGTTGGAGGGCACGGCACATTACGCAGGAAACATATCATGCTGTAAACAGCCTCGTGAAAGGCATGTTACCGTTTCACCCTTGACTTTCTAAAGTAGACTCTACCATTTTTGTATTTGGGCACATCGACTTTTGCAAACGGGTATGTCAGTCAAAAATAAAATAATAATAAAAAAACAGGATGGCAAACAGTGTAGATCCAGAGTTACGAGTCATCTCATCCGGATCTACAGTGTTTGTATAGGTATTTGCTTTGGTCTACCAAGCTGAAAAGGCTTAAGCTGCATCTGACACGGAAATTATCCAGTTACGAAACCAATCATACTTTAACAATGTTATATATAACAGACTGTTCACAAAAAAAAGAATGATATCTTTTTAATAGTCCGTTGACCCATGAACACATCGGGTCACTTGAAAAGTAAACGGGCCCTTCGTGTTTCACGTAAACTTTGTGCGCACTCCGATGCGTTCATGAGGTAATGAACATCAAAATATATTTCTTATATTTACGTTTTACCATATGAAATCGTATGATAAAACAAATACCGATAAGTGAACTGGGTATGAAGAGACAATCCCTTTAACTCTCTTTAGCGGCAGCGCGAATAGCGTGTTGGCGGGTTGTAAAGCCACTGCGTTTACTGAATGATATATTATGATGTTCAACTAACAGCAAACAGCGTGTGGACGCCGGGGAAGGATATGTATAAGTCATTGCGTCCATGAAAGGACAAATGCACTATAAAAAAGTAAATGTATAAGCTCATTTAAAGTGCTTGCACTCAAAAAAGTAAATATTATCAAACGGCAATATTTTCCCTAAGTATTTGGACATCTTAACTGTTCACATTTGTTCTGAAATTTGAACAATCCGTTTTAACTACCGCAAAATAAGTGGCATTACCAAAACACGCCTATTCAAATATATTGAAAAATTTTACAACCCAAAAAGGAAAAAATCAGATTTTTCATATTTCTGCTCAAAACATAGATTATGGGTACCCGGCGAGGCGGTTCTAACGAGTGCCCACAATCTATGTTTTTAGCAAACTAAGAACAATAATGTATACCCCTATAAACCCCAGTTTTACTATATAAAAGTGGGGTTCAACTTATACATTTCCGAATGCGTTCTTCATCCTGTGAACGCAATGTCTTATGCGTCCCGCCTACACGCAGTTCCTTGAACATCATTCAATAAATGCCATGGCTTTTTCACACCAAATGACATACCTGCAGTTCAAGAGGGTTAAAGTGGTTGTCTCTTTATATTCAATCCCATGATAGACATTTTTCATCAGCGAGGAAATGCAAATACATTTTATGGTTTTGCAGTTAACTGACTCATGAACAAATAGGGTAACGTGCATTGTTTACGAGAACCCTTTAGGGTTCACTAATTTGCACGTGACTAGATAATGTTAATAATAATCAATCAGCTGCAGAAAGCTTAAGTGAAAATCGTGAGAAACAATTTTAAAGTTATCAATTATAACTAACATAGTTAAGGGACTGGAGTGAACTACTAACCATCAATACAATTATTATACAATGAGAATTTTATGTTGAATAACAGACAAAAAAGAAGAAAGCGTGGCCAATTATAATAACAAAGATGGAAAGGCAACGGTGAGTGCGGAATAAAATAGGTTGGTCATCTGAATGTGCTTGCAAAAGGCACCATTTCCCTATATGTTACGTTTAACCTTTTATCTGATACATCTGACAATGTCACCACAGTGTATTTGCGCTGATCGGATCAGGGTCTACCCTATTTGTCACTCATACAACTATATGCTGGACACATCAACTGGTAGTAAAATGAACTTAGGATAAGTTAGAAGACCGCCACACGGATCGAACAAATATATGTTTTACCACTATGGAAGTTGAGAGCGCTGCCTGAAATCCCGTAAAGCAAGCTTAACCCCCCCCCTCACCCCACCCCCCCCCCCCACATCCCCCCCCCCACTTCCCCTAGTAATTCATTACTGACCGTTCCAGGGCGGTACTTTCATTGTGGTACTTTTTATTAATTGTTATGTAGTGTTTCATTTTCTTACAACAATTGTAGTCTGCTTTGTCTTCTGCCGGTTACTTTAAAAGTCAGTGTTGCAAACAGAGTGGACCCAGATCAGACTGCTCCTTTAGGAGCAGTCTGATCTGGGTCCACACTGTTTGCCTATATGCAAAAATAGGTTTGAAAAGTTTGCAAGAATATTCAGCAGACGACATAAACAGACGACATTTCCAGTTGCAGGTTTTCTTGGCATTTTAAGGGTTAACAATTATGTAAATTGATCATACAGTCAACTCTCGTTATCTCGAATTCCATGGGACTCTCTGAAATACTTCGAGATATCCGTAGTTCGACATATCAGGTTTGCAGAATTGAGGAAAAAATAATTTGATTAACCACATTTAACAAACTGATAGGTAATTGGACTTTTGAAGTTAGAGATATATTGAAAATATTGTGGAAAAGAGGAGAAATTGCTCCTTAGGAGCAATTTCTCCTCTTTTCTACAATATTTTCCATCTGTTGTTAGGTTTTCTTGTATAGGCAGGGACCAGATTTTCACTTCGAGATAAGCGGTTATTTCGAGATAAGCGAGGTCGAGATAACGAGAGTCAACTGTATATTCAGTTAATATTGGGTGACGGAGTTGCCACCTTTTTGGGAAAGAGTGGGAAACTCTGCTTGTCATCTGTTCAGTAAGTGGCTGCTTTATTGTATTTGTCTGTCTTTCTCTTTGGTGTTATGGGCTTGATGTGGATCTGATTGTATCAGATCATGAGTTCTCATATTTATTTTTTTTTTCGAATTTAGGATAAATATGGGGAAAAGTTACTTAAGGTGTCCGAATACCTAGGGTACATATAGTATTGCATATGTAAACAGGGAATACCCTGGTCAGTTTCAAGCCTGCGCTGGTTGGCCATGATCTTATTGTTTGCGTATGGGAAAATGTTGTTGACACACAAAAGTAGAAGTGAATTGAGGGAAAATTGAAAATTTTAACTAAAAGCAATATATTGGCCCTCTCTTAGAGTCATTTGTTTACAATGTAACGGAATCTGGAAGTGTTTGTTTGTTACTATTTCCATATTTGCAAATATTAACTGACATAGGCGCTTATGTCCTAGGCAAACAGTGAAGATCTCAATCAGCATCACGAAAACATGCCTATATAATTTTGACCCCCTTAAACCCCACTTTTATATAGTAAATCTGGGGTTTACAGGGGTATATGTTATTTTTCTTATTTCTGCTCAAAAACATAGATTGTGGGTACTCGTTAGAACCGCATCGCCGAGGCGGTTCTCACGAGTACCCACACTCTATGTTTTGAGCAGAAATATGAAAAAAATATCACAGTTTTTTATCTGAAAATTTTCAGGTTTTAGAGGTTAAATTTTCTATATATTTGAATAGGCGTGTTTTCGTAATGGCCTATGCAAAAGATACTGTACAATATGTCGACAATAGAAAAGACTTGATCTGATTTTTTTTTTTTTTTTTTTTTTTTTTTTTTTTTTTTGCTGACTGAAATTGGCTTCGCTATTCGCATATGGCAAAATGGCTCTTTTCTTTTGGTGTGATTAGTTATACCCTCATTATGATACTATTTACAATATGATTACAATAACTTCACAAATGTATACAATACATAGTTATTTTGGTATTACATTACCAGCTGTATTAAGTATTCTTATTCTTCTTTTTCGCGTGTTTCTTGTCCTGAGGCCTCGCTTTTACCGAACCCGTTACTTTTGGCTTTATTTTCTTTGTTTTCTTTTTGTGCTTTTCGCCAATTTCTTGATTATCTTTTGGTAATTTATCAAGTAAAAACTGCTTGTAATCCTCACTATGCATTCTTACAAGCGTATTATTTCCACCGTCTTTAGTGTCCTTATTTTCTGCTGTTGCATGATCAACAGTTGAAACCCGCTTTCCTGTTGTTAATTCAACTAAGACTTTTAATTCTGTTACATCTTCCTCAGAGCTTTCAGTGTTATCTGTATGATTAGCAAGCTCAAAGTCGCTATCACTTTCACTATGAAGGTATTCATCACACGTTTGGTCGATAATTAAATTGTTACGTTCTAAATTGCTTTTGGTGTCAAGTTCATATAAATCATCTCTGAGAACAAAGTTTGTTACCTCCCTTACAAAATCATGCAGCTTTAAAAGAATAGCCAAAAATAAATGTACAATTTAATTCAAGAATAAGAACAATACATCTTATATACACACATGATAGGAAGGGGCCGATACACTTGGCATACTGTGCACCATGATAACAAGGGACATAAATTTTGTGACTTCCTGTTTGCTTTTCTGCACATGAAGCCCCTTCTGAAAAGGTGTCCACTTCAAATGGCATTACGAAAACATGCCTATTCAATTATACCTAATTTTTTACCACCAAAAAATGAAAATTTTCAGATAAAAAATTCTGATATTTTTCATATTTCTGCTCCAAACATAGATTGTGGGTACCCGTTAGAACTGCCTCGGCGAGGTGGTTCTAACGCATACCCACAATCTATGTTTTTGAGCAGAAATAAGAAAAATAATGTATACCCTGTAAACCCCAGATATACTTTATTAAAGTGGTGTTTAAGGGGGTCAAAGTTATATAGGCATGTTTTCGTGATGAAAAAAATTGCTCCTAGTGCCTCTCCTCAAAGTGTATCCGTTTTCCTTCAAAATACATTTATCCTCTATATCAGAACATGTAAAGTTTCCTGGAAAACAGTTTCTTTGTATAATATTTTAACCCTTGTCATGCTGAATAAATTAAGATGCCACGCCCACTTCTAATTGAGAGCCAGTAGTCAGAATACTTGATCCAGATTGTTGATATAAATCAACATATTTAATGACAAACTTGCAGATCCAGATCAGTTGACTTCTTCAGAAGCCAACTGATTTTGAGTTACACTGTTTGCAATGGCAGAGCATATCTGGATTCAGCAGGACAAGGGTTAACATTTTTACTAGAATACTCAAGAAGCAAAATGGCAATTTATTAGATAATATGATGCAAAATACGCTGAGCTACAAAGGCCTAAATGTTTGCGCAGTCTGATTCGGATCTATTTGACCATCTGGTCTGATCTAATCAAATATTTTTGTCATGCAAAATGTATGTATCAAAAGGTGTTGCCAGTAAGCGCACTGCGGGGATTCAGTTTGAACTGGGCATATATTTGCTTGGTGGTATCCACATGTCATTACACTCTCTGATTGTAATCGCAGTTGCGTGTAACTATTTCATTAGAAAACAGAACACCCCAGCTAGCATTCTACGTAAATCTACATCGGGCCGTCATCGGCCCGTCAGCTACCCTGACGGGCCGATGACGGCCCGATATAGATTTACGTAGAATGCTGACTGGGACTTATATTAACCAAATGTTTTATGATTGGAAAGAAACTACTCACATGCAACAGAGAAATGGATTATATGACAGCGGACTAAAGGAAGATCATTAAAGAAAGAGGAAAAGGAATGAAGAAAACACGAGTAACTAAAATATAGCTTACAATGGTTGATTGTTTCAAAATTAATCACTAAAATCCGATTTCAATTGATAACAAACCCTCCGCGAGACGTTTCTAATGAGTTCTCACAATGTTTTTTGTTTGTTTGTTGTTTTTTTTTTTTGGGGGGGGGGGTTTGTATTTTTTTTTTTTGTGGAAAAATAGGAAAAAATACGAATATTTTTTAATTTAAAAATCTGAATTGATCTATAACAATGAATAAACGTATGCGTTTCACATAGATGTGCTAACGTAATGCTTACCCATCCGTAGAATGTTGCCGCTCCAGCGCTGACATCCCTAATCTGTGACATAGAATAGTTCTCTATGTAATATTTGGCCTGTTGTGCGACCGCAATATTGCAGTCCTTGGGATCAAAGGATGATATTCTTCGCATGAGAGACTCTCGGCCAGTCTTTCCAACCAGCGCTTGGCAAGTACGCCAATTCTATAAAATAACAAATATGAATGGTAAGTTAAATTTCCATATTTATAATAAGTATTCGGACAGAAAGGCCTGGGCAAAGTGTATACCCAGATCAGATGCCACAGAACATAGCGTCTGATCAGGGTTTACACTGTTTGCTACCAAAACAACAATATGTTAGACACATCATATATAAGATACTGCATACTTGTTCAGGTTTACACGGTTTGTTATTCAACCACACATTTTTATATACATTACCAGGGCCCAGGTAGCAAAACAGACATATTCAAATCTTAGGAGAATATGGGTAAGAGTTAAAGTCTTACAATTTTACAAGACTGTGCACAGGTGCAATCTGGAGAGGGAATGAATGCAATGAAAAACAAACAGTATTAGTGAAGTTACACAGGAAAAGCCACAATCACGAAAAACAGCTGCAATGACCGACAAACAAAGAAAGAAAAAAGAACTGAAACAGAAGGACCAACTCTGAACGATTATAAGAAACAACTACAGGGCTCCTTAACTAATTTTACTGAATCGAAATCGCGCTCTAAACTCTAACTCTTAATTACAAATATGTCTTTGAACCTCGCAGGGTCCTCTACCTCGTCAGTACGGTAAATGTCTTAAAATTTCGTACACCTAAAATGTCTGGCAAAATTCCATATGCAAACAGTGCAGACCCAGATCAGACTTCTCCTAACTAGGGTATACACTGTTTGCCATTCCACTAAGTACTTGAATAAACAACTGTACAAAAAGCCAACATTACGTCAAAAGCATGGAATAAAATGTTAGGACATTTTCCGTAAAACATACTGCAAAACACAAATTAAATCGGTACTGAAAAAAAAAGAAGTGGGCTCAATGGCAATCTGAAGCCAGAGCAAAGGAAAACGACAAAATAGATGCTTGAAATGGACTAGATAACTTGGTATATATCAAGCCGACTTTTTACAAGGCAGATAACTTTTGCGACTTCCTGTTTGCTTTTCAGCGAACACATTCTCTTCTAAAAAGGGGTCTACTTTAAAAGGAAAGAATTTGCTTTCACCTGGGAGCAAATTCGTTCCTTTTAAAGTAGACTCTTTTTCAGAAGGGAACCAAACAATTTTGAAAGAATTACTTCGCTTGAAAGTGTATCTATTTCCCTTAAACCAATCCGGTAAATGCAGAAACCGAAGTACTGTCGTAGA
This sequence comes from Anodontia alba, assembly GCA_964016985.1. Taxonomy (NCBI): domain Eukaryota; kingdom Metazoa; phylum Mollusca; class Bivalvia; order Lucinida; family Lucinidae; genus Anodontia; species Anodontia alba. The sequence goes on along the minus strand of OZ024825.1, from coordinate 103,075,560 downwards.
AGGCGGACATATATACATGAGAATATGCAACCGTATATATAATGCCAGTTACAATAAGTACACATGAAATTCATGCTTTAAAACATAGTGACAATTTCAACTGACAATGTCACTGGCTATTTTAAAATGATAAATTATAACTGCTAGCGTTTATTGTTTTTCTTAATGTGTTTATAATGCTTTCTATTCTAAACATATTTCCAATTTTCCTGAAAGTTTGGCCAAACTTCGTTCTTTCGCATTGGCTTTCTCATGTAAATAATATGTTCTGCAGTGTGTGGTTTTCTTTAATTAGTCTATTCTTGCATAATAACTATGTACATATAAGAAACACTTACTATAGGACTATTCAGCTGGACAGGCACACATTTGTTTCTCAACACGGCATGGGCGTGAAAACAGCTTCAACTTTGAAAGCCAAGCAAGATGACGAAATATAATATACTTAGATATGTGTACCCTTAAATTTAGTTTGCAAAATTAACTTTCTTGATGTGTGCTAACAATACTGAGAAATGACAATTCTATATGCTGCCAAGTCTGAAAAGATAAAAACACGATGGCCCTGTATCGCTCACTTGATTTCCAGACAAGTTTTGAGTCAGCTGGCCTTTCGGTTCAAGAGAAGAAGTTCAATATAGATTTTCAAGATGGCAGCCATCTTGGATTTCCAATCAGAATGATTTTAGCTACTTTTGATCTAGAAGTCACTTTGATACTTCCAATGAAGTTTCGAATCAATTGGTCTTTTGCTTCAGGATAAAAAAAATAGTTCAAAGTAGATTTTCAACATGGCTGCTAGGGGGACCATCTTGGATTTCAGATCAGAATGATTTTTGATATTTTTTATCTACAAGTCACCCTGGTACTTCCCATCAAGTTTCGAGTCAGTTGGTCTTACTGTTAAAGAAGAAGTTCAAAATAGATTTTCAAGCTGGCGACTGTGGTGCCATATTGGATTTCCTATCAGAACAAATTTAGCTATTTTTGATCTACAAATCATCCAGATACTTTCTACCATGTTTCCAGTAAATTGGCCTTTCGATTCTGGAGAAGACGTGCAAAATAGATTTCTAAGAGAGCGGCCATGGCGGCCATCTTGGATTTCCGATCGGAACAAATTTAGTTAGTTTTGATCTACATGTCACGCCGAGGCTTCCTACCAAGTTTCAAGTCAGTTGACCATTCATTTCAGGAGAAGAAGGGAAAGATAGAGTTTCAAGATGACGGCCATCTTGGATTTCCAGTCGGAACGTTTAAGCTATATAGTCAAAATATCGAAAGACTTTCAAAACTGCAAAAACGAGCTGCCCGCATTATTTTGCAAGCTGAATTCAGAACGCCATCTGCTACTATGTTCCAAGAGCTCGGATGGCTAACTATACCTAAAAGATTAATTTATAATAAAGCTATTTTAACTTATAAGGCACTAAATAATATGACACCAATATATATTACAAAACTACTAAAGCCAATGTCAATCGCCCATGAACGATCATTGAGATCATCTTCAAACGGCCTCTTATCCGTCCCAAGATCAAGAACTGCACTATACGACCGCTCTTTTTCACATTCTGCCTCTCGGTTATGGAACTCAATGCCGACATCTCTAAGGACAACAAACTCACTAAATGAATTCAAAACATCTCTTAAACAGTATCTTTAAATGTTTTTATTTGATATATACGCATACAATAATAACTTTTATCATAAATACGGAGTGTGCAATTTCCATTTCGATGTTGCGTTAATGTAATATTTTTTCACTTTGTGAGCTATGAAAACTTTTATCAAGCTTGTTCTTAAAATCTATTTAATTTTTATCTCAATTTTAACTTTTAGGAACTCAAAACCTATTATATTTTATCCAGTTTTAAATACTTTCCGACTTATTGCATCCTGTACAAGAAACACAGTTCTTATTGTTGTATAAAATGTAAATATGTATGTATATGGTTGCATGTAATGTTTGAGTTTTACGTTATTTTATGTTTAGTCTGCTATACATCTTTTATGGAGGGCCACTTGGTAGAATGGCTGTTTGAGCTAAAAGTGTTACCCTCTAAAAACATTGTATAAATAAAAAATAAATAAATAAAGCTATTTTTTATCTATGTTACTCCTGTGCTTCCTATTAAGTTTCAAGTCATTTCGTCCTTCAGTTCCGGAGGAGAAGCGAAAAATAGATTTTCAAGATGGCGGCCATCTTGGGTTTCCAATCGGAATGATTTTAGCTTTTTTAGATCTACAAGTCACCCCGATGCTTCCTACCAAGTTTCAAGTCAATTGGACTTTTGATTCAGAAGAAGAAAGGAAAAATAGATTTTCAAGATGGCGGCCTGGCTGCCATTTTGGATTTCCTATAGGAACGATTTTAACTATTTTTGATCTACAAGTCACTCCGATGCTTCCTACAGGGTTTCAAGTCAACTGGTCTTTTGGTTCAGGAGAAGAAGCGAAAAATAGATTTTCAGGATGGCTGCCATGGAACAATTTTAACTATTTTGATCTATAAGTCACTCCGATGCTTCCTACCAAGTTTCAAGCCAATTGGCTTTTTGGTTCAGGAGCAGAAGCAAAAAATAGATTTTCAAGATGGACACCTCGGCGGCCATCTTGGATTTTCGATCGGAACAAGTTTAGCTATTTTTGATCTACAAGTCACTCCGATGCTTCCTACCAAGTTTCAAGCCAATTGATTCAGTAGGACAAGCGAAAAATAGATTTTCAAGATGGACCCTCGGCGGCCATCTTAGATTTTCGATCGGAACAATTTTAGCTATTTTTGATCTACAAGTCACTCCGATGCTTCCTACCAAGTTTCAAGCCAACTGATTCAGTAGGACAAGCAAAAAATAGATTTTCAAGACGGACGCCACGGCGGCCATCTTGGATTTCCGATCGGAACGATTTTAGTTTCTTTTGATCTACATGTCACCTCGATGCTTCCTACAAAGTTTCAAGTCAATTGGCCTATTGGTTCAGGAGAAGAAGCAAAAAATAGATTTTCAATATGCCCGTCATGGCGGCCATCTTGGATTTCCAATCGGAACGATTTTAACTATTTTTGATCTACATGTCACCCTGATGCTTCCTACCAAGTTTCAAGTCAATTGGCCTTTTTGGTTTAGGAGAAGAAGCGAAAAATAGATTTTCAAGATGGCCACCACGGCGGCCATCTTGGATTTCCGATCGAAACAATTTTAGCTATATTTGATCTACATGTCATCCCAATGCTTCCTACCAAGTCTCGAGTCAATTGGCCTATTGATTCAGGAGTAGAAGCAAAAAATATATTTTCAAGATGGCCGACATGGCGGCCATCTTGGATTTCCGATCGGAACGTTTCTAGCTACTTTTAATCTACAAGTAACCCCAATGCTTCCTCCCAAGTTTCAAGTCAATTTGCCCAGGGGTGCAGGAGGAGTAGGCCTTTAAAGCAATTGTTGACGCCGCACGACGAACGACGGACAACGCACAACGGACGACGGACACTGACTGATCACAACAGCTCACCTTGAGCACTTCGTGCTCTGGTGAGCTAAAAAGCAGAATAACTGACAAATGCTTGTTATATCCAAACAAAAACACTCACCTTTACTTCTTTAGGCGAGTTACCCAGTAATATGAAAGTGGTCATCATTGACTGATGCACACCGTCAGGAGGGTTAGAGTAGGTTTTTATTTCCGCTATTGTCTTGGTATCTAAGTTCAGCACAGAGTGGCGTAGCTTCTCGATACGCTCCAACTGGTCTTTGAGGCGATTAGCAAGCGCCAGTTGAAGATCAAGCTGATGGTCAAAGTTTACTTCTTTCGCACGTGCGATGGCCTTCTTCATAGCATCTAGGTCGCGTCTCTGACAAGCTTCGGTCAACGCTGAAATTCAATGATAAAAGGAATTATGAAATAAAAAAGAAGTTGTTTCCCCCTCCCCCCACCTGCACCCACATGTACGAGGGATGTTCGAAATGAATTGCTTATTGTCCTCTAGCTCGATATCCACGTGGGGCACGATAAAAACCAATACATACCTGTATAGGGCTATTCAATATCTACACAATGGTGTATAAGTGTACATGTTAGACTAAGGGTAAGACATAAAATTTGCCATTTGAATACACGCAGTCATTGACCACTGCAGTAAAAATGGTTGGTAGAAGCGTCGACAAAAAAGATGAAATACGGGCTTACATCAAAGCTCGCTCAAAACTTGGTTGTTCTTTGAAGAAGCTGATGACTGAAATTTCTACTGCTTTTGGACCTTCTTGTGTGTCTTATGACACAGTTCGGCGGTGGAAAAAAAAAATGTGAGTCTGGTGTAGAGTCCATCAAAAATGCACCGAAATCAGGTAGGCCAAAATCTGCATCTCGTAAAGAAATCGTTTCCAAAATAAAGGAAATCATTGAAGGAGATGCCAGATTTACAGTTCGTGATATTGCACGAAAGGTAGGCATATCACTATCAACGGTTCACCTTATTTTGAAGAAGCATTTGAAAGTCAGAAAGATTTCTGCTAGATGGGTGCCACATCTGTTGGCTGACGAGCAAAAGAGGCAACGGGTTAAAGTGGCCAAAAAGCGGCTTCAAATGTTTCCAAAAATATGACAAAAAGCAGTTTGCCAATGTCGCCATAGGTGATGAAACCTGGGTCCATTATATTGAGCCCGTCAGAAAGGTTAGCAATAAGATCTGGGCCACTAAACACAGCAAACGCCCAATAACTGCCAAACGTTCTTTGAGTACAAAGAAGGTTTTGTATGCAATCTTCTTCTCTGGTGAAGGAGTCGCAATAAAAGTGCCAGTGAAAAAGGACAAAAGCATCACCGGAAAGTACTACAAAGACATAGTACTGAAGAAACTGAAAAAGTATTATCAGAAACGACGCCCTGCCACTGGTTTTAAACATGTCCGTCTTCTACATGATAATGCCCCAGCTCATACCTCTGCAATAGTTACGGCGTTTTTGAAGAAAGAAAAAGTAACTGTTTTGCCTCATCCCCCGTATTCCCCAGACCTTGCCCCATGTGATTTCTTTTTGTTTCCGAAATTGAAAGCATTCCTTGCTGGGCGGAAATACCAGTCCCGACAGGCACTTGGATCTGCCATTCATCAGTACCTTATTACGGAGTCTGAAGCTGTTGCGAGCAAACTGAATAAATACTTTGCTTCAGTTGCCGAGCTTTTGAATAAAAACACATCATCCGGAAATTCATTAGACTTTGACACCAATAAAATCAGCGATTTTGTTGATAGCAAAGTGCCTACAAACACACAATTTACAATTCCATTTATTACCCTCGAACAAGTTTTATTACATATTAATACCTTAGAGGTTTCAAAATCGACCGGGCTTGACGGCATAGGGCCAAGGATCATCAAACTTGCTGCTAAATCATTATCGCCATCGATTGCGATGCTTATCAATAAAAGCATTGCGACCGGCCAGTTTCCTTCTCAAATGAAATTGGCAAAGGTACTTCCAATTTACAAAGGTGGTGAAAAGTCCGACCCCTCAAACTATAGGCCAATTTCTATCCTGTCCACTGTATCTAAAATTTTCGAAAAGCACGTGAACAAGCATCTTATGGCATATTTGAACAAATATAAACTTCTACATGACAATCAATCCGGGTTCAGGCCAAAACATAGTTGCCAAACAGCTTTAGTCAAACTCATTAATGACTGGATGAAATGTATTGATAAGGGTGACTTGGTTGGAGCCCTTTTTATCGATTTTCGGAAGGCTTTTGATCTAATTGATCACTCCATCTTGCTGAATAAACTTGCATTATACAAACTTAACCCTCCTGCCATTCAGTGGTTCAAATCATATTTATGTTCTCGACAACAAGTAATCAAGAGTGATAAAGGGTTGACGGATTTCACCACCGTACAATCTGGTGTGCCTCAGGGCTCAATATTAGGCCCGACCTCATTTCTCATTTTTATCAACGATCTTCCGCTTCATATCAAAAAGTGCTCCTCTGATTTGTATGCAGATGACACGACGATTCACACGCATGGTAATGACATAGATGCTATTGAAGAAGATCTGCAAGGAGAATTCGGTAACACAAAAACATGGGGAAAGATAAACAAAATGAATGTTCACATGACCAAAACAACTTGTATGCTAGTTGGCGCTAGAAAACGCTTGAACGACTCTCGACCTCTAAATATTATTGCTGACGATGTCAATATTCAATCCGTTAGTAAACAGAAACTCCTTGGTGTTTATATCGATGAACACCTTTCTTGGTCTGCCCATATAGACCACTTGTGCTCCCTTATCTCATCTAAAATATCTCTATTACGCCAGTTAGCAACGTATGTACCGACACATATTCAAAAAGTTTACTATCAGGGGTATATTCTTCCTTATATTGATTATGGCTCTGTTACCTGGGGGTCAGCCTCTGTAACTAATATTGAACGCATATCCAAGCTGCAAAAACGCGCTGCTCGAATCATCCTGCGAGCAAATTACGATACCCCATCAGTAGATATGTTCAGTCAGCTGGGATGGCTGTCAATTCCGGACAGACTTAAATATAATAAGGCTGTCTTGACATACCGAGCAATAAATAATTTATCCCCTGAATATATAACACAACTTCTAAAACCAGTATCCGAGGTACACACTCTTAACCTCAGGTCATCAGAAAATGGCTCACTTTATGTGCCGAAAGCACGGACAGCACTTTTTGATGGCTCTTTTTCGTGTTCCGCACCAAGACTATGGAATGCTCTTCCTCAAACAGTAAAAACATCGGGGTCACTCTCTACCTTTAAGCAGTCTCTTAAAGCAACATTTTAACCCTTATAAAATGTCTTTAACTATGATTTTAAATGATATACCATGTGTAAAATTATCGCTGAAACCGTTATTGTAACTGAATTGAGAGCTTTTATGACCTAGCATAATTGTTTTAGATATTGGTTTTATGCGCTCGTCAAATCTTAAAGCACTTACAAAAACTGTGATAACATTCAGATTTGTCTTTGATATAATTCAGTGCCATGTTTGGTTTTAAATCACTTGCACATACCTGTTAGCACTTTTATTTGATAAAAACTTTATACAAGCATTCACTTCGCTACAAGCTACTTTTATCCCATGAATTTCTTAGCTGTTAGTTAAGTCTTGTTGTATATATGTATATAAATTTTAGTTAGAGGACCACAAGGTAGAATAGTTATTTATAGCTAATTGTGTCATCCTCTTTAAACATTGTTTAAATAAAATAAATAAATAAATAAATTACTGTGCCCTAATCAGCGTACCGTGACGCCTTCAAGAAGTGGATACATCGGCTGAAACTTTGCATTTCTAGTCACGGGGAGTACTTCGAGGGCATGAAATGAGTACTTTTGGGCTAACTTGAAATTTGAAGTCTCCAGATAGAAATAAGCAATTCATTTCGAATATCCCTCGTATTTTGACGAAACTAGATGCTTTGAACAGTTGTTTTGCAGATGATAATCCATCACGAAAACATGCCTATATAATTTTGACCCCCATAAACCCCACTTTTATATGGTAAAACTGGGGTTTACAGGGGTATACCTTATATTTCTTATTTCTGCTCAAAACATAGATTGTGGGTACTCGTTAGAACCGCCTCGTCGAGGCGGTTCTAACGAGTACCCACAATCTGTGTTTTGAGCAGAAACATGAAAAATATCAGAATTTTTTATCTGATTTTTTTTCATTTTTTGGTGGTAAAATTTCCAATATATTTGAATAGGCATGTTTCCGTAATGCCCAGTAAAGTCTCGCAACACAGCGGAACAGACCAAGTGATCTATAGGTTAAGCTTTAGACCACTTGATCAGCAATGCCCCGAATATTACAGATATTATAGGTCCAATCAAACAAAACGTTATTAAATCCACAATGTGCGATAATGGGCCTGATGCCATATGCTAAAAGAGTAGCCCTGCGTATCCGCTCATCCACGAACAAAAGCTTCGTTGATATATTCTTCCATTCCAATGAGTCTGTTAGAAGACAACGAATGCCTGATCAGCCTGCGAGAATATTCAGGCTGATCTGAACCTTCGCCGCCTGCATAGAGCACAAGTAGTAGCGTTCCACATTACTCACACTTTATATGGGCCGCGTCAAACGAAACAATGCCTCTAAACATGCAGATTCAGATCATACTTCACATGCGCACAGTATCATCTGGGTCTTTGCTGTCCATTCATACATCTTGTAGTATCCTATGATTCTGTAAAGGTCCTGATCAGACTGTGCGGATGCGCAGGCTGATCTGAGCCTTCGTTACCTGCATATGCTCGAAGACACGTTTTCGCATAGCGCGGCCAATATAATATACCAGGGCCCGGTTGTTCAAAAGGTCGTTAGCTTAACGAGCTCGTTAAGGGTCATTCCGTTAACTGTTTAGCGGATTCAATACACAATATTCTGAAATTTTTTGCTGAAAAATGTGAGTAGCTTTTGCTCTCTGCAAAAGCTACTCATATTTTTTCAGCAAAACAGTTCAGCACATTTGCGTATCACTCGATGTAAAGTTTAACGAATCGTTAACTAACGATGTCGTTAGCTTTGAACAACTGGGCCCAGACATTCACCAAGGTCTTCTTTAAAGTTTCAATCAGGCTCTGCTTGTTAGTTGGATTTTTGTGTTCTAACACATCATTAAGCACCAACAAGCATTCTGAATTTGTTTGTGCTGAGGTTTTACGGCCCAGCCATGCCAATGGGGTCATGTCATGCGCGGTCATTTTACCTAACCACGCTTTTACTTGACAGGCTTAGTCCTCTAAGCGATTGACCTGTATTGTGCGCATTCTTTCGCCAGAAACTGACAATCAGCGGAAGGGAGAGAATTACCGTAGAAAATATTTCATGATCAAATCTCCACGAAAGAATGTTGCCGTTGGGGTCGACCCCGCAACCTCCTGATTAGACTGGCTCCAGTCTCTAGTGACAAAATAATTTTTCTTATAATCTGTTTAATAATCCACTAAAATAAAACCAAAGTAATATCATGACTATAGAGGCTGGTCTAGTGATTTTTTTTGGTTTTATCTTTGTGGATTATCAAACAAGATTATGAGAAAAATATTTAGTCACTGGAGACTGGAGCCAGTCTACCTCCTGGTCATCAGTCGGACGCACATGCAACTGAGTCATCGAGGCCAGCCAAGCATTCTGAATGTATAATGCGATATATTACCTTCTTTGGCGTCAAGCGCCGCCAGGGTTCTCCTAGCCTTCTGTAGCACCTCGTCATCATGTGGTGGGTTCAGTTTCTCGTACGCCTGTATATATCTTTCCAACATCTCAGGGTCTTTCATATCAATCGCCTTCTGGATCTGTCGCCTTGTCGCTCGCCTCTGTTCCTCTGTAAGTACAAGGTAAACCCATTTACGCCTGGGGACTCTTCTTTCCTTATAAATTACATGAGTCCATTTGTCAAATTAGGGGTGTCTGATTTATTTTATTTTAATCATTTTACAATTTTTTAATTCAAATGAGTACCCACAACATATGCTGTTATGAAGGAAGTCAGAAAAAAATACCATAAACATCATCATATAAGTTCTTTGCTGATCCTTTTTAAAGTGTGCCCTTACTAGGCAGATACATATTTTACCACAAGTTTTCCCAGTACTTTCAGGGTATATCTATCATAGCTCCAGATAACACAGTTTCTACCAAAAAGTACTGGGCCCAGCTGTTCAAAGCATCGTCTGTTTATCGAGCTTGTTAATGACAAACTCATTAACTTTTGTAAATTCATTGATATGTTTGCTGCAAAAATATGAGTAGCTACTCAATGCAAAAGCTACTCACATTTTTTCAGCAAAAAAAAATAAAAAATCAATGTATATGCCATATTTCAAAATAGAAGGTTTAACGTCACGTTAGCTAACAATTTCGTTAAGTTTTGAACAACTGTTTTTTTTTTTTTTCTTGTAAATCAACGAAAACATTTGTTAAAGGTACCCGCTAGAAGCGCCTCGCCGATGCGCTTCTAATGAGTACCCGCATACATGTTTTCGTGGAGAAATAAAGACATATTTTGTGGATTATTTTGCTATTATCCATTCCCCTGAAAGTACTCGGCCTTCTGTCCTGTCTAAATGGTACATTAATTCGTGCGAATTCTGCATTACAGTAAGTAGCCATCACGAAAACATACCTATATAATTTTGACCCCCTTAAACCCCACTTTTATATAGGAAAACTGGATTTACAGTGGTATACATTTTTTTTCTGCTCAAAAACATAGATTGTGGGTACTTGTTAGAACCGCCTCGCTGAGGCGGTTCTAAAGAGTACCCACAATCTGTGTTTTGAGCAGAAATATGAAAAATATCAGACTTTTTATTTGAAAATTTTCATTTTTTGGTGGTGAAATTTTCAATATATTTGAATAGGCATGTTTTCGTAATGAATGATTGACACTCTGGCCATATCGCTTTGGGAACTTAAATGCCGCATTTATTCTACAGTCCGAGGCCAAAAGTATTTCCACAAAAAATATTTTCTCATAGACTTTAATGCACTTTAATGTTTACAAGACATTTAATATTGTGTAACAACGTAAAGAAAATACTGAAGTTCTGTAATGATTGGAAAGGTAAATGATGCATGTCCCAAAATATATGACTTTGATAAATATCGGATATCTATCTTCTCAGATACAACGTCTTAAATTAATTCTAAAAATGGCAGATTTCCATTGACGTCAATGTTGACGTCGCTCAAAAACTGCCCAATATGTCTTACACAAAATTTTATTCTTAGTCTCTCAAGTATGCATAGAAAAAATCCAATAAGAATCACAATGTATATTACATAAATCGTCCAGCTTTCAAATGATGTGAACGTTATAAAGATATAAACAATTATTTTTATTATTATTTATTTTTTGTAAACATGAAAATGCATTGAACTCTATGAGATTTTTGACGTTGTGGAATTACTTTTGATCCCTAACTGTACGTATTCGGACAAGCAAGATTGAACACACAATGGGGACGTCTGATAAGGGTTTACACTGTTTGCTACCCATTCAGCAGCCTTTTGACACGTGAACATTTTTGAAAAATGGACCGTGTTTCAAAATTGTAGGACAAGTATTGGATGAGTCAAAAGTCCGATTGATTAGGGCAAACGGCGGTGGCCTGAGCAGTGGTCTTAACTGCTGACCGGCTTATATATATATAATTATAATTTATAAATACTTAGCTGTTGATCTGAAGCTACTTTCATTTTCTTCACGCAGAATCAACTGACCATAGCTACATAATTTACAATTTAAAATTAGCAAAAAATCTAGACAACAAAATAAATTTGTGCACTGTCAAGCCGCCCGCATTTCCTACCTCTAGTTTCCAGCATATAACATCCAGCTGTTCGTCGTATAGCCAATACATTTTCTCAGTTCAATGCCTTTGTAAACAGGGCGCATCATGCAAACAAAAACTATTAAAAAGTATCTGCGGACCTCTAAGGTCCAGATCACATCGCGAAAACACGCCTATATAATTTTGACCCCCTTAAATCCCACTTTTATATAGTAAAACTGAGGTTAATGGGGGTATACATTATTTTTCTTATTTTGCTAAGAAACAAAAATTGTGGGTACTCTTTAGAACCGCATCGCCGAGGCGGTTCTAAAGAGTACCCACAATCTATGTTTTAAACAAAAATATGAAAAAGATCAGAATTTTTTATGTGAAAATTTTCCTTATTTTTGATTGTAAAATTTTCAATATATTTGAATAGGCGGGTTTTCGTAATGACTAAGCCTCTACGCAATCTAATAAGGTCCTTTGCTATCTGCTTACAAAATTACTAGAAGATAGCGACAAACAGAAAGGCACTTGTAAGATTTTATGGCTTTGCTGGCTGACCTGGATCTTTACTTTTCGCGTAGACACCGAAGACAGCGTTTTACATAGCGCTGCTGAACATCACGAAAACATGCCTATATAATTTTGACCCTCTTAAACCCAACTTTTATATAGTAAAATTTGGGGTTTACATGTGTATACATTATTTTTCTTATTTCTGCTCAAAAACATAGATTGTGGGTACTCGTTAGAACCGCCTCGGCGAGGCGGTTCTAACGAGTACCCACAATCTATGTTTTGAGCAGAAATATGAAAAATACCAGAATTTTTTTATCTAAAAACTTTCAGTTTTTGGTGGTCAAATTTTCTATATATTTGAATAGGCGTGTTTTCGTAATGATCATTGACTGAATATACTCTCCCACAGTATTATTTTGGAAGAGTCCATTTTCGACTTTAGGTATGTCAGGCTATATGATGTAGATATTCCTAAAGAGAAATGGTTGAACTGTTTGCAAACAGTGAAGACCCTGATCAGACGCCGCATTCTGATCTGGGTCTGCACCGTTTGCCAGTTACCTGTTTCGGGGTCTCCAGTCTTCAATGGGTTAAGTTAACGCTTAAACACTCTGGATAAAATATTCAGCAAAAGACATACTGAGTCTGTTTTTTTTTTTTTGTTTTTTTTTTCACTTTTTCCTAGAAAACAGGTTTTGACATTTCATGGGAATTGATTGGAGACAATTTGCATGAAATGTCAAATCCTGTTTTGTAGGAAAAATAAGATATTTATCATCTGTCTGATATTTGTCGTCTGCTGAATTAGTCCAGAGAGTGGTAAAGGTAATAAAGATTACCCTCTAGTCTTTTCTTCTTCTCTTCGTCTGTTTCATTCTTGTCTAGCATTGATTGTTCATAATCGTCCTCGTCTTCTTCCATGATAGGAGCCTGAGCTCCAAGGTTAGACATCAGAATCTTCGTATTGTCTTCATATAGCTCACCTGTAAACAGATCAATGTTTTCTGACCATTACGTCACATAGGGAATACTGAAATTCCAATGCTAAGCATTATAATTTCCTGCTACGTCGGAAAAGCTGTGGCCCGTCTCAAAAGTTATCAGAATAGCTGCAGATAATAATAATAATAATAATCGACTTTATTTATAGAGGGTAACACATTTAGTAATCTAGTACTAATCTTCCATGTGGCCCTCTTTTTTCCTGGGTAGAAACCAGTACTAAGCAATGTGGATAAAGTCTCTTGCTCAAGGAAACAACACTTGCAGTTAGTGGGGATCGAACCCGGTACCTCTCGATCTCGAGTCCGACGCTTTACCACTGCACCACAGCGCTCCACGACAGATGACCCAACATATACGGGTATATCAAAACTCAAAATATGAGCTTCAATTTATCTTTATCTCATTTATGCCGAGTGAACTCCTCTACAGTAATTCTTTGGACAGGTTCATTTCCTATATAGGGGGTGTCTGGTTAGCTTTTTATTATTACCATGTTTTGTAGGAATTTCTGAACTAAATGCAAACAGTATAGACCCTGATCAGACGCCGCGTTCTGTTTGTGTCTGGTTAGTTTTATTACTACCGTCTTTTGTAGGAATATCTGAACTAAATGCAAACAGTGTAGACCCTGATCAGACGCAGCGCTCGGTGGCGTCCGATCTGGGTCTACACTGTTTGCCAATGTCCCTTTTATGGGACGCCGGGTATAAATGGGTTAAATTACACGTTTGTATTTTCTCACCTCTATATAATTCAGACACATTTATTAAGGGAAACACAATGTAAATCTACTAAGATCGAACATGGAAGAAACAGATGGGTTTATATATGTGTGTGTTTATATGTTCGACATTTTGTTCTTTGAATTACAAAGTTATATTATTCCTGGAAAGTCCGGCGATCGGGTGAATAAAATTATTCTATTCTATTATATACATTCTGTTCTGGAAAGGAACTGCGAAGCCATTAAAGGTCACTGACTGCTAAAATTTACAGAGCACCGGTTTGATTTCAATGGATATAGTTCCATGTTAACACATTTAAGACTCAATAAACTCCCCCACACTATATATTGGAAGATTCTAATTTCTATTGTAGGTATGTCAGGCTGTGTGATTTAGGTTTTGCTAGAGAAAAATGATTAAACTATTTGCAAAAAGTGGAGGCCCTGATCAGACGCCGCGTTCTGCACTGTTTGCCAGTTACCCTTTTAGGGGTCTCCAGACTACAATGGGTTAAACAGTTCCAAATGTATAATTCAGGCAATTTTGTAGTAGATTTTAGTAAAATTTAATATTTTGAGTGGTTGTTTTGAATATGAAATTAGAAAATCATCTTGGATACAAATTATCCTTACATCTGCCGTGATATCCTACAAGATCTGTTTCGATTTCTTCGAGGAGGCGGAGACTGATTACATGACAAAAAAGCATATCACTTTCTTTTTTTTTGAAACTGCTGTTAAGCAAGTACTAAGTATTGTTGCTCTAATTTTTTCTCCGTTCCAGTACGCCAATCTGTATACATTTATGAGGTGCGTTGGGTAAAATCTGTTTAGACGATAAGAAAATGTTTTTTTTTCAGTACTCTGAATTACTTACCCGGTGGTTTTCTGTTGATCTGGTACTTGGCAATATTTCTGACAACGCCGCCACTATCTCTGTCATATAAGTTCAACATATATTCTCCAAACTCCGGCAGCTTGGCGCGGATCAGCTGCATCCCGTCCTGCTCAATTATGTCCACTTGATTTGCATTCAGAGGATCATTAGCATTCCGCCTAAGCAGGGACGCAGCCACATTTTCAAAGCCAGGTGGTACGGGTATGAGCAGCTCATTGTCGGAAGTTTGCACAGTCTCTATAGGAATGTTAGTTAAGACATTTTTGTTTACATTTCTAGAATCCAGTTCTCCAGGTTCGAGTTTTCTACCATCAGAATGAACAAGATACGTGTGCACGTTGTATATCCTATCTGTGCTATTCTTATTACACGCAAACACGTTGAGGGAATATTCTCCTGTATCGGGCATGTCCAGGTCAAAGGTCCACTTGCCATTCTCCTCCTTTGGAATGACGGCCATCGTCTTGCAGGCCATCTCATCACTACTGTGTAATTCAACCATCAGCTGAACCCCAGATCTTCCTTGGAACTCTACGCGTGCTCGACCATTCTTCGCCTGTATGTTACCTCCTTTATGGGAAAGAGGCTTAACACCGAGGCTGGCTGCTGATGGCTTCTTACCTAATGTACCATCTGATATGTTAGGGAACGGCTGGTTGTTCAGATTCTTAGCATCGCTTTTAATAAGGTAATTAAGGACATTAGGCGCCATTCCTTCGTTTCCAGCACTATCCGCATACAACTTGAGCGCGTATTCGCCACCCTGTGGTAAGCGAATATTCACAACTGCCTCGCCATTTTCAAGACGGGTCACTGCGTAATTACTCAACGTTGCTTCATCTATCAAGGCGTGTTTCAACATTTGATGAAGCTGAATATCTTTGTCAGCAGCTAATCGGATTTCAACATTGCCATCTTTGGTAACAATGATTGCGCCGTCATGGGTGATAGGTTTGAGCCCTGCTTCTTTAGCATTTGCACCTGGACCCCAACCTATAGGTGGTAGATCCGGCAGAGGGAGACAGTTCGCTTTTGGTTCGTTACATGTTATTATATAGGTACATGCTAAGTCAAAAATATCTGATTCGTTAATATCAAGGCCAAATATGTCCATTTTGAATTTCCCTTTTATTGGGAACCTGAGCGTAAATCGAAGAAGATTTGCTGTATGCTCAAACATAACAAATCTGTCCAGGAACAAGTCTGACTGTCCCTCATCACCCCGTTCAGACCGTCCCTGATATAACATATACTTAAACCGCGATGTTTCACTTTGTTGTACGGGCAAGGAAAACACGAGTTCGAGTTCACCGTCCTTTGCAGTCAGAAGACACTTGTCGTGACTGTTAGGCATTAGTTTCATGCCCAAATAATGGAATCTTTCGCGCATGTACACGTGATCCTCATATTCTCTCTGAGTCACAGGCCGGTCTAGCAACTGCCACTGTGGCTCGTCTGGGAAATGTGTCCATATCAGTTTATCAGGATCAGGTAGGAAATAAAATTCATTGATTCTGTGTTGCGTTGTTCCCTCTGACGTTTCCTCGTCCTCTTGGGTTACATTACCGTCAGAATCGACAAGCGTCCATTCACCCGACTTGCGCCCAACTACACAGGCAGAAGCCCAGAATGCGTCGAGGAATCGCCAGTCATCGTTGATGTATACTGCGTTCCACTGAGCTCCCATGCTTTTTCTGTCACATTTGGTCCCAATATCGTAGGCGGCACTTTTGTTCATACCACTTATAATTACGCATGGTATTCCGGCCATTCTGAAAAAGAAAAACATAAAAGCATAAATCATTATTATATGACCCGAAGCACAGCATTTTTTACAAGTTTGTATGTGCGTCCAGAGGCTCAGATCAGCCTGCGCATCCGCAAAGGCTAGTCAGTCTTTGCTGGCCGCCTGAAGAAAGCGCGAATGCACAGGATGATCTAAGTCGTCACTAGATGCACATGCATCTGCCGGCCTCGGTGGCTCAGTTGGATGCGCCGTCTGACTGGAGACCAGGAGGTCGCGGGTTCAATCCCCGCCCAGGTCGGCAACATTCTTTCGTGGAGATTGATCGTGAAATATTTTCTACGGTCATTCTCTCCCTTCCGCGGATTCAAGAAGGGCAGTTGTCAGTTTCTGGCGAAAGAATGTGCACAATACTGGTTAACCGCTTAGAGGACTAAGCCTGCCCAGTAAACGTGTGGCTAGGTAAACTGACCGCGCTCGACATGACCCCATTGGGTTGACTGGGCCGTAAAACCTCAACACAAAAAGCACATGCAATCTTGTAGGAAATACTGGGCACCTGGCTCATACTGGTATTGGGATGAAATGAACATCAATGGCAGTTATCGGAAAAGATGGCTACGACGTCATCGGGTACAGAGTAGATTGGCATACATAGAAAATCTACGGAAATAAGGGTACAAAGACGACTGATATGGATAAAAATTTAATTTCTTTGCAGCAAGAACAATGACTAAATTATGAATGGTTGGAAGGATGCAATCTTCTAGTTTGCATTGTAAGTGTCTTTTTCTATTCAACAATATATGTCATCCAAACTGGAAGACTTTTAGTAGCACGAAATAATTTTGTTTTTCGCGCGCATAAGTTTTCAGTACGGTAGTTTTAGTTCCAAAGAGCAGATTAGGAAGATGTTATAGAATTTCTGGGATGAAAACGGATAAGCGTACGATTCAAACTGGTGTTTATCAACATATACACATATCATATTAAATTACTTTAACATAAATCTTGATGATAATTCTTTTAAAAATGCATTTTCATCCAAGTGAGAAAAAAATATACGAAATATCCATTTTGAAAAACTCAAGGAAATCCCTGGATATTCTCTCCAGCTAAAATTGTCCAAAATGCATACCGATACACTAGTTAATAAGTTTAACTTTATTACGAAATAATATATATAAGAAAATAGCAAAACATGATTGATTTATAATATGTTAGTAAGTCTACGAAAAAGGCAAGTCAAAATAAAATAAAAAAAACTGGAGGATTTTGGCCGTGTGTTGTGCGCCAATGATTTGTATCCGTGAGAGATACCCGTATGTAGAGCGATGACGTCACGTCATCTTTTCCAATAATCCCAATTGTAACAACAAAGATTTACTTTCATTTTTGAAGTAGAATAGATTGAATAAGATTCATAAAGATAATGACAGAAATATGCCAAAGGCTTTGCTTCA
The DNA here is from genome assembly GCA_964016985.1 of Anodontia alba. NCBI lineage: Eukaryota > Metazoa > Mollusca > Bivalvia > Lucinida > Lucinidae > Anodontia > Anodontia alba. The sequence goes on along the minus strand of OZ024825.1, from coordinate 103,057,872 downwards.
CTGTTTTACATCGACTTTTTCGCATCATTTTAACTATTCAAATTGACTTCATTTTTCAGATATACGAGGGATGTTCGAAATGAATTGCTTATTGTCCTCTAGCTCGATATCCACGTGGGGTACGATAAAAACCAATACATACCTATATAGGGCTATTCAATATCTACACAATGGTGTATAAATGTACATGTTAGACTAAGTGTAAGACATAAAATTTGCCATTTCAATACAAGCAGTCATTGACCACTGCAGTAAAAATGGTTGGTAGAAGCGTCGACAAAAAAGATGAAATACGGGCTTACATCAAAGCTCGCTCAAAACTTGGTTGTTCTTTGAAGAAGCTGATGACTGAAATTTCTACTGTTTTTGGACCTTCTTGTGTGTCTTATGACACAGTTCGGTGGTGGAAAAAGAAATTTGAGTCTGGTGTAGAGTCCATCAAAAATGCACCGAAATCAGGTAGGCCAAAATCTGCATCTCGTAAAGAAATCGTTTCCAAAATAAAGGAAATCATTGAAGGAGATGCCAGATTTACAGTTCGTAATATTGCACGAAAGGTAGGCATATCACTATCAACGGTTCACCTTATTTTGAAGAAGCATTTGAAAGTCAGAAAGATTTCTGCTAGATTGGTGCCACATCTGTTGACTGACGAGCAAAAGAGGCAACGGGTTAAAGTGGCCAAAAAGCTGCTTCAAATGTTTCCAAAAATGACAAAAAGCAGTTTGCCAATGTCGCCATAGGTGATGAAACCTGGGTCCATTATTTTGAGCCCGTCAGAAAGGTTAGCAATAAGATCTGGGCCACTAAACACAGCAAACGCCCAATAATTGCCAAACGTTCTTTGAGTACAAAGAAGGTTTTGTATGCAATCTTCTTCTCTGGTGAAGGAGTCGCAATAAAAGTGCCAGTGAAAAAGGGCAAAAGCATCACCGGAAAGTACTAAAAAGACGTAGTACTGAAGAAACTGAAAAAGTATTATCAGAAATGACGCCCTGCCACTGGTTTTAAACATGTCCGTCTTCTACATGACAATGCCCCAGCTCATACCTCCGCAATAGTTACGGCGTTTTTGAAGAAAGAAAAAGTAACTGTTTTGCCTCACCCCCCGTATTCCCCAGACCTTGCCCCATGTGATTTCTTTTTGTTTCCGAAATTGAAAGCATTCCTTGCTGGGCGGAAATACCAGTCCCGACAGGCACTTGGATCTGCCATTCATCAGTACCTTATTACTGTGCCCAAATCTACGTACCGTGACGCCTTCAAGAAGTGGATACATCGGCTGAAACTTTGCATTTCTAGCCACGGGGAGTACTTCGAGGGCATGAAATGAGTACTTTTGGGCTAACTTGAAATTTGAAGTCTCCAGATAGAAATAAGCAATTCATTTCGAACATCCCGTACGTGAGTGCGTATGTATGTGTTCATCAATATTTGATATTTCATGCGAATCAGATAATATCAAGATCCGAGTCTTCGCTGAGTTCATATGCTTCGAAGGTGCATTTGTTTTTGTAGTAATTATCTACACAGTTACTACAGGAAAGCAAAGCCACCGAATTGAAAAAGGCGCTTACTGACAGAGTCCCGAAATCAAGTGGGCGTGATTTCCCATGTTGCACTGTATCTTGGTGAAATACTCCAGTGGTGAGTGGGTGGGTGGGACCCCATCCACCTTGAGATTGTACACGTCGATTGAAGTGACCCACAAGAATATTGCCCGCAGTTTGCACATATCGTCCCAACGTTCATTGTCTCGGGTGAGATATTTAACCAGTTCATTGAAATTTCCCACAAGGAGTTTTGGCGGAGCCTACAAGAAATGAGACGAAATGTCAGAAAATGTCAATCGCTTTTAAATAATTGAGCCGCAATGTGAGGAAACGTACCTTTGGACATATGCGTCCAGCTAAGATTCGGATCTGCCTGCGCATTCACGCAGTCTGATCAGAATCTTCAATAGGCCCATTTTTTATGACCAAAAATGCAAAGTTTCTTCATGTGGCCAACGAAGATTCTGATTAGACTGCGCGGATGCGCAGACTGATCTGATTCTTCATTGGGCGCACATGTCAGAAGGTACGTTTTTCACGCGGTTGCAGCCGAAAGAGTTTAAATATAAATTATTTGCTACATGTAGTAATGGTGACATTTGCACTGATGCCAGACCTACAATGTCGTTTATTTATTTGTATTTGTAAAAGAAATATTATTACATTGGCACAACATAGCCAAATTATTAACCATTGGCTGTTAGTTGTGCCTGAAATACATATGAGACTCGACATGGGAAAATGTAAGTAAATGCACACAGTAAAGATCTACATCAACCAGCGGCAATATATAGTCTGATCAGGAACTTTGCTATACTTCGTTATGTTCTACAGTACCCAATGATGCTATAAGCGGACAGTGAAGGTCCTGATCAGACTGCGCGGATGCGCAGTCTGATCAGGACCTTCGCTGTCCGCATATGCCCAAAGACACGTTTTCCCATGGCGTGGCATATGCCATCTTCACTATGATTTCTCTGTGAATTAAAAAAGGTTCACTGTAATGATTCATCTGACCTGGGGAACATGATCAAAACAGCACGGTACAAATTCTATTCTGCTTCATGGGGACCTGGATTCACTTGGTACATTTACCATCATTTTTCACAAGGGAACATTTTTTCGCCACTTCATGTTTGCTTTTCTGCCTTCAATTCTTATCCAAAAGGATTCTTCTCTAAAAAGACAAAAAAATGGTCCCCTTAGGAGCAATTCTTTCCTTTTAGAGTAGTCCCTTTTTCGGAAGTGAGGTAAAACAATTTACTAAGGTTCCTTCCTGAAAGCATATTCAGTACCCTACATGTAAGACTGACATGGACGTTTATACTATTATTTTATTGGAACACAAGACGCGACTACCTACACGGCGCTGAAAACAAGATTTCAAAAGTATTTTGGCGAGTGTTGTTTCCTAAAAGGCTGGTTATATATGTCATATATTGGACTTTGGAAAGAATGATTTGGACACCAGTTGACAGTTTTTATTTAATCAGCGCATTTACTATGACTGAGCCGGCCATAGCATTTTCTACATGTGCATGTGCGCCCATCAAAGACTCAGATCAGCCTTCGCGTCCACGTAGTCTGATCAGTCTTCATAAGGCACTCTGTAGGAAGCCAAGGGTCAAAAGCGTCTTCCGGCGGACAGCGAGGAACCTGATCAGCCTGCGCGTTTTTGCTGGGGCAGATGCAAGCTTGTAGGAAATGTTGAGCTCCGGCTCAATTGTCAACATATTTTTGTTATAAAACTTACGTTGAGCACATAATCATCCACTTCCTTATACTTGGCCGTAGTAAAAATGTCTATTTTCGATGTTCTAGGCGGCCGAGGCGGAGGAATCTGGGAGCGATGGTAGTTCGGTGGGTCACCAGGATTGGTGGTTCTTGCCGCCTTTAATATAAAAAAACAAGAGTCAATCCTTGTAATGCTGAATAAATTAAGATGCCACGCCCATTTTTAATTGTCAGCCAATCAGATTACCTGATCCAGGTTGTTGATACATACTCACATACTGAATGATAAACAGTGCAGATCCAGATCAGTTGGCTTCATCAGAAGCCAACTGGTCTGGATCTACACTGTTTGTAAAGGCAGGATATATCTGGGCTCAGCAGGACAAGGGTTAAATGAGCTGTTGAAGAATAGCTTTAATATAGAGAGAAAATTTATATAACATGAATCTATTCTTTATGAAATATAGATTATTAATATGGTAAATCTAAAAAGATCACATGAGCATCAACGTGAGGAAATGTACCTTCTGATATGTGCGCCAAACTGAGACTCAAATCAGCCTGTGCTTCCGCGCAGTCTGATCAGTCTTCGTTGTCTGTATGAAGAAAATTTGCATCCTTCACTGTACAAAATCTGCCCAGTGAAGATTCAGATCAGACTGCGCATTTGCGCAGTCTGATCTGAATCTTCACTGGGCGCACGCGTCGAAAGGTACATTTTTTGAGGTTGAGACTTATATACATGTGATGCAGCACAGGAAGAACTTAACAATCACAGTTTATATATATGTTCAAAAAGTTGGTATTTGTTCAAGTTTTGTTGTTTTTTTTTGTTTGTTTTTTTATAACGACAGATCAGCCCATGTGCTACATTTTGTGCCGTCTCTCAGAAAACGAGAGAAGGAGCTGAAGAGATAGAAGACGAGAGAAAGAGAGGAAACTAGAGAAGTACGAGGGGGAAAAGCAAATGCCAGTGCAGAAACAGAAGGAATACCAACAAGCCCCCTTCACCTACCTGCTGCAAATACAGCGGGCCCTTACCACAACCCTACCACCCAAGTACAGTGGACTCTCATTATCTCAAATATTTCAGGGACCTTTGTCTTTGAGATAACAGTAGCTTCCGATAACAGGAAGTGAAATGTAAAGGAAATAAATCAAACATGAGCCAACTTTATACAAAATTAAGTTTCACTTAAGCAGTAATTAGAGTTATCAGTATTTGACATAACGAGAGTCAGTTTGTATAATGCATTTACATGCATCACGTTTTGTGGCTATTAATGCATATAGACTTTTTTAATGATCATAAAGTGGCATACACAGAGGACTCTCAATATCTCAAACACTGGTTACTGAAACATATTAAATCAAACGAAATAAGGATAATATGTGTTAAGTTTGCTATATACTCCTTACAATTTAACTCCTTTTATGTCCGACTACTGTTATCGCAAACTAAACATTCTGGTCCCACGTAGTGAGTTTGACATAAGAGTCGACTGTATGTGGTACCGTTTTCATTATAGACCTATACCTTTACAATTGCGAGTGATTGCTTTCAAGTGTCTTTTAAATTATTATGTGCAGTTTCCCCAAAACAAAGCAAACCTCAGTGCAATGTACATGTATACAGCTGCTATCGAGCCTCACAAAAAGCAATAGTATACACAGGTCATATATACTACTAAAGCCAAAGCAAAACGAATCAGATTATAATAGACAATCTATTCATTCAAACTTCGTGCTGTGCTTTGCTTACAGCAAACAGACATGCAAACTTCGTTCATTGCTTTGCTTACAGCAAACAGAAAGTGAAAAACAAATGAATTTTTCAGCAGGCACAAGAGCTTTAATTGTTATTCATGGATACTGTATCTTTACTGTAGAAATACATTTTGTTGTTAAGTATATAAACATAGGGTAATAATAAATAACTGAATTAAAAAGTTTGCAACTATGAGAACAAAATTGTTTATTTTGTCTTTTAATATACTTTGCAGACCCTATGATTGGGACGGACAGGCATGATCAAACAGTGTTGACCCAGATCAGACGCCGCAGAACGCGGCGTCTGATCTGGGTCTACACTGTTTGCCACTCAGTCCAGGTAGTTTTGATATATTAGCATGTGGGAAAATATGGTATCACAACAATGGTTCCCTTACGGCACGTCTTTTTATCACATTACGAACACACGCCTATTCAAATATAATGAAAATTTTACAGCCAAAAAAGGAAAATGTTCAGATAAAAAATTCTGACATTTTTCATATTTCTGCTCAAAACACAGATTGTGGGTATTCGTTAGAACCAATTCGGCGTGGCGATTCTAACGAGTACCCACAATCTATGTTCTTTTAGTAAATAAGAAAAATAATGTACACCCCTGTAAACCCCAGTTTTACTATGTAAAAGGGGGGTTTAAGGAGGTCGGAATTATATAGGCGTGTATTCGTGACGCTGACGAACCTTGGAATAACTGAGTCTCTTGGAAAACTGTTGATACAGGAGACTGTGAGGTCTGATCTGTATCTACTCTGTTTGGGTACTCATCCAGCAGTTTTAGACTCTCAACAAGTAGTAAAACTGATGTTTCGAATTTTAGGACAAGAATGTTAAAGATTTAAGGTGTTCGACAACTAAGGGTAAATACGGTAAACATATTTGTGCCGCGGTGTCCCCAGTCAATTAACAGGAAACATTGGTAATAATAGTCCAGCAAATATTGACCAAGCATGACTGGACAGACGTATAAAATATTGCTATTTATTTGCCGAAAAGCGTCCGTATAAAGTTTAATTTATATTTTTATTTTTGCACAATTTAGACAAATGACCGGTAGCTTAATAATGTTTTGTGGGAGGCCTTTGACAGTTTAGTGACAAATTTCACGATGTACTGAAAATGACCCCTAAGATCAAGGTTTAATGTAATTATCTAGACATTGTAGTCTTAATCTTAAATAAATATTTATGTATTATTCAAACCCCAAACTTTTATCTAATTCTCGACCTTAAAGTAGAAATGGAAATCACCTAAAATTCCATGAGAGTCAGTTTATTTGACATATGCAATCAATCAATCATCAGATTTTTAACGCAGCCGGGCACCGAAGGCACATAGTGGCAGCGCCATTGACGTATGCATAATATATACACTTTTAAGGCAGTCAACTCTGACAAACTGGTTCTGTTTTTCTTCAGAAAAGGTGTCTACTTTCATAGGAAAGAATTTGCTCCAAAAGGGTCTACCCTAAAAGAAAATAATGTGCTCTCAAGGGGAGCAAATTCTTTCCCTTGAGAGTAGAAGGAAAGAATTTGCTCCCAAAAGGGTTTGTTCTAAAAGCAAAAAAAAATGTTCTTCCTATTGGAGTAAATTCTTTCCATCGAGAGTAGATCCATTTTCAGTTCTTTTTTCCCCATTGGGAGCAGGTCCTTTCCTTTGAGAGTAAATCCTTTTCTGAAGGAGCTTGGTGTTCAGGAAAGCAACAGGAAGTCACTTTTTTTCAGAAATAAAAAAAAAAAAACAATTAGACTGACATGTGCAGTTTTCTGGACACATTTTGTGAAGAAAAACAAATGTTAATGCTTAAAATGCGAAATGTATGTCCAAACTGTGGACATTTGTGGAGAACGATCTAAGTATGTAAGTTTTCTCATGTCCAAGATGAAGTTCTAAAATATTCAGTCTGATCGATAATTTGATCCAAAAGTTTTGTGTCCACAAATTTATTGACACGTACACGACCGTGAAAGTGCGGCAGCATTTTTAACTATTTTAAGCGCCAAGCAACTGCAACAGACGGCATTTTGATTTGAGTAGATCTACTTTTCAGAGGAATTAAGGCTTGACATTTCTTGTGAATCATGAAATGATAAATCTTCTTTTCTCTGAACAGATTAGAAGAAATGATACTAGAATGTCGTCTGCTACAAATTTGCCTGATGCTTTAATGGTTAAACCTTTTCTCATGAATGTAAATAACTGTTCAGACAGTATTATCTCGGGGGAGGTGGGGGGGGGGGGGGAGGGGGGGGGGTAACTTCCTATATATGGCATAGTACGGATGTGCGTGCCGAATAGCCCCCTTTTTCAGCGCTGCCAGGTATATGATTGACCCCCTTTTTTCAACAAAAAGTATATGAATGGCCTGATTTTTCTGGATTCCTATGTGAAAGGCCCCATTTTTCTGGCATCCTGGTATATGCACATATTTTTTCGCTCAGAGATTTTTCGAGGCTGCTTATCCTCTTGGTATTATATGAATTGACTGTGATATTTGTGTAATAAGCAGCAAAAAAATGGGTACAAAAAATCAAAGGGCAGTATATGAATAGGTCAACATTTAGGATGATCAAGTATATGAATGGGTCTGTTTTTTCGAAGGCCAGGTATATGAATGGGGTAGGTTTTGAAATACTGGCTCGCACACCCGTACCAAAATTACCCCTAAGTGACCTCCGCCCCCCCCCCCCCCCCCCCCCCCCGAGGGTATTATTCTTACGTTTTAAAACATATGGATTTATGAAAACGATATTATCCTATCTATCCTAAATATTTGGACAGACGTACCTGGGCAGTAAGTATAAACCCAGATCAAACTGTTCATAGCTGAGTGAGTAGACTGCACTGTCTGTTTGTTTGTCTTGCGGCCTGCATTTCAGGTAGTCACATGGACGTGGTATTTTGGGTTGATTGTTTACAATCGATCCATAGTGTACAAACGCAAACATTTTCTAAAGACACTTGTCCACGTGATTATCATTGACCAATCCAGGTAACGGGTATTTATAGCCACGGTAGTCTTGTCGCTGTGACGTCAGATTGCAGTTGCTAGAGGGTTATCTGTAAAACCTGGACTGGGACATCTGGGACATTGGTAAACCTGCAGACAGATCAGACGCCGTAGAACGCGACGTCTGATCAGCGTCTACACTAATTGCTTAAATAACAGGAAGTTAATGGTGAAATAAAATAGTAATCTTAAGTCCCCGTTCGGGACCATTTTCTCAGCCTACACTCAGAGACAATCGACCCACCAGTGCTTTCAGTGCTTTGATTTAGAATACGTAGAGAAAGTTGTATGGATATTTAGGGTCAGTATGGTATTTCACAGTAGACAGAAAGGAACCAAGATGTGATGTACCATGGTAAAAGATACCTGATGCAAAGATTATCTTATGAATTGTATTCCATTAAATAATGCGATTTGTAATTTAATGCTTCTCAAAAACTTCTATAATTCTGTGGCATATGTAAAATAAAACATGGACTTCTTTGTTCATGGAAATATATTGCCATAAAAACTTAATGAATACCTTATATATCGATAAATTATACTGACCCAAAAAAGAAATGCAACACTTCTGAACTGCAAAGAAAACTATGATTATATGTAATAATTCATTTTTTCTGTTGTGATATCTATATGCGATGGTCTACAATTTATACAATGTATACCTTATATTGCGGAATAAAGCCTTCAAATTTACCTAGATACAGGTTTCACATACTAGATCTGTTTCACAATTATTACTGTACTTTTGACATCCTTCGGAATGATGTTTTTTTATATTTATTTATTTATTTATTTGTTTATTTTTATCATTATTATTCGGCGCTTTATTCTAAATTGAAAAAAATAATAATAAATTTCTTATCAAAAACAATTTGTCGTTTCTGTTCCTGTGTTTTGTTTCCAAATATTTGCTGCAAAATTAATCTTGCGGTAAATGGGGACTGACCTATGCAATTTCTATAGTAAACTGAATTTTTTGGATTTCTTTTTTTTTCGTTGACAAATAATTGTTTCGCTTTTCTTCACTGCTTTTAAATTATTGGTGTTCCAGTACAATATTGTGAAATTTCAGAAATTCTGAAGAATTAGAACTTGTTGAAAACCTGCATCAAAACTACCTGCCCTATCAATGTTTGCATATTTTGCAGCCATTTTTTTCTACGAGGAGAAATGAAAATATACTTTTTTTATTTGAAACCAGTGACTAGAATTAAACTTTTTGTGCATATGTAGTTACGACAAAGATTTTGCATTATCGCATGCAGAAAGTTCGCAAATTTACTTCATCTATGTAAAATACCAGGAAAAAAAACAAAAAAAAACGACTTTCCAAAAAGATGTCGAAAGGAGAGTAGTCTATATTTTTATGAACCCACAGAAGACTGGAGACCCTAAATGGGGTAATTGGCAAACAGTGCAACCCAGATCAGACGCCGCAGTACACAGCGTCTGATCAGGGTCTCCACTGTTTGCAAATAGTTCAACCATTTTTCATTTGGAATATCTACATCATGTAGCCTGACATACCTAAAATCGAAAATGGATTCTTCCAATATATTGTGCGGAAGAGCTTATCCAGTCTTTAATTGGTAATGTTATTGTTGTTATTTGCCATCTAGTAGTGTTGCGTTTCTTTTTTGTGTCAGTATATATACTAGTTTTGGATCAGTACATTTACTAATAAGGTCAGCCGAACAACTTGCAATAAAACAAAAAGAGACTGGTCTATATTGTGTACACAATATTGTAAAGCCTTTTGTTGTTTTACCCACTTTTAAAAGATTCTTACTGTTTTTATTTGCTTTTGTTTTGTTTACTGTCTACGTATCGGTTTATATCCTTTAAACAGTTTGCCTTACCCCACTCTGAAAACTGTCGCCTCATTTTGTCCGTTTTAAATTACTGTGTGTAAAATATATGACAAATTTCTTCATAACGGTTCCCATTCTTCTTACCGTGACAATATGCTTTTAACTGCATAACGATTGTTGCGTAATGAATAGCTATTATATAATCACAGCTCTAGATAAGGCCACCTTTTTTTTTTCAAATGAAAAGTATTGACATTTTGTCTTATTTTTTCCACAAAAACATATGTTGTAGGTTCCTATTAGAAGCATCTCGCAGAGGCGCTTCTAATGAGTACCAACAACATATGTTTCTTGGAGAAATAAGAAAAAATATGTGGCTACCCCCACTTAATCTGGCGCCATGATAGTGCTGAAATCTGAAACAAACCAATGCCCGGTTCCCTGTGCGACGTGTGGTAACTTACTTGTGGGTACCATTCGTCCACCTTTGTAAAAATGTAAAGTAATAAATCAATAAAAACAACTGCAAAACAGAGTGTTTTACCAAATCCACCCTTGCACACCTATATGATAACAACATTTGACTGAAACAAACCACTATACCCGGACTAGACAGCAATTTAAGAAAATCTGTAAAAAGAAGAATCTACGTATATAAACGCACATTAACCCATTATTAATGCCTAGTGCCCCTAAAATGGCTTTGGCAAATAGTGCATCCCAAGATCAGTCGCTACCGAACTGACCAAAGAATACCATGTTTGCCGTGAACTTTGCATTAGCAGCGACAGAATTACTGTATTAATCCTAAGTATTAGGACAGACGGGTCTAAACAACTGTAGACCCAGATCAGACGCCGCAAAACGCGGCGTCTGATCAGGATCTACACGGTTTGCCATTCGTCCAACAGTTTCATATAAATCAACTTGTTAAAATTTTAAGAAGAGTGTGGTAAATAACAGGTGTCCCAATATGTAGGGTAAATACGGTAATTGAGGGTTTAACGCTTAGCATGCTGGGAAACACTACAGCAGACGACATTTCATAATAGTTTTCTTTTTCTTTCTCTACAGAAAATAGCTTCTGATATTTCGTGTAAATGTTAGCCTGTTTTCAGGGAAAAGATAAGAACAATTACAATGTATCGATTTGTTATCAATTATCGATTGTCGTCCGCTGCAATGGCCCAGGGAGAGAAAAAAGTAAACGGATAACAGCATTTCCGTTGTTCCGTTGTTCATTATTGATAAAAGATACATGTACAATAAAAAAAATAGCAGACGATGTATGGACTATTTTTCTTTTATTTTCCAGAAAATATAGTCTGTTATTTTTCGATTTTGGGTTATTCTGCATTTCCAAAGGAGCCCTGTTTCAGAATATTTTGTGATCGCAGCAGCTGTCGTTAAGCGCTTGTGTGGAGGCCGTAAACCGTCACCTCGTACTTAGATACAGTGCTGATACTGTAAATGTTCAGGTCATCTGGGATTACTGGCCCCATGCATAAAATGTGAAAACAGAATTCTGCTTAGTTGCTAAATGGGTGGGGGGAGGGGCATGAAGTATGTTGCATTACATTACGAAAACATGCCTATTCAAATATATAGAAAATTTCGCCTCCAAAAACTGAAAATTTTCGGATAAAACAACTGATATTTTTCATATTTCTGCTCAAAACATAGATTGTGGGTACTCGTTAGAACCGCCTCTGCGAGGCGGTTCTAACGAGTACCCACAATCTATGTTTTCGAACAAAAATAAGAAAAATAATGTATACCCCTGTAAACCCCAGTTTTACTATATAAAAGTGGGGTTTAAGGGGGTCAAAATTACATAGGTATGTTTTCGTGATGTATTTCATCATTCCTCATGAATAGACTCAAACTAATTCTGCTATTTTCTGTTTTAATTCACAATTCTGAGTATTTCACCATTACAAGCAAACTGTCCCTAAGAAAAATATCCATCTGTTGTCTGCTGAATTTTCCTAGAGAGTGCTAAAGATTATACTACGCCATAAACATATTTCGAATACAATACAGCGAGTCATATAACATAAGACAAAGTTTGTCCACACATCTACATTACCGTATTTACCCTCTAAGTATTCGGACACCTCAACTCCTTACCATATATGTTCTAAAATTTGAACCAATACAATTCACTACCCGATGTTGTGCCAAAAAAGAGCTGGATGAGTGGCAAACAGTGTAGACCCAGATGAGACGCCGCGTTCTGCGGCGTCTCATCTGGGTCTAAACTGTTTGCTCAGGCTTGTCTGTCCAAATACATATGGTAAATACGGTATGCTACATATATATAAAATATTAATATAGGATTTAAAGCAAATTCAAACTAACATGCTTGCCGCTTTGTAACATAACCGAACAGATAAATCTGGCAGAGTCTGAACAAGCCATCCATTGCAAACAGCATCATAACCGAAAGTAATTTTGTCCAGACAAGCTCATCTCTCTTTTTGCAACTGTTCCTGTATGTATGCTAGCTGACCAGGCTGGAAACGCGGTCCAAAAAAAACAAAAAAAAAAAAAAACAAACTCTTTCTTTATAGGTTAGTTTGGTTCGTGTATATGGATGACAAGAATCAATTAGTTTGAATCTACTTCCAGAAACTCTAAAACTATTATAAAAGTGACAGCCTATAACTCCTTAAAACGCTAAGCAAAATTGTAGCAGACAGCATTCTATTTTTTTTTTTTTTTTTTTTTATAATTATTATGTTTCAGAGCAAATATAACTTGGCATTTCTTGTGAATCTTAAATGACTCACATGAAAGGCCAAGTCATTTTTTTTCTGAAAAATGCGAAAAAAAACTGCCGTTTGCTGCAGTTGTGATTAGCACTTCAATGGTTAATATTTATGTACGCAATTTTCATGCAATACTGTAATTTATATAAAATTTAACCGACGCCAATTTCTACGCTAGAGACTAAATACGGTTATTTCTACGCAGACGACATTGTACCTCTTCCTTTTTATGTCCTTTAGTTTCGCCTTTGCCTTCTTCATCTGCGTCCTTGACTGATTCCTGTCGGGCAGTTGTCAAAAGAAGAAATTAGCCGGAAGCTAGGACAATTTACTTACTTTAAATAAGTACACGTACGAACTTGTAAAATACGTTCTTATATGAACCACATCAAGAGAAAACGACATTATGTCACATTAAATAAACACAACGATGTAAAATATGTACAATCGAACCTCAATGGCTCGAACACCGATGGTTCGTTTACCATGGCTCATTCGAACTCGTTTTAGAGTCCCTACGAAATTCTTCCGATTTATTTATTTAATTTTATTTAAACAATGTTTAAAGAGGATGACACAATTAGCTATAAATAACTATTCTACCTTGCGGTCCTCTAACTAAAATTTATATACATATATACACAAAGACTTAACTAACAGCTAAGAAATTCATGGGATAAAAGTAGCTTGTAGCGAAGTGAATGCTTATATAGAGTTTTTGTCAAATAAAAAGTGCTAACAGGTATGTGCAAGTGATTTAAAACCAAACATGGCACTTAATTATATCAAAGACAAATCTGTATGTTATCACAGTTTTTGTAAGTGCTTTAAGATTTGACGAGCGCATAAAACCAATATCTAAAACAAGTATGCTAGGTCATAAAAGCTCTCAATTCAGTTACAATAACGGTTTCAGCGATAATTTTACACATGGTATATCATTTAAAATCATAGTTCAAGACATTTTACAAGGGTTAAAATGTTGCTTTAAGAGACTGCTTAAAGGTAGAGAGTGACCCCGATGTTTTTACTGTTTGAGGTAGAGATAGTCTTGGTGCGGAACACGAAAAAGAGCCATAACAAAAAACAAGAAAACAAATATTTAAGGATTTTTTCTTACTTTATCATGAAATTGTATGTTGTGTGTAGTCATTAGAATCGCCTCCGAGGCGATTCTAATGAGTACAATCAACATACCATTATTATGTAGCAGATCGAATCAGTGGTTCGAACTACCCAATTTTCGAATTAATTTCTATGGTCCCAAAGATGTTCGAGCCATTGAGATTTTACACTTCTTAACTATAGCTACAGATGAGCAACCTTCAATCAACATTATTGACCTTTACAGCACAAAAACATACGTTGTGGATATTCATTAGAAACGCCTCACATAGGTCATTCTAATGAGTAACAACATCATATGTTTGTGTGCAGAAATCAGATTATTCATGCCGATACCCCTCTTATCTATAGCTATTAAAGCCTTGTGATGTTAATCATATAATACAGGAAAAGATGAGTGCTAGTTATTTGGAAAATTAAAATAGATTTATGCAGAAGGGAGTACAAAACACATTAAAAATCCTGTTACTGCAGACCCCCTTCATAGCCAAGTTTTTCACCATATGTTATCTAGGAACATGAGAATACAGAATACGTAGACTTGTTTATGTATCACTGTGAGGAGAACGAAGGCCCAGATCAGCCTGTGTATCTACGCAGTCTGACATAGGTTTTTTGGTTCGTCAATGTATTCGAAATTATCCGGCGCTTCTATAAACGAACAACGAAGGCCTTGATCAGATTCCGTAGAAGCCTAGGTGGTTTTGGACATTCGTTGTCCTTATGTGCGACCAATTTCCAATGATACAGTTGTAAAGGTTTTTAGAAGATTTTGAGAGCCCATATATCATTATGAAAACACCCCTATTCAAATATATTGAAAATTTCACCACTAAAAAACTGAACGTTCTCAGGTAAAAATTCTGATATTTTCCATATTTCTGCTCAAAACATAGATTGGGGGTATTCGTTAGAACCGCCTCGCTGAGGCGGTTCTAACGAGTATCCACAATCTATGTTTTTTAGCAGAAATAAGAAAACAATGTATACCCCTGAAAACCCCAGTTTTACTATATAAAAGGGTGGGTTAAAGGGGTCAAAATTATATAGGTATGTTTTCGTGATGTGGCGCTTCTATAAACGAACAACGAAGGACGATCAGATTCCGTAGACGTCTAGGTTGTTTTGGGCAGTCGTGGTCCTTATATGCGTCCAATTTCCAATGATATGGTTATAGAGATTTTAGAAAATTTTGAGAGCCCATAACGCAGTTTGTAGCGCGTCTGACTTCAGATACAGTGGTCGCAAGTTCCAACCCCAGCTTGACCCAATTACTTTCGTTGAGATTGAACATCAAATATTTTCTACAGTAATTCTTACTCTTCCGTTGCTTCAAGAAGGGCAGTTATCAGTAAGTGGCAAAAGACTGCGCAAAAGGACCGGTTAACAGCATAGATTGGATTAAGCCGGTCCAGGAAAAGTGAGCGTAGGTTAATTGGCCGACTCGATATTACCTTAACAGGACTGGCTGTGCCGTAAAACTCCAACTCAAACAACTTAATGTTATCTGAAATTCAAAGTGTTAAGAATTCCATCTTGTCTTATATCATTGTCTGCAGGTAATAAAAAAAAACGAAATCTTCTAACTCGAATTTAACCTTTTTGAGGAAATGTCCCTCCTTTGAAGCCCGGTGCCCAGTACTAGGGCACCAAATGCTAACAAAAATGTACTGTTTGGTTTCACAAGATGCAAAGATAGCATGCCAAACAGTCCAGAACTATTTAAGCATAAATTGGAAGAAAGTACTTAAAAGTGCCAGACAAAATGCTATCGGAAATACTAACGAAGTACGATCGGATTGAAAGCAGGTCGTAGTTATTTGACAGAGAAACGGACTTTTACTATACTTAAACTCAATAATGCATGAACTAGAGCAGATTGTACTTCAATCAGCAGTCCACTGACAATATTGCTATAAATGATCTCAATGTCAAACACCGGATTTAACCTTTTCATAATTAAGGTGATCGGATACACCTCCAAGGGTGATAACTCTGAAAATTGTGTTTTTTTGTTTCGTCTGAAAAGGGGTCTACTCTAAAAGGAAAGAATTTGCTCCCTCAGGGAGCAAATTCTTTCCTTTTAGAGTAGACCCTTTTACAGCTGGTGCTCGGTGTGCAGGAAAGCAAACAGGAAGTCACAAAAGTTGTCTACCTTTTACACATTGTCTAAATATCTAACAAATGTATCCTGTCCCCTTAAAAATCTGTTAGGGAAAGGAATAGTATTTGGCGTTGAAATCACCTACATCACGAAAACATGCCTATATAATTTTGACCCCCTTAAACCCCACTTTTGTATAGTAAAACTGGGGTTTACGGGGGTATACATTATTTTTCTTATTTCTGCTCAAAAACATAGATTGTGGGTACTCGTTAGAACCGCCTCGCCGAGGCGGTTCTAACGAGTACCCACAATCTATATTTTGCGCAGAAATATGAAAAATATCAGAATTTTTTTATCTGAAAATTTTCATTTTTCGATGGTAAAATTTTCAGTATATTTGAATAGGTGTGTTTCCGTAATGCAGAGATCATTTATAGCGACCGAGAAATGTTATATTAGAAGGAGCACACATATTCAAAATATCTACATATTCTGTTTAAATATAATTAATTGACTTAAGAAAGCAAAAGAAACAAAATAATTCGTGACCAGATGTACGGTACATGTGTTTGATACATTGCCATTACGAAAACACGCCTATACAAATATATGGAAAAATTTATCTCCAAAAACTGAAAATTTTCAGATAAAAAAATTCAGATATTTTTCATATTCCTGCACAAAGCATAGATTGTGGGTACTCGATAGAACCGCCTCGGCGAGGCGGTTCTGACGAGTACCTACAATCTATGTTTAGAGCAGAAATAAGAAAAATAATGTATACCCCTGTAAACCCCAGTTTTACTATATAAAAGTGGGGTCTGAGGGGGTCAAAATTATATAGGTATGTTTTCGTGATGTACAGCAAATGAACCAATTTTGTATGATTGGACAACGTTTTAATTTCTGTTTGCATTCTTATACACCAGACCTCTTCTAAAAATCTGAAAAATATTATATAGTAAAGAATGTGTAACCCTTTTAGAGTAGAGTCCTTTGCAGAGGGGTGGAAAACGATTTTGACGGAATTGCCCCCCAGAAAATAGCATTCATTCTATAATGAACCAGCGCACGAAAAACCTACAATAAGACTTGTGCGACCAGCGTAGACTCAGATCAGCCTGTGCATCCGCACAGTCTGATCAGAGTCTTCGCTGATCGAATACGAATTCTTCAGCATCTGGGCTATCCTAAACGGGATGAACGCCTTACTGGGTGGGCATACAGGCTGATCTATTTGCTTTCCTGCACAGGCCTTGCAATACTGGGTGCAGGCCTTGCAAATCTGGATCTGTTCCTGAAAAATGTCTCTGAAACTCCACTGTGTAGTTGTGGTAAGTATCGAGGATTCGCAGCATTATTTTTTCCATTGCTCACATTACCAAACTCAACGCAGAGCTTTAATGAATGCTATTTCTACAATTCAGACACCTACTTTAAATCTGCTGCTATACGGCAGCTCAAACCTCTCTGTTGACATAAACAAAGCCATTTCTGACGGTTCATAAATTTATATTGGACACTAAACGGTTTTAAATCTGTGGTAAATGCATGTTGCAGGTACAACTTGTCCTGAACAATATCTGCATTGTCTGCCTGTGGATGCAAGCTCAGTTGTTCCTCTCCAAGAATGCCATCTTCATATACCTTGTTATACACTGTTTGATTCTTACTACTGTTTTCTTAATACAAACACTTATTGAATTATTTATTTATTTATTTATTATTTATCTATTTATTTTCTTTTTTTTTTTTACTTTTTCTTTATTCTTATTTCTTTTTTTTTTATTCTATATTTTTTTTGTGTGTTTTGTCAACTAATTTATTTTACCTTCTTACATGAAATAAACCACAACATTTTGCCTTGATCTGTGAAACAATCTGCCTTCAAGTCAACAACGAAATATACACCGTAGAAGAGAAGAACTTTATAAGTATTTATATGCTTTCGTTCTAATCCTATATCGTTTGTATGTCAAATTTGTTACTTTGTTGTACTTGTATTATGTAATAAAATATATATGTTTAAACCAATACTGGGTGGACGTACAGGCTGATCCATTTGCTTTCCTGCACAGGCCTTGCAATACTGGGTGGTCATATAGGCTGATCTGGGTATTTGTTGGTCACGCAGGTCTGAATGTAGGTTTTGTCATGCGCTGGCTCAATTATTTTAAAATGAATATATGATTACAGAAATAAAATAAAGTTGAAACTAAATAAGCCTAATCCATTTAGGCACATAACGTCTACACCATTTGCCTAGGCCCCAATTTTGGTGACACTAGGCTTTAATGAGGATTCTAGCAAGTATAGCAACATATCAGTCACAACGTCAGAAAATATACCTTTGGACATGTGCACCCAGCGAAGACTCTGATCAGCCTGCGCATTCGCGCAGTCTGATCAGAGCCTTCACTGGGTGCATTTCGGATAGCCAACACTGCAAGGTTTCTTCATGCGGACATTGACGACTATGTTCAGACTATGCGGATATCCTCACTTATTACTGTAGAGAAGCTGACAACATACTAAGGCACCCAAATCTCGTATGACATCTCGTACCAAACTTCGTTTTAGTTCGTTCGCCATCTTGAATTTGGCATCACGGTAAAATTAATAAGCTAAGAATGAAAAATAACAATTGATAAACCTGTTTAAAGTTGCTTTTGAATAAATATAAGCTCTGCTGAATTTAAACAAAAACTACATAAAATGCAAATAAAAAAGAATACCGAACATAGCACATGACCTCAGTTGGCCCCGGCGCGTGAGGCCATTTCTGCAGTCAAACCTTATCAGAGGCTTATAATTCTATTAACGGAAGCCTCTGACCTTATACATATCAGAAAAATAGTTGGCTGAGTGTGTTTGCATCAAAGGCAGTGCCTTTATTTTCGTTGGGCGCATATGCCAGAAGCTACTTTTATTTTATTTTATTTATTTATTTATTTATTTATTTATTTACACGTCGCGGCTCTCATCGTCTGACAGTGAAATATTCCACAATTATTTTTCGTGGATGTCTGTGTGACTTAGATCGGAACGCTTCCGCATGTGTGATTTAGATGAGGTAACACGAAATGCGGAAATGAAGGTGCGCCCAAACACCAATGCACCAAAAGACACTCTTTGAGAACTGCCAATGCCATCGAATATATTCCGATTCTTCGCGTTAAACAGACATAAACGTGATAAATGACAAGAGGTGTACTTTTGTTTTAGCACTTTCGGACCTCATAATAAGCCACTGCATTATTTGATATCACAAAAATGACTTTCTAAGCTTTTTAAGCTAACCTTGTACATACCTCCGCTGACATTGCTATAATGTCTTCCTACACTGATTTATCCATAATATCCCACCACTTTCTATTTTAGAAACATTTATGTTTCAAACCACCTTCTAGCGGGCCCAGGTCATTCAGATGAGATTCGTACCAACTCATTTAACGTGTCTATAATACGTAACAGAGAAGCGCGCAATTTTGACAACTGAAACGTTAAATCTGTTGGCATTATATGCTAATTTCCCTTACGCCTTCAAACTGACTACGTAAACTTCTTACACTTTCATAAAAATGAAAAGTTTCGCCCATTCTTTACAACTTTAATTTCTAAACAATGCCTTATCACTGAAAACCCATTTTTAACTGATCCAAAACTGAAAACAAGGACATTTTGCTATTTGGAAATATTAATGTTTGAAACGTGGCTTGAGAAAAGGAGCCTTACTGCGTAAGCGGACAACGAAGGCCCTGATCAGACTGCGCATGCGCAGTCTGATCAGAGTCTTTGTTGCCTTGCAGAATAAATGGAAACTATAAGAATATATCAGAGGACCCGGATCAGACGTTTCGCATGCGCAGTCTGATCTGGCCTTCCGTGTTCGCATATGACGTAGGGGCCCATTACCGCGTTCTGTTACTCATTTTGTAAAGCTGACAAACTGTATCAAGTTTGCAAAAAGTTTAGACAAGTGAAGACTATCGCAGAGCGTAGATTGTTGGGGTGTGATATTCTCTTTGACAACTCGTTACGAAACATGATTTACTGTACATTCACGAAAGCGTGGAAAAATTTCTAAAACAAACTTTTTTGATTTTGCGTTCAGGCGTAGGAAATACATGTTTTGTGTTTTATGTATTGTCCTTGAAATGTTTTGTCCAAACATGCCCTGACACTTTTATGGTCAGACTTTCTGCGGGCATATTGCAAGTGGGACAACTTTTGTAGACAGGAAATTGTCTCCGTCGTATTCAAGCCCGTCAAAAATATAGGCTACCTTAAAGAAAAGAATTTTCTTCAACTTAACCAAAATGAAAAGTTTCTTATAAGAGTAGCCCCCAGTGAGAAAGAGAGGTCAGTATTTTTATGTTAGTTATTTCCCATGAAGGTACCGTATTTGCCATATGTATTCGGACAGACAGTCCTGGGCAAACAGTGTAGACCCAGATGAGACGCCGCAGAACGCGGCGTCTCATCAGGGTCCACACTGTTTGCCACTCATCTAGCAATTTTAGACTCAACATCGGGTAGTAAATTGTACTTATTCAAATTTTAGAACAAGTATGATAAGGAGTTCAGGAGTCTGAATGCTTAGAGTAAATACGGTATACCATTTCCCTTAACTAAGTCGTCTGCGGGAACATCAGGGCACATTTTCATTCTATATTTAAGTCTCGGGCGCTCAAACAGTATGTACGATGTTAATAACAGAATGGAAAAGAATAGCACAGAATCCAAATGGCTATAAAACCCATGAGGATACATGTACAAGCAGAAGTGTGTACTAAATTAACATTTATTTGTAGTTTTTGTGTTGTCCATCCGAGCAAACAATATTTAGAAGGACTAACAAACAACGAAAACCTAAAAATGTCATACTATATAATCAAATAGTCAATGTCTAAACTGCACATTCATACAGTCGGACCAAAACCTTCAATGTTCTAGAACGGCCAGTGGTGTCTTTTCAGTGCAGTGGCTGATTTGGCTAGACCTTGTCAATATGTATGTGTGTACAAAATTTAATATCCTATATAAGTGAAAACTTACGGCCGTGTCCATATTTTCACATATAAGTATGGTCTTGGCTTAGCCTAGGGCAATGAAAAAATGCATTTGCGAGGCCCACTGACTAGAACTTGTTGGTATCAACCTGTGTGAATAAACATATCAAAATAACGAATAAACATATCAAAATAACGGTTCAAGAATTACGAAGCTATTTACGAGGGGTATAGCACATTACGAAAACATGCCTATTCAAATATACTGAAAATTTTACCACCAAATAATGAAAATTTTTCAGATAAAAACTCCCGATATTTTTCAGACTTCTGCTCATAACATACGTAGATTGTGGGTACTCGTTAGAACCGCCTCGTCGAGGCGGTTCTAACGAGTACCCACAATCTATGTTTTGAGCAGAAATAAGAAAAATAATGTATACTCCTATAAACCCCAGTTTTACGATATAAAAGTGGGGTTTAAGGGGGTCAAAATTATATAGGCATGTTTTCGTGATGTAGACTATACAACTTACCGCTGACTTGGGTGCATTTCTTTTTTGAGTTTCCCCGGCGACACCTCCCGCGTTTCCGTTGAGTGCCGACTTATTGGGCGGCGGTGACGACTTTGGGCGCGGCTTAGTCTGGGTGTTGTTGGTTGACGCACTAGATCCCATTGTTCAAATGATTATTCTGTTGCGTAATCCATTTCTGAAAAGACAAAAATAACGCATAATATATCTAAAAAGTAGCAATAAGAAAACATCATTATGACGACGTTTACAATCAGCCACACGATTGCAAGCAGCAAAGATGCGGACCAGCCTGCGCATCCGTGCACTCCGTTCAGGGTCTTCACCATTCACACACACAGTATTTCACTAGTGGGATCACACACTTACATGTATTAACATTTGCCGTGTCCTAAGGAAGTTGTTTGAAAACGAGGCCACAGACCGAGTGTTCAAATCTCTTTCGAGTGACCCGGCAAATGTTAATGCAATGAAATAAACGTGTGCGATAGCTGTTCTTGCATTTTCGTACGATTCCATTTAAAGTCTCATCAAAAAGCCAGAAAAATCATTAAAAATCGTCGCACTTGCAGTAAGTTGTATACAATGACGTCATTCCGCGAAAACAAGAATGACGTTGACGTTAACAAATGAACCATCTCATGACAAAAACCAACAAAATGGATGTGCGCCCAGCAAAGATAAGCCTGAGCTTCCGCCCAGTCTAATCGGAGTCTTTGCTGTGCGCTTAGTGGGTAGCTAAGGGCCCAAGCTTTTCTTCATTAGGACAGCGAAGACTGATCAGACTGGGCGGATGCTCAGGCTGATCCGAGTCTTCGCTGGGCGCACATGCCATTTTGTTGGTTTTGTCAGGAGGTGGCTCAAATTTTAAGACAGTGTAGTAACAGCTTAGGTTAACAAGCTACGGCCCTTTTCGAGGATTTCTGAGCAAAAAGCCATGTTCAAACAATCCCGGAATGTCCATTCGAACGTGGCTGTAAACGGGCATATGCATTGGAACTTATACAAGACTATGACGTCTACGTTACTATATATTAACCAAAAATATTGAATATCTTAAGTCTCTCTCTCTCTCTCTCTCTCTCTCTCTCTCTCTCTCTCTCTCTCTCTCTCTCTCTCTCTCTCTCTCTCTGTGTGTGTGTGTTTTGAGTTTTACGGCCCAGTCAACCCATTAGAGTCATGTCGTGCGCGGTCAGTTTACCTAACGACATTTTCCCTGGGCAAGCTTATGGTCCTCTAAGCGGTTAACTAGTACTTGTGCACATTCTTTCGCCAGAAACTGACAATTGTCCGTCTTGAATCAGCGGAAGGGAGAGAATGACTGTAGAAGATATGTCACTCTTCACGAAAGACTCTTGTCGGACCCAGCGGGGATCGAACCTGCGAACCCCTGATCATCTGTCGGATGCGCATCCGATTGAGCCACCGAGGCCGGCGAACATCTAAAGTAGCGAATGTATAATGATATGAACAATAAAAGGACAACTGTAAGCAGCGAGGACACTGATTAGTCCGCCCCGGTCAGGGCTCTATTAACATTGCATGTGTGACAGGAACAATGCCAAACGAAAACTATTACATGTATTTCAATAGTTATAGTACATAATATATGTAGTCCAAACCTACTGACACCTTCCCCCATTTACCACGTGTATTATTATTATTATTATTATTATTACAATAATGAGCCTTCGCAAATCATTACAGAATTATTAAAAAGTACAGAATATAACTACCGTCACGAAAACATGCTTATATAATTTTGACCCCCTAAACCCCACTTTTATATAGTAAAACTATATATAGGGTTTACAGGGGTAGACATTATTGTTCGTATTTCTGCTCCAAAACATAGATTGTGGGTACTCATTAGAACCGCCTCGCCGCCACAATCTATGTTTTGAGCAGAAATATGAAAAAAAATATCTGAAAATTTTCAGTTTTTGGAGGTAAAATTTTCTATATATTTGAATAAGCGTGTTTTCATAATGGCACAGTAAAGTTCCTAATAAGATAGCTGACCTGGCTGATCTGGATCTTAAGATGAATGGATACCCTGGGAGCAAATTCTTTCTTTCTTTAAAGAGTAGACGCCTTTTTCAGAAGGTCTTGTTATGAAGGAATGTACACAGGAAATAACAAAAAATTATTTTCCTTTGTATAAAAATGGCGGAAAAATTGCCAGGTATATCAGTCCCCTTGGCTCCTCTCATATGCTCCGAAAACATTTTTTCGCGGCAAGGCTGAGCTATTCAACGAAATAAGTATAGAAGATGTCCAGGAAAAATCACAATCACAGAACACAGCACACCAGTGACACATTTTTTTACAAATCCAAAAAAAACAATGTTGGAATTTTAATCGGGTATATAATATACACGGATCCATTGACAAAACACGCTTTTGCGTGACCACAGAATATTAAGATTTGTATCCAGTTGTAAATGAAACTGATTGAACTTTCAAGAAAATACCATCGCTATGTTTCTATTGTTAAATTCCCATGAGATCCATGGTAATGCCATAACTGAACTTGTCACGGAAAAAGAGCCTTAGTTTTCAGCAGGTTTATGGTGGCTTGGTACACTTTGAGATCTTAGCTATCTTTTTCTAACAACAGGATACCTTTTGTGACTTCCTGTTTGCTTTCCTGCACACCACCTCCTTCTGAAAAGGGTTCTACTACCCCCTTCTGATTTCTAACAGCTAGATACCTTTTGTGATGTCCTGTTTGCTTTCCTGCACACCACCCCTTCTGAAAAGGGGTCTACTACCCCCTTCTGAAAAGGGGTCTACTCTATAAGGAAATAATTTGCTATCAAAGGGTCTACTCTATAAGGAAAGAATTTGCTCCCTTTGGGGGCAAATTCTTTCCTTATAGAGTAGAACCCTTTTCAAAAGGGGATTGGTGTGCACCCTTTGGGAGCAAATTCTTTCCTTATAGAATAGACCCCTTTTCAGAAGAGGCCGAAAACAATTTTGACAGAGTTGGCTCCCCTTAAAATGTATCAATTCCCCTAAACAGTCTACCAGCGAAACCCTATTGTACAGCTCCACCGGTTCATTCGAATAATCTAATCAAGGTCTTTGGTTTTCGCTGGTAGAGTCTTCAGTAACCAAGCCTTCACTGGCCAATCTGAAAGCGTGGTTTCAGAGACTCGTCTCGGCAGCGACTGCACATACATTGTGTTTTGATGTTTATTTTTGCGATATATAGCCCATAAATCACCTGAAAATCGATAGAAAAAAATGTATTTCCGCAAAGCTTGCGTGGCTTATAGTGACCTATAATAAAAAAAAAAAAAAGTTATGTCAGTATTAGACCAGCCTGCCGGGTGGACAATTTTACCGATAAAACTTGGCTTACGTCGATATTGTCAATAAAATCCAGCATTCATCTCCCGCAGGATACGGACGTGTAATCGATAGCTGATTGGTATAAAACAATCGTCAGTTGGAACTGTAACCATTTCAGCCCTGCATACCAATACACTTGTTTGCAAAGAGTGTAGATCCTGATGAGACGGCTCATAACGAGCCGTCTCATCAGGTTCTACACTCTTGCCATTCTGTTTTGATTTTTGACTGAAACCCCTATTTGGAACAATGGTACTGACCAGATTCAAAGATGTTAGCGAAAGGCTGTCTTCGAGCATGCATCTGGTTCTTTGCTTTCCATTGATACATGCTATACTATCCAATGATTCTGACAGCGGACAGCTAAAGCCCTGATTAGACTTCGCGGATGACATCAGTTTAGAAAAATACAGCTTAAATATATCGTTGTTTCAAATACGATATCCTAAACTGACCTCTGCATTAAATAGCCTAAACTGGCATCTACATTCAATTTCCCGTGGAGGTCCTTTTAGTCTTTCACAGCTTTTTTTTTTTTTTTTTTTGTTGTTGTTGTTTTTTGTCCTTTCTTTATTCTATTTAATCTTTCAGTATTATAGCGCCTACTTAACATTAATAAGACAACCACATTATTATATTGAACGATTAAGCTTCAGTGTTATGTAACTGACAATAATACAAGTTTGTAGCCTGTACAGAATTATTGCACATTTAGCAGATTTAAATTTGGCTCTTGACTTTCTTTTGGACTCATGTTGTATCATGTTTGTGATATTGATGCTTTCTTGCATTAGTTACATGTCGCACAGTCAAACAATGCCGTAGTCTTCAGATTACAGCCAGTGTAGTTTTTGTCTACTTCTTTATAAAGGCATATGTTGTGAATACCCATTTGAATTGCATCGACCTGTCGATGCAATTCAAATGGTTACTCACACCACATGTTTTTTATAAAAAAAAAATCAGGGGAAAAAATCACATTAGCATCATGAAATGTCTTATTTTCTCGGAAAAATATAGAAAAAACAAAAAATGATAAAATAAAATTTTCATCTACATGTACTGCACTTGTGATTAAGGCAAAACCAAAGGTGATCTAAACTGGTCAGTAAATCCGGTTATACATTCTTCATGATCTGTACATAAACTCTGCCATCAGAAAAGGTATCTGCGGGAATCCGCAGCCAGCGCAAGCCCAGATGAGCATGTGTATCCGCGCAGTCTGGTCAGGACCTTCGCTGTCCGTTTACAGAATCATTTGACATTGTAGACTGTATTCAAGGTAGATGAATACCCTGACGAGACTGTGCATCTTAACCAATGAACACTCTGTGGCTTCGGATCTTAACCCATTTATGCCGAGTGGACTCTTCTACCTTAATTCTTTGGACTGAACCATTTGCAACAGAAGTGATGTCTAGTTAGTTTTCATAATTACCGTATTTTATAGAAATTCCTGTATGTAATGCCATCAGTGTAGACCCTGATCAGACGCCGCGGTCTGCGGCGTCTGATCTGGGTCCACACAGTTTGAGGAACGCTAGGTATAAATAGGTTTAACATGAGCTGCTGTCTGCAAGTTTCTATAGTCTTATCCGTTGTAATTCTTCCAGCATACAACTAATATTACAGGTGTTTCGCCAACGCCTACAGACCCACGTAGCAGCTATGAAACAACATTCCTCTGGGCCTTTTCAATTTTGATGAGTATGTTTTTTGTGAGGGTTGCAATCTGATGGCATGTTATTGATATGTGGATCTCAATCCATCACATTATTACAGTGAACCCTCGTTACAACGACAGCATTTGTTCCTAAAGATGTTGCCATTAAATTAAATTCACTGTTAAAAAGAATTCTTAATGGACAGAATGATATGTAATAAAGACCTTGTATTATTCTTATTTCCTCATAAAACATATATTTTGGATATTTGTTAGAACCGCCTCAATGAGGCGATTCTAACAAATATCCAAAACACATGTTGCTGAAGTTTTAATGCAATATTCTTGCATCATTTCTCATTAACTGTCATCTCTTGAGCGAAGGTTTCATGACATTCAAACTGTCATTAAAATGAATTTTGTCGTTGTATCGAGTGTCGATATAAAGAGGGTGTCTGTATACGATTATGCTTCAGACTGGTGCGCCCAGCGAAGATTCAGATCAACCTGTTCATTCGCGCGGTCTGATCAGACTTAACTGGGCGCATTTTGGATAGTAAAGGATGAAAAGCTTTTTCATATGACAAAAAATACTCTGACCAGACTGCGGGGTGCACAGGCTGATTCGAGTCTTCGTTGAGCGCACTTATCCGTTGGGCGCACAAATCAATTTTGATGTCACTCGGTTGAAACTAAGGAAATTGGGAATATTTTTAATCCCAAACTAGATCTAGTCAATATGAATTTGTTTATAAAATTTGATCAAAGCCCGTTCCTTTGTTCTTAAGATACTGAACGGAAACGAAATTTTGACGTCTACCATGGGCCCTTAACTCTTTTGGCAGTTACGTAAAACTACTCCTCCCGAATGCAAAGTTTCAAGGAAGAAAAAAAAAACTACTAAATAGGGAGATGGAAACGAAGTCCTGACGGATGGACGGAAGGACGGACGGATGCTCCATCATTTTGGTTTTAGGGACTACGTCAATGTTAAAATTACATAGCCGATTAGAGGCTAACCCTAACCTTTTTAGAGCTTGTTAAAGAGAGTACATGTATGTGCTAGTTGATCTGTTTTAAATGGACTAAACCTCAAAATATTGTCCAAAATAGCCTCCTTAACTCTAAATGTTCGCCCGGGCACTCGCACGGTATATAACATAATAACCCTCTACTATAGCGGGTTTAAAAAAAAAAAAAGAAAAGAAAAGAAAAAGAGAAAAAAAAGAAAAAGAAGCAAAAAACAGTGAAAATTATACATCAATGCTATATTACATACCAAAATTATCTTAATCCAATTACAATACCAAATCCGGCATTGTGTGTTCTTAATACATTCCGTTATATCAGATTGCCTCAAGTCTAATATCCTTCACTTAGTCTATTCAAAATACCGTATCACTTATTCTATTCAAAATACCGTATATACAATAAGTATTCAGATAGACAGTCCTGAGAAAACAGTGCAGACCCAGGTCAGACGCCGCAGAACGCGGCGTCTGATCAGGATCTGCACTGTTTAACAATCATCCAGCAGCATTTCCGTTACTGAAATGGATTTGTTCAAATTTTAGGACAAGCATGGTTAGGGGAGAAGGTGTCCGAATACTTATGGTAAATAGGGTATACAACCTTACAATGAACTACAAACATACAGTCACCGTGCAGAAACACGAGAAAAGGATCAATAGATGATATATGCCCAGCTGACTTTATCTTCCGCGGAGACGACTGGTGAGCTCTAGCTCCTTTCATTCCAGCATCATACAGTACCAAGTTCTGTCCTAATTATTCGGCAAGCCGATATAGCGAAGATCCTAATCAGATTGCACCGATGCGCAGGCTGATATGGACCTTCACTGTCCACAGTGTGATAGTTAGGTATCTTTGTCCCATTACACATGTGTTCAATAAAAAGTTTATTACTTGAAATTGTTTACTTATCAGTTAAAAAGTCGTAACTTTGAAAGCAAAATATATCGCGTTAAGTGGTGCCGTATTCTCCCTAAGAATTCGGATAGACAGGCTTGAGCCTGCGGTGTAGACCCAGATCAGGCGGCATGGAATACTGCGTCTATTTAATTAAGTTCTACACCATTTTGCCAGTCATTCACCAGGTTTAAACACATAAACAAGTACTTAGTAAAATGGCCTCGTTCAATGTTATGCTTTAATCTTTACCACTCCCTGGGCAAATTCAGCAGACAACAAATTAATGATATTTTCTTATTTTTCGCAGAAAACAGGTTTTGATATTTCATGCAAATTGTCTCTGATTGAGATCGCGTTTTTTTAACTTTTTAAATGTTACTGTCGCGCAGCCCCGTTCCCTCCCCCCGCCCCCCCCCCCTCCCCTTCCATCCCATCCCTCTCTCTCTCTCTCTCTCTCTCTCTCTCTCTGAATGTACTCAGAGTCAACAAGCCGTTTTCTCTTCTATCTAACCTAATTTTTAACCTCCACGAATATTAAAATATTAGCTTTTTCAAAAACCCAGCGGATCGTTAAGTTTCAACAATGGCAAACGCTAATGACGCTTATATAGCACATGATGACATATGTATCAATTCACTGAACTAAATGACTCGTTATTTTCCGAGTTTTGGTTCAATCCGAACCGTCAAATTTACCTGACTTGTACACAAATACAGTCGAACCTCGTTATCTCGAACTCGCTTATTTTGAATTACCGCTTATCTCGAAGTGAAAATCTGGTCCCTGTTTTAATATGAAACTATGGCAGCAGGTAACAAAATAATGTGGAAAAGAGGAGAAATTGCTCCTAAGGAGCAATTTCTCCTCTTTTCCACATTATTTTATATATATATTTCTTACTTCAGGAGTCAAATTACATATTCATTTGTTAAATGTGGTTGTTCAATTTATTGTTTTCCTCACTCTCTCAACTCTGATATGTCGAAGTACGGATATCTCGAAGTGTTTCAGTGAGTCCCTTGGAATTCGAGATAACGAGGTTCGACTTCAAGTTTGTTTCTTGACAGTTACTATTATCCTGTGAGTTTTTCAAGGTTTTGACTATAGCAGATCACTAGAAGGGAAGTCCTGGGCTAGCATTAGCTAATTCGACAATGGAATGCTTTCACTTTAAAGCCAGTACAGATATTCTTTGGACAGGTTCATTTCAGAGTTAAAGGGTGTCTAAATTGCTTTTTGTATTATCATTTATTACAAAAAATTCTGCACATAATACAGTGTAGACCTGCAGCATCTGATCTAAGTCTATACTGTTTGTCGCTGTGTCTCTTTTATGGGACGCTAGGCATAAATGAGTTAATAGTATATTCGAAAGAGGCCATAACTGGATGATAAAACGTTTTATTCTATTCGTTATCAGATTCACGACTACTATGTCAACAGTCTTGATAGTTTCTTCCGCTAAAGCTGGATTCGGTAGAATTCCCGTATTTAATGTGTGATTAGCAAAATTCCTATAGGTGTTGCTCACCAGGGCGACCCACAGTCAAGGCTAATACATTTCTGCAATTGTTGAAATACACAATTTAATACATAATATTAATGTATATCCATGTTGTTTCTCTATTCGTTGTTGTTTTCCTAAACCTTTTCCTGTTGACCTTAGTACTTGAAACTGATTGCAAAATCATCTGGTTTGTATTGTTTGTTTGAATGCATATGTACAATTATCAAGATACAGTTCCATTAACTCAGAGTATCACCTGTATATGATGTTCGCCTTCTTTTCGCAGTTGTCATAATATACGGAGAAGAACTAAATAAGTATCACTGCTTTCGTTCTGATCCTTTATTATGTATGTTTGTACATGTATACTTTGTGAAATAAAATACGTTTAAACCAAATATCAAAAGCTGTTTTCTGGAAAAAAAATAAGAAAATTATTTTAAAATGTCGTCTGCTGAATTTTTACCCAGACTGCTAAGCGTTAAGCTTACATTGAAATGCTGGACCTTTCGACATACGTTGTGTGTATTCATGTCTAATGAGTCAATATTATAATAATGGTGTTTACACCATCCCAATACCAAAATGTCTTTTACAAAAGAAAATATTTTACTACAAGTCGTAAACACATGACAGTGGAGGTAAACACGGAACCAACGTATTAATACAGGTAATTATCTGCCCACCGTGTTTACCTTTACCCTAAATATTGGACATCTTAACTCCTTACCATATTTGTTGTCCTAACTCTAAAGTGCTAATCACAACTACGGCAGACGACGTTTTGATTATTTTTGTACATGTATTTGTCACAATAAAAAATGTCTTTTATCTTTACAAGAAGAGTAAAGGTGATGACCGGCCTTGAGCACCAACACAAGCCTGTTTAGAGACCACACCTTTCGTTATTCGAATATTGCGCAGTTCAAACGTGAACGTGAAGACCCTGGTCATTCGTGCAGTCTAGTCTTTGTCTTATTGATCGACAACGCCATTATGCAGATTTTCTGTGACACAGTTATTACTGATAAGCGTGGTTGCAAGGATAATCCGTTACATGCAAGCAACGACGGCTCTTATGGTTACATTGTGTCTTTCCTTGGGCGGTAGGCTAGTGATAAGGGCCCGTTTTACTTGCAGAACTTGGGGGAATTAGGCATGTTAACCCATTAAAGCCTGAATAATCTCTCCTACACTATATATTGGAAGAGTCCAATTTCGATTTTAGGTGTGTCAGGCTATATGATGCAGATATTCCTAAAGAAAAATGATTGAACTTTTTGCAAACAAAGGACACCCCGATCAGACGCCGCAGAACGCGGCGTCTGATCTGGGTTTGCACTGTTCGCCAGTTACCCATTTAGAAGTTTCCAGTCTCCAATGGGTTAATATTACTTCTGTTTCTGCAGTGTCATTCACAATTCCTCTCAACCCAACCCCCTTTATGTCTCTCTTTCCTCTCAACTACTATCTTTTCTGCCCCTTCCCCCCCCTCCCCCCCCCCCCCCGCCCCTTTCTCTGAGAGACGACACAAAACGGTCCACAAGAATTGACATGTCGTAAATAAGAATGCAAACAAACAAACAAAACGGCTATCTTTCCGTGCACAAACATAATCTGTTAAAATCGTGACGTAAAACTACTTGTATGTTTACTCAACAGCTAAAGAAACGCAATAGATACTTAAAAACCCATTATATAAACAAGAAAACATTGATGCAAAGCATCAATACGCCGGGAAACTAATCTGTCATGCATTACTTAGCTCCCTATAGATCGTAGTATAGTGAAAAAATGTTATAATTTATGAAAAGTTGTAATTATATAAAATATCGCAATACTAAACGATAAAAATATTATAGACGTTATCAGAGCTATGTAAAAAAAAATCAACTATGATCGTCTGTTTTCTAACCCTCAAACATGTTCCCATCCATAGCCTACTGTGCTTTCGACATCTTTCAGAAAGTCGTTTTTTGCTTAGCGCTTTACACAAAAGAAGTAAATTTGCAAACTTTTGTCATGATTTAATGCAAAACCATTTGTCGTAACTACTTATGCACAAAAAATTTTATTCTATTCATTGGATTTTAAAAAATCAAATATTTTCACTTTTTCCTATAGTAAAAATGAATGCGAATTTTGCAGAAATCTGTAGGGTAGGTAACTTGGAGGCAGATTTTCAACAAGTTCCGCTCGTTCAATTTTTCTGAAATTTTCACAATATTGTTGTGAAATATCAATAATTTAAATTCAGCAAAGAAAAGTAAAAAATATTTTCTTAGACAAAAACTCCAAAAAATCACTTTACTATAGAAATTGCATAGGTCAGACCATTTTTTGGCCGTAAATTTAATTTTACTGTAAATATTTGAGAGCAAAACACTGAAACAGAAAAGACAAATGGTTTCTGATTGGATATGGTTAATCAGAACAAAATATTTTCATTCGAAATAAAACGCCAAGCAAAGAAACGTCTTTCCGAGAGATGTCGAAAGGACAGTAGGCCGAACATTCTATATCCGAAATCATCTATGTAGCAGTGTTTCGTTCTTTTCTCCACTCATAATGTTTTCTTTCGGCCCAAATCTTTCCATGCTTGAATATCAAATTAAACTATTATTAAACGAGCTTATAATCCGTTCGATTTAAGAATGCATATTTCCAATAGTAAACAAGGAAAATATCTTTTGTTTCTTCTTCGTAGTACGACGAAAAAAAAATGAAAAAATTCAAACGTGTAAGAATATTTTCTACGGTCATTCTCTCCCTTCCGCTGATTCAAGAAGGGCAGTTGTCAGTTTCTAGCGAAAGAATGTGCACAATACTGGTTAACCGCTTAGAGGACAAAGTCTGCCCAGTAAATGTGTGGTTAGGTAAACTGACCGCGCTCGACATGACCCCATTGGGTTGACTGGGCCGTAAAACCTTAACACAAACAAAACGAATATTGACAGCAACAATTAAGCTCATTTTAGGTCGAATGGTCAAATTGAGGCTTCTACGGGAAAACTGCCCATTTCTCTTTTAAATGAGCAAAACCTACAATGCTACAGTCATTCTACACAGTACTTCCCATTTTTTATTTCACTATGTTACCAACAGCACAGCTCTCTGCTGCAAAAGTGTGACTTTGAATAATAATAATAAAAAAAAAAATGGGAGGGTGAATAGTTATATATAACCCCACTAAGAACCCCATAAAACTGGAAGAAAACCGATGTTCTCCTAATGCATACACATTTTACATAGATACGCCGGGCTGCGTCAATAAAATGAAAACATTTACATGTTATTTTGATCAGGTAGTCTGGAGACTCTTAAAAGGGTAGATGGCAAACAATGCAGACCCAGATCAGACGTCGCAGAATTAGGATCTCCACTGTTTGCAAAAACTTTAGCCATTTTTCTCTAGGAATATCTCATTGCCTGACATACCTAAAATTGAAAATGGACTCTTCCAATATGTATTGTGGGGGGAAGTTAGACTAGCTCCTAGACCTTGATGTCATGTTTTATCACTCCTTACTATAAGCTGATTCAAATTTATGTATGACATCTTGTATAGCCAGTCTCTAATAGTTGGTCTCTGATATCTCCAAGATTAGTTGCTGCTATCAAAGAGGTGAGGCAAGCAGTAAGTAGTAGATGGCCCTTAGTTCATTAAGTAGATTAATAATTATAATTGATTTATGAAAATAATATTGATATCCGACTAGTGGCTAGTCTATGGGGAAGTCTATTCAGTATACAATGGGTTAAGGGGAACAGATACACATTCAGGAAGACACAAAGAGATTCTAAAAGCAATAAGCTTCGAGAGCAAATTTCACTTCACTTCAGTCCCATAACCTTGCCGATCGTTCAGTCATTGATAACTTTGAGCTTGTTTCTCTTCAGTTTGCTCTGGCCTCAGCTGCCCCTTGCCATTACGAAAACACGCCTGTTCCAGTAGACTGAAAATTTTACCACGAAAAATGAAAATTTTCAGATAAAAAATTCTGATATTTTTCATATTTCTGCTCAAAGAATAGATTGTGGGTACTCGTTAGAACCGCCTCAGCGAGGCGGTTCTAACGAGTACCTACAATCTATGTTTTGAGCAGAAATAAGAAAAATAATGTATACCCCTGCAAACCCCAGTTTTACTATATAAAAGTGGGATTTAAAGGGGTCAAAATTATATAGGCGTGTTTTCGTGATGCTAGCTTGCAAGACAGAATGGTTTATCAAATAAATTTGTTGTCTCCTTAATTGGTTGTAACAAACAAGTATGTATTGCGACAGATATTAGGTCTGCTCGACTAGTCAGAAAAAGTTCACAGCCGCCATACTAATATTTACACATGCGAACAGCGAAGCCAGCCTCTGTATCTTCACTATCTGGTCAGGTTCTTCACTGTATTTAACCTTGTGGAAAGTATATAGCGAACAGTAAAAAGTGTGCGAATACGTAGGCTGGTCTGGATCTGTGTAACTTGCAACTGTGACAGTGGATCTCAACCATAATTCGTTTTATAGCTAGCCACTGAAGAGTTTAATGAGGATTTTAATGCCTACTGAAGAACTTAATGCCCATTTAATGTTCACTAAATGAAATCTAATGCAGCAACATGAAAACACTTTTAATTACTTCACTATCTCTAGTTCAGGTTTCTCCTTTAGAAACCTAAGCATTCTGAACAAAAAAAAGTGTCTTCATAAGTAAGCCAGAATACGCACGTATACTCACGTATGGGTCACACACTAGACTGGCTCTAGTCTCAGTGACTAAATATTTATTCTTATAATCATGTTCGATAATCCACTAAAATAAAACCAAAATAATATCATGACAATAAAGGCTGGTCACTAGTGGCCAGCCTTTATAGTCATGATATTATTCCACTTGTATTAGTTTGGTTTTAGTTTAGCGGATTATCAAACAGGAGTAATATAAAAAAAAAAAAAATATTTAGTCACTGGAGACTGCAGCCAGTCTAGTCACACACCTGCGCGCGCAGCCCTGGGATGTGTTTGATAATTGCATTCTGATATTGTTTTTGAAGGATAGCAGTCTTCATTGTATTTGTTAATATACGGACACTTTCACTCCTTACCATATTTGTTTTTAAAGTGGAACACGTTCATTCGACTACCTGTAAATAAAACGTGTAGCAAACAGTGTAGACCCTGATCAGACGCCGCATTCTGTGTCCCAAAGTCCATCCAACATCATTTAATCTCTATATAAGGGGGCCTGATACACTTTCAGAGAAGGTACCCAGCAAACACACAACGTCGTTACAACGTCGCTGCAACATCGTGACGTTGCAGCGACCTTGTAACGACGTTTTTGCGACGTTGTGTGTTTGCTGAGTACATATTGTAACTCTGTCAAAAATGTTTAAATCTTTTCTGAAAGAGGCCAACTATAACAGGTCAAAATTTAGGTAGCAAAAAAGGTAGCAAAGTCCTTCCATTAGAGTAGATCCTTTTTCATAGAGAGATTGGTGTGCAGAGTAGCCAAACAGGAAGTTATAAATGTTGTCTCCCTTGTTACAAATGATGGAAAATCTGCTAAGTGTATGTAGACGATTCACATGAAATTGACCCGACGTGTGGCTGTGCAAACTGCCCTCTTTTTCAGCCGGCGGCCCATTTTATGATAATCACTACCCACCAGATAGTTTTGTGGAGTATACCTTCTGGATACCTATCATCAGAAGTCTTCATTTGTTTTCTTTAACCCATTGTAGACTAAATAGACTCTCCTACACTGTATATTGGAAGAGTGCAATGTCAATTTTAGGTACGTCCAGTTATGAGATTTACATATTCCAAGAGAAAAATGGCTAAACTATTTGCCAGCAGTGGAGACCCTGATCAGACACCGCGCTCTGTGGCGTCTGATCTGGGTCTGCACTGTTTGCCAATTACCTTTTTACGGGTCTCCCGACTACAATGGGTTAAAACAAATTGTTGCATTAATCAGATAAGTGTCACTGTATTGCTGAAATGCGATTTAAGTGACTCTTTATGACAAGAATGATAGGTAAATATTAATTATTTAAAAGATACAAGTACTAAAAGAA
The DNA here is from genome assembly GCA_964016985.1 of Anodontia alba. Classification (NCBI taxonomy): domain Eukaryota; kingdom Metazoa; phylum Mollusca; class Bivalvia; order Lucinida; family Lucinidae; genus Anodontia; species Anodontia alba. Next base: position 103,021,891 of record OZ024825.1, on the reverse strand, counting down.
AATTCACTCTTCCATGTATGCAAACACGGTAAGATAGTCCAGTCCATATCAAAGTGAGGCAAAAATGTAACTAGACACGAGTGCCGTGTGATAAAAAAAAAACAAAAAACACCCCAGTGGCACATGACGTTCATACAACGTCGCATAAATGTCGTAGTAACGTCATGACGTTGCATTGACGTTGATCCGACGTTTTCCAAACATCGGATGTCCCCTGTGCCATATACATAGCTCCAGACATAACGAAAACACGCCTATTCAAATATATTGAAAATTTCACCACCAAAACCTGAAAGTTTGCAGATAAAAATTCTGATATTTTTCTTATTTCTGTTCAAAACATAGATTGTGGGTACTCGCCGAGGCGGTTACAACGGGTACCCACAAATGAGCAGAAATAAGAAAAATAATATATAACCCTGTAAACCCCAGTTTTTACCATATAAAAGTGGGGTTTAAGGGTGTCAAAATTATATACATTACGAAAACACGCCTATTCAAATATATAGAAAATTTCACCTCCAAAAACCGAAATTTTTCAGGTAAAAAACTCTGATATTTTTCATATTTCTGCTCAAAACATAGATTGTGGGTACTCAAGTTATTATTATCAGTAGTTTTAGCATTTTTTGTCAGGAAATTTACTTTTTATATATTACGCTTAATTAATGGTACAATTGGTCTCCTTAATACACATATTGGTCCCATATAGTAGTAGGAGGTCAACAGGGGTCAAGCATTTGATGTTGTAGATGAGGAAGTTGTTTCTGGATGGAGTTAAGGGTTACAATATGTTATTACTGAAAGATCTGTATTCTGACCGTTCTTCTAGAATAAAATGGGCAAGGCATTTACCTGATCTGTTTTTCTTTGAGCTGTAGGGGGGGGGGAGTATATACTTTCAACAGCCCATTATAAGCGCTTCAATAGTCCCCTGCTTCTCCATCTGGAAAGTACATACAGTCGACTCTCGTTATCTCGAACTCGATTATCTCGAATAATCGCTTATCTCGAAGTGAAAATCTGGTCCCTGTTTTAACACAGAGATCTACCAACAGGCGACAAAATATTGCGGAAAAGAGGAGAAATTGCTCCTTAGGAGCAATTTCTCCTCTTTTCCACAATATTTTCAATATATCTCTAACTTAGGAGTCAAATTACATAATTCATTCTGTTAAAAGTGGCTGTTCGATTAACTGTTTTCCTCATTTCCGCAAATCTGATATGTCGAAGTACGGATATCTCGAAGTGTTTCATAGAGTCCCTTGGAGTTCGAGATAACGAGAGTCGACTGTATTCAAAAAACAAAATAGGGCGAAAAATATACACCGCAAATAACGGTCGCAGACGATCTGGCAGTTCTTTCAAAAGAAAAACTCACCATGCAAGTCATGATTTGGGACGTATAGGGACTAAAGCTAATAAAGATATTATATACACCCAACAAAGAGTAGCAGTCTTATGAACTGTTCTGGGAAAAAAAACTTGATTCCACATTCAGAAAGTTATACCAGAAACTAGTACCGTGTATCTATGCATTAAAGGAGCTGTCTCAGGAAAAGTAAACGTTGAGAAAAAGGTAGCACGAGGACGTAAGACTGCCTACTCTTTGATAGGTGCTGGATTCCATAATGTTAATGGATTGAAAATAAGTCAGAATGCTCATACAGTCGACTCTCGTTATCTCGAACTCCAAGGGACTCTATGAAACACTTCGAGATATCCGTACTTCGACATATCAGATTTGCGGAAATGAGGAAAACAGTTAATCGAACAGCCACTTTTAACAGAATGAATTATGTAATTTGACTCCTAAGTTAGAGATATATTGAAAATATTGCGGAAAAGAGGAGAAATTGCTCCTAAGGAGCAATTTCTCCTCTTTTAGATTTCTCCTCTTTTCCGCAATATTTTGTCGCCTGTTGGTAGATCTCTGTGTTAAAACAGGGACCAGATTTTCACTTCGAGATAAGCGATTATTCGAGATAAGCGAGTTCGAGATAACGAGAGTCGACTGTATTTGGTTGCTTTTTGTGGTCCCCCGTACTGTTTACGTTCTATAAGTTTCATTATTAACCTTTAAAGCGCCAATTACAACTGCAGCAGACGACATTTTGATTTTTTTTTTTTTAATTTCTCAAATAAAACAAGTCTTGATATTTCATGCGAATCGTCTGCTGCTTGTTTTCTTTGAAAAATTGAAAAAAAAAAATAAAAATAAATGTCGTCTGCTACAAATTTTGCTTGGCGCTTTAAGGGTTAAGCAGAAAGGAGTTTGAATGTCTTGAAAAAATTCAACGATGGAGTCTCAAACAAATACAAGGCTTACCTGATAAACCCAAATTGTTTTATTTTACAAATGTAGCTTAACTTGGAATTTTACCATTAGAAACTATTGTGCATAAAAATGCATTGACGGACGAACGCCCCAGAAGCAATATGCCCCTCCAACTTCTTCGAAGTTGGGGGCATAATAATCTGGCATTACAGCTATTGAGGTGGGAAAAAAGTATCGATGTCAACATTATACAGATATAGGCCCTGAACTCAATTTTAGCCCTTCTAAACAGCTTCCTCGATTTTAAAATTCATTTTGCGGACGAACAGAAAGGTTTCCTATGCTTCTGGTCTTTTCAGTGGAAAGGTGGTTCACTTATTAATATTTATGCACAAAGTGTTTGATTTTTCAAATACTCTAAACATTTTCATTTGCCCTTTGTCCCAAACACCCCTCCTCTCTGTTGTACATAAATTCTGCGCCGAGACAAGATTAGCAGGGAAAACGAGACCAAGCCCCGAGGTTATAAAACTGTTTTCATGCTCAACTCAGCTGAGCATGAAATTTTCTCTGCTAATAAATATGAAAATGCCAACGAAAGTTGACATTTCCATATTTATTATCAGAGAAATTTTCATGCTCAGCTATGTTTAGCAAGAAAGAAATTGCAATGTTTAGTAATTTGATATTTATCAGCAAGACAAATTTCATGCTCAGCTGAGTTGAGCATGAAAAAAGTTTTATAAGCTCGGGGCCAAAAAACAGTATGACACCTGTGCATTGTCTTTCGCAGTAATAAAGTGCAGTCGAACATCAATGGTTCGAACATATTTGGGATTTGTTTCTAGACACAGGTAGTTCGAGACACTGAGGGTTACCATAGCGTAAGGTCAGGCGGCAAGTGGGGATTATTTAGGGATGTCTTTTTGATCTTCTATAACATAATGGTATGTTAAGTGTACTTATTAGAATTGCCTTGATTATGCGATTCTAATGAGTACACACAACATACATTTTCATGCTAAAACAGAAAACTTCTAAAACATTCCTAAGTATTTTGTTTTATTTTCATTACGAAAACATGTCTATGTAATTTGACCCCCTTAAACCCCACTTTTATATAGTAAAACTGGGGTTTACAGGAGCATACATTATTTTTCTTATTTCTGCTCAAAACATAGATTGTGGGTACTCGTTAGAACCGCCTCGGCGAGGCGGTTCTAACGAGTACCCACAATCTATGTTTTTAGCAGAATTATGAAAAATATCAGTTTTTTTATCTGAAAATTTTCAGTTTTTGAGGTGAAATTTTCTATATATTTGAACAGGTGTGTTTTCGTAATGTCTTGAGCTATCGGAAGAATTTCCTAGGGACTCAAAAATGAGTTCGAATCAGCCACAGTAAACGAACCATCAGTGTTTGAGTCATTTGAGTTCGACTGTATCATAATAAAATGCGTATTAGTTCTGTGATATTTGCACAAGCTAAGGACAAAATGTTTTCTTCAAGTACAATAGCTTTTGTGCTAAAATTAACTGCTTTTCAACAACGTTGTTTTGTTTTGTTTCTTTGTTTACAAAATGTCAAACTGATCTGCATATACTGTTATTTCAATCACGCACGCTAATTATTATAATTATAACCTTTATATTAAAGATTTTAACAATAGAAAAAGGCAGGAATGGTAATTGAATAGTAGCAATATATGCAGTACAATTCCGATATTAAGACCAGGGCACAGTTTGTTCAAAGCATCGTTAGCTTAACGAGCTCGTTAGTGGTCAAAATGTTAACTGTTCTAGTAAGAACAATATCTAATTAATAGGTATTTTTGCTGAAAAAAAATGCAAAAGCTACTCACATTTTTTTTTCAGCAAAAATATTAGCATATATGCCATATGTATTAATCAAAGTTTTAACGACACGTTAACTAACGACATCGTTAGTTTTGAGCAACTGAGCCCAGCTTTTGCCAGTCACAAGTGTTTTTTTTTTTTTTGTTTGTTTGTTTGTTTGTTTTTGTGTTTTATGTTGTTGTTGTTTTTTTTGTTTGTTTGTTTTTTTTTGTATGCTTTTTTTTTTTTTTTTTTTTTTTTTTTGTTTTTTGTTAATCCATCACGATAACCTGCCTATATAATTTTGACCCCATTAAATCCCACTTTTATATAGTAAAACTGGGGTTTGCAGGGGTATAAGTTATTCTTCTTATTTCTGCTCAAAACATGGATTGTGGATACTCGTTAGAACCGCCTCAGCGAGGCGGTTCTAACGAGTGTCCACAATCTATGCTTTGAGCAGAAATGTGAAAAATATCACAGTTTTTTATCTGAAAATTTAAAAAAATTGGAGGAGAAATTTTCCATATATTTGAATAGTAATTTCGTTTTCGTAATGTAAATAGCTCCAGATAAGAGTGGGTATCCACATAATATTATTCTTATTTCTCCACAAAAAATATTGTAGGTACGCATTAGAAGCGCCTCAATGAGGTTGACATTTGACCTTTTTACGGCAAGGTCAAATTTGCGTTCCTATGCTTCTGTATGGGGAAAATATTGAAAATTCAATTTCTCAAAATATATTAAAGACTAATGGCTGAAACTTACAATATATGATCGAAGTAGCAAACCATTTTAGTTACAATCAAACTTTTGTCCCCGAGATTATCTGCCCTTGCCCCTACGCTTTATACATGTTTAAAATCTCGTAATCTTTAAACGTCTTCTTCTCTGAAACAGCTTCACCAATTTTCACCAGATTTTACCTTGAGCATTCTGTCAAATTTGTTCAGTTTGTTCAAACGGTTCTACATCACCTAACAAGATGGCTGCCATGCCCGTATATGGTAAAAACACTTTAAAAATTTTCTTTTCCAGAACCAAGAAAGCTTCAAGGCTGAATCTTGGTATATAGCATTGGGGACTCAAGGTCTGCCAAGTTTGTTCAAATGATGATCCTAGGATGACCTTTGACTTTTCTGTGGCTAGGTCAAATTTGCATCCCCATACTCTTGTACTCTGAAAAATGTTGAAAAATCATTTTCTAAAAATGTATTGCATACTAATGCCCGTAATTTGCAGCGTATGATTAAAGTAGTAAAACCTTGTAGTTACAATCATAATTTTGTCCCCTGGTATTTAAAATCCCTTGCCCTTTGGCTATATACATGTTTAAAATCATGTAATCTTTAAACGTCTACTTCTCTGAAACCACTTGACCAATTTTCACTAGATTTCACATGGAGCCGTCTGTCGAATGGATATTGACAGTTTATTCAAAATAATCGTTCAACACTGTTGAACAAGATGACAACCATGCCCTTATATGAAAAAAAAAAACACTTAAAAATATTCTTCTCCAGAAACAAGATAACTTTGAGACTGCACCTTGGCATATAACATTTGGGACTCAAGGTCTACCAAGTTTGTTCAGATGAAGATCTAAGGATGGCCTTTGACCTTTTATGACAAGGTCAAATCTGCTTCCCAGTTCAAACTGTATTAAAGACTTATGGCTGAAACTTATACTGTTGTGGAGCGCTGTGGTGCAGTGGTAAAGCATCGGACTCGAGATCGAGAGGTACCGGGTTCGATCCCCACTAACTGCAAGTGTTGTTTCCTTGAGCAAGAGACTTTATCCACATTGCTTAGTACTGGTTTCTACCCAGGAAAAAAGAGGGCCACATGGAAGATTAGTACTAGATTACTAAATGTGTTACCCTCTATAAATAAGGTCGATTATTATTATTATTATTATTATTATGATTAAAGTAGTAAAACTTGTTAGTTACAATCAAAGTTTTATCCCCTAGGGGTATATGTCCTTGCCTTTGGGCTTTGTACATGTATAAAATCGTATAAATGTTTAAACGTCTTCTGTGAAACCACTTGCCAATTTTCACCAGATTTCACATGGGTCTTCTGACAAGTAGTACTAACAATTTTTTCAAATAGTTTTGCACTGCTTAGCAACATGGCTACCATTCCCATACAAATGTATATGGTAAAAAACTTACAAATTGTCTTCTCCAGAACAAAGAAATCTTTGAGGCTGAATCTTGGTATATAGCATCGGGGACGCAAGGTCTACCAAGTTTGTTCAGATGATGATCCTAGGGTGACCTTTGACTTTTTACGGCACTGTCAAATTCTATCCCTAGTTACTGTGGTAATACTGGAAGAATGTTGCAAGGCATCTGCAGATATGCAATGGCTGTTTTACTCAGGTGAGCGAATGGTGGCCCATGGGCCTCTTGCTACAAAATCCGTCCAGGCTGGCGTTGGGCGTCGTCCGAGGTTTATCTTTGGGTTAAGTTTTTTGAAAAGGCCGTTCATAATGCCGTTAGGCGGTTTTCTTGTTATTTATAGATACTCCCTCTGAAGCAATATTTTAGGCACCTTATTAACCCATTTACGCCGAGTGGATTCTTCTATCCTTTTTGGACCGGTCCATTCCAGTAAAAGGGGTGTCAGGTAAGTTTTTATTATTAGCATGGTTTACAGAAATTTCTGTACTTAATGCAAATAGTGTAGACGCTGATCAGACGCCGCGTTCTGCGGCGTCTGATCTGGGTCTACACTTTTTGCCAATGTCTCCTTTATGGGACGCCATGCTTAAATGGGTTAATATCAGTTGAAAAAAAAATGCACCAGGATAACAGTATATTTTGATGAGAGACCACCTGTTTGGATGGAATGTTGCTGTTGTTATAAGAATGTGGTACTGGTGCCAAAAACTGTCGACCCTCTTAGTACACGGTATTACATTGCTTTTTTGATGTATCGCTACAGAAATCTCCTTTAGACTGTCTCCGCACGTAACAGAAAGCTTTGTTCTACAACCAGGTCACGAAGGTAAATTAGCATTAGGCATTAAAACACAAATATTCGGATTAAACCTTTCTTTTACAAGAAAAGAACTATGGGTATAAAATCAATGGGCACTATGTAAAAGTAAACACTGTATTGTTTAAAATGTTTGTAAGCCTTTTAGCCGCCGTTTGTAATTCCACGAAGGGAATACAATCATGGCTTATGCAAAAAAAGGGGGCAAATATGCGAACATCGAAGTCTAAGCTCAGCTGCATATCTTTAGAGTGTGATGAGTGTCTCTGTCACCCGCTTACAGAATGAGTCTTGTAAAATCTATCAACGATCCGCGAAGACCTTGCTCAGATGCAAAGGCTGATCTCGGCCTTTGCTGTTCGCATATGACATAAGGGACTTTTACTTGCGTTCCGCTTCAAATTCATTAAGCTAAATTTAGTAACAGACGGAGCACAGACAAACCTATGCCAATCAAATAGCGAAGACCTCGGCCAAACTGTGCGAACACCGAACCCACCGTCCATATCTTCGCCGTTTACTAAATTCTACAGACACTGAAACGTTGAAGGATTTTAACCAAAAACCACGAATGGACTGGCAAGACTACTTCTCGAAACTTAGCCTCATATTGAGCAATGCGCATTTTTTCTTGGGCGCTGAACATTTTAAGTAATCAATGGTCTATAGGACACAAATGCATTCTATGATTTTGCACATGTAGAAAGAATCGCCTGTAGATCAGCATTTAGTGCTAGCTTCTAGAAATCGTAGGTTCCATCACGAAAACATGCCTATATAATTTTGGCCCCCTTAAACCCCACTTTTATATAGTAAAACTGGGGTTTACAGGGGTATACATTGTTTTTCTTATTTCTGCTCAAACACATAGATTGTGGGTACTCGTTAGAACCGCCTCGGCGAGGCGGTTCTAACGAGTACCTACAATCTATGTTTTGAGCAGAAATATGAAAAATATCAGAGTTTTTTATCTGAAAATTTTCAGTTTTTGGAGGTGAAATCCCTCCGCAACCCCCCCCCCCGCTCCCCCCCCCCCCCCGCTCCCCCCCAACAATATATAGTAAGATTATAATTTCAACTTTAGGTATATCGGGTTGTGAGATGCAGATGTTCCTAGAAAAAAGTGGCTAAATTGAATACTTCACCTCCAAACACTGAAAATTTTCAGATAAAAAAAACTTCTATTTTTCATATTTCTGCTCTAAACATAGATTGTGGGTACTCACAATCTATGTTTTTGAGCAGAAATAAGAAAAATAATGTATACCCCATGTAAACCCCATTTTTACTATATAAAAGTGGGGTTTAAGAGGGTCAAAATTATATAGGCATGTTTTCGTGATGAATAGGTTATGTCTTCATATGCAGCAATGTAGTTAAGAAATCTGCAGAATATGCAACCAAAAGAGTACTGTATCTTGCATATGACTTAGATCAGCTTGCACACTACGGAACACTTGCTGTGTACGCCGTTGGCATTCCGTACCCTTACCCTGCTGTTTTTGTCCCTCAACTCAGTTTAGTCTAGAGAAGCCCTGTAATCGGCGAGCAGTGCGAAATCAGATCAGACGTCGCAGAATAATATTTTTACCCTTAAACACACGGGTAGGAAACTTCATAATCGGAGCCAGTGGCTCTGATAAGCAAATGTTGTGTCCGTCTTCCGGAGCACGTGCGGCTCTGAATATAGCGGCTGAAAAAAGTAAACAAAACAGGTATATCAGTTATTCGTCGAACGAATCTGTTTTTGTGGGGTAGTGTTTTTCAAAAAGTAGAATTACATGCTGCTCTCAAGTCTTTTAAGTTTTCTCACCTAATAGATAGTTTGTAAATGTGTACGATCTCGTCTGAATTACTTGTGGCGTGGGCTGATCGATGCTGAATAAACTGATCGTCGGTTCGGCGACGCTTTTCCCGGTTATTTTTTCATAAAATGCATACGCGCCTGGACTGTTTGGCATTTTTTATGTGTGAAATTATTGTTTTGATCCGTCTCTCTTACCGAAAAATAAAAATTGACAACAAACTAATGGAAATGGAGGGCAAATAAACAATGGCTCCAATCCGATGGTGTAGGGCGGCTCTGAATATATCGGTCGGCACAAATTGTCTCACAAATTTATTTTTGTTTTAGCTTTCTAAGGAATTGTTCTTGCTAGAAGTCAATAGATGGAAATTTGCAAGATGAAGAAATAACCCATATGGCATACTTCTAGCAAGAACAATTCCTTAGAAAGCTAAAACAAAAATAAATTTGTGAGACAAAAAAATCTTGAAACATGAATTGGTCGATATGATACTCTAAAACTTTTTCCAAACGCCATTCTTGAAATTATTTATGGTGCTTGGTTATCACCTTAGATTTCATTCTGAGTGTTTATGGAAGAAAAGTGTCTACGTCTAGATCGCTTGTTCAGAGATTTAAAACATTATGTATGTCTCTATCCCATATCATACATAGTTACCCCTACCACTAAAGCGAGACCATAAAAACTGCACCTGTGACGTGATCGATTTCATCGCATATCTTGAAACAGAAAAATCCACGTAAATCCACTACCAGAGGCCATAATCAGTTTCTGTCCTTGTTTTGATAAGGTTGTACGTCCCCGTCAAGACATTTTAGAGCAAAATTCAACTGTCCAAATAGATGTCCAAAGATCAGAAGAGACAAACGTTGCTGCAATGCTTCAATACTTGCAACTGGACAGAGGCTTTCTTTTATAATAACAGTTTTGCAAACATTAGCCCTCAGCTATCAGAGCCGACCGATATATTCAGAGCCGCCCTACACCATCGGAGCCATTGTTTATTTGCCCTCCATTTCCATTAGTTTAATTGTTGTCAATTTTTATTTTTCAGTAAGTGAGACAGATCAAAACAATCATTTCACACATAAAAAATGCCAAACAGTCCAGGCGCATATGCATTTTATGAAAAAATAACTGGGAATAGCGTCGCTGAACCTTCGACGATCATTCAGCATTGATCAGCCCACGCCACAAGTAATTCAGACGAGATCGTACACATTTACAAACTATCTATTAGGTAAGAAAATTGTTAAAAGACTTGAAAGCAGCATGTAATTCTCCTTTTTGAGAAAAACTACCCCACAAAAACAGATTCTTTCAACGAATAACTGATATACCTGTTTTGTTTACTTTTTTCAGCCGCTATATTCAGAGCCGCACGTGCTCCGGAAGACGTACACAACATTTGCTTATCAGAGCCACTGGCTCCGATTATGAAGTTTCCTACCCGTGAAACATTAAACGTTATGTGGTGTCTACATTGGATCCGGGTCAACACTGTTTGTGCAGGTCTGTCCATTCAAACTTGAGTAAATACGGGTAAACTACATAAAAAACGGTCCGTGAGTGGAATGTATTCAATAATACTGAGATATCAAATTATAAAATGCATTTTGATAGGAAAAATTGTTAATTGATTGAATCGATACCAACAATCGCTACGTTTATGTCAACATTACCCTTTGATTAGATGCCAGCACGCAAGTCTGCTTTGGTGTATTTCAATCGCAAATAGTTTTGATGACACCTAAGATTCTAAACAATAAATGTACTAAATACTTTATTTCAAGAAATAACAACAGACCGCTTAATAAATAATGAACAATGAAATGCGTACAGAGACGCCAAGGTAAATCGGACCTCAGCTATTTAATTAATGCTTAGCGCTCAGGGTAAAAATTTCAGCAGAAAAACATTTTGATTTTTTTTTTCTCCAGAAAACAGGTTTTGACATTTCATGCAAATTGTCTCCAATGGAGACAATTTGCATGAAATGTCAAATCCTGTTTTCTGGGAAAAATAAGAAAACTTTCATCAGTTTGTCGTCTGCTGAATTAGACCAGAGTGTGGTAAAGGTCAAAACTTATCCAGCAAGCAGTCAGACACATGTAAAAGGTATTTGCAGAAACAATTGGTTGAATCATCATCGACATTGTTTTCAACAATTTTCATGGAGTTTTTGTTTCACCACACTTCAACCCTTGTAAGTCATTTTGTGTCGTCTCCTAGAAGAGCTACCATAGAAGAGGAAGAACCCAGTCAGCATTCTACGTAAATTTATATCGGACTGTCATCGGCCCGTCAGGGTAGCTGACGGGCCGATGACGGCCCGATGTAGATTTACGTAGAATGCTTACTGGGAAGAGCCATAGAGGAGAATGAAGAAAAAGGCGAATGAAAGCGCAGAAACAGAAGATCTATCATGCCCCCTTCCCCAACCTGTTGCGAGTACAGCAGCCCTTTCCCAACTTTCTACGTACCACCCACAGCGAACAGCTTAGGTGCAGACCAATGTGTTCATTCACGAATTATGGCCATTATCTTCCCCATAAGCATTCTTAATAAATCTATAACGGGCCGTTATCGGCCCGTCAGCTACCCTGACGGGCCGATAACGGCCCGTTATAGATTTATAAAGAATGCTAGTTGGGTTCACTGTCTACCCGTCCATTCGATAGTTAAACGATTGTGTAGGCGAGCATTAAAGAGACCCTGTCCAGACTGTGCCGATTATCAGGTTGATCTTGGTCTGCTGGACGGATATTGTCATGGGGTGTCTATATGCTGCCCCCGCCCAGTGGGCATGCAACGTTCAGTCAACGTCGATGCAACGTTGCATCAACGTTGATGCGATGTTGTATAAACGTCATGTGCTCGCTGGGCAGTTATCTCCGAGATGCAGTGTACCACTGCGAAATTAAGATATGCCTCAATATTCCCTGGTTTATCCCGTTTTGACATTCGTTGTGAGTCTTATCTAGGAACAATTCGAGTAGTGTTACAAAAATGTCGAAAGCTGGCTAAGACCAGCTCCTCCACCCGCGCCCAATGTCTATCAGATTTATGAAAACAGAAAACTGATTTATGAACCACTCGGCCTCTCTATCATTGCAGATGTTCCAACATACGCCAGAGTTAAAATTGCTTTGTGGTATAGGCAAGATCAAATATGGTTTTATATATATGGTATATCCCACCCCCACTATTACATCTGCCTGAATCTGGTATACATGTTAGAACAGATACGCAACGTGGGAAAAAGGTCATGGCACATGCGCGCAGCGAAGGTCCAGATGAGCATGCGCATCCGTGCAGTCTGATCTGGACTTTCTCTGTTCCTCGATATATACTACAGTATCCATTGATTCTGTATGCGGACAACGAAGGCCCAGATCAGCCTGCGCGAATGCGCAGGCTTATCTGGGCCTGCGTTGTCCGCAAAGTACATAAGGGCCCTTTTCGTGCATTACACATCAATTATATAATGTCCCTTTTACATTTATTATTATGATACACTCATTGCACCTGTGTTATTCAATGAATTTCCCAGAGATGCACCATGATCTGTTACATGTACGAGTACATGTAGATCCCTTCACACATATTTTATATTAGCTCAAATTTAAAACGGAAACTTCAGTTTATAATTAATTAGTACTCCTATACCTATGTAATTTGTTTTATATTTTGTACATGTATAGTAAAACCTCAGTGGCTCGAACATCTTTGGGACCATGGACACTTTTTCGAGAAATGGGTAGTTCGAGCCACTGAATGTTAATCATGGCGACATGTCAGAACGCAAACGGTGACAATTTAGGGATGTCTTTTTGATCTATTATATAAAAATGGTATGTTGTGTGTACTTATTAAAATCGCCTCGATGATGCGATTCTAATGAGTACACACAACATACAATTTCATGATCAAATAAGAAACTTTCCCTAAATATTTGTTTTCTTGCGCTATCGGACAGGACTAAAAATGAGTTCGAATTAGCCATGGTGAACGAGCTATCGGTGTTCGAGCTATTGAGGCTTGACTGTATATGTATAGAATGCTCTGTTTATTATAGTAAGTAAGTAATTTATACATGCAATAAGCCATATGGCCCATGAGCACATATACAAATTCCAACATACATGATATGCAGGATAGCGGACATTATACACAGTAAATTTCCATCAGAATCGATACCAATGTACGAGGGTGAGTCAATAAGTAACCAGCCTAACTTATTTCCGGTTGAGATCCACCTCTTCTTTTTCGATGTAATTGCCCTTTAGTGTGATGCACTTAGGCCAACGGTGTTCAAGTGCCATCAGCCCAGAACTAAAAAAGTCAGGGTCCTTTCCATTGACCCACTCCCCAACTGCCGTCACCCGTTACATACCCGTTTCGCTCTACAGCATCCATTGCAACTTTGCAAGTGTGGACTCTCGCGTTGTCCTGTTGCAGCAAAACACCTTTAGAGAGTTTACCTCGGCGTTTTTCACGGATGGCGGTTCTCAGCTGGTCTAACAAGTTTGCATAGTACACTCCAGTTATTGTACTTCTCTTGGGTAAAAAGTCCAACATAATAACGCCTTTTGCGTCCCAAAATACTGTGGCCATCACCTTGCCAGCAGATGGTTGCGTCTTGAACTTCTTTGGCCTCGGGCACCCAGACCCTACCCACTGACGACTCTGAGCTTTATTCTCTGGCTCGTAATAATGAACCCAAGTCTCATCTACAGTCACCAGACGCAAAAGAAAATCATCTTTCTTGCTTCAACAAGGCGCTGCAATCTGATGCTCTGGTTGCCATTTGCTCATCGCTAAGGGATTTGGGGACCCAACGGGCTGTTAGCTTGCGCATACCTAAACGATGAAGTAAGATTGTTGAAACGCTACCATGTGAAATGCTTAATGCCTGCGCTATTTCTTCCACCTGAATTCGCCAATCAGAGGATACCAGATCCCGAACTTTCTTACACATTTCTTCGTCGGTGGCATCCAGTGGGCGTCCAGACCTGGTTTCATCTTCAAAAGACGTTCTACCGCGTTTGAATTCCCCTACCCAGAATTTAACCTAAGCATAAGATGGTGCAGAAGACCCATAAACATCGACTAACTCGCCGTGTATTTCCTTGCCTGTTTTACCTTTTAAATACAAGTACCGAATTACAGCACTGTACTCAACTTTAGATGAAAAGCATGCCTTTGCATCACTAGCCATGTTCGACATTCAATATCTTATTAAAGAATGACTCGATACGCGTGCAAGTTTGTAACCATGTATAAAACATATATTGAAACAAAGCATGAAAATCGTGACTGTCTCCGTCGATCGGAAATGGGATAGGCTGGTTATTTATTGACACGCCCTCGTATTCGGGAGAGGTGCAATTTCTCGCGCTATCGGAAGAATTTTGTAGGGACTCAAAAATGAGTTCGAATTAGCCATGGTGAACAAGCCAGTGTTTGAGCTATTGAGGTTCGAGTGTATATGTATAGAATGTTCTGCTTATCATATGTTTATATATGGCCATATGGTACGTAGATAAGTATTTTCTACTAAATATGTAATCCTCTTTAAATAAAGATATAACTATTATTATATTATTGTTGTGTTATTATTGTTATTATTAGTATTATTATGACCGTGATTTTGGTTTCAATGCATCACGAAAACATGCCTATATAATTTTGACCCCCTTAAACCCCACTTTTATACAGTAAAACTTCGGTTTACAGCTATATACATTATTGTTCTTATTTCTGCTCAAAAACATAGATTGTGGGTACTCGTTAGAGTCGCCTCGCTGAGGCGATTCTAACGAGTACCCACAATTTATGTTTTGAACAGAAATATGAAACATATCAAGATTTTTATCTGAAAATTTTCAGTTTTTGGATGTGAAATTTTCTATATATTTGCATAGTCGTGTTTTCGTAATGTTTTATCATGAAAACCTAGCTTGTTATTCTCTAGTTATAATCTGTTAAGACCAGACCATTATACCGGTTCCTGGTTATGGGGACATGGATTATTTTTGAGTAGAAAGTTTATAATAATACCTGACGACCTATAAGAGCATTAAATTGATTATGCGAGGTCATTTGTAAAAATGAGGCACTCCAGACAGAAAACGAATTTATAATATCATGCCCAGTTAGAAAGTTCGGACACATATCATCTTGCTAACCTACATGTATATGCAATCTTGTCAGAGGTCTAGGCTTGTTTCCCAACATGGCATATGGACATTGAAGATTCCTTCAGAGAACCGCGGTCGCGGAGACCGCTCTGGCTCTATACTGAGCCCATGCATTAGATGGTCGGTTTCTGTTTTGAACAGGATCATTAATACATGTACAATATTTCGACCCTTAACGTTAAGCATGCTGGGTGTACATTTCGGAGACGCCATTTTTAAATATTTTTCTTATTTTCCCCATAAAACAGGCTTTGAAATTTCATGCAAATTGTCTCCTCCTCTGGAGACAATTTGCATGAAATATCAAATCCTGTTTCTTAGGAAAAAGTAAGAAAAATGCTATCAATCTGCCGTCTGCTGAATTTGCCCAGAAAGTGGTAAAGATTTGGTTTAAAACGTTATTTATGTATTAGTGATAATGTGTCAGAAAGAGGTCAATCCTAAATTGATACCTACAGAATGCTACACGTAATTTTTGACCTAGAGTATAAGTGGGCTCTAAAAGCAGCAAGCCGTCAACACAAAGTGTTTGCTTGACATGCATAATACATTTGTTATTATTCATCTGAATAATTTGTTATTCACTGAATAGCAGAGGTGGGGTGAGGGCGTGGGGTAGATAGGAATTTTCGAAAATGAGAAAGTCAGATTTTCGCGATTTCTCAACAAGCTAGACTTCATCTGAACTTTCTGACCCCATTAAAATATGGAGAATATATAATATGGAGAATTGCGGGATTTACCTGATTTCTGAATAAATGAAACGTTTCATTATATGCCTGGGTGCAAAACTTCAAAATTATTTTTTTTGAAATGCCATGTGTAGTAAATTGCCCACTGAAAAGGGGCGGAGCCTAACGTTGCGCAAGCACATCAGAGATATATCAAAGTTCAAAGCTTAAACTTTAATCTGCTGACAGTAAATAAAGCAAACAGCATTTATTAGTATGTATAGTTTTTGCTTTACCGTTCGTCTGCTCGTCCATTCTTTTGTTCGTACGTACGTTCGTTCGTCTTTCAGCTAGGGTCAAAGTTTTTTGTGTCCATGTATATATGACCTTACATTATAAAGACCCTTTGATGGATTTCATTTATGCTTGGTATGATGGTAGATATAGGTCCAAAGTTTCACTCAGTGCCATCCCCACCCAGGAGCCTGACCTTGAGGTCAAGATCACGGACTTAGAATTTCCATATAAAAGTCAAAATTTTGCACTTAAGTTTATATTCTATTTTGTCAAAACACCAATATGAATTTCATGTATATTTGGTATGATTTTAGATATAGGTCCAGAGTTTTATTCAGCACGATCCGCACCCCGGGGTGTGACCTTGAAGTCAATGTTACACTTAGAATTTTCATATAATTTTCAAAACGTTTGCATTTAAATTTATATAGCTATATCATCAAGACCTTTTGGTGAATTTTATTTCTATTTGGCATGATGATAGGTATAGATTTAAAGTTTTACTCAAAGAAATTTCCTTTCCGGGGCATGACCTTGAGGTCTGTGTCACAGACTTAGATTTTTCATATGAAAGTCAAACTTTTTGCAATAAAATTTATATAGCTATATCACCAAGACCCTTTGACTGATTTCATTAATTTTTGGCATGATGGTATATATAGGACTAAAGTTTTTTCTCAATGCCATCTCCAAGTTGGGGCATGGCTTTGAGGTCCAGGTCACAGATTTTTTTTATACAAATGTCAAATTTTTTGCTTATATTATAAAGGCTGATTGATTTCACTGGTATTTGTTATGGTGATAGTTATAGGTCTAAAGTTTTATAAAGCATGATCCCTTCACCCGTGCCTTACCTTTGAAATCAAGGTCATGAGGTTCACATAATACGTGACTAAATTCTTTCAATGTTGTATTATCGCATATTCAGACTCATCTATTTACACTATCACCCTCCAGAACTCCTAAACGCAAACAACCGGTCTTGCAGATAGCAGCCATTTTATTCGGTTGCTCATTTATTCGGCGACATACATGACATAAAACCATAACGTTATATGTCAGACATTAGATTTCGTTTTGCTGCACAGAACCCTATTCATTCCGTGGTATAATTCACCTTGCAGAACCTTTGGAGTACAACACTTTTGAATTGGCGTCATTATTTATTTTGTGGTATTAACAGATAACCTCTGTTGGGTGTCACACAATCGACTTTGGTAGTGGGTTTGATCTCTGGCAGGGTCATACCCGTAAGACTCTACTACCCAACGGACACATGACGTCACAGACGTTGATTCAACGTTGTCTCAACACTGTGTGACCGCTGGATAATATCTGGGGTTTTTTTGTGCGTGTTTTTTCGCTTGGCATTGAGCTTTAGGAAGAAGAGCTACCTGCAGGGCAGGTCATTCCAGTGTCAGTATACTATGTCCGGTAGTAGTATTATGTCAATGTGTCTGGGGTCGGATACTGCAGTGAGTCGACATTAACGGGCATCAGTTCCCGCCCCGACATCTAGACACCCTAACGACATGACTGTTGAAAGTGACGTTAAACCTCAACACAAATAAACATACTCTATGTATAATCAAATTCATATTTTTCTGACAATAAATCAATTAACATGCAGTTATAGAAATTAAAAAAAAAAAAAAAAAAAAAAAATGATGATCAACAATAGCAATAGCAAGAAAGGGAAGTCATGTTACAATTGCCGACTTTACCCAAAATATTCAGACAGACACGACTCAGCAAACAGTGTAGACCCAGATCAGACGCCGCATAACGCGGCGTCTGATCAGGGTCTACATCGTTTGCTAGTTTAAGACGTTTCAACAGGTAGTAGTGGACGTCTTCACATTTTAAGACAGATATAGTAAAGATTTAAGGCGTCCTAATGTTTAGACCAATTACGATAGAAGATACTAAGTAAATGCAAATTAAAAAGAAAATAAAAATAGGTTATATTCTTCATTTGTGTTGATACTGTAATTTGAAAGGACGAGATAACAAGTTTTTTTCTTGTATAAATACTACCGATACGTGTATGTTTACATTATCCAAAAAGACCTGTATTGTTGGAATTCATGAAATACTCGCCTCCTTGAATGCCCAAAATATAAGTTTTCTTTGAAAAGTCAATACAGTAATTACCCTAATTATTCGGACAGAGTCCTGAGCAAACAGTGTAGACTCAGATTAGCCGCCTCAGGGTCAACACCGCGTGCCACTCACCCAACAGATTACAGACACATCAACTGGTATATACAGTGGAACCTCGATAATTCAAAGTCCAAGGGACCTAACAGTTTCGTTTGAATTACTGAAACTTTGAATAATTGAGTGCTAAAATGCATACATATATTTCAGTTGGGATTTCAAAATGATTTTGATTTATCGAGAATTTTGAATTAATGGAGTGTGAATTATCGAGGTTCTACTGTAGTAAAATAGAAGTGTTCAAATATGAGGACAAGTATGGTAAGGAATTAAGGGAACACTTGGTGGATTTTCTGCCATTTTTTGTAACTTTTTGACTTCCTGCTTGCGTCCCTTCACAACAAGTCCCTTCTGAAAAGAGGTCTACTCTAAAAGGTAAGAATTTGCTCCCGATTGGAGCAAATTCTTTCCTTTTAGAGTAGATCCCTTTCCAGAAGGGAGACAAAAACTATTTTGAGAGTTATCTCCTAAAAATGTACCAGTTCCCCATAAAATGTCCGAATATTTAGGGGAAATATGGTACTTCCTCAACAATGGAATGTCCTCTTACCTTAAAAGTTCATCAAGAGAAACACAAGGAAAAACAAACAAAATCCGGTATTCAGTTGAATGATTCAATAAATTCCCCGAAATGTTTGTATCACTAGAATGTGTTGAATATACACGTTTTTGATATAGAAGAATATAACAAATAAACTTTAAATAATCTATCCTAGCATTTGTTCAATAGTCAATCGGGTCTACAGATAACGGACAAATGTGATGTGATTTAACAATCGCCGTGTTTAATACCTTTGTGTCCTTTCCGTTGCCATTGTTTAATCTTTCAGTCTCGAGTTTCCGAAATGGACTCTTCCATTTTTGAATTTAGACACATCCATTATTTTGACTGGGGAAGTTAGCCAAACTATAAAACAGAATAGCAAACAGTGTAGATCCTGATGAGACGGCTCGTTACGAGCCGTCTCATCTGGATCTACAGTGTTTACATGAATATCTGCTTTGGTCTGCGGGGGTGAATGGGTCGAGTTTTCAAGAAGTCCATTCAAGGGGTTTGAACACGCAATCAGACTGATTGAGGTTGGCAGGGAACTGAACTACTTACTTTGATTATTTTATTTACACACTATTTTACACAATATTTTAAAGTGTTGATATTACATGTATTAGCTAATAAAATAAAATAAATTAGCTAATAAAATAGCCGGTCAGCAAAGTGTCCCATTATAACAATAAAGTTGTAAATATTGTACGCAAACGGCAAACGTTAAAAACCAGTAAGTGACTTGTAAAATGAAAGTGCCGCGGTCTGTCATCTACCATTTTCTTCTCTACTGTTTTTTTTTTTTTTTTTTTTTTTTTTTTTTTTTCCTTTCAGCTCGAGACACATTTATCAGTTCGACGTTTGGATTCACAATAACTAGCTTTACCATTTCCGCCCTGTGTTTATGAAATGAGTTTTCCCATCATTGAATCTGGACATGTCCCTTGTTGCAAATTGTGATGCCAGTCAAAAAATCAAAACAGAATGACAAACAGTGTGGATCCTGTTGAGATGGCTCATTCGTAGCCATCTCATCGGGATCTACACCGTTTGCAGAGATATTTGGTTTGGTCTGCAATACTGAAAGGGTTAAAAGTCGAGAACACAATTAAACCGGGCACAGAGACCGCTGAATTGATCCTTTGACACATACGCATACGATGCAGAAAAGTTTAGGCTGCACAGAACCTTCGATATGTGGTGTCACAAACGTCTGTAAAACTTTACTCAAACCGCATTAGTGACTAAAACACAGTTTTAAAATCGCAGTCAGTTACCTCCCACTGACAATACATTCATGTATATGAACATAATTCTGGGTATGTCCATTTGCGAACATAATACATACATGTACCACACCAATTTGTTTATTTATTTATTTATTTGTTTGTTTATTGATTGATTGATTGATTGATTGATTGATTGATTGATTGATTTAGTGAGTGAGTGAGTGAGTGAGTGTGTGAGTGAGTGTGTGAGTGCGTGATTGAGTTTGTCTAAGTATTTTGGTTTATTAAAAAAATGCGTCAGACTTAAAGGTGAATGGATGTACTTAAAGGGGAGGCAACTCTGTCAAAAACGATTTCCACACCACCTCCACCCCCCCCTCACCCCCCCCCCACCCCCCTTCTGAAAAGGACTAAAAGGAAAGATTTTGCTCCCAACAATTCTTACCTTTTAGAAAAGACCTCTTTTCATAGGGGGACTGGTGTACAGGAAAACGAACAGGAAGTCACAAAAATTGTCTCCCTTGCAAAAATGGTGGGAGACCTACCAAGTGTTCGAGCAAAATTAAGAAAAAAATGTATACCCCTGTAAACCCCAGTTTTACTATAAAAGTGGGGTTTAAGGGGATAAAAATTATATAGCTATGTTTCCGTGATGCACAGATTATTACAAGTACGCAGTTTTTCCAAGGACTATTATTCGTTGGAGTGCTCTGCCTGTCAATATAGTAACCCTTCCCACCATGGCGCAGTTTAGCAGTGCTGTTAGCCTGGCGGTGCTTCTCCTTAAAATACCAATTCTGTTTTATCTTTTAACTATACAAACGCTCTCTATCGCACTGTACAAACTCATTTCACCGACTTTTCTTTACTTTTATTTCAGCTACAGTAACCCCCTTCAGCGCCGGAACCCGTCTTAGCCCCACGCCCCCCCCCCACCCCCCCCCCCCCTCCCTCGGAGTGTGGTTAATTGCAGGCGGGTAATTTAAATTTGTATTGAAATACTGCCTTGTACAGTATAGCATTGGTTTGTTCAATACTTTCGTGATATACCTGTAGGTGCTGACGTTTAACCTGTTCGATCATGTGACATGTGAATAACATAAAAGAAAATCAGTATCGATCTGACAAAAAGTCGCTGACAATGAGTTTACTGATTCATAACATAGTACAATTGGCATTATAATAGTCTACCCGCGATATTGTTTCTAATGGTTTGTGTTTATCACAATAAAAAAGGGCTAGAATTTCTAAATTTACTTTCTTTTGGCTATATTAATTGCTTTTTTTTTTTTTTTTTAACTTTAAGCTTTCGCTTGCTATAGGTGAAATTGACATATATAAGTGCGTTTTCTTAGTTTTCTTACCGTCTCAGAAAATATCGCATTTGCCCTAAATGTGTGGACAGCTAGCAAACAGTACAGACCTAGATTAGATGCCGTCTGATCAGAGTCTGCAGTTTAGTCACTCATCCAGCAACTTTGGACACATCAAGATAATAGAATGAACTTGTTTAAACACAAAAAACATGCCTATATAATATTGACCCCTTTAAACCCCACTTTTATATAGTAAAACTGGGGTTTACAGGGGTATACATTATTTTTCTTATTTTTGCTCAAAACATAGATTGTGGGTACACTTTTTGAGCAGAAATATGAAAAATATCAAATCTTTTTATCTGAAAATTTTCATTTTTTGGTGGTAAAATTTTCAGTATATTTGAATAGGCGTTTTCGTAATGGACAATTATGTAAGGAGTCAATCAGTCCGAATATGTAGGGTATATACGATAATGCATGGTGCTGCATTGGCACGTTCTGAGTTTGAGACGATTTGAATGTTAAGAGAAATATAAAAAATATTAAAAAAAGGTCTGCAAGTCCTTAAAATTCGCATGCTGAGTTTACACTTTATTCGCCGTGCTATAAACGGCACTATAACATTTTAACGATTTTTTTATATTTTTTTTTACTTTTTTTTTATTGTTATGTTTTCTGGCTTCAGGCCTAACTTCCTGATCACTGTAACAAAATGGTCTTATTATTAATTGCCTCCTGGAGCGACAGATACTTGGGGTTAGGTGAGCGTCCTGGTCCAAACTGGTCTCTTACATTTTACTGTAATTCGAACATTTCTAATGATCTCTCATGGTCATAAAAATTTTAGAAACTGCTAGACAAAGTTTGGAAAAAGTCCCTTTCACCATCAAGGCTTAAATAACTTAGTATTTATTTGAACAAAGAGTCAGAACGCTCACCTGACCCCAGGGGTTGTACGTGTTGTCTTGTACCGTGAAATAAGTTGATAAGTTGTCCAACCCCCCCCCCCCCCCCCTCCTCCCCACACATACACACATACAAAGATAAAAATCTTCATTTCTCACGTTTGCTGTCCGAACCAATGCTCCCTTTTTCCTCTAAAATAAATGTCCTACGTACATTCCAGTGATACATATATATGTTCTTTTTTGTTTTTTGTACTCGTATGTATGTATGTATGTATGTATGTATGTACGTATGTATGTATGTATGTATGAAATTTCTAATAAATAAAATAAATAAATAAAATAAATGTCCTTATTCTACCTTTCCCCTAAACCCCGGACAGCCTGAGGGTCTAACTATTGTGAGTTAAAACGAGAACAATTCAGTTCCGAACAATGTAAAATAATCCTTGGCTTCCATGAACTATCCTTGACACTGTTCATTGGATTGGTGTATTCTAAGGCTGGCTAATCACAGCTAAAAAAATATCAGTTATCAGTCCTGCCATTGTGATCGATAATCGATTAGTAATCACTGAAGATTTGTTCATAATTTTACCTGTCTGTCTGAGCATGACTCTTACCATATGTTATACTTCACCATATATATTCGGTCAGACAGGCCTGAGCAAATAGTGTAGACCCAGATGAGACGCCGCAAAACGCGGCGTCTCATCAGGGTATACACTGTTTGACACTCATCAAGTAATTTTTGACACTCATCAAGCAATTTTTAAACACAATATTGGGTGGTAAATTGTACTTGTTCAAATTTTAGATAAAGTATAGTAAGAAGTTGAGGTGTCTGAATACTAAGGGTAAATACGGTAAAGTAACAGCCACAGAAATCAAATGATCGATCATTAGCAAATCTGTATCGATAATATTTTTTTGTGGAATTTATCGATCAATTAATCGATTATCCGATTAATTGTGCCAGCCTTAGTGTAATCCATGAATTTTCATTTTACTGTATCGGTGAAGGAGTACGTTATTGCCACGGAAAAAGCCTGTTTGTTTCTCCCACAAAATGAGGCGGATCAGTTACGTTCTGAGGTCACAGGCCTGCTTAAGCGCACTAATCCCCTACCCCTACCCCGCCCCCAAATCCAATGTCTCCAAAGAGGAGCGGAAAGCACTACAAGACCTGTGTAAAGACAAGGACATTTGCATTCTGTCAGCAGTCAAAGGGAAGGCCACTGTAATCATGAACACGTCCACATAAGAAGAGAAAGTAAATGTCATGCTGAGTGATGAAAGAACGTATAAAAAGTTGCAAAAGGACCCCACGGTTGTTCAAGGACCTCTGCGATTCCTCTAGTACATCAAAGATTTTCGTTGGAAAGTACGTCTCTGCAGAGATACCAACCTCCTCTACAAAAAGATCCGCTCAAACCAGGAACCCACTACCATACTGACAGATCTACATCGTCTCCAGCAGGAGACGGACTGGTAGACACTTACCAACTGGACTGTGGTAACGGAAAACGGATCCCTATCAAGCCATGACCTTAAGAATTTGTCCAAGAGTGGAAAATATCTTGGAGTCACTGTATCCGACAACCTCCAATATGACTAAGAAACAGCTTACTATGGGGCGCTGTTTTACTATTTATTCCCTATTTATAGATATCCATAATTATCTATGATTATCTATAATTTGAATTAGTGATATTAATAATTCGAATTAGTGATATGGATATCCATAATTATTTATTAACATCAATAATTCGATTTATTGATATCACTAATTCGAATTATGGATATCACTAATACGATTTCTTGAATTATGGATATCACTAAATCAGCCCTTTTATGGAGCTCACTAAATCGAATTATGGATATCATTGATATCAATAATTTGAATTAGTGATATCCGTCAGCTACCTAACAGGCCGATAACGGTCCGCTATAGATTTATGTAGAATGCTTACTGGGCTCTAATCGGGACCTTTACACTACAAGAAACAATCAGCAGATCAATGCAGTAGCAAAGACCAGCCAAACGTGCAACAGGAGACTAAAAGAACACAAGCAGGCCTACCACTAGCCAGACGATTGCTGATCTCGTTACTCTCGTAGACGAGACGATGTTAAATCGAATAAACTACATGAAACTATATCAAAAATTATTAATTTTATATTCTCGGGACCGCACTTCCGGTTGCCTCGTTTTGACTTTGTCCCTAGATACCCTAGATACGATGAAAACAAATGAACGCCGTGCATTACCTGTAATGAAACATATTGTAAACAAATCCTTCACTTGCTAAATTCATACAACCTGTTATCTAAGATATATTTTTTTTATGTAAATGTCATTGTTTTATAGTTGTTTTTACTAAATTTTGCATCATTTTGGGGGCAAAATAGTTTTTTATTCATGCGTGGGTTATTTTTTTCTAACAGATCATTATTTTTTATTAAAAAAGCCAGTACATAATTATATTACCATAGACTTGATCAATAAATTGGTAATCAATAAACTGACCTAGACTAAAGAAGTTGGGATGGACAGGATTGAGGGAGCAGGTAGAAAGTGGGTGGACGAAAGGAAACTAGGGCTAAGAGAATGGAGAGGGGATGGGAGAAAGGAGGTTGGGTAGGAGAAAGGGGTGGAGAAAGAAGGAATAAGATATATGGAATAAAGGCAAAAAAGGTGGGAGAAAGGAGACAAGGGTCTCCCCACTGGCTATATTTGTGAAGTTCAACATCAGAAGGTTTGTTTAGTTTGGTAGCTTAACGATCAGCTAAGTTTTGGTATCTAGGGAGTGATAGCGATCGGCTAAAGTTGTTAAAAAAAGGTAAGAGAAAAGTACAGGGAGTGCCACAATCACAAACCGCAGCCCTTCCCAGACCCCAAGAGGAAGAGGAAACCGACAAATCCAAACAAGCACAAATCGAACAAACGTACGAAAAGCACTAAGATTAGCTCTCTCTTCCCCAAGCGAGGTAATCGCAACACTAAAAGGACTGAAAAACACAAGAACAAAATGACACACAGAAAGACATACAACAAATCGCCTCGTAGAATAAACCACAAAGCAACAAAGAGTAAGACTAACACCGGGACCACCGCCTTAGAACGGCCAGTAGAGCAAACCACCGGGGGTTTTAAAGCACTTTTACAGCTAACTAATTTCACCCTGGGTCCCGATGCTACTCTTAATACAGAAACACGGTTTCGCATAAAGGCTCCCAACTCAGTCAATGCATCAAAGCGAAAACATAAAAATCAAATTAATCACTATAATAAACAAAGACGAGTACTCATGTTAAGTTAAAAACCGGTCGGTGTGTTAAAACAAAAGGTAAGAGAAAAGTCCAGGGAGTGGCACAATCATAAACCGCAGCCCTTCTCAGACACCAAGAGGGAGAGGAAACAGACAAAACCAAACAAGCACAAATCGAACAAACGTACGAAAAGAACTAAGATTAGCTCCCTCTTCCCCAAGCGAGGTAATGTTTGTCGGTTGAGTTTGGTAACTTGGGAGGAATGTCAAACTACTTAAAGACTTTAAGGTCAACATCGGTCGGTGTGTTTAGTTTGGTAATTATGTCGGATGGGTTTGGTATCTTGGGAGGAATGTTGATCAGCTAAATTTGTTAGATTCAACATCGGTTAATTGGTATCTGAATTTAGAATCTTGGGATCGACTAAAGCTGTAAAGTTTAACACTAGCCTGTGTGTTTGGTAGGTGTGTCGGCTGCGTTTGGTATAGTGGGAGAAATGTTGATCGGCTAAAGTTGTCAAAAAAAATCAACACCGGTCGCTGTATTTAGTTGGTAGACCTGTGTGTTAGCTGAATTTGGTATCTTGTGGGAGGGGGAGGGGAATGTTGATCTGCTAAAGTTGTCAAGTTTAACACCGGCTGGTCCATTTAGTTTGGTAGGTATGTCAATCGGCTATGTTTGATTTCTTGGGAGGAATGCTGATAGGCTAAAGTCGTTAAGTTCAACACTTTGTGTGTATTGTTTTGTAGGTTTGTTGACTGATTTTTTTTTTTTTTTTTTTTTTTTTTTTTTTTGTATCGTGAGAGGAACGTTGATTGGCTAAAGTTGTTAAGTTCAACATCAGTTGAGTTTAGTAATGTGGAGAGGTTCTTGGTCGGCTTAAATAGTTATATAATTTCAATACCGGTCTGTTTTTAGTTTAGTAGGTATGTCGGGTGAGTTTATTATCTTTGGAGGAACTGTGGTGGGCTAAAAATGTTCTTACGACGGTTCTTACGAGTACCCATAATCTATGTTTTGAGCAGAAATAAGGAAAATAATGGCGAGGCGGTTCTAACGAGTACACACAATCTATGTTTTGAGATGAAATATAAAAAATATCAGACTTTTTATCTGAAAACTTTCAGGTTTTTTTTGTGCTAAAATTTTCAATACATTTGAATAGGCGTGTTTTCTGTGTTTTAATTCGTAATTTAAATTAATGCAATGCCCGGAGCCAATGTAAACTTATATGGTCTACAAGGTTGATGTGGTATAAAATCAATTAATAACACATTAGGTAGGCCCTATTTATAATAAAACAAAATTGTTTTATCTTCGAGGGATATTTATGTTCCAATTATTTTACCTTTGTGTGGTTATCAAACATTAAAATGGCGGAAGATGTCATAGCAAAAGCCTTGTCAGGCGCAAGAGAAATATAATGTATCAATACGTAATTATACAATTAATGATACTGTGTGATAATTTAGAGAAAAGAAAATGATAATTTCAATGTGAACAACTCAGAATCGAACAGTAAATCATGGGGATAAGATTTGTTTTAGCGAGCACCCATTTCCGGTACATGATCATATATACCGTACGTAGTCAAGCATTTGGATCACCTCTGGTTTTTCAGTAGGCACCATATTCGTGACGTCACGAGACCGTTCGTTTAGTGTCATATAGATTTTTTCTGAGCGTTTCCCTTTAGGGAGTAGCTAGATGTCAAGTACCGGACCTCTGCCTCCGAGTTTAGAGGTCCGGTACCCTAGCCATTCCCTAAAAAAACGCCCATGACCCGTACCTGTGAAATCGATAGAAAAATCGCATAAAAAAAATCAGTGTTTGTCGGGAACTTTTTTTTTTTTTTTGTTTATAATAAAAGAATGCTTAATTCCAAAATAAATAATCTATTGGTATATCGGTTGCCAATGCAAACATATGACGTCATTTAGTTATCTAATTCACGACACGAATTCAAAAACGACGAAAAAATGTTGCCCAAGTAAACAGAGGTCTAAGCGTTCATTTCTGAGCTCTAGTTCAGCTTTTTATTTATCTATTTTTTTCTCTCGACTTTAGAGAAACATGTCCAGTGATAAAGCTGTAGCAAGCGAAATCACCCAACTTTACCAAATGGTTATTTACAGATTTCCCGCTAATTAGATGGGGAATCTTAATTTTAAAAGATTCAACCTATTTTCAAAGTCTGCATCTATCAACCATGATACTTCTTCTGATTAAAGCGCAACGACGCAACAAAAAAAAAAAAAAAAAAAAAAAAGAAAAAAATAAAAATAATAAACGAAGAAGAAATAGAGGGGGTGGGGAAAGATTGTCTGAGGGTAGTCTATATATATAGACTAGCTACTCGTCTGATAACAAGGGTATGATCATTTTTGTTTTAATAAAAGATAGTCACTGATGGCAAGTCTATTTGGTAGAGTCTCCAATACACATACTGGCTGTACAAAATTGAGAAAGGAGACTAGACTAAAAAATGTTATACGGTTCATTTTAGTGCAATTAGATGCCTTTGTTTCCATACTTCTTTTTTTTTTTTTTTTTAATTTTAACGCCTAGTGGCTGGGCAAGGTTGTCTTCAGAAAGTCTTTTTTTTTTTTTTTTTTTTTTTTTTTTTTTGCATGGCGCTTTACTCAGAAGAAGTAGGCTAAATGCAAACTTTTGTGATGATTGTCGAAAATTTCCATTTTTCCACAATAAAAAAGACTGCAATTTTTTCACAAAAAATGTTTTCCAAAAACCCAGTTTACTATTGAAATTATATGAAGCAGGAGCATATTTAATTTTAAGGTAAATATTTGAAAACAGAACTCAGATTTAAGGAAAGACAAATGGTTCCTGATTGATGATATTCTCTTTAACGTTTTCTAGAACAAAACACATTTAGTGAAAAACATTTTTTTTTCTGAAAGTTATTGAAAGCACTCTGAGTAAGTGTATTGGAAGTTACAACTAATTCTGTTTAATCCTGGATAAATATATATTTTTAAATAATAATAATAATAATAATGATAATAATAATAATAATAATAATAATAATAATAACAACAACAATCAGTCAGTAAATGATCTGAAAACGTATAACCCATGTTCGTTTCATCCTTTTTTAAAATGGCTGCCCCCATGGAGGAAAAGTCGACTCGAAAGAGAAAACAACAAAGCAAGTTTTCTGATGGTTATGAACAGCAACTTGAAGATGAGAATGAAAAAATAAAGAAGGAAGGCTTTATAGCTGATGGAACTTCAGTGTGGATGTCAATCTTTCTTTTTACTTTTCTGTTATACGCGTTTGTTAGATACCGAATTTCTGTGCTTCCTGAACCCAAAACACAACTTCCGAATTCACCTTTAGATGAATTTTATGAAAGCAATGCAGAAAAACACTTGGAAAAACTTACTCAACACGGCCCTAGAGTTGTAGGCAGTAGTGCAAATGAGATCCATGCATACAATTACATACTGAATGAGCTTAAATTTATACAGAAGTATGCATTGAAGAAAATACAGATAGATGAACAGAACGTAACAGGTTCTTTTGATATTGCATTTTTGTCAGACTTTGTGAGCTACTATAGAAATATTAAAAATATAGTTGTACTGTTGGAGGCAGAAAGCGGTTCAGAACACAGCTTACTAATGAGTTGTCATTATGACAGCTCAGTAGATAGTCCAGGTAAGTGCAGAGTCTGTTTATCTCTCGATAATGAATTAGATTCTGATCTTTATTTCTGGTAATCTGTCTTTATCTATCTGCTTCTCTTTGTCAACTTCAGGTTTGTTTTAACCTTTTACCAATTTGTATCAATATTAACTTATTGTATAGATCTAGTATCATTTGTTTTTATCATTTGACTACATTGTAACATACTGTTCTTTTCTGTAGCTTTTTCTTTCAACTGTCTGATACTAACAGATGTCAGACACAACAGCCTAGAATATCTGTGAGGATATGTGGAAGTATGTAGAGATAGATACAGAGATACAAAGATCTACTTAAATGGACTCAATCACATTTGATCATTATGTCATTTGAATGTGCGGCCAAATTTTGGGGTATTTGGGATTACCGAAATCCAATGTTTACCTGAATCTACCGGAATCCAATATAAATTACCGAAAATCCAACTATATTATCAACTTTACTATGATTTGTGTGAATTTAGACATATACACTGTTAAATAATATATAAACAGATAATATGGCCAAGTTTGGAAGATTTTTTTTTTTTTGAATAATGCATGTAACGATTTTATTAATGTTTTTTACAATTTCAGAATTTACCAAAATCCAATATTAATTAGCGAAATCCAAATATATTATCAAGTTTACCATAATTTGTGTAAATTTAGACATTTACACTGTTAAATAATATATAAACAGATAATATGGCCAAGTTTGGAAGATTTCTTTGGAATAATAATGATTTTACTAACGTTTTTATATTTTTCATAGGTGGAGTTACTTCCCTTCGTAGCTTAGCTCTGTGACGGGTACATAGAAATACGGGGGGAACACAGCGAAACATTTTTCATATTTTTCAATAAATAAAGCTTTGATTTTCCTGCAAATTGTCTCCACTGGAGACGATATCAAGCATGAAATGTCAAGATATAAAGCATAGTATTGGTTTTGTTTTGCATATAACTGCATGTAAATCAGTAGCCTAACGATTGTAAAAACTCTCCCACAAATACTTCATTTAAATGGATTTGTCCAAACTTAACCTTTACCACTTTCTGGGCTAATTCAGCAGATGACACAGAATACAGACAGCATCTGATCAGTCTGGGTTTTTTTTTGTTTTTTTTTTTGGTTTTTTTTTGCATTGAATTGCATACAAACTCAAAACTCTCCCACACAAACTAAATAGAGACTAAGAGTTGTATCAGCTTACCCATGGCTAATTCAACAGATGACAATTTGTTATATTTCTTATTTTTCCCAGAAACGGTGATTTGAAATTGCATGCAAATTGTCTATAGTTAGAGAAAATTTGCATCTAATGTCAGAACCTATTTTCTGCAAAAAATAAGAAAAATATTTCTAAATGTCGTCTGCTTATAAATAAACCTTAAGGCGCTGCTAATCACAACTGCAGCAGACGCCATTTCAAAATATCCTTTTTAATATTTTTCATAGAAAATAAGGCTTTTTGACTTTTATTGGCATTCATGTGAAATCTTCAGACGAACAGATGAATTTACATGGAATGTCAAGACTTATTTACTATGAAAATCTAAACCAAAATGAAAATCGTCTTCTACAAATTTTGCTTTGCGCTTTAAGCATTAAGTGTTAAATTTTATTGCGGTTGCTGCCACCATATCGTCCTTAAATATTCAAACACCTTAACTCCTTACCATACCTGACCTAAAGTTAGAACACAGCCGTTGACTTGTCAATAGTTATTATTAAAAAAAAATCTTCCAAACTTGGCCATATTATCTGTTTATATATTATTTAACAGTGTATATGTCTAAATTCACACAAATCATGGTAAACTTGATAATATAGTTGGATTTCAGTAATTAATATTGGATTCCAGTAGATTCTGGTAAATATTGGATTTCGGTATACCCAAATACCGCAAATTTTGCATTTAGCAACAAAAAAAAAAAAAAAGAAAGAAACTGGATTGATGATTAAAACTATTTACAGACAATAGAGGACGGACCGTTTAAACTATTTACAGACAATGATCTAAATTTGTCATATGATAAAAGTGCATATCTCAGACTGGCATTCTCTGAGGTTTTAATTAAATGAGGGGTCTGAACACTTCTGTGATAGAGATATACATGTAGTAGGATGCACAAACCATTCGAAATGGAAATGTTCCAGGGAAAAAAATACTTTAGGGATCAGTGTATGACCGAATCTTATATATCATGAATCTTGTAATGCTCTAGTTTGTTCTAATCTAGGTGCAGGGGTCAGGCACCTTTATTTTGATATGTCATGGTCAACTTTCAACAGCACATGTTTGGGTTTTGTGGAAAAAGGACAAGAAAAGCTACCCCAGTCTCCACCCATGCTTCCAGGACTGCTGGACATGTCAGACATTTTTTTTTTCCAGACCCTTCTGTCCAAGAAGTATTGAGAGTTTCTTCAAATTTTCCGACATCCTCCTTTGACTCATATTTTGAATATATTTATTGTTTGACACATTTTGAATATATTTTATGTTTTTCAGAACTTGAGTACAGGAACACTTCTATCATTCTATTTACTCTCTATTCAGGGTTTTTACCCTCAAAATGCGTCATGTACCCCAAGAAATGAAATGTCTCTAGTACTTTCTACATCATGTACATGATGCAATGCACTGGGGGTACAAAAGTAAGGAAAAAAAGGAAATTTGCACACATTGTCTTCCAAACTGGTTTCAAAAAGCAGTGGAAACCCTGATACTTTCTGGGCCAGCCAAGCAAAACCAGTGACTGAACATTCGCAAAATCTGCAGATTCAGATCATCCTGTGCATGTTCAAAGTATCAGGAAGGGCAGCTGTCAGTTTCTTAAAGGACTAGTCCTACCCAGTAAAAGTGTGGATTAGGTAAACTGATCGCGCTCCACATGACCCCATTGTGTTGACATCCGGGCCTTTCTCTCTCCATTCATACATTCTGTGGTATCCAGTGATTCAGTTACTGGACAGTGAAGGCCCTGAACAAACTGTATTCATGCAGTCTGATCTGGGCCTTCACTGCCTGCACATGACCCGAAAGCATATTTTCACTTGGTGGGCTCATTTTATTAAAAGGACAGTTGCTAGATGATATGGAACAAAAGTGATGTTCCTGTGATTTTTGTTAGAGCCAAAGCAGCTCAGGTATCAACCTTTAACCTTGTCATGCTGAATAAATTAAGATGCCACACCGCCACTTCTGATTTTCAGCCAATCAGATTACTTGATCCAGATTGTTGATATAAGTTCTCAAACTTAATGGCAAACAGTGCAGATCCAGATCAGTTGGCTTCTTCAGAAGCCAACTGATCTGGATCTACACTGTTTGCAAAGGCAGGGTATATCCAGGTTCAGCAGGACTAGGGTTAATATGCTGTGCAGCTCTACAGCTCAAGATAGGAAAGTGTATCCAGAAGGTATTTTTTAATTCTCCATGAAAACATATATTGTGGTACTCATTAGAAGCACCTCATTGAGGTGCTTCTTATGAGTACCACAACATATGTTTTCATGGAGCAAAAAGAAAAATATGAATACATTTAGGTTAAATGCCTTATCTAGAGCTATGATTGTAATTCATATGATACAAATGTAACTTTCCTAACAACATATCCCAACTACATGTATAGTGTTGTTTGCTACAGGTGCAGGTGATAATGCCATAAGCTGTTCTGTGATGTTGGAAATGCTACGTGTTCTCACAGTTTCCAAGGAGAATCTACAGCATAACTTGATCTTCTTGTTCAATGGTGCTGAAGAGAATCTTTTACAGGTTTGTGTTCTTGCTGTTTTTTTTTTTTTTGTTTTTTTTTTTTTTTTGCAAACGGTTTTCGAAATGAGAGGACTGTGTATTAAGGTAGATCAGACATGTTAAGTTGCCCCAGCACCCCCCCCCCCCCCCGCCCCCCACACCCCCTCCTTTTTTTTTTTCATTAATGAGATTCATTAATTTTTGGCTGCAATATCCGAGTTTTATGTACTGTGTCCTTAAAGATACATGTATTAGAAATTTTCTTCTTTGTTTAATGTAAAAAGAAAGACTCACAACTGTTTCTCAAGAACTGTCCTACTTTTTATTTTTAAAAGAACATTTTTTGGTTGAAAAAAGCAGCTTATCTGTAGCTATGATTGTGTAGTGAATAGTGCTGTAATGAGGTTCCACTGTATTAACCCTTGTACTGCTAAAAAAAATTAAGAAGCCACACCCATTTCTAATTTTCAGCCAATCAGATTACTTGATCAAGTTTGTTGGTATAGATTTGCATTCTTAATGGCAAACAATGCAGATCCAGATCAGTTGGCTTCTTCAGAAGCCAACTGATCTGGATCTGCACTGTTTGCAAAGGCAGGGCATATCCAGGTTCAGCAGGACAAGGGTTAAGGCAAAATATATTCGGACTGGCTTTTACTCCTGAGTAAAAAGTGCAGACCCAAATATCATTTTTTTTAAATTGTGTGAATTAAGTCAGTGTTATTGTATTTACTCTAAGTTTAGAAGCATATACATGGATAAGTGGTAAGAACTCTCGACTTTGAATCACAAGTTTCCAGGTTCGAATCCTGCAGGAGGCAGAATTCGGCTAATGACTGTATGGTGCTCCTTTGCACAGAGCCTTTCATTATCACAATGTAGGTCTCTGAGATCTCATTAACTCCAGATCTGGAGTAAGTTACTCCAACTTTTCATTTCTGACGCCAACTTTTTTGGAAAGTCTCAGTAGATAAGTATGGTAAAACTCCAACTTTTTCAGGAGGACAGCATTTTACTCCAATTTTCAAAATCCTAGTGAGAACCCTGGGTCTAATCTGGGTTTGCACAGTTTGCATATGTCATTTTGTCAGAAACTTCTGTGTACCCAATTCTAGTACATTTGTTATATTTTAGGCAAGTCATGGTTTCATTACCCAACATCCTTGGGCCAAGTCTGTCAAAGCATTTGTCAATGTGGACTCAGCAGGGGCTGGTGGATGGGAAGTTGTCTTCCAAACTGGTAAGCTTATTTTTCTTGATAAAATATTTTTATATCATTATGTTAAATGAAGTTCTTCTGTAGGATTGCCAATAGTTTTCATACAGCCGCATAAGGTGATAGGGATTATTTTCATGGCTTCAGATAGAGAGGGTATCCACATATTTTTCTTATTTCTGCACAAAAACATACATTGTGGATACTCATTACAAGCACCTTAATGAGGCACTTCTAATGAGTATCACAACATATGTTTTTGTGGAGAAATTAGTAAAATATTACAGTCAGCCCTCTTTATACCGACATTCGATACAACAACAAAATTCGTTATAATGACAATTTGAATGTCACGAAACCAGGAAATGACAGTAAATGAGATATTATCCAAGAATATTGCATTAAAAACTTAAGCAACATATGTTTTGGATATTTGTTAGAATTGCCTCAGTGAGGCAATTCTAACAAATATCAAAAACATATGTTCTGTGAGGAAATATGAATAAAACAAGATAGTGATACCTCCTTTTTTTTGCATATCATCATCCTGTGCATTAAGGATTATTTACAACAGCAAATTCATTTTAATGGCAACATCTTTGGGATCAATGCTGTTGTTGTAACGACGGTTCACTGTAGTACTTTTTGGTTAAAAAAGTGCCTTATATGGAGCTATGAAATTTTGCATCAAATCATATCTCGGTGAAGTGATTCAACTGAGTTTCCACAAGATATGTGTTGGTGCAAAAATAAGAATTATCTTTGGAAAACACTTTTTATTTGAATCCCACATATTTGGACACCTGATCTCCTTGGACTGATCTGAGTCTTTGCTGGGCGCACAACCAAAGTTACGTTTTCTGACTTTGCAAGTCAAATGGTCAGTGTATATGACTGCATATATATTTCAAATTTGAATAAATACAGATGTATCTTGACATTTGAAAATCAGTTTTCACAAAAAAAGCAAGTATTGCTAGCTCTTGAAAACAAAATTGAAGTGTTTTAAAATATACCGGGGATAAAAGTGCGGATTGCATTAGTGAAAAATTCGGTTCTACAGGACCCTTGTACATGTATTCATTTTTTTGGTTTCTTTAAGCACCACGTATTTCCTTATTATTCAACAAAAACAAGTTACTGGTTAGAAGCACCTCTCCATGGCACTTCTAATGTGTACTCACAACATGTTTTTGTTAGTACAGTCGACTCTAGTTATCTCGAACTCGCTTATCTCGAATAACCGCTTATCTCGAAGTGAAAATCTGGTCCCTGTTGAAACACAGAGAGCTACCAGAAGGCAACAAAATATTGTGGAATAAAGGAGAAATTGCTCCTTAGGAGCAATTTCTCCTCTTTTCCACAATATTTTCAATATATCTCTTAACTTAGTAGTCAAATTACATATTCATTCTGTTTAAGGTGTTTGTTCGATTAATTGTTTCCCTCAGTCCCGCAATTCTGATATGTCGAAGTACGGATATCTCGAAGTGTTTCATAGAGTCCCTTGGACTTCGAGATAACGAGAGTCGACTGTAATAGGAAAAGAATATTTATTCAGATACTATGGGTAGGGAAATATTTATATGGATATTATGGACAGGGAAAGCTCTGTATGAGATTTCTGAGAGCATTCGGCTCTACTGAGCTTTCGACATCTTTCAAGAAGTCAGTTTTTGCTTGGCGCTTTTCACAGAAGAAGTAAATTTGCAAACATTTGTCTTGATTTAATGCAGGACCATTTTTCGTAAGTACCTATGCACAAAACATTTTATTCTAGTTGTTGGTTTAAAAAAAAAAATACGTTCACTTTTTGTAAAAATGAAAATTATGCAGAAGTCTAAATGGTATGTAACTTAGAGGCAGATTTTCAACAAGTTCTGCTTGTTCAATTTTTCTGAAATTTTTACAATATTGTTGTCAAACATCATTATATCAAATTCAGGAAAGAAAAGTAAAAAATGTTTTCTAAGACAAAAGTTAAAAATAAAGTCACTTTACTATAAAAATTGGATAAGTCAGATCAGTTTTTGGCTCTGTGTTTAAATTTAGGCTAAATATTTTGAACAAAAAACAGAAAAGACAACTCTTTTCTTATCTTATAAGGTATCATCAATCAGAAAAAAAAAACTGTTTCATTCAAAATAAAACACCAAGCAAAAAAGGTCTTTCTGAGTGATGGCGAAAGGACAGTAGATAAATTCTCCATAGCTCCAGATAAGAGGGGTATCCACATAATGTTTTTTTTATTTCTCCACGAAAATGTATGATGTAGGTACTCATTAGAAGCGTATTGATGAGGTGCTTCTAAAGTGTACAAATTCATACCTTTTCATGGAGAAATAAGAAAAACAGCAGCACTTTTGTATAGCAAAAAGCGCCATATCTGATGCTATGATCTCTGAGAGCAATCAGCAAAGAGTTGAGGAAACTTTATTTTGCAACAAGTTGGAAGTTTTATAATAATCATCTGGGCCCAGTTGTTCAAAGCTAACGGTGTCGTTAGTTATCGATTCGTTAAAATTTACATTGAGTGATATGCAAATATGCTGAATTCTTTGCTGAAAAAATGTGAGTAGCTTTTGCAGTGCAAAAGCTACTCACATTTTTTCGGCAAAAAATATCAGAATATTGTATATTGAGTCCGCTAAAACAGTTAAAGAAATGACCCTTAACAAGCTTGTTAAGCTTATGACGCTTTGAACAACTGGGCCCTGATTAATATGAAAGCAAAACAGTTTCAGACTCAAAAGCTTATTTGCATTTCCTTTCTGTACTATTTATCATAGTCAGTATACATGTATTTGGCTGATTCATTTTGATAAAGATAAGAAAACAGGATTTAGAAAGCTATGCATCTAAATGCTAGATTTTCAGTAACAGGTATGATAATGAGTAACTTAATGTTTATTTATTAATATATTAATATTCAAAGCTCTAGATAATGTGTTTTTTTTTGTTTTTTTTTTGTTTTTTTTCAGTGAAAAAGTATTGACATTTTTCTTACTTCTCAATGAAAACGTATGCTCTGGCTCTCATTAGAAGTGCCTTGCTGTGGCACCTCAGATGAGTTTGTGGAGAAATACAAATGTAGGATAAACAATATTTGTCTTGGTACCAGTCTTTTCTAGAATTGTGAGTTACATTCATGTCGATTTTATAAATGATAAAACAGGACCTGCACATCCGTGGTTAGTAGGAGCATATGCTCAGGTCTCTCCCTACCCGAGTGGCTCAACATTTGCACAGGAGCTGTTTCAGAGTGGACACATTCCGGGCGAGACCGATTATAGAATATTCCGGGACTTTGGTGATGTACCAGGTAGAACTTTTCAGAATGAACGAAGCTTTTTCTCAAAATGCATTGCATGCTTTTTAGTATTTAAGGAGAATGGATATGCCTTCAAGGAAAATAACTCTGGTGTAGAAATATTTGCCTCCCTTGTCCTTGTTGGCTACTCTTAAAAGAAGAATTTGCACCCTTTTGGCATAGCTCCAAATAAGATGCTTTTATCAAACAAAAAAAGTATTGATATTTTTCTTATTTCTCATGAAAACATAAGATGTAGGTACTCATTAAACGTGCCTCAGAGGCACTTCTAATGAGTACCCACATGTTTTCATGGAGAAATAAGAAAAATATTTACCTGATAATCCCTCTTATCTAGAGCTGTGTTCTGTGGGGACATGGGGGTGCGGAGGGGGTGCAGATTCTTTTCTTTAAGAATAGCCTCTATTTTTGCAAGTTTTTCAGAGAGGCAGCTATGTGTCTGCAAAATTGAATTATCTCCCTTTGTAAAAAAAAAATAAAAATGCAGTAAAATATGTCGGGTTTATCCAATCACCTTACCGGTCTTTGTTTTGTTATTTGAGCTGGACCACTGGGAAATTTTCAACAGTATCTTATCAGTAAATAAGGTGATAATTTAAGATAATTTTTGTTTTCTTTTTTTTTTTTCATCAAAACATACCTCGTTGGTACAGTACTAAATGGAATTGCCTTGGATCATGGTAATTTTAGTGAGTATAGTATCCACAAGGTATTTATTTATTTTTTTTTTTTTTTTTTGTCCAAAAGTACAAAAAATGTCTCCTGAATACTTCCTTCTTCGGAAATGATACATTAACCTATTCCATTACGAAAACATGCCTATTCAAATATATAGAAAATTTCACCTCCAAAAACTGAAAATTTTCAGATAAAAAAAACAAACATAGATTGTGGGTACTAATTAGAACTGCCTCACCGAGGCAGTTCTAACAAGTACCCACAATCTATGTTTTGAGCAGAAATAAGAAAAATAATGTATACCCCTGTAAACCCCAGTTTTACTATATAAAAGTTGGGTTTACGGGGGTCAAAATTACATGTATATAGACCTGTTTTTGTGATGCACAGTGGCAAATGCCTAAGCAGTGACAAAGGCCCAAGCTAATTTGCATTCCTGTGTTGACTATATTTTATAGAATGCCCTCTGCTCAAGTGGTAGATTGTCCACACTGTGATCTAAATTGGTTGTTATTTGATTCCCATCCAAGTCATACCAAAGACTTTTTAAAGAGTACTAGCTGCTCTTTCACTTGGTGGCATGTTGGTGCTTGACATTAAGAAAGTATAGCTAACAGGGAGACTGGTAATGAATTTAAACACAGGAAAAAAAGTTAAACACAGAAAAAAAAAAAAAAGAAAGTAAAGCTGAGAATCAGAACTGGTCAGCCCTGTGTCGGTTATAATGTGACTGGATGGAATATCATATGTGTCCGGGACTTGATATTTCAGTAAGGCAGCACTTTTAAAGTGAGCATTGAGCTCCCTGCCATATCCAGGCACCGTCACAGTATGGCTGAAAGATTATTGAAAGTGACATAAAACGCAAATAAAAAAAAAGCATGCTCACTTTGACATTCCCAGTAAGCATTCTACATAAATCTATAGCGGTCCGTTAGCGACCCATCAGGGTAGCTGACGGGCCGCTAACGGCCCGCTGTAGATTTATGTAGGATGCTAGCTGGGTTGCTTTAAGGGCCAAATGCTGTATAGTGTGTGTTGTGCTAATAGCAGAGACCTTGAAGAGATCATGGCCATATTGTGGGAAAACCTGTGTTGGGAATTGGCCAGAATTCCATAATCGATCATAGGTTTTGTAAAACAGGCTGATCATAGGTTAATAATCGACTTGTAGAAAATATAATCACTCTTAGTTTAGCCCTCTTCTTGGTACGTATTCATTGCTTCAGATCAATAAGAGAGGTATCCAGATAATATTTTCCTTATTTCTCCATGAAATATATGTTGTGGGTACTCATTTAAAGTGCCTCTGTGAGGTGCTTCTAATGAGTACCTACATTATATATTTTCATGGAGAAATAAGAAAAGTATCAGTACTTTTGGGTTGACTTTTTGAGGCTGTTTTGTCAATTTTTTCACTTTCATTGACCACAAATCTAGAATGTCCCAAATAAACAACTTTTGAATTTCATTACTTTATAACTTGCCTATAAAAATAAAATGTAAGAAAAATAGAATTTTCCGATTAGTCGAGTATAAAAAAATCTTTCTGATCATCAGTAACAAGAGGCAAAAGTGACTGATAATAGATTATAATTGATC
Source organism: Anodontia alba (assembly GCA_964016985.1). Taxonomy (NCBI): domain Eukaryota; kingdom Metazoa; phylum Mollusca; class Bivalvia; order Lucinida; family Lucinidae; genus Anodontia; species Anodontia alba. Next base: position 102,982,024 of record OZ024825.1, on the reverse strand, counting down.
ATTAGTGGCAACACTAGGGAAAACAGATTAATCTGGGTCTGTATTGCTGTGCAGGCATTGCTACTGATAAAGGGGTGCTCCTGATTAGGAGTTTATTAGCTCTTCTCTAAAAACATATGTATTGACATCTCATTTGAAGTGTCTTATATTAAAGGATACCAGTACTAATGATACCCCTCTGCCTTTGCCCCCTCTCCCTTCAATAACAGAAACTCCATATCTGGTTTCTTGGTAGGTATTCCCATGTTCCAGCTCATACAGTTTGTTGTTATCTTTTGTAATATTGTAAGTATGCCTTGATAAAATCTTGTCGATAAATGTACCAACAAAAAGGAAAAAGAAAATCCATTTACAAGAAAATAAATCACGCTTTTAACCCTCGTCCTGCTGAACCCAGATATATCCTGTTTTGCAAACAGTGTAGATCCAGATCAGTTGGCTTCTGAAGAAGCCAACTGATCTGGATCTGCACTGTTTGCCGTCAAGTATGCAAATTTATAGCAACAGTCTGAATCAAGTAACCTGATTGGCTGAAAAGTAGGTGGGTGTGGCATCTTAAATTATTTGGCAGGACAAGGGTTAATATTGTATTTACCCTAAATATTGGGACACTTATCACCTTACCATACTTGTTCTAAAATTTAAACAAGTCAATTTTATTACTTGTTGGTGTGTTTAAACACTCATGGATGGGTGGCAAATAGTGTAGACCTTGAGCTGATGCCAGATTATGTGGCATCAGATCTGGGCCAGCACTGTTTGTTAAGGTCTGTTTGTCCCAACACTGAGGGTAAATATGGTATATTGAATAATGCCAGTGTGGTATATTCCATATTGGTGTATATTACAGGCTTTGTAGAAAACCTTGGATTATAAATTTAAATAATGAGATTTTGTCATGGTATATTAGTTTCTGCTGTTGTCCCATTTTATATATTCCACAGAATGATGATGTTCAGTATAGCATGTATGTAGCCTGTATTGAACTTAAGCTAAACTACAAAATTTCTTGCATTGTTTTGCTGTCACAGAGTTTTTGGTGCTGCCATTACTAATGAATTGCACTAGCTCCAGATCAGATGTTTTTGTGTTGTTGTCGTCTTTTTGTTTGTTTGTTTGTTTGTTGTTTTTTTGTTGTTTTTTTTTTTTTCAAACAAAAAGTATAAATATTTTTCTTATCCCTGCTTAAAAACATAAGTTGAGGAAACTAATCAGAAGCATTGAGGTGCTTCTAATGAGAACCCACAACATATGTTTTTTTGTTGTTGTTTTTTTTTTTTTGTTTAAAAATTAAAAAAAAAGATAGCAAAATCATTCCTTTTTGAGTAGACCCATTTCCAATAGGGAGGCAAAAATATATTTGAAAGTTGCCTCCCCTGAGAATGTATCTATTCACCTTAATTTCCATTTTCTCTGTGGTCTATATAAATGGGACAATCTAGCTTAACCCTTGTCATGCTCAATAAATTGGCACACCCACTTCTAATTTTCAGCCAATCAGATCACTTGATCTAGATTGCTGATATAAATTCACATACTGAATGGCAAACAGTGTAGATCCAGATCAGTTGGCTTCTTGAGAAGCCAACTGATCTGGATCTGCACTGTTTGCAAATGTAGGGTGTATCCCGCTCAGCAGGATAAGGGTTATGTATTCTGGCTTGTGATGGAAAGCAAATGAAGAAATGAGGAACTAAAAGAAAACAAATTTATATTTCTCATATGCAAGCAACTTAGATACAGATCAGCATAGTCATGTACAATGTACTGGAAGTCTTGTTTTGTTATTAACATAATTTGGATAAAAGTAATATTAAAGTGTGTAAACATTGTGTTCCGAGCATTGTGTGTCATGATCAAATTGCTCAAAGTGTATTCTGATCTGTGTGTTTTGTTCGCATATTCATGGATTTTATGGTAATTTTTGCCTGGCCTGTCTCTGATCTGGTATCTAATAGCTTTAACCCTTAAAGCACCAATCACAACTGCAGCAGATGACACTTTGAAATGCAAATATATACTGTTTTAAATCTTCAGCAGAAATCAGCCTTGACATTCATGTAAGGCAGATGATTCACAAGAAATGTCTAGTCTTATTTTCTCTGAAAAAAAATTTAAAAAAAATTAAAATGACATCTGCTGCAGTTATGATTGATGTTCTATGGGTTGAAATAAAATTGCATGCTCCATGTTGCTGATTAATGCATCTTTGTGTTTCTGCCCATTTGCTTCTAATGTGTCACTATGAAGCTTTGTCTAATAATTGATTTCTTTTATTCAAATTCAGATTTGGCTTGGCAATATTTATGGTTATTGAAGATGAAAATCTGTTTTCAGATTTTTTTGCATTTGAGTTGCATTGCTTGTTTTATTTCTTTCATCAGAATTCCTTTTCTCTGAGAGGGGTCATAAAATTACCCACAAGGGTTGATGTGTCATTTATAAACAATAACTGAAATTTTCTGCCAGAAATTCTTATGTTCACAAAACCATAAAGTACAGCTGTTGGAAATACATAATCAACCCTTAAATTTGAAGATGTGCAGAGAATATTCTAAAATACATTTTTAGGTTTCTGAGAAAACGAGGCTTCACATTTCATGTGAATTGTCATTTGGACAATTCACACAAAATTTCATCTTGTCTTCTCTGAAAGAAAACAAAAAATTAGAATCTTGTCTGCTGCTGTTGAGGAGCCAGATGGGATCTAACCCTAGTCCTGCTGAATCCGGATATACCCTGCCTTTGCAAACAGTGTAGACCCAGATCAGGGGGCTTCTGAAGAAGCCAACTGATCTGGATCTACGCTGTTTGTCATTATGTCCCCTTCTTTGGTAGGCATATATTGTTTTTGGGGCGGATACCGTTGGCGTCTGCGGTGTCGGCGTAAAACTTCTTGTCTGCTCTGTAGCTTGAATACCCTTTGGAATATTTTTATGATACTTGGTAGAAATGTAGATCAGGGCAAGATGACATGTCACATACAAGATTGACAACACTGCCTTTCTTACTTCTGGAATTGTCACCCTTTGTTTTATTTGAAAAAGATTTTGTGTCCACTCTGTAACTTGAATACCCTTTAGAATATTTCGATGGTACTTGGCAGAAGTGTAGAACAGGACCATATGACGTGTCGCGTACAAGAATGACAACTCTGCCTTTCTTACTTTTGGTGTTATCTCCCTTTGTTATGTTTGACAGTGATAATCCATTGATTTCGTGTCTGCTCTGTAAGTGAAAGTCTCTTTGGAATATTTTTATGATACTTGGTAGAAATGTAGAACAGGCCCAAACAACATGTAACATACAAGAATGACAACTCTGCCTTTCTTACTTCTGGTGTTATCTCCCTTTGTTATGTCTGACAGTGATAATCCATTGATTTTGTGTCTGCTCTGTGAGTCAAAGACCCTTTGGAATATTTTAATGATACTTGGTAGAAATGTAGAACAGGACCAGACGACATGTCACATACAAGAATGACAACTCTGCCTTTCTTACTTTTGGCGTTATCTCCATTTGTTATGTCTAACAATGATTATCCATTGATTTCATGTCCGCTCTGTAAGTTAAAAACCCTTTGGAATATTTTTATGATACTTGGTAAAAATGTAGAACAGGACCAGATGACGTGTCGTGTACAAGAATGACAACCGTGGCTTTCTTACATTTGGTGTTATATCCCTTGGTTTTGTTTGAAATAGATTTATCGTCTGCTCTGTAACTGAAATACCCTTCAGAATATTTTGATGGTACCTGGTAGAACTGTAGAATAGGACAAGACAACATGTTCCTTACAAGAATGACAATTCTGCCTTCCTTACTTTTGCTGTTATATTTGACAAGATTATGCATTGATTTAATGTCCGCTATGTAAGTCAAACACTCTTTGGAATATTTTGATGATACTTGGTAGTCCAGACGACATGTCACATACAAGAATGACAACTTCAGCTTTTTTTACTTTTGGAGTTATCTCCCCTTCTTGTGTTTGAATTTCATTTCTTGTCTGCTCTGTAACACGAATACCCTACAGAATATTTTGATGATGCTTGGTACAAATGTAGAACAGGACGAGATGACATGTTGTGTACAAGAGTGACAACTCTGGCAGGATTGGGGGGGACATTTGTTTTTTTTTTTCTAAAAATCCATTTCTAGTTAAGTATGTGAATTTGTATTAACATCCTGGATCAAGTAATCTGATTGGCTGAAAATCAGAAATGGGCATGGCATCTTTATTCAGCAGAATGAGGGTTAAAGGCTAATATAATGTATGATCAGTCTTAACCTATCACAGTAAAGTGGAGCAAACCTTCGCATAGCTATAACTGGCCTTAAATAACTTTCTGAAGAAGAATTTAACAGATTATAACAAATTCCATAACAATCATGGAGCATGACCAAATCAGGATACTGAATTTATACTAAATATTGACAACAAAGCATACTTGTCCTAAAATTTGAACAAGTCCATATTATTATCTGTTGATGCATCTAAAAACTACTGATTAATTTCAAACAGTACAGTTTGTGGCATTTTATCTGTACACTATTTGCTCAGGCCTGTCTGTCTGAATATGTAGGGTAATTACAATATTATGATATCCTAAAATCACCTCTGCCATAATTCCAGATAAGAGGCCTGTCCAGGTGAATATATCTTTCTTATTTCTCCACCAAACATATGTACATTATGGTTACCCATTAGAAATACCTTGCTGAGGTGATCTAATCAGTATCACAATGTATGTTTTTTGTGGAGAAAAATGGATGCTTTCTGAACAGTTTTCTAATCATAAACCAGATATACCAGAGAAGAGAATCCAAGCAGATGTTATTAGGTTTAGAAAGAGAATAAAATTAAGTAAAAATAAAAAGAAGAAAATATTTGCCTATCTCCTCATTGAGTGCTACTGTTAAAGAAAAAAAAAAAATTTCTCTGGGACCAAAGTCTTTCCATTTGGGTGCAGCACCTGCCTTTGAAAGAGGACAATTACATATCAACAAAAAATGCCCCTGATGTATTCAGTCACATTAACTGTTTCAAACAAACTGACTAAATCTTTAAATTTACATTAGGATTTGCATCACGCAGTTACATGTACAGTTGACTCTGCTTATCTCGAAGTGAAAATCTGGTCCCTGCCTTAACATGAAAATCTAACAACATATGTAAAAAATATTGTGGAAAAGAGGAGAAATTGCTCCTAAGGAGCCATTTGTCCTCTTTTCCACAATATTTTTAATATATCTCTAACTCCAAGAGTCCAATTACACATATATTTGTTAAATGTGGTTAATAGAATTAGTTTTTCCTCAGTTCTGCAAATCTGATATGTAGAGGTACGGATATCTCGAAGTATTTCAGAGAGTCCGGTGAAATTAGAGATAACGAGAGTCGACTGTATAGTTATAGTAATGAAGTTACATATATCTAAATTCAGAAATGGAAGAGTGCCTTGTATACATTCGGTTATGAACATATGAAATTAAAAACAGTTATGTTTCTTGCATATGTATTCAGGAGACATAAGAAAAATGATTAGATTGCATTTTATAAATGATATTACCATATTTGACCTAGTAACCACACATACCCTGATAAGTGCACAATCAAGCAATTTCATAGTCTTCAAATTACAGCTTGTGTACTTTTATCTGCTTCTTTTTAAAAGCATATGTGTTGGTTCTCATTTGAATTGCCTCAACTTGCCTCAGCAAGTTGAGGCAATTCATATGAAAGCCAACAGCATTATGCTTTTATAAAGAAAATCAGAAAAAAAAGAAAAAAAAAGATTGCATTACAAGCATCATTAAATGATCTTTTCATGAATCCGTCCTCTTACTTTTCCTTATCAGATGGATATTTTACTACAAGTTTTTCCAGTAATTTTGAAAATCCTAAGCACACAGTGCAGTAATTACATTAGATACTGTAGCTGCACTTTTTCTGATTTCAGAATGTGACATAGCCTTACATAATAAGTACAAAACGTTACCCAAAACGGGGTAACACATTACCGAAATGCCTATTCAAATATATAAAAAATTTCACCTCCGAAAACTGAATATTTTCAGATAAAAAAAAAAAACTGTTTTTTTTCGTAGTTCTGCTCAAAATATATGAGGTGGTTTTAATGAGTACCCACAATCTTTGTTTATTGAGCAAAAATAATGTATACCCCTGTTACTGTATATAAAAGTGGGGTTTAAGGGGGTCAAAATTATATAGGCATGTTTTCGTGGTGATAAATGCTTTGATTCTCTGGTAACAAAAATGCTTGGATTCTTTTAGGAATTTTAATTTTTAATTTCCATGAATTTAGAGTAGTTTTTCACTTCCATGAGTTTAGACTCATTATTACTAACTGGCATTCATATTAACTAGAAAATGCAAATTAACCACAGGGCCAGCCCATCCGTGGTTGGTGCAGGCCTATGCTGAGGTGATACCATACCCATGTGGGTCAATTATGGGGCAGGAGTTGTTCCAGAGTGGGGTCATTCCATCTGACACTGATTACAGGATATTCAAAGAGTTTGGTGGAGATCTGCCAGGTAATGGGTAACTCCTGAAATTAAGCATTATGATTCATTGGTTTGAAGTAATTTTATTAGGCAGTTAATAGTTAGACAGGTTTCTGCCTGCCCACTTAACTGAAGAGTAAAATTGATTTCTCAGTATTTAAGCTCTTTTTTTTTTCATAAGGAAAAATGCTTTATCATGATCAGGGCCCAGTTGTTCAAAGCATCATCAGCTTAAGGAGCTGTTTAATGACAAAATCGTTAACTGTTGTAGCTAAGGTATTTACAAATACATTCATATTTTTGCTGCAGAAATGTAAGTAGTGTTTGCAATGCAAAAGCTAGCCACATTTTTTCACCAAAAAAATATCTATGTATTTGCCATATTTCAAGATTGAAATTTTAATGTCACGTTAGCTAACAACTTCATTAAGTTTTGAACAACTGAGCTCAGTCTGATGAGATCTGTGCACTTGTGTTCACTATGCTGTTATGACCAAGACTATGTCCCCTGACACTGCTAAGGTAATTGTTAGGCACTTTTCTGTCGATTAATGATATAGTTAGACAGATTACTTCTAGTAAAATAAGGATTTTCCTGACAAGTTAATTGTTAGACAGGTTATTATCAGGTAATGCCCCTATCTTGAGTTATGCCCCTTTGTAAAAAACTGCAATGAAATCATGTTAAGCAAGATGTCTCAAAACTGTTTGAGCTATTGTATTGAAACTTTATTTGCTGATAGGGAATGATGAAAAGATGACCTAATTATGCCCCCAACTTCGAAGAAGTTGGAGGGGCATATTGCTTCTGGGGCGTTTGTTCGTCCATCTGCCTGTTCGCCCATCCATCCATTCGTCACACTTTTTGATGCATAGCATAACTTTAGAACCCCGCATGTTACTGTTTTGAAATTTCTTATATAGATTCCTCATGAAAAAATAACTGACACATATTTTTTTCTCAACAGGATTATGCCCCTTTCCTGAATTAACTTATGGCCCTTTGGAAAGATATAGTGATGAATAGATGACCTGATTAACTTTTCAATAAATTCTGAAAAATACTTCATGAAGTATGGCCCTTTATAATTTTTGGGCATTTTACCTTGTCAACAAAATATCCCAAAAATGTTGGGGCTAGAGCCTTAAAACCTAGTGAATTGATTGGTAATGAAAAGTAGATGACCTGGCTAACTTTTGAATAAATTCTGAAAAATATTTCATGAGTAATGGCCCTTTGTAAATTTGGGCATTTTTACCTTGTCAGCAAAATATCTCTAATACTGATGGAGCTAGAGCCTCATAGCTTGATAAATAGATAGGTAGTGATGAGAAGGAAGTTGGAGGGGCCTATGGCTTCTGGGCATGAGTAATGACCCTTTGTAAATTTGGGTATTTTTTCCCTTGTCAGCAAAATATCACAAATCTCTTGGAGATAGAGCCTCATAACTTGATAAATAGATAGGTAGTGATGAGAAGGAAGTAGAAGGGGCCTATGGCTTCTGGGCATGAGTAATGACCCTTTGTAAATTTGAGAATATTTTTTCCCTTTTCAGCAAAATACCTCAAAATCTCTTGGGGCTAGAGCCTCATAACTTGATGAATAGATTGGTAGTGATGAGAAGATGACATGATTAACTTTTGAATAAATTCTGAAAAATATTTCATGAGTTATATGGCCCTTTGTTAGATTGAGCCATTTTTACCTTGTTTTCTCTTTAGAGGCAAGTACAGGTATATGGTGGGGGGCTTAGTGTTTAACAAAGTTAACACATTTTCTAGTTAACTTTTGAAAAATATTCCAAAAGGTTTTTTTTGTTTGTTTTTTTTAGTTAGAGCGCTTTGAAAAATTTGAGCCTTTGAACCTTGTAAGCAAGATATCTCAAAAAATGTATTAGCTGTTGCCTTGTAACTTTACAGGGTGATTAGGAATGACAAGTAAATGACCTGATCAACTTTTGAAAACATTCTGAAATTGTTTTCTTGTGTAATGGTCCTTTAAAAATTAGGCCATTTTAATCTTGTAAGCAAGATATCTAGAAAACAATTTGAGCTATTGTCTTATAATATGACAGGCTGATAGAGGATAATGAGTAGATGACCTCAGTACTCCAGCTAGCCCTATACTGAAGGGTGGGCTGCCCCTCTTGCCCATTTCTGCCCCCATTTGCCCTTTTATTGCTGTCATTTGCCTTTTTTCAACTCCAGGCATCAAATCCTACATTTTGGTAACAATTTCATGAAAATCAGACCAGAATTAAAAAAGTTATCAATATTTTACCTTTACCAGTATCTGGGCTAATTAAGCAGACAACATATTGATGATATTTTTCTTAATTTTCCCAGAAAACAGGATCTGACATTTCATGCAAATTGTCTCCAAAGGAGACAGTTTGCATGGAATGTTAAAACTTGTTTTATGGGAAAAATAAGAAAAATATTTCAGTATGTCGTCTGCTGAAAATTTTACCCAGAGTGCTAAGCATTAAAAGTCGGTTTTATGTGTATTATAGTTTGAGGCATTTAAATTTGCAGATTATATTTTGTAACATGTCTTGATACTAAGTACATCTTATGACGCCCTCATTCATGTATGACTGTGCAAAAAGTGCCCTACTCAGCACCCCTCTGCCCTGAAGTCTTAGCTGGAGCACTGGACCTGATTATCTTTTAAAACAGTTCTGAAAAAAAAAATCTTGAATTATGACCCTTGAAAATATTGGCATTTTAACCTTGTAAGCCAGATATCTCAAAAAATATTTAAGATTTCCTCTTGAAACTTGACAGGCTGATAGGAAAATGATGAGAAGATGACCTGTTAAATTTTTGAAAAAATCCCAGAATATTTTTCTTGAGTTATGGCCCTTTGAAAATTTGGGCATTTTAACCTTGTAAGCAAGATATCTCGAAAACAATTGAGCTATTGTCTTGAAACTTGACAGGCTGATAGGGGATGATGAGTGACCTGATAAACTTTTGAAAAATTCTGAAAAAAAAATTCTTGAATTGTTGCTCTTTGAAAATTTTAGCATTTAAACCTTGTAAGCAAGATATTCAAAAAAACTATTTGAGCCGTTGTCTTGAAACTTGACAGGGAATAATGAGTAGATGACCAGATCAACTTTTGAAAAGATTCTGGAATCTTTTTCCTTGAATTATGGTTCTTTGGAAAATTGGGCATTTGAACTTTGTAAGCAAGATTTCTCAAAAACTGTTTAAGCTATTGCCTTGAAATTTGACACAATGTTTGGGGATGATGAGTAGATAGATGACTTGATTGACTTTTGAAAAAAGTCTGGAAAAAAAAAATATTGAGTTATTGCTCTTTCAAAATTTGGACATTTTAACCTTGTTAGCAAGATATCTCAAAAACTATTTGAGCTATTGTCTTGAAACATGACAGGCAGATAGGGAATGGTGAGTAAATTACCATGTCAACTGTTGAAAAAATCTAGATTTTTTCTTGAATTATGGCCCTTTGAAAATTTGGGCATCTGAACTTTGTAAGCGAGAACTGAATAAGCTATTGCCTTGAAACTTGACACAATGATTTGGGATGATGAGTAGATGACCTGATTGACTTCTGAAAAAAGTCTGACAATTTTTATTGTGTTATTGCTCTTTGAAAGTTTTGCATTTTAACCTTGTAAGCAAGGTATCTCAAAAAAAACATTTGTTATTGTCTTGAAACTTGACAAGCTGATAGAGAATGATGAGTGGATTACATTATCAACTTTTGAAAAAAATCAGGAAATTTTTCTTGAGTTATGGCCCTTTGAAAATTTAGGCATTTTAACATTGTAAGCAAGTTTTCTAAAAAACTGTTTAAGCTGTCTCCTTTACTTGACAGGCTGATAGGGGTTGATAAATAGATGACCTGATCAACTTTTGACTTTTTTGAGTATGTCCCTTTGAAAAGTTTAGCATTTTAACCATGTTAGCAAGCTGTTGCCTTTCAACAAGGGTTTCTGCCTATTGTATATACCATATTCGATCTAATTACCGCACATACCCCTATAAGCGCACAGTCAAGAAATTCCGTAGTCTTCAGATTACAGCCAGTGTACATTTTATTTACTTTTTTATAAAGGCATATGTTGAGGGTTCTCATTTGAATTGCATTGACTTGTCGATGCAATTCAAATGAGTACCCACAACATATGCCTTTATAAAGAAAATCAGAAAAAAAAAATCGCATAATCATCATCAAATAAGTCCTTTTCTGATCTTTTTATAGTGTATCCTTAATAGGTATAGGTACATATTTTATCACATCTGAGTGTTCCCAGTAATTTTGAAAAACCTAAGCGCACAGTGCGGTAATTAGGTTGAATAGGGTATATTATCTTTAGAATCTTTAGAGGCAAGCATATGGTTGTTAACATAATATTTTACAATCACAATTTCTAGTTCACAGCTTTTTGCCTAGTGAATAGTTGGGCTTGTTTTTGGCAGTAATAGTTATTAGTTTGGCAGGCTTCTGACAACCCACTTAATAGGTTTCTACCAAGTCAGTATATACAGAGGTGTCTGTCTAATTAATAGATAGATAGATTTATGTCTGGTTAATAGACAGGTGTCTGCCTAGTAAATAGACAGACTTTTGTCTAGTTTATAGACAGTTATCTGCCTAGTTACTAGTTAGACAGGTTTCTGCTTGATAGACAGGTTTCTGTCTAGTAAATAGTTAAGAAAGCTTCTGCATAGTTAATAGACAGTTGTCTGCCTAGTAAATAGTTTGACAGGTTTCTGCCTAATTTATAGTTTGCCATGTTTCTGCCTCATTAATAGTTAGACGGGTTTCTGCCTAGTTTATAGTTTGGTAGGTTTCTGCCTTGTAAATTGTTAGAGAGATATCTGTCTAGTTGATAGACAGATATCTGCCTAGTTAATAGTTATAGGGGTGTCTGGTTAAGTCTTTTAAAGTTGATATATGCTTCAAATTTAATGAAAACATCCTGTAATTTGTTATAGGCACTAAACATATTAGACAAAATAAAACATTTGCTTTATTGGCCTCGGTGGCTCAGTTGGATGCGCCGTCCGACTGGAGACCAGGAGGTCGCGGGTTCAACCCCCGCCAAGGTCGGCAACATTCTTTCATGGAGATTGATCATGAAATATTTTCTACGGTCGTTCTCTCCCTTCCGCTGATTCAAGAAGGGCAGTTGTCAGTTTCTGGCGAAAGAATGTGCACAATACTGGTTAACCGCTTAGAGGACTAAGCCTGCCCAGTAAACGTGTGGTTAGGTAAACTGACCGCGCTCGACATGACCCCATTGGGTTGACTGGGCCGTAAAACCTCAACACAAACAAACAAAACATTTGCTTTCAACAGTTATTGTTTTTTTTTCAAACCAGCAGTCTGAGTAATGAATGTGCATGAGATCTCAAATGAATTCTCGTCCTGATATTTGTTTGTGTCTGTGTTGTTTGCTTGTTTGTTTGACTCACCACTTTAATTTCACCAGCCACATCAAGAAAAAAGGAAGCATACGTGTAAAGCATAGATCGAGGGTTGATCGCAAGACTAGCGTAACTCAGATGGTTGTTTTTCCCCAAACCTAATCTCCTCACCATGAAGGCATTATGAAGATTACAACATTTCTTTCTGTAAACAATGAAAATTTAGGTGCCATTGCTCGTATGAGCAATGGCACCTAAATTTGCATTGTTTACAAAAGGGTCCAAGTTGCCCCTAAACACGGGTTTCAAAAATATGTTTGAGTTACAATAGTCTTGCGCTCAACCCTCGAGATGAACTTGAAAGGCCCCAAGATCCCAAAATAGACTGAATGTCAGTGTATCTTGATTTGGGTTTGTGCTTCTCTCAGTATTAGAATGTTGCTGGACCTGAATACTTAGGGTAAATAAGGTAAATTACTCCATAATTTACCTTATTTACCCTAAGTATTCAGGTCCAGCAACATTCTTTCATGGAAATAGATCATGAAATATTTTCTATAGTCATTCTCCCCCATTCCGCTGATTCAAGAAGGGCAGTTGTTAGTTTCTGTCGGAAGAGTGTGCACAAGTACTGGTCAACAGCTAAGAGGACTAAACCTGCCCAGGAAAGGTGTATATAAGTAAACTGATTGGCTAGGCACCACCTTATAGTGTTGACTGGGCTCTGAAACACCAAAACAAACAAACAAACAAATAAGCCTGCATGAGCAAATAATGTAAATCCAGATCAGATGCTGCGGAAGATAGTATCTGATCAGGGTCTACACTGTTTGCCATTCACTCAACTGTTTTTGGACACATCAGCATGTAATAAAATGGACAGGCTTTAAAACAAGAATGGCTGTCGTCAAATAATTCATACGCAAACCTGTCCAGTGTGTTTATAGGCAGGTAACATATTACCCTTAAAGCGCCAAGAAAACCTGCATCTGAAAATGTGGTCTGTTTATGTCGTCTGCTGAATATTCTTGCAAACTTTTCAAACCTATTTTTTGCATACCGGCAGACAGTGTGGACCCTGATCAGACTGCTCCTAAAGGAGCAGTCTGATCTGGGTCCACACTGTTTGCAGAAATGATAAAATCAGAAGCAGAAGACAAAGCAGACGACAAATGTTATGATTGGCACTTTAAGGATTAAGACCTTTGTCAGACAGGCAGGTGTCTGGCGTGGAAGGTGATAAAGGAGTGATGAAAGTGATATGGGCCCTGTTTCCTTAGGCTACATGTCCTATTTTCGCTTGGTACGGCTGGCATGTTTTTCTGAGATTTTGGCCGGTCTCGGTGGCTCATTTGGATGCACATCCGACTGGAGATCAGGAAGTCGGGGGTTCGAACCCCGCCGAGGTCGGCAACATTCTTTCGTGGAGATTGAAATTTGTCCTGCTAATCTCAAATTACTAACTTTTGCAAATTCTGTCTTGCTAAGCATAGCTGAGCTTGAAAATCTCTCTGCAAATGAATATGCCAACTATTGTTGGCATTTTCATATTTATTAGCAGAGAAAATTTCATGCTCATCTGTGTTGAGCACAAAAAAGTTTTATAATCTCAGGTCCTGATTAAGTATGCAAGCTGCACTGACCCAGATCTATGTCTGTTGGGTCGCATATGTACATGTACACATGTACCGGTATCATGTTGGGTCACATATGTACATGTACACATGTACCGGTATCATAAGGTAATTTTTTGTTCAGCTTGTTCACCCTTGAGTTGGTGAAACCAGAAATGTCCTGCCTTTGCAAACAGTGTTGGTCCAGAGCAGTGAAGAAGCCAACAGATCTGGATCTGCACTATTTGTCATTTACCGAGTAGTATATGAATTGGTATGAACAACCTAGATCAAGTAACCTGATTGGCTGACAGTTAGAAGTGGATGTGGTAATTTATTCTGCATAACAAGGGTTAACTTTTAATCCTCTGAATACTGCATACAATTAAATTACAGAGTTTGCTCAATATTGAAATCATTGTCAGTATTTTCTTGCAGTATAAGTAATATGTTGTGTAATTGCAAGTACATTGAAATACACTAAAGATGTTTTTTTTTTTCACTTGTCTATTTTTACATATATAAACAAATGTCAAAATTGCATAATATCATCTGTATCCGTATCTGAAATGGGAAGGAAAAAACATTACATTAAAGGTGATAACTATGTTTAGGTATTGAAAAAAAAAAAATAATAATAATTTATACTAATATTTCATATAAGTGAATGGTTTTATTTACTTGAATTATCTTAACTAATGTGAATTATGACCTTTAACCCTTCTCTTGCTAAACAAGACATGCCCTGTCTTAGCAAACAGTGTAGATCCAGATCAGTTGGCTTCTTCAGAAGCCAACTGATCTGGATCTGCACTGTTTTCAGAAGCCAACTGATCTGGATCTACACTGTTTGTCATTAAATATGTGAATTGCTATCAAAAACCCAAATCAAGTAATCTAGAAGTGGGCGTGGAATCTTAATTTATTCAGCATGATAAGGGTTAATATGAAACAACTGTAAATGTTTGATTTATGGAGAATGAATATACCTTCTGGAGAGACAACTCTGTTGACTTTGTTTTTGCCTCCCTTCTGAAAAAGGTTCAACGTTAAAAGGAAAGAATTTAGCTCCCTTTAGGAGCAAGTTCTTTCTTTTTAAAGTAGAACCCTTTTCAGGAGGGGAATAATGTACAAAAAAGCAAACAGGAAGTCACAACACTTGTTTCTCTTGAAACAAAAATGACAGAAAATCTACCCAATGTATGAAGTCTCTTTATCCCATTATAGTCTGAATACCCCTAAAGGGGTAATTGGCAAACGGTGCAGACCCGATCAGACACCGCAGAATGCTGCGTCTGATCAGGGTCTCCACTGTTTGCATATAATTTTGTCATTTTTTCTCATGGAATATCTAAATCTCATAGTCGGATGTACCTAAAATTGAAATAGAACTATTCAGTCTACAATTGGTTAAGAAAATATTTTTTATTGTCATACAGGTCTGGACATAGCATATATATCCAATGGCTATGTGTATCATACCGAGAATGACAAAGCAAAATTTATCCAGCCCGGCTGCATACAGAGGGGTGGTAAGTACAACTGAGTTACACAGCTGCAGGTACAGTAAACTCTCATTATCTTAAACTCCAAGGGACCAGAATTTTTAGTTTGAGATAACAGTAGTTTGAGACAAAAGGAGTTGAAACATAAAGCACATATGGCAAATTAGATTAGTATTGTACTTTATTAGTTTGACTGAAGCATTAGTTTTACTTGTCACCATTTGAGATAACAAGAGTCAACTGTATTAACCTTCAAGGATGAGGCAACTCCATCAAACATCACGAAAACATACCTATATTTTGACCCCCTAAAGGCACTCTTTTATATAGTAAAACTGGGGTTTATAGGGGTGTACATTATTTTTCTTATTTCTGCTCAAAAACATAGATTGTGGGTACTCGTTAGAACCGCCTCAGTAAACACATTTCTAGTGTAAAGTACATTTTTTATCAATACTGACTTTCCCTTTGGACACAAGGTTATTCCAGGGCTGTGGTTTCGGTGGCTTAGTTGGATGTGCTGTCCGACTATAGACCAGGAGGTCGCGGGTTCAACCCCCGCCGAGGTGGGCAACATTCTTTCATGGAGATTGATCATGAAATATTTTCTACGGTCATTCTCTCCCTTTCTGCTGATTCAAGAAGGGCAGTTGTCAGTTTCTGGCAAAAGAATGTGCACAATACCGGTTAACCGCTTAGAGGACTAAGCCTGCCCAGTAAACGTGTGGTTAGGTAAACTGACCGTGCTCAACATGACCCCATTTGGTTGACTGGGCCGTAAAACCTCAACACAAACAAACAAACAAAATCCAGGGCTGTGGAAATGTCATGCCCGACTTGTCCAACTTATCCCATTTCCCTGAGGTCAAGTTGGAAATTTCAATTTACTTGTCCTGGGACAAGGACTTCATAGCTCTAGCTAAGAAGAGTTTCTAGATTTTGACATACGAGGGTAGTTCAATAAATTCATAGAAGTCGGTATTTTTCCATACAATTCAAGATTTCTTTTTTCATTTTTGTGCAGTGTAAACCTTTGTCAGTTGAATGATAACAGCCGTTCAGTCAACACATACATTTTTGCTCTTACTTTTTGTTTGAAAACCTATACCCATAGGCAAAAATGGAAAGTCAGAATATAGAGTTCAGAGAAGTCATAAAGTTCCTCATTAAGGAGGGTGCAAAGGCCAAAGAAATCCATTGGCGCATGGCTGATGTGTATGGTGATAGTAGCCCAAAGTATTCCACAGTGGCAAAGTGGTCAGCAGAATTTAAACATGGGCGAGACTCCTTAGAAGATGACCCAAGGCCAGGTCGCCCTGCTGATGTCATCAGCCAGGAGATGATCGACCGTGTTGGGAGCCGTGTGCTAAACAATCGCCGAATCAAAGTTGACGAATTTGCTTCAGAATGTGGTATTTCTAATGGAAGTGTTTGCACTATAAACCATGAACATTTAGGCGTGTCAAAAGTATCTGCCAGGTGGGTACCCAGAAACCTGAACATGCAAGATCGTCAGCAAAGGGTGGAGTCAAGTCAAGAACTTCTGGAAGTGTACAATGCCAATCCAGAAGACTTTCACACTCATCTTGTAACAGGAGACGAAACTTGGCTTCACCACTGGGACCCAGATCCTAAAAAAGAGTCCATGCAATGGAAATGCCTTGGCTCACCCCACCTAAGAAATTTCGTACCCAACCATCAGCCAGCAAGGTAATGGCCATGGTGTTTTGAGACTCCAAAGGGATTATATTAATAGATTACAAGCCTGCTTCAATTACAGGAGAATACTATGCCAATATCATTAAACAATTAAGGGTTGCTATTAAAGAAAAACAAAGGGGAAAGCTAGCTGCTGGTGTCCTTCTTTTGCATGATAATGCCCCTGTGCACAAGTCCAGAGTTGCACAAGCGGCTATTCCTGAGTGCAAGTTCAAGCAGTTAAATTGCCCGCCATACAGTCCAAACCTGGCCCTTAGTGGTTATTATCTGTTTCGAAATTTGAAGTCCCACTTGCGTGGAACGAGATTTCGGGACGATGATGAGCTCAAGACTGCTACAGAGGCTTGGTTTGAGGACCAAATAGACAACTTTTATTTCAAAGGCATAGACTGCTTAAAAGAAAAGTGGGCAAAATGCATTGAAGTAAAGGGGGATTATATTGAAAAATAATGTTGAAATCATCTTCCAATCTGTGAGTTAAACCCTGAGTTCTACGAACTTATTGAACTCCCCTTGTATATAATTTTTGTTTATTTCTCAAAGAAAATATGTTGGGGGTAACTTATTAGAAGCACCTCACCAAGGTGTTTCTAATAATTATTCACATGTTTTCTTTGAGAAATAAGAAAAATTCTAATTTTCAGGCATGTAAATCTTGGTTTGACAAGTGGATTTTGACCATTTACTTTTGTTTGTGGACAAGTAATAAAATTTGATAATTCCAAAACTCTGGTCATTCACTTAGATTGTTTTGAAATAGTAGTGAAATCTTTAAATTGTTATTCATAACTGAGAAAAATGAGAAATAAAATATCATCTGCTGAATTTTCTAAGAAAATGGTGGTACTGATTAACCCAGTTTAGTCTGGAGACCCCTCAAAAGGTTATTGGCAAACAGAGCAGACCCAGATCAGATGCCGCTTAACATGATTTTAACTGTGTTGATTTGGCTGTATAACTCCAACTTAAACAAACAAGTATTAATTTCACTTCCAGGAGAAAACCTTCTTGCCTTGCTCAGAAAGCTGGCCTCCAGCCCTAAACTTGCTGATCCTGGTCTAGACAAACATGGTACCATGGTTTTCTTTGATGTTGTTGGTTACTTCATGGTTCATTACCCACAGAGAATTGGTGTCATCATAAATTGTGCTCTTGTGGCTGCCGTCATGTTCAAAGTTATAAGGAAGGGGCTCGGAATGAGTTCCTCTGCAGGTAAGTTCTCACGTATGATATCTAAATGGGTTCGATCCCCGCTAACAGCAAGTGTTGTTTCCTTGAGCAAGAGACTTTATCCACATTGCTTAGTACTGGTTTCTCCCCAGGAAAAAAGAGGGCCACATGGAAGATTAGTACCAAATTACTAAATGTGTTACCCTCTATAAATAAAGTCGATTATTATTATTATTATTATTATTATTGTTCCCTATTTCTACTATTTTCCATCGCTCCAGATAAGGCACTTTTTCTTTCAACCTAAAAGTAATGGAATTTGTTTATTTCTCCATCAAAATATATTTTGCATCCTTTCTGGAAAGGGATTTACTCTAAAAGGAAAGAATTTGCCTCCCATCGGAGCTTTCCTTTTTAGAGTATACTCTTTTTCAGAAGCAGCTTAACCCTCGTCCTGCTGGACCCAGTTATATCCTGCCTTTGCAAACAGTGTAGATCCAGATCAGTTGGCTTCTGAAGAAGCCAACTGATCTGGATCTGCACTGTTTGCCATTAAGTATGTGAATTCATAGCAACAATCCGGATCAAGTAATCTGATTGGCTGAAAAGTAGAAGTGGGCCTGGCATCTTAATTTATTCAGCAGGACAAGGGTTAATATGCAGGAAAGCAAACAGGCAGCTCCAAATGTGGTATCCCTTGTAATAATTGAGGGAAATCTGGAAGTATAACTTTTGCCTAGAAACAGATATTGCAGGGTAATAAGGTTCTCTTTAGCCAAAGGAAAATAACTCAAAAAGTTATATATGGTGATTTTGCATCATAGTGTCTCTCTTCAAACAAAACAAACAAAATGGTGGTTGCAGGCTGCTTGGCTCCTTTTCAAGAGGAACTGATGAATTGACTCGATGGCAGAGCAGCTAATATTTTTTTCTTTTTTTTTTTAAAAAAAAAAACAAAACAAAAAAAAACAAAACCTATAGCAAAAAAAACATCATGAAATCTTACAAGTTTAGACCTTGATGAGACATCCTCACTTCAAATGTGAAAGAACGAAAGGAAAAAATTATTCAGAAGAAAAAAGGAATCTATAGGAGATGAAGATTTAGTAAAAGCTTATTTGGAGCAGGTAAGTTGATAAAAAGTACTTTTACCTGTGTAAAACAGACTCCTGTTTTCATTCAAACACTGTTCTTACATCATACACAGTGTAGGTGTATCTGCAACAAAACTTCTGCAATTTTTCACTGATCATCAGGAAAACATACCTATATAATTTTTACCCCCTTAAACCCCACTTTTATATAGTAAAACTGGGGTTTACAGGGGTATACATTATTTTTCTTATTTTTGCTCAAAAACATAGATTGTGGGTACTTGTTAGAACCGCCTCAGCGAGGCAGTTCTAACGGGTACCCACAATCTATGTTTTGTGCAGAAATATGAAAAATATCAGATTTTTATCGGAAAATTTTATGTCTTTGGAGGTCAAATTTTCTATATATTTGAATAGGCGTGTTTTCGTAATGTGAGGTAGAGGACCATACAAAGACTAAACATATATGAGGCAGTGGGCTTAGATGTACAGGTTTATTTGAGTCTTTGCTGATCACATTGGTCTTATTGTAGGTTTGTCATTTGCTAGCTTATTTTTAATTCTGGGCTGCATCAAAGTTGGTGGGGAGGGTGTGGAGGTGGGATAGGAGTGTGGGGGTGGGGGGAGGGGGGCTGTGGAGTGAGGGACTTCAGTAGAATAAAGCTAATATTTGCCTCTGCTGACCACTCCAAAGCAGTTCCATAGCTCTTGATAAGGTGCTTTTTTTCAACCAAAAAAGTTTTGATATTTGGATACCCACTCTTTTGTAGAGCTATGGTGTTCCTCTGATGTACTTCTTTTTTGCTTGTGTATAGTTTGTTACAGTATATACCCTAAGTATTCGGACACCTAAACTCCTTACCATACTTGTTCTAAGAATTGGATAAGTACAATTTACAACCTGTTGTTGTATCTATAAATTGCTGGATGACAAGCAATCAGTGTAGACCTTGATGAGATGCTCAGGCCTGTCTCTTCAGATACTTAGAGTAAATACCATACATCTGTGTCCTTGAGTCTTGTCATTGCCGGCCCCGGTGGCTCAATTGGATGCGCCGTCTGACTGGAGACCAGGAGGTCGCGGGTTCAACCCCCGCCGAGGTCGGCAACATTCTTTCGTGGAGATTGATCATGAAATATTTTCTACGGTCATTCTCTCCCTTCCGCTGATTTAAGAAGGGCAGTTGTCAGTTTCTGGCGAAAGAATGTGCACAATACTAGTTAACCGCTAAGAGGACTAAGCCTGCTCAGTAAACGTGTGGTTAGGTAAACTGACCGCGCTCGACATGACCCCATTGGGTTGACTGGGCCATAAAACCTCAACACAAACAAACTTGTCATTGTTTGTTCCTTATCTCTACTTCTTTCAGTATCACAGGAAGTCTGTACTTTATGACTATGGCCTTTCAGGGGTACAATGTAGCTTATTAAAGTTTTTGCAGTCGTGACAGTTACCCCTAATTAAACCCCCGGCATACGAAGGGGTATATAGTTTTCATCCATTCCTTTAGTCCGTTTGTCTGTCCCTCCATCGGTCCATCCATCAGTCTGTCCGTCCGTCCGAACATTCAGTGTAATAAGGTCAAGGTCATTGTGACTTTATTTTCATGCTTCAGTGATTTTGACATATTTTGAAGCCTATTTCATGGATTAATGCCTCAGTAAAGTAGTATGTTGCAGTTTGTTTATACAAACAACTTCTTAAAGAAGGATGGGCACCACACATGTTTATCACATCAACATTCAGTGTAATAAGGTCAAGGCCATTGTGATCATATTTTCATGCTCCAGCAATTTTGCCTTATATCTTGAAGACTATTTCATAGATTAATGTGATACTTGGAATATTGGTTCTGTGTGACACCATGATTGAAAGCATAACAAATGTAGGTCACCTTGACCTATATTTCATGGTCCAGTAATTTTGCCGCATATCTTAATTGATGTATGAACATCATTAATTGGGACTATGATTTAGTATTATCCAGCAGTTGACCTAAAAGTAAATGTAGGTCACTGTGACCTATCTTTCATGGTCCAGTGATTTAATGTTACATCTTGAAGACAGTTTGATGTATTACTATTGTATTTTGGGATTATGTGACCTATATTTCATAGCCCTGTGATTTTGTCTTATATCTCCCACTGTTTGATACCTAAATGTCATATTTACATATAATGACACAGTGTGACCCAAACTTTCACCTCAAAGTAAATATAAAAGTAAATATAAATCAGTATGACCTATATTTCATGGTCTAGTGATTTTGCTTAATATCTTTTAGATTATTTAATGGATTAACATCATAGTTGGTATAATGCATTTCTCAAGTATATGTAGGTCAGTGACCTATATTTTAAGGCCCAGCAAATTTGCTTCATGTCTTGAAGACTATTTACTCCTTGCCTTATATCATTGTCATTAACTTTAAAATATTTTATAATTAAGAAATGGTGCTGGCCAGGGGTATTTGTGGCCCTCTGGGCACTTGCTCTAGTTCAGTTAGTATGGAAAACTTTAAAGAAAAGCATCACAGAATTGTTTTGTCATTTTTTATTACCGTATTTAACCTAATTACCACACATGCTCCTATGAGCATGCAGTAAAGCAATTTAGTAGTCTTTAGATTACAGCCTGTGTATTTTTATCTATGTTTATGAAAACAGTTTACTTTTCATGCCACACTTTATTGAAATTAAAGTAAAATTTTGATGTCCATTTTTCAGTGATTTCACCCTTGATGTCAAATCTTAAATTTAGAGAAATTATGCTCTTTTGAAATAGTTACAGCTCCTTTACATAAATGACAAAGCTCATCATAGTTATCTGAATATTGCACTTTTCTTTTAGCTTGAATTTGTGTATTTTTCATAAAGTTGTGGTTGATTTGCAGAAGTTTTTAAGAAAATGTAGAACTACAGTAGAACCTCAATGGCTCAAACATCTTTAGGACCATGGAAATTTATTCAAGACATGGGTAGTTCAAGCCACTGAGGGTTAATCATGGTGCCAGGTCACGAAGCAAATACATTGTAGTAATAATTTAGGGAATTTTTCTTTTTTCAATTTTTTACGCAATAATTGTATATGTTGAGTGTACTCATTAGAATCACCTCAGTGAGGCAATTCTGATGATTGCACACAACATACAACTTCATGATAAAATAAGAAAATTTCCCTAAATATTTGTTTTCTTGAAATATTGGAAGAATTTCATTTGGGACTCAAAACAAGTTCGAATTAGCCATTGTAAACGAGCCATCGGTGTTCAAGCTATTGAGGTGAGAATGTATATTAATTTGAAATGCAACATCTCATAGTGGCAAATAATAATGTCCAGTAACTGTATAATGTGCCAATAATCATAGTACATATGTATTATTATTGCATGATTAATCAGGTAATAATCACAGCTTTGTCAGTGGGTCATGTCATGTTCTTTTGACAGGTCATTGACCTCTGTCCAGCTGCATTGATAGCCAATCATAAGCTAGATTACCGTCAGGTGACTGGATGACAATCACTTGTCAGGTATCCATCAAAATGTGTAAATGTGTTACTCTAAAGTGGTGATAGCATTTGTTGTTTGTTTGTTGTAATGTCACTATTTCTAATTAATAAAGTCCAGGCTCCATAACATCATCGGTTGTGTGGCTGAACCACGGCCCTGAGGTTATAAAACTTTTTTTCATGCTCAACTCAACTGAGCATGAAATTTTACTTGGTCATAAAAATAGAAATACCAAAAATTTAAAACTTTTTCATGCTCAACTCAGCTGAGCTTGCTCAGCTGAGTTGTTCATGAAAGAAGTTTCAAATTCAAAATTTTGTCAGTATTCTAAGATTTATAAACAAAACAAATTTCATGCTCAGTGGAGTTGAACATGAAAAAAGTTTTATAACCTCGGGGCCTGGAGCAGACAGTGTCTGGTCCGAGTTCGAAATCTAAGCTCATCCACAACTTTCATTGAGGTTGAGATTGATCATGAAATAATTTCTGTGGTCAGTGTCCCCTTCTGCTGATTCAAGACAGGCCATTATCTGGTTAGCTGCTTAGAGGACTAAGCGTGTCCGGGAAAATGTGAGTAGGTCAGCTGAATGGCTCAACATGACCTTAACCCTTAAAGTGCCAATCACAACTATTGTCATCTGCTTGTGATTTTAAAAGTCATTTTTGCAAACAGTGTGGACCCAGATTAGGAGCAGTCTGATCAGGGTCCTCACTGTTTGCTTGTATGCAAAAATAGGTTTGAAAAGTCTGCAAGAATATTCAGCAGACGACATAAACAGACGACATTTTCAAATGCAGTTTTTCTTAGGGCTTTAAGGGTTAACAAAACTCAAATTGATAAAGGTATGGATAATTTGTGACTGGTCTAATTAATGGCTAACTGTCATAAGTCCAAGTCATTGGAATTACTGTTTGAAGAGTTCAGGTGTAAATGTGTTATTCACTAACATGCAATGTAAACAATCTTGACATTTTTTGAGCCTCAAAAATATATTTCTGTTGATAAATCAAAAGATCTATTTGCATATTTTGTATGTCAAAACAAGTTGGTAGGAAAAACTGGTGACCAAACATCATCTGCATAAATACCACAAAAAGTCAATTGGTGGTAATGAATATTAGTTACAGTATGCATGGTGGGTGGGTACTAAACTAAGTTTCTTGGGGAAATAAAGTAATAATAAAAATATGGCAGGATTTTGAACATGAGAGGATTACACCTGTACTCATAGAAATAATCCTCTGTGCATTAGTATGGAAGCTTGAATAGAAACAACAATGGCAAATGATGGCGGATAAAAGAGTCAAACGTAATTTGTACAAAAAAAGAAATTGAACCATGTGAATCATTGATTCATTTTCCAAAATATAAGGTATGACAACATTGGCAACTTAGGAAGCCAACTGATCTGGATCTGCACTGTTTGCCATTAAGTATGTGAATTCATATTAACAATCTGGATCAAGTAATCTGATTGGCTGAAAATTAGAAATGGGAGTGGCATCATAATTTATTCAGCATAACAAGGGTTAAGGAGAAGTATTTGGTGATATTTCTGGGATTATTATTCCTATTTCTCCATAAAAACATATGTTCTTGGTACTCATTAGAAGCGCTTCACAGAAATGCTTCTAAAGAGTATCCACAACATATGTTTTTATGGAGAACTGGAATAAATTGTCCCAGAATTAATCACCAAATACTCCTCCTGAACAAATCCTCCCTTTCTACACAAAAACTGATATTGTGTTTACTCATTGACACTTAGAATGAAAACCTACAACATGTTGTTATGTAGAAGTATGAAAACTATATATCTGGATAATTCTCTTATCTCATGGTATGTTTGTGCATTAATGATCCATCATGCATCATGCAGCTTGCAAAAGATGCATATGCTTGTTTACTTTATTTTAGGTCTTCAGGGAATGGACTATTTAAGCAACTTGCTTCAAGTGACCATATTTATTGTTCTCACATGGGTTGCCATAGTTATTGTCTGTGTTCTGATGGCTGTCATAGTAACCATGCTTGGCCGTAACATGTCCTGGTTCACCTACAGTGTCAATATTGTGGGCCTGTTCATAATACCAGGGATTATTGCTGTGATCTCAATACAAGAAGTACTCAAACACAAAGTCTTTCAGGTAAGACACATTTCTTTTTTTTATTTTAGACAATACAATAAAAACTAACTTTATAATACTGACTGGACTTTTTTTAACCTATACCTCTCTCTTAGCTTATTCAGCAGATAACAAATGGATAATATTTTTCTTATTTTTCCCAGAAAATGGGATTTGATATCTTCTGCATATTGTCTCCGTCCACGTCAGAGAAGACATTAGCAATTCACATTTAAGTTTTTCAGGCGCTAGCAATATCATACATTTTCATCTGAAAAGTACAGGGCCAGTTGTTCAAAACTAACGATGTCATTAGTTAACGTATCGTTAAAACTTTGATCATTAAATATGGCATATATGCTAGTATTTTTGCTGAAAAAATGTTAAAAGCTACTCACATTTTTTCAGCAAAAATATCTGTGAATTAGATATTGTACTAACTAGAACAGTTAACATTTTGACCACTAACAAGCTCGTTAAGCTAACGATGCTTTGAACAACTGGGCCCTGATAGTTTCTTACTTCTCCATGAAAGCATTTGTT
Organism: Anodontia alba; assembly: GCA_964016985.1. Taxonomy (NCBI): domain Eukaryota; kingdom Metazoa; phylum Mollusca; class Bivalvia; order Lucinida; family Lucinidae; genus Anodontia; species Anodontia alba. The sequence continues at coordinate 102,956,804 of OZ024825.1, read as the reverse complement.
ATGGGTACTCATTAGTATTGTCTGGAGAAGGGGCTTCTTATGAGTACTCACAACATATGTTTTTGTGCAGAAATAAGAAAAAGTTTGTGTGGATACCCAACTCTTATCTGGAGCTACGAGGGTTCTGCAAAAAGTTTTGTCACTGGGTTTGGATTACTTCAGTGCTGTTTTATCAAACATATTTTTATTACAAACCTTCAAAGTATTTCCCCTTTACTGAAATACACTTTTGTAACCTTTTTACCCAAGCAGATAAATAGTCTTCTTTTGGTATCTGTTGGAGACACTGATAAACAGCGTTGCCAAGAGAACTTCTAGACGTATACTTATTTCCAGAAAGTATTTTCTTAATTCTTGGAAACAAAAAGAAGTCACAGGGACTCAGGTCAGGTGAATAAGGTGGATGGTTTAAAACTTTCACCTTTTCAGAAGCCAAAAAAGACTTAACAACCTCACACTTATGCCATGTAAAAGGTGGACTCCTGACCATCCTTTGCTCGTTGTTTCTTATTGTAACAAGTAAATTGGTCAGTGTATATGACTGCATCTATTTCAATTTGAAATAACTCGGTCAGTTGGAAAGCAATTTGCACGAAATAAACGGGTATTGTTAGCTGTTCAACACACCATTCAAGTGCAGTGAAGCATTTTAAAATATACCTGGGATAAAACGAAGGAAGCCTATTAGTGACAGAACTTTTTGCACGACCCTTGTATGCATTGAACTTCAGCTCAGACAGTATTTATTATTCTTTGTTGCAGACCAAGAGTCCATGGCAGACAGAGGAGTTATATTTTGAGGCCAACCTGATGTTGTGGTCCTGTCTCATCCTAGTAGCGACACTAAATGGAATAGGGAGTGCCTACTTTGCCATGCTGTTTGTTCTTGGTCCTCTAATTATCAGGGATAGAACACTCCAAATATTCAAAGGAAGGAATATAAGAAGTATGTGAATTTGACTGTTTGTAATGCTTAGCCTTCTGGGTAAAAAACTTCAGAGCACTACATTTTGAAATATTTTTCTCTTTTTCTCCAGAAAATACAGTCAGAAGACAATTGGCATGATATGTCAACCCTTTTTTTATGGGGGAATATGTATGAAAACAATCAAAGTGTTCTGATCCAGAGATCAGCCGCATCAATTGAAAAGTTTCAAGGACAGATACCTATACACTAAGATTTTAATGTCACCCACTGCAACTAATGCTATCTCCATCAGTTCTCTCTCTGCCGGCCTCGGTGGCTCAGTTGGATGCACTTCTGACTGGAGGTCGCGGGTTCGACCCCCAGCCAAGGTCGGCAACATTCTTTTGTGGAGATTGATCGTGAAATATTTTCTACAGTCATTCTCTCCCTTCTGCTGATGCAAGAAGGGCAGTTGTCAGTTTCTGGTAAAAGAATGTGCACAATACTGGTTAAAGGCCAGGGGCCAAGTATAAAAACCAAGGGGTCTGAAAAATGGTTAGTGTGTTCCCTAGTTCACATACAGTCAACATGTAGCTGTCATCACAGAAAATGAAAAAATGTAAAGCACTAACCACATGAAAAATAATGAAACTTGGCACATTACTTTTTTAAGACGTATAAATTAATTCCATGTGAGAATTGAAATGAAATTCCATTCAATAGTTTGCTTTTCAAAAAATCTTCTTTGCTGTCTGCTACAAAATTCAAATTTACCACCAGGTATAATTGACAGCAAGTGGGAGGGCTTATCAGAGTTCATAACCTCTACTGCAGCAGCTGAGAAGTGTAGCTCCTTACACAAAAAATTCTAGATTAATCTTTTTGTTTAGGTTTATTGTTTATATTTACTCCTAATCAAAGAAATCAAAACCCTGCAGTCAAAATTCTCTGGAGTGATTACACAGCAAACACATGTTTCTTGAAGAAGACAATACAAATATGTGCCAATGTTTACAAGCTAACCAAAGCCAATAGATTCAAACTGATAACTGAGCAGTGAGAGAATAAGTCCATCCCACCTGCCAATATAGGCTTAATTGCCCACCGGTAGGATAAATTGCTGTCTGATACTTGGCCTTTAACCGCTTAGAGGACTAAGCCTGCCCAGGAAATGTGTGGTTAGGTAAACCGACCGCACTCAACATGACCCCATTGGGTTGACTGGGCCGTAAAACCTCAACACAAACAAACAAAATCATCAGTTCTCTGATGGTTTTTAAAACTCTCACAAATAAGTTAGTCGCTTGATCCACAAACTTAGAGAGACAGACTAACGGCCAACAAAGAAAGAAAAAAAAACGATGCATATCTTACTGATAATTTTTATGAAGTTTAATGAAAATCTAACAAAAACTATAAGTTGACACAAAGTCAGACAGACTGGGCCCAGTTGTTCAAAGCGTCGTTGGCTTAACGAGCTGATTAAGGGTCATTTCGTTAACTGTTTTTAGCAGATTCAATACACAATATTCAGATATTTTTTGCTGAAAAAATGTGAGCAGCTTTTGCACTGCAAAAGCTGCTCACATTTTTTCAGCAAAAAATTTCAGCATATTTGCGTATCACTCAATTAAAATTTTAATGAATCGTTAACTAACGACATCATTAGTTTTGAACAACTGGGCCCTGATCGATAACCCATAGGATAGCAGGTACATATGGGCAGCACCATGCCAATATGTGTCTTTGGGCATATGCAGACAGCAAAGGTGCAGATCAGCCTGCGAATCCACACAGTCTGATAAAGGACTCTGCTTGATGCAAACAGAATTATTGGCTATTATTGCATAAAAAGCAATGCCACACGTTATTAACAGCCATGCATTAACCGGCGAAAAGCCGTGTATTAACAAGGCAATTCACGCGCTGTTAATGCACGGCTACACAACTTTCAATTTGCATGTACCAGGGCCACAAAATTGCTGCCGTCACGAGATGTATACTGCCTGGCCCTCGAACCAGCATAGTCCGTGCAAATTGCATTCACGAGACATCAGTGAAAAGGTGAAGCAAAATAGTGCAAGAAATAATGCAAACTGTAGCAAATATTTTCAGTTTTTATGCAATAATAGCGATAGAACATGGTTTTTCAATGCATTAACATTCGCCAGGTTCCTTGGGAGATGTTGAAAACCGCGGCCTTTGAGACTTTGCGCATTTGTGGGATGACGTGAATCTGCACATGATGCGCATGTGCAAAGGCATTGTTTTTGCTTGACAAGACCCATATGCAGATGGCCAATTCCAAGATAGTGCTGTGCATCTATGCTTCCTTATCAGAGTCTTCTTTTTCCATAGAAGGATTACAGAGTATCTCATGTTTCCATGACCCTTATTGGACTGTGTAGAGGTGCCTTGCTGACTGATCTGGGTTGTTACAAATTGCATATAATATGTAACATAAGAAAACAACACTTAGGCCAAAAGTAACAGTAAAGGCCAAGACCAGATTATGCATCCATGCAGCCTGACCAGGCATGAATGTGCAGGTACATTACTTGAACCAGCTGCCCACACATGGCATAAGGAACCCTTTCTTGTATTACACATCATTTGCATTTTAATAGTCTTTTTATGGGAAGGACCATAAATGGTAATTAATGTTGTTAGAGGTTGTGGTCCAACCCATCTACCTATGTTAACTTTGTCATGACAATAAGACAATAAAATATGTTTAAGTTCCTGTATGTGCGACACATTTTCTGGTTAGAATATTTATGGTAGTATTTAAGTTTGAAATTTCTTGTTTGTGGGCTAAATAGTATGCAGTTTTTAAAGTTTGACTATGAAGATTTAATTCAGTGAAATTCAGCTGCAGTATGACTTAACTATCTATTTTTTTGCTTTGTAGCCCTACAGTAAAATTCCATCACTGTTTAGTCTGTACCTTTCAACTTTGACATTTCTTAAATTTTAGAATCAACAAAAGTTTAATTTGAAAGTTTTAGTGTGAAGACATTTTCTTAATGCAGATTAGGAATTTCTCAGTAGGTGAAAAGTAACCTGTCCAGGCTTGATTCCTGAGGACTAATGAATATGCAAATGAGCAAATAAAAGTAATATTCAAATAAAAGCACAGCTTTTATTTGGTGCCAATTTTGAAAACCTAATTTGAATAGAGGCAGAGATAAGATTATTATGCTCCCCGAAGGGAGAGCATATAGTCACCACTTTGTCCATCTGTCTGACCGTCCGTCGGTCACTTTTTGTCTGGAGCATATCCCTAAAAGTATTGAAGGTAATTTAATGAAACTTGATACACTGATAGAGGGTCATGAGGGGAATTGCAGAATGCAAGAACCATAACCCTATCACTAGTATTTATGGAGTTACTTCCCTTTTTAATTTTTGCAATAAAAAACTTGTCTGGAGCATATCTCTGAAAGTATAGAAGGGCAGTAAATGAAACTTGATACATTGATAGATGGCCATCAGAGAAAGTGCAGAGTGTAAGAACCATAACTATCACAAGTAATTACAGAGTTATTTCCCTTTCTTATTTTTGCAATAGTAAGCTTGTCTGGAGCATATCTCTAAAAGTATTGAAGATAAATAAATGAAATTTTATACAGTGATAGAGGGCCATGAGGGGAATTGCAGAATGCAAGGATTAACCCTGTCACCAGTATTTATGGAGTTACTTCCCTTCTTAATTTTTGCAATAAGAAGCTTGTCTGGAGCATATCTCTGAAAGTATAGAAGGGAATTAAATGAAACTTGATACATTGAGAGATGGCCATCAGAGGAAATGCAGAGTGCAGGAACAGTAGCTCTATCACAAGTAATTACAGAGTTATTTCTCTTCCTAATTTTTGCAACAGTAAGCTTGTCTGGAGCATATCTCTAAAAGTATTGAAGATAAATAAATGAAATGATACAGTGATAGAGGGCTATGAGGGGAAGTGCAGAATGCAAAAACCATAACCCTGTCATCAGTATTTATGGAGTTATTTTCCTTCCTAATTTTTGCAATATTAAATATGTCCGGTGCATATCTCTGAAAGTATGCCGGCCTCGGTGGCTCAGTTGGATGCGCCGTCCGACTGGAGACCAGGAGGTCGCGGGTTCAACCCCCACCAAGGTCGGCAACATTCTTTCGTGGAGATTGATCATGAAATATTTTCTACGGTCATTCTCTCCCTTCCGCTGATTCAAGAAGGGCAGTTGTCAGTTTCTGGCGAAAGAATGTGCACAATACTGGTTAACCGCTTGGAGGACTAAGCCTGCCCAGTAAACGTGTGGTTAGGTAAACTGACCGCGCTCGACATGACCCCATTGGGTTGACTGGGCCGTAAAACCTCAACACAAACAAAAAAATCTCTGAAAGTATAAAAGAGAATCAAAATGAAACGATACATTGAGAAATGGCCATCAGAGATAGTGCAGAGTGCAAGAACTGTAACTCTGTTACAAGTAATTACTGAGTTACTTCCTACTCTTACTTTTTGCAATAATAAGCTTGTCTTTAGCATATCTCTTAAAGTATTTTACTCTTTCACTAACATAACCCTCCCACTACTGCCCATCTTTGGGGAGCATCCTTCGGTTTCACTGAGTCCCTTCTTTTAATATGTGAAATGTCTCTTTTTTATTATTTGTCATATAGATTGCCATGAAAACATACAATTTCACATTTTTCTTATTTAATGATCATACATAAAACATTGCACGTACGCATTAGCATTATTTATGAGACAATTCTTATGGATATGCACATGTTTTAGTAGAGAAATATGAGTGAAACACATTGACAATTTTATGCATAGTTATATTTAAATAAACATGTAACATTAATGCATAGTTATATTTAAATAAACATGTAACGTCAAACTTTATTTTACTGCAACAATATTTACAAGTATAAGTAAAAGAAAATTATTCAACATATATATAATATGTATAATTTTCTTTTACTTATACTTGTAAATATTATTGTATTTTTTTTTTTTTTTTTTTCAGAAAATCCAACTCAATTCATACTTCTTCACCTGTCATCATTAGTAATTCCATATCTTCTGACAATCTACATATTGCATAGTCTCTTCATATTGTTTGTACCAATCATGGGTAGAATTGGGTCAGAAGTTAATTCAGACATAGTAGTTGGAGTACTAAACTCAGTGGGAGTTATCATGCTTTCTAGTTATTTAGTAAGTATCTTGTGTTCATTTTTCTTCCTACACTACAGCAATGGGGATATTATAAAGGCCTCCTTCTGTCTGTCCGTCTGTCCGTTAAGCTATCTCCTCCTTAACCACTGGGCGGAATTTAACTTTCTACACATAAGGGTGTGCGACAGCAATGTTATTTTTTACTCTGCCCCATGTGGCCTTCGGCTGGGTCAAAAGGTTACTGTCTGTCTCTCCGTCCATCCATCATACTGTCTCCTCCTAAATCACTGGGCAGAATTTAATCAAACTTGCTACATGACTTCCCCAATGTGGTAAGGGTGTGCAAGAGCAACATTATTTTTCCATCTGTCCATCGGTCACATTTTTAGCAACATTAGCACGGAGCGTGGGGATTTTGCAATGGTGTGACATCGGCTGCGCAGTCTAATTTCAACTTACAAGGTTTAAGATAAGAGTGGTATCTGTGTAAATATGTTTTTCTTATTTGCCCAATACCAAATATGTTTTTCTTATTTGCCCAATACCAAATATGTTTTTCTTATTTGCCCAATACCAAATATGTTTTTCTTATTTGCCCACAAAAATGTACATTGTGGGTACTTATCAGTGATAAAAAACATAGGGGTGGGTACTTAAAACATACATTGTGGGTACTCAAATCATACCTTATGGGTACTCATTAGTGAAAAAAAAACATACATTGTGGGTACTCATTAGTGAAAACAAAACATACATTGTGGGTACTCAAAACACACCTTGTGGGTACTCATTAGTGAAAAAACATGCATTGTGGGTACTCAACAGAAGTGCCTCACAGAGGCACTTCTGTTGTGTACCCACAACGTATGTTTGTTTTTTTGTACGGAGAAATAAAAACAATGTTGGCACTTTCTGTTTGGAAAGAGTGTTTTTCTAATGTTATGAAATTGGCAGGACCGAGTAACCTTGCAGTCTTACCTTATATTTACAAACCTATTATTGAACCTGTGAATGAAAATTAATGTAAGGTTGCACCAAATTGTTTATACATGAACATGGCAAATCATGCATTCAGCTAGGATAAGATACAGTCAAACCTGTCCAAAAGGCCACCTGTAATAAGCAATCACCTGCCTTTAAAGGCCACTATTTCAGACCCCATTAAAGGCAAATAGATGGAAATCTACCTGTATTAAGCAAGCACCTGTCTTAAGCAACCAGTTTCTGGCTTTCCCATAGGTGCTTGCTTAACACAGGTTTGACTGTAATTAAATGTACATAAAACATGCATTTTGAAGAACATACAACATTCAGTAATAAAGAGACAAAGAAAAAAAAAACCTGGGCCCAGTTGTTCAAAGCATCGTTAGCTTAACGAGCTCGTTTAGGGTCATTTCGTTAACCATTTTAGCGGATTCAATATACAATATTCTGATATTTTTTGCTGAAAAAATGTGAGTAGCTTTTGCACTGCAAAAGCTACTCACATTTTTTCAGCAAAAAATTTCAGCATATTTGTGTATCACTCGATGTAAATTTTAACGAATCGTTAACTAACGATGTCGTTAGGGTTGAACAACTGGGCCCTGAAAATTACTACTGAGCTTTCGATATCACTCAGAATGACATATTTTGCTTGGCCGTTTATTTTAAGTAGGAAAACTTTGTTCTGATTGACTGTATCTTATTAGAAACCATTTGTCTTTTCTGTTTTTGTGTTTTTCTCTCAAATATTTTTCCTAGAATTACTTTTACGGGGACAAAATGGTCTGATAGAGGCGTGGTTCTATAGTGAAGTGATAATTTATACCGGCAATTTATATATAAGACAATGTTGGCATATTGTTTCTGGAATGTTTGTGCATGCGTTCATCCATCCGTGCGTCAGTCCATTATGCTTTTTTATGCATAGCATAACTTCTGAACCGTGCATGCTACGGTTTTGAAATTTCATACATGGATTCCTCATGGAAAAAATAGCTGTCATATATTTTTTCCCCCCATCAGGATTATGCTACTTTCCTGAGTTATGGCCCTTTGAAAAAATATGGATGAAATCTTGTCAGCAAAATATTTCAAAACTAATTGAAGCTACAGCCTTGAAACCTGGTGAATTGATTGGTATTGATGAGTAGATGACCGGATTAACTTTTGAATAAATTCTGAAAAATACTTCCTGAGTTATGGTCCTTTGTAACTTTGGGCATTTTTACATTGCATGCTTTTTGATGCTTAGCAGAACTTCTGAACTGTGCATGCTAGGGTTTTGAAATTTCATGTATGGTTTCCTCATGAAAAAATAGCTGACAAGTATTTTTCCTTCCATCAGGATTATGCACCTTTCCTAAATAATGGCCCTTTTAGAAATATGGATGAAATCTTGTCAGCAAAATATCTAAAAAACTATTGAAGCTAGAGCCTTGAAACCAGGTGAATAGATTGGTATTGATGAGTAGATGATATGATAAATTTTCGAATAAATTCTGAAAAATATGTCATCAGTTATGGCCCGTTGTAACTTTGGGCATTTTTACATTGCATGCTTTTTGATGCATAGCATAACTTTTGAACAGTGCATGCTAGGGTTTTGAAATTTCATGTATGGATTTCTCATGTAATAATAGCTGACACATATTTTTTTCTCATCCAGATTATGCCCCTTTTCTGAGATGGCCCTTTGAAAAATATGGATGAAATCTTGTCAGCAAAATATCTCCAAAACCATTCAAGATATAGCCTTGAAACCTGGTGAATAGATTGTTATTGATGAGTAGATGACCTGATTCACTTCTGAAAAAGTTTGGCTGTTATGACCCTTTTTCAACTTAGTTTTTGTTGTTCATTTCTGCTCAATAACTTTTGAAGGGATGCATTGATTTCATTCAAACTTTGCAGAACTTTATATCACTGTAAAATACCAGGGCCCCTAGGGGAATCTTTAAAACCTTTAAAAACCTTTAATTCTGTAGAAATCTTATAAAACCTTTTATTTGGCTGAAAAACCTATAAAAACCTTTATTTTGATGAGAAAACCTTTATATTTGGCAATTTGTAAATGCAAGAGAAGGACGGAGTAAATATGTAGCATTTTGTAACAACAAATTATAGTTCTGTTACTTAGATTCATATGTTCTAAACAGAAATACAAGTAAATATTGTCATTACCATTTAAAGAGGAAAATATCCGATTTTCTCTGCAATTTTTCTCCCTATTTTGCTTGAGAGGCCATGACGCGGAGTTCTTTTGCTTGGGATCTGCCAAGAAATTTAACCATTAAATGCTCTTTATTTTGTACAAAATTTATCCTGAAAAACCTTTATTTGGCCGAAATTAGCCTTTATAAAAAGCCTTTATTTTTAAGAGAGACTGCTAGGGGGCCTGAAATACAGGTCAAATTCGATATTGATAATCATCCGGGCATATTGCTTCTGGGACATTTGTGCATCCGTCCCTGCATTCATCTGTCCGTCCATTAAGCTTTTTGATGCATAGCATAACTTCTAAACCATGCATGCTAGAGTTTTGAAATTTCATATATGGATTCCTCATGAAAAAATAGCTAACACATATTTTTTTTCCCATCAGGATTATGCCCCTTTCCTGAGTTATGGCCCTTTGAAAAATATGGATGAAATCTTGTCAGCAAAATATTTCAAAACTAATTGAAGCTACAGCCTTGAAACCTGGTGAATTGATTGGTATTGATGAGTAGATGACCTGATTAACTTTTGAATAAATTCTGAAAATACTTCCTGAGTTATGCCCCTTTGTAACTTTGGGCATTTTTACATTGCATGCTTTTTGATGCATAGCATAACTTTTGAACTGTGCATGCTAGGGTTTTGAAATTTCATATATGGATTCCTCATGAAAAAATAGCTGACATGTATTTTTCCCCCATCAGGATTATGCACCTTTCCTGAGTTATGGCCATTTGAAAAAATATGGATGAAATCTTGTCAGCAAAATATCTAAAAAAGCTTTTGAAGCTAGAGCCTTGAAACCAGGTGAATAGATTGGTTTTGATGAGTAGATGACTTGATCAATTTTCGAATAAATTCTGAAAAATATGTCATCAGTTATGGCCCTTTGTAACTTTGGGCATTTTTACATTGCATGCTTTTTGATGCATAGCATAACTTTTGAACCATGCATGCTAGGGTTTTAAAATTTCATGTATGGATTTCTCATGAAAAAATAGCTGAAACATATTTTTTTTTCTCATCCAGATTATGCCCCTTTCCTGAGTTATGGCCCTTTGAAAAAATATGGATGAAATCTTGTCAGCAAAATATCTCCAAAACTATTCAAGGTAAAGCCTTGAAACCTGGTGAATAGATTGTTATTGATTAATAGATGACCTGATTAACTTCTGAATAAGTTCTGAAAAATTTGGGCTGAGTTATGGCCCATTTTCGACGTAGTTTTTGTTGTTCGCTTCTGCTCAATAACTTTTGAAGTGATGCATTGATTTCATTCAAACTTTGTATCACAGTAAAATTCGATATTGGTAATCATCTGCCAAATTTTGACTGAGTTAAGGCCCTTTTTTGACTTATTTTTATTGCTGTGTTGATATTGGTTTCCTATCAATAACTTTTGCAGGGATGCATTGATTTTATTGAAAGTTTGCAGAAGGATATATCATTGTAAAATACAGGTCAACTTCAATATTAGTAATCATCCACAAAATTTTGGCTGAGTTATGGCCCTTTTTTGACTTAGTTTTTGTTGGTGTGTTGATATTGGTTTTCACTCAATAACTTGCAGGGATGCATTGATTTTATTGAAAGTTTGCAGACGGATATATTATTATAAAATACAGGTCAAGTTTGACAAGAGGAACTTGAGACCCTGACCCAAGTTTACAAATTTTTGCATAATTTGCAGCCATTTTACTATGGGAAAAAATTAAAATATTCAAATTTTTAAAACCAGTAACTGGATTAAATAAAACTTTTTTGTCTATAGGTAGGTATGACAAGTGGTTTTATATTAACTCTTGTCCTGCTGAACCCGGAGATACCCTGCCTTTGCAAACAGTGTAAATCCAGATCAGTTGGCTTCTCAGAAGCCAACTGATCTGGATCTGCACTGTTTGCTATTCAGTCTGTGAATTTATATCAACAATCTAGATCAAGTATTCTGATTGGCTAAAAATATGAAAAGAGCGAGGCATCTTAATTTATTCAGCAGGACAAGGGTTAAACCATAACAAAAGTTTGCAAATTTACTTCTTCTGTATAAAGCACTAGGCTAAAATCGACCTTCGGTAAGATGTTGAAAGGAGAGAAGTTTTGGGTGCAATGAATTTCAAGTGTCTTCATCCCTCAATTCTACAAATTGGGGTGAATATACCACCAGACCGAGGGTGTACTCTGAAAGTCAGAAAATTATCTGGAATACTGAAACTCCTTGTCATGGAAAATTCCACCAAAATATTGGAATTGTGGCTAAACTTGTGAACAGTCAAGACTCTTTGCATTTTCACAGCCTGATCAGGGCATTGGCAGTTTGTTTACAGATACTGTTAATCCATACTACTCAAAAATAGACATTTTATTATCCAAGAAAGGTTTAATAAATTGATATATGGTATTATTACGATCATAAAATGTGGCATCTGACAGCCTGTAAAATTTCAGTCAGTTTTTGAACTGGATCAGAAATGAAATGATTTTTATTGTAGCTCTGAATTAATGTTGACAACATTAATTTAGAGATACGATAAAAAATCATTTCATTTTTTATCTAGTTCACTGAAGAACCTGAGACTGAAATTTTACAGGCTGTCGGATGCCTCATTTTATGATTGTTTGAATACCTTATATCAATTTATTAAACCTTTCTTGGATAAAAAAAAAAAAAAAAAAAAAAATGTCCATATTTTAAGAATATGGAGCCTTTTAATCAAGAGCTCAAAAAAAGTTTGTTTTTTTATTTTCATTAAAAGGTATTATTGCATAAAAAGCAGTGTCGCACGTTATTAACAGTCGTGCGTTAACCGGCGAAAAGCCGTGTATTAACAAGGCGATTCACGCACTGTTAATGCACGGCTCGCGCTGTTAATGCACGGCTACGGAACTGTCAATATGCTCGTACCGGGGCCACAGAATGGCTGCCGTCACGCGATGTGTACTGCCCTGCCCCAGAACGAGCATAGTCCGTGGAAATAGCGTTCGCACGACATCGGTGAAAAGACGAAACAAAATAGTGCAATAAATGCGCGAAATGTAGCAAATATTTTCAGTTTTTATGCAATAATAGCGATCAAATATGGTTTTTCAATGCATTAACATTCGCCAGGTCCCTTGGGAGGTGTCGAAAACCGAAGCCTTCGGCCTCAGTTTTCAACACCTCCCACGGGACCTGCCGAATGTTAATGCATGAAAAACAGTGTTTGATCCCTATATTGATATTTTCTTGTTCTTCCACAGAAATTAATGCTCAAGATACTCATAATGAGTTGCAGCATACGTTTTCCTTAAATAATATATGTCAATATATTTATCTGGATTCCCCTCTTATCTGGAGCTGTGAGAGTCTATGAGTGAAAAGCAGATGCCTAGATAAAATTTGTGTGTATGCAAAATGATCAGTGTCTGCTCTGTTCATCTCAAAATTCTTCCATTCTTGCAGAATTTATTTAGAGATTTAAAATCTTATGTTTGAAGTTGGGAATGTGTTTTAACCCTTCCCTTGCTGAACATGACATGCCCTGTCATAGCAAACAGTTTAGATCCAGATCAGCTGGCTTCTGAAGAAGCCAACTGATCTGGATCTAAACTGTTTGTCATTAGATATGTGAATTTCTATCAGAAACCCAGATAAAGTAATCTGATTGGCTGGAAATTGGAAGTGGGTGTGGCATCTTAATTTATTTAGCAAGGCAAGGGTTAATGAAAAGTACTAAGAAAAACAGAATGATTAGTGATTTTGTTGTTCTGTAATCCAGTACCTCATATGACAAAAAAAAAAAGTTTCTTGGGAAAATGGATACACCTCCAAGGGAGATAACTCTGACAGTATTTTTTTTTTTACTTCCCTTGTCCTTTGGGGCTACACTTACAGGAAAGAATTTGCTCGCAGCAGGAGCAAATTCTTTCCTTTAAGAGTAGCCCCATTTTTTTAAGAAAAAAATAAATCTAGGAAAATTAAAGATTAAAAACTAAAATTAAAACTAAAGAATAATACTAGGAAAGTAAACACCTGTTTGCAAAAGTTGTTTCCCTTTATGAGAGCAAAATCTCCAGGTATATCCTTTCACCTAAATTAATGCAATTTTCTCTTTTCCACAGATGGGTTTATGTTATATATGCAGTAATGTCAAGCGACTACTGTCACTACTTAGTGCAATAACCATCATCTGGGTACTTGCTATATTTGTAACACCTCTAGGCTTTCCCTACAATGGAAACCCTGACCAGCCTACACCAATGAGAATACTGGCTTTGGTATGTATTCTTATATCATACTGATACACTGGAGAGATTTTCTGCCATTTTTAAAAGGGAGCATTACGAAAACACACCTATTCAAATATATCAAACATTTTACAACCAGAAAAAGGAAAATTTTCAGATAAAAAAAATCTGATATTTTTCATATTTCTGCTCAAAACATAGATTGTGGGTACTCATTAGAACCGCCTCGCCGAGGCGGTTCTAAGGAGTACCCACAATCTATGTTTTTGAGCAGAAATAAGAAAAATAATGTATACCCCTGTAAACCCCAGTTCTACTATATAAAAGTGGGGTTGAAGGGGGTCAAAATTATATAGGCGTGTTTTCGTGATGCAACATTTGTGACTTCCTGTTTGCATTGATGCATGTGGGTGGCTGACTGTTTTGTGCACTTTGATCACAGGGTACCAGGTGAAAGTCCCATTGGATTCAGCCCATACCTTCCATTTCTTGATATGACTTAAATAATGTTGAAAGGGACATAAAACAACAAATCATCCTGTTTGCATTCTTTCACACTAAGACCCTTCTGAAAAGGAGTCTATTCTAAAGGAAAGAATTTGCTCCCAAGGGAGACCCCTTTTCAGAAAGGAGGAAAAACAGTCGTGACAGAATTGCTTGAAAGTGTATCCATTCCTCTTAGCCCTTAAAGCGCCAAGAAAAACTGCATCTGAAAATGTCGTCTGCTGAATATTCTTGCAAACTTTTCAAACCTATTTTTGCATACAGGCAAATAGTGTGGACCCTGATCAGACTGCTCCTAGAGGAGCAGTCTGATCTGGGTCCAAACTATTTGCAAAAATGACTTTTAAAATCACAAGCAGATGACAAAGCAGACGACAATAGTTGTGACTGGCGCTTTAAGGGTTAATTGTTTGGATAGACATGTTTCAGCAAACAGTGTGTAGCTGATCAATCTGTTTTTTTTTTCCTTATAAGAGGAATTGGTACATATGCAGGAGGAGATAACTGTCAAAATTGGTTTACCTCCCTTTTAAAAAGGGATCTATTTGAAAGTAAAGAATTTGTTCCCGTTTTTTGTTAGCTCACCTGAGCTCTGCTCAGGATGAGCTATTGTGATCACTTTTCGTCCGTCGTCCGTCCGTCCGTGTGTCCGTCTGTTAGTCCATTAACATTTTCAAACGGCTTCTCCTCTGAAGCCGCTGAGCCAAATTTGCTCAAATTTCATATGGAGCCTCCTTAGGGTGGGGGAACGAAAAATTGCTAAAATGGTAGCAGTCCGTATATGGTAATAACCTTTAAAAATCTTCTTCTCCAGAACCGAGAATGCCTTGAGGCTGAACTTTTGCAGGAATCATCGGGGACAGAAGGTCTACCAAAATTGCTAAAAGAATTATCATACATTGACGTTTGACCTTTTTACGGCAAGGTCAAGTTTGCTTCCCTATACATTTGTATGGGAAAAACCTTTAAAAATCTTCTTCTCCAAAACCGAGCATGCCTTATGGCTGAATCTTTGCATATATCATCGGGAATGGGAGGACTACCAAAATTGCTAAAATAATGGTCGTACATTGGTCAATTTTGCTTCCTTATGCATTTGTATTGAAAAAATGTTCAGAATTTCAAACAACTTCTCCTCTGGAGTCTCTGGGCCAATTTTGCTCAAATTTCATGCCTCCTTAGATAGGGGGAACAAAAAATTGCTAAAATGGTCGCAGTTCGTTCACCAAGATGGCCACCATGCCCATATATAGTAAAAACCTTTAAAAATCTTCTTCTCTAGAACCGAGGATGCTTTGGGGCTGAATCTTTGCATAAATCATCAGGGACAGGGGGTTTACCAAAGTTGCTAAAATAATGGTTATACATTGACATTTGACCTTTTTACAGCAAAGTCAAGTTTGCTTCCTTATGCATTTGTATGGGAAAAAATATTTAAAATTCTTATTCTCCAAAACCGAGGATGGCTTGTGGCTGTATCTTTGCATATATCATCTGGAACGGGCGGTCTACCAAAGTTGCTAAAATAATTGTCATACATTGACATTTAACCATTTTACAATGAGGTCAAGTTTGCTTCTGTATGCATTTGTATGGGCCCCATACATTTGTATGGAAAAAATGTTGATAATTTCAAATGGCTTTTCCTCTGAAGCCTCCAGGCCAGTGTTGCTCAAATTTCATGCAGAGCCTCCGTGGGCAGGAGAATGAAAGATTGCTAAAATGGGTATGGTCCATTGATCAAAATGGCTGCCATGCCCATATATGGTAAAAACCTTTAAAAATCTTCTTCTCCATAACCAAATAAGCCCTGGGTTCAAATCTTTGCACAAATTATGGGGGACAGGAGATCTACCAAAATTGCTAAAATGATGGTTCTATGTTGACATTTGACCTTTTTACCTCCAAGGTCAAATTTGCTTCCCCATTTGTATGGGCCATATACATTTATATTGAAAGTATCGAAGTGACTTGTAGATCAACAGTAGTTAAAATTGTTCTGATTGGAAATCTAAGATGACTGTCATCTGGTTTATATTTATATTTCCCTGCCACTGACAGATCAGGTTATGAAAATCCTGGAGAGGATTGTGGACGGCCTCATCAGACAGTTGGTGTCAATCGACGATTCCCAGTTTGGCATCGTCCCAGGCAGAGGCACTACAGACGCAATCTTTGTTGTCAGGCAGTTGTCAGAGAAGTATCTAGCTGCCAATAAGAGACTCTACATGGCTTTCGTAGACCTGGAGAAGGTGTTTGATCGAGTGCCTCGGAAGGTCATCTGGTGGGCACTGAGAAAACTTGGTGTGGAGGAGTGGATTGTGCGACTGATGCAGGGGATGTATGCAAATGCACGGAGCCGTGTCCGTGTTGGTGAGGGGTACAGTGAAGAGTTTGAAGTGAAGGTTGGTGTTCACCAAGGATCAGTACTCAGCCCACTGCTCTTCATCATTGTGCTTGAAGCCTTATCACGAGAGTTCCGCTCTGGGGTCCCCTGGGAGGACCTCTATGCCTATGACCTTGTTATCATCGCTGAATCGCTTGAGGAATGTGTCAGGAGGCTCTTGACTTGGAAAGAAGCAATGGAGAAGAAAGGACTGAGAGTAAATGCAGGAAAGACAAAGATCATGATCTGCGGTACGGGACTGGACCTCCTGCAGAGTTCAGGCGAGTTTCCATGCGTTGTCTGTTGCACTGGAGTGGGCAGCAACAGCATCTTCTGCAATGGCTGCAAGCACTGGGTGCACAAGAAATGCAGTGGGCTCAAGCGCTTGAAAAAGGACCCTGACTATAGATGTACACAGTGCCAGGGAACTGCAGGCGCCTTGGATGGCAGACCACAGAAGGAAGTCCAGGTCGGGCCTGACAAGCTTGAGGTGGTAGCTTCCTTTTGCTACCTAGGAGACATGCTCTCAGCAGCAGGTGGCTGTGAACTTTCAACCACAACACGTGTGAAAACCGCGTGGAAGAAGTTCAAGGATCTGCTGCCAGTCCTCTCTTCACTCCACCTCTCTTTCAAAACACGTGGCCATGTGTACAGCTCTTGTGTGCGGAGCGCAATGCTCCATGCCAGCGAGACTTGGCCATTGACAAAGCCGAACCTCCAGCGTCTGCAGCGAAATGACAGGGCAATGATCAGGCAGATCTGCAATGTCAGGCCGCAAGACATTGTCACCACCAGGTCCAATGATCTACTTGTGCGGCTTGGCATTGAGGATCTGGACCTCATTCTGAAGGAGAGAAGACTTAGATGGTATGGACATGTGGAACGCTCCAGTGGTGCAATCAAGACTTCCTTTGACATACAGGTTGATGGAAAGCGTGGGCCTGGGAGGCCCAAAATGACATGGAAGCAGCTGACAGAGAGGGATTGCAGAGAGTGGAAGCTCTCGGCTATCAACCGTCATGATAGACGTACTTGGAGATCTGGTGTGAGATCTGCCATGCGTGCAGCAAGCCAGCTATCTGGAAGGAGGCCCACTGATGTGGATGTTGCCCCTGTACCTGCACGTTAATCAAAAATCCGATTATATGATGATATGACTGTGCTGTTTACATGTATAAAATCATGATTCTTCAGAAACCACTTAGCCAATTTCCACCAAATTTCACATTGATCCTTCTGTTGAAATGTGATTGATAGTTTATTCAAATGATCATGCTCCATTGACTGTCAGGCCCATATATTCTTCTTCAAAACTAAGAACTACATGCTCAAATGATGATATTTTCATTAGTTGCGATGATAGGATTGGAAAAATGTTGCATAACATCTGCATGTCTGCAGTGGCTATGTCACTCAGGTGAGCGAATCGTGGCCCGTGGGCCTCTTGTTTTTCTTTAACAGTACACACCTTTACAGAAAGGGACTGCTATGCAGGAAAGCTTTTCAATACTTTGTGATGAGCTCTTGTAGGGTGTAATGGTGTACAAATATTTAGGATTATTGGACTGTGCCATGCAAAAAACGTGTCTTCAGGCATATGTGAATAGCGAAGGCCTTCAGTGTCTGCCAACAGAATTATTGGATACTACAGAATACAGAATATATGACTGGAGAGCAAAGGCTCCGATAATATTTTGCACATGTGCAGGATGATCTGAATCTGTGTGTTTTGTGCATGTTTGAAGGCACTTTTTTGCTTGATGCAGCTCAAATATGGTACTTTTGTTACGTTTTTAGAATTCAGAAGAATGTTATCCATTGAACAGACCTTTTTTTGCAACTGCCCAGCAGGCACACACTGTTGAAACAACATCAGTTCAATGTTATAGATTGGACTGATTCATTTCTGTGTTCAGGGCTGTTTGTAGTTTATTAATTCTCTTCTTATCAGAAATAACTACAGTCGATCCTCAATGGCTCGAACATCTTTGGGACCATGGAAATTAGTTCAAGACATGGGTAGTTTGAGCCACTGAGGGTTAATCATGGCACCAATTCAGGAAGCAAATAGCAATAATTTAGGGAAATCTTTTCAATTTTCTATACAGTGATTGTATGTTGAGTGTACTCATTAAAATTGCCTCAAAGAGGCAATTCTAATGAGTACACACAATATACAATTTCACGATAAAATAAGAAAATTTCCTTAAATATTTGTTTTCTTGAGCTATTGGAAGAATTTCGTAGAGACTCAAAAACGAGTTTGAATTAGCCATGATAAACGAGCCATCGGTGTTCGAGCCATCGAGGTTTGACTGTATTATATTTGATATACACAGTACGTGTAGGCCCAGGTCAAGTGTTTAAGGTACTTTTATCAAAACCTGTCACAGAATTCGAAATCAGGATCACTCGCCAATTCCGAGTATCACTTGCACAACCAAACATAATAATAAAGAAAGAAGGAATGAAAGAAAGAAAGAATAGCAAGAAACTTCAAATGCCTGTTTGTTGTACATTCATCATGCAAGAAGGCATGCGATTAGCTAGTCAGACATGTTTTACTCAGTTTCAAGAACTGTGTAATAGAGGTGAGAAAGTAATTATAACCAAAATACCGATTTTGATTTAACCCTTGTCATGCTGAATAAATTAAGATGCCATGCCCACTTCTGATTTTTGACCAGTCAGATTACTTGATGCAGGTTGTTGATATAAATTCAAATACTGAATGGCAAACAGTGCAGATCCAGATCAGTTGGCTTCTGAAGAAGCCAACTGATCTGGATCTACACTGTTTGCAAAGGCAATGTATATCCTTGTTCAGCAGGACAAGGGTTAAAAATGAATGCATCCAGGGGAGGTGTGTAATTGAACTCCTCCCGGCCAGGACAGAAAAGTTTTACCATGTCTATAATATATTCCAGCATGCTCATAGAAGAACTTATGACATATCAGGAATCCAGAATTATGAGGACTCAGGAATAATGATGCTACCATTTGACTATACAAAACAAAAGTACCTAGCAGACGAGGTCCCAGCAATGATCGGAGGCAGGGAGATGGACTGTAGCCTGGGGCCTTATTGTGGGATGCCATTTATTATACCTGTCATAGCTATGCTCCATCCAAAGTAAGATACCCAGAGGACTTGTTAAGGAGGAGTATTTGGTAATTACTCTGAGATAATTTTTTATTATTTTCTGTGTAAACAATATGTTGTGGGTATTCATTAGAAGTGCCTCGGTGATGATGAGTGCCCATAACAATTGTTTTTCTGAAGAAAATGAGAAAATTATCCCAGACTTATCATCAAATACTCGTCCTTAACAATTCTCCTCGTACTGTTTTATATGTAATACCTTTCTACTATATTTACCCTGAGCAAACAATGTAGAGCCAGATCAAACTGCTCATATTCTTTTTGAAGCGGTTTGATTAGTTTTTTACTTTGCACATTACCAGGTAGTATATTGGCTTTTTTTCAAGTGTCAGCATATAAACTAAATTTTAGCATGTAAAGAGTCAATGTCTGATTATTTAGGGTAATAACAGTACTAGTTATTAAATAGGTAATTTATCTGCCAAATTTTTAAAAGGGAGACAACTCTTTTTGACTTGGACACCAACCTCCCACTGAAAAGGAATCTACTGTAAAAGGAAAGAGGGGAACAAATTCTTTCCTTTTAGAGTGGGCTTATTTTCAGGAGTGGGGGAAAAACAATTTTTTCAAAGATTATCGCTTCCATTTCCCTTAATTTGCCCTATTTTTGGAGTAAATAACCCTTGTCCTGCTGAATCCTGCCTTTGCAAACAGTATAGATCTAGATCAGTTGGCTTCTGACCTACCCCAGGGGATAACCTTGGGGTCAAGGTCACGGACTTAGAATTTTCATAAAAAAGTCAAAATTTTTGTGTTTATGTTTATATAGCTACCATCAAGACCCTTTGAAGAATTTCATTTATATTATACATGTTGGTAGATATAGGTCTAGAGTTTTACTCAGCGTGATCCCCATCCCAGGGTATGACCTTGAGGTCAAGGTCACAGACTTAGAAACTTCATATAAAAGTAAAAAAATTTGCATCTAAGTTTATATAGCTATACCATCAAGACCTTTTGTTGATTTTCGTTATCCTCCATCCATCTGTCTGTCCATAAACGCATTATTGTGCACCCCATAACTCCTAAGTACCCTTTGAGCTATTTTCATGAAACTCTGTCAGGTTGTCGAGGGCATTTGGTAGGGGTGTCGGGTACAAGAAAGACAACTCTGACTGACTTGGTCCATGAGTTATATCCCCTTGTCTCCGAAATCGTAAAAATTTTGTGTGAACCATAACTTTAAAACATGTTAAGATATTTTCATGATACTTCACCAGTATGTAGAGGACATTGAGTAGGCATATCACATTCAAGATTGGCACTCTAACCGACTCCATTCTGCAGTTTTTTCCCTTGTTTTTTTAAATCTTGTGTGGGCAGTAACTCTGAAAATTCTTTAAGATATTTTTGTGATACTTTACCGATATGTAGAGGACACTGAGTAGGCAGGTCACATTAAAATTTTCATAAAAATTTATATAGCTATATTATGAAGATCCTTTCGTTGCTTTCATTAATATTAAGCATGATGGTATATATAGGTCTAAAGTTTTTCTCGGCACCATCCCCAAGCTGGGGTATGGCTTTTAAGTCAAGGTAACAGACTTTTCATACAAATGTCATTTTTGCTTATATTATAAAGACTGATTGATTTCACCGGTCTATGGTGATAGTTATAGGGCTAAAGTTTTAATTAGCGCAATCCCTGCACCTGTTCCTGACCTTTGAGGTCAAGGGCTTCACATTATGTGTGATTGAATTCTTTGAATGTTATAACATATAGCATACAACTGCCATCTCCAGAGTCAAAGCTACATACTTTGTGCTCTTTAAAAAGAGGCGGTAGCGCTGGTCGGTGGTATAGGTGCCCCACTGGGCACTTTGTCTAGTTTATTCAGCATGACAAGGGTAAGTTATTAAAAACAGTTTTGCTCTATTTACACTTTTACAAACCCACTATACTTTTGACAAGCCAAAAACTTCAAACCACTGGTTAAGGGCACAGTATACATCTGTACAGTTAATCATGGTTAGCTCTCCCTAATTTGGTTTTCCACTTATAGCATATCTGATGATTGTTTCAGACGCAGTATATTTCTTGAGGTTCCTACACACCATCTACCTCCAGTACGCTGTAGACTTGTAGACAAGAAGGTGGATCCAACTGGCTTCACTAAAATGTCTTTTGAAGTTGAAGGTAGGACTTCAGAACTGATATGAGCCAGCGCATGACAAAACCAACAAAATGACATGTGTAATTAGCAAAGACTTCGATCAGCCTGGGCATCTGCCCACTCTGATCAGAGTCTTTGCTGTCTGCATGAAGAAAGCTTGGGTCCTTAGCTACCCATTGAGCGTTCTGTGAAGACTGATCAGACTGAGCGGATGCCCAGGCTGATCTGAGTCTTCGCTGAGTGCTCATGCCATTTTGTAGGTTTTGTCATGCACTGGCACATATTGTTTGTATTGTCATATGGGCTTGATTAAAGACAAATAGGTTCTAACAGGAATGACCCTTGAGAGCAATGTACACACACATGAAGCTGAAAACAGCCAAAGTGTCAAGATTTCTGGGCCAGACTAGCTAGTTTCGGCCAATTAGACTTCATCAGTGACCCTCATATAAATTTTCAAAAATCCCTGAATGGGTTCCAACCTGCAATATGCCATATTAAACTGCCAGAATGTCCATGCTTTCTGGTCAGGGCTTTTGCTGGTTGTGCAAACTGTATTTGAGCCAGGGACAGCATTTCCTACAAAACTGCATGTTTATCCAGCAAAGTCTTAGATCAGCCTGTGTATCCACCTAGTCTGATCAGGCCCCGAGGTTATAAAACTTTTTTCATGCTCAACTCAGCTGAGCATGAAATTTATTTTGCTTATAAATCTTAAAATACTAACAATTTTTTAAAACTTTTTTTTCATGCTCAACACAGCTGAGCATGCTCAGCTGAGTTGAGCATGAAAAAAAGTTTTAATTGTTGGTATTTTTATTTTTATGACCAAGTGAAATTTCATGCTCAGTTGAGTTGAGCATGAAAAAAGTTTTATAACCTCGGGGCCAGGGCCTGGGTCTATGCAGGATACTTTGTTGGTAGCCAAGAATCCAACCCATCTACATTGGGACAGAAAAGACTCTGATCAGCATGTGCTGATGTGCATACTACTGAATCTTTGTTGGGTACACATGCAGTCTTGTAGGAAATACTATACCCTAGGTCATTTACAGTTTGTTGAATTTATATTGTGAAATATTCAGCTCAACTTCATATCATATGGCAAAACTGCCTTTTATACCCCACCACACGATATTTGCAGGGTGTTATGGTTTCACATAGGATGTCTGTGTGTCCTTCCGTTCATCTGTCCGCTGTTTTTTATACCCCACCACACAATAGTTGTTAGGTATTATGGCTTCATGTTGGATGTTAGTGTGCCTGTCCATCTATCATTCCTCCGTCTGTATTTTCATTTCTGGATGATAACTTGTAAATGGATTTTCACCAAACCTGGTATATGCATTTAAATTGAGGAGATCTGATTTGGGATTGCTAATATGCACATTTCGTCAGTTTTTGACAGTTATCTGCTGGCCACATTTCTGTATTTTCATTTCTGGATGATAACTTGTGTAAACGTCAATGTATTTTCACCAAACTTAGTATGTGCATTGATATTGTGGCTGGGATTGCTAATGGGCAAATTTGGTCATTTTTTGACAGAGTTATCTTCCTGCTAAAGGTCTGGATTTTTGTTTCTGGAGGATGAGTAAATATCACCAAATTTTCACCAAATTTGATATGTGCATTGATATTGTGGATATCTGGTTTGAGATTGCTAATGGGCAAATTTCTTCAATTTTTGACAGAGTTATCTTCCTACCAAACATCTGCATTTTAATTTCAGGATGATAGCTTAAGTATCAATGGATTTTCACTGAACTTGGTATGTGCATTGATATTGTTGAGATCTGGTGTGGGATTGCTAATGGGCAAATTCATCATTTTTTTCCCAATACAAAAACGCATATGATTTGGGTATTCATTAACAGCACATCATCTTGTCATTCTATGTCTGAGCTATTGGAAGAGCGATCAGAAAATTTTTACACAAAAATACATGGATATGTTTGATACAGTTGGTTAATCAGCAACATAGGTGTAAATGTATTTGTGAATCAAAAAAAAGAAATACAAACATTAAAGTAAAGATTTCAAGATTTAAGCAGTCTGTGTGCAATAGGCTAAAACTCAGCATACTTTTGTTTGTAGGGCAATTAGATATAGACACACACATGCACACATGCATGCACACACATGCACACACACACACACGCACACACACATATACACACACACACACACACATCTGAAAGAGTCCTGAAGAGCAGAGTATGAAATGCATTGACTTTTTATTTACATAGTTAATAAAAACATGTAACATCAGTTGTTATATTATAGGTATATAGTGTTTTGAAAAATCATTTCTTGTTAAATGTATATCAAATCATTTTTATACCCCACCACTATACAGTGGCGGGATATTATGGTTTCACGTTGGACGTCCTTGTGTCTGTCCGTCCGTCCTTCCATCCGTCTGTCCGTTTTTCGTTTCCGGATGATAACTTGAGTAAATATCAATGGATTTTCACAAAACTTGGTATGTGCATTGATATTGTGGAGATCTGGATTGGGATTGCTAATGGGTAACTTTCATCAAATTGTGACAGAGTTATCTGCCCAAGACACCCCATATTTTCATTTCCAGACGATAACTTGAGGAAAAGTCATGGGATTTTAACCAAACTTGGTACATGCATTGATATGAAGAAGATCTGGTTTGGGATTGCTAATGGACAAATTTCATCAATGTTTGACAGAGTTATCTGCCCGCAACACGATAATGGCAGAGTATTATAGTTTAACGTTTTTATTTCATGATGTATTTGCAGCAGGTTGGGGATAGGGTCATATTAGTATTTCTTCTGTTTCTGCAGTCATTCACTTTTTCCCTCAATCTCCTGTATTTCTCTTTCTCCTATACTAGCTCTCCCTTTCTCTGGAAGACAACACAAAATGACCCAAATGGTTGATTTGTTGTCGCACCTGGGGGACTTAGGCATGCAAGTTTCCGTCTGTCCGTCCGCCCGTCCATTCGTCTTTTTATCAACCTTTACCCTGGGTGTCTTGTGAGCACAACTCCTCTTACAGTTTTGCACCAATCAGTTTGGAACTTTTTGTCACATTTCCCACATTGTGAACTTAGTCATATTTCACCTCAATATATAGACAGTGGGTACCTCTTGCGAGTGCAACTCCTCTTACAGTTTTATACTGATTGTTTTGAAACTTTGCATGTGTTTTCTTCATGGTATGAGGATGTGCATGTGGTTTGGGTATAATTGTTAGAACATTTTTTGTCACTTTTTCCACATTGTGAACTTAGTCATTTTTCACCCTCAGTATATAGACAATGGGTACCTCTTGTGAGCAATACTCCTCTTACAGTTTTGTACCGATTATTATGAAACTTTGCATATGTTTTCTTCATGGTATGAGAATGTGCATGTGGTTTGGATGTAATTGTTAAGTTATTTTTTGTCACTTTTTCCACATTGTGAACTTAGTCATTTTTCACCCTTTATATATAAACAACTGGTACCTCTTGTGAGCCCAACTCCTCTTACAGTTTTGTACCGATTATTATGAAACTTTGCATGCATTTTCTTCATGGTATGAGGATGTGCATGTGATTTGGATGTAATTGTTAGATTTTTTTTTTTTTACTTTTTTCCACATTGTGAACTTAGTTATTTTTCACCCTCAATATATAGACAGTGGGTACCTCATACAGTTTTATACTAATCTTTTTGGAACTTTGCACATGTTTTCTCCATAGTCTGAAGATGTGCATGTGCTTTTCATATAATCCTTGCTGTATTTTTTGTCACTTTTTTGTTCTTTTTGAATTTTGTCGTTTTCTGACCTCAGATGTTTAATCAGTGGTTACCTTGTGATTGCAACTTCTCATACAATTTTAAACCAGTCTTTTTGACACTTTGCACATGTTTTCTCCTGGGTCTGTGCATATGGTTTGGATATGATTTTTAAATTTATTTTTGTCACTTTTTCCACTGTAACTTTGTCATTTTCTGAACCTCAAATTTATGAAAATGTACAGACTGTGGGTACTTTTTAAGCCCAATTTCTTATGCATCATATGAGAAAATGCATATGCTTTCAATGAAATTCATATATTTGTTAAACAAAAACTCAAACAAAATTTTTGCATGAACACCATGAGTTAAATAAATCTAACCATAAAATCTTTGCTTATCTAGGACCTGATCATACATCGATGTATATTCGTCCTGTCCCTGGTGTGACCTTAGAAAGATGGACCTTATCTCAGGAGAAGCCAGAACCCGCTCACATGCCACCAGATATGCAGGAAACAACATATTTCATATATTACTCACATGGAGAAAAGCCTGTTACACCTTGGTCATTCTCTCTCTATTTTAAGGTATTACATTTATTTAATTTTTTGGACCCTTTAGGGGAATGGATACCTTTTCATTGGGGAAGTAACTCTTCCATATCTGGTTTGTCTCCTTCTGAAAAGTGGTCTACTTTAAAAGGAAAGAATTTGCTCCCCTTGGGGAGCAAATTCTTTCCTTTTAGAGTAGTCCACTTTTACGAAGGGTTCCCACTGGAGGCTGGATTCAGCTCATGACTGTTCTGTTTCTTCACTCTCATTCATTTTCCTCTTACTCCCCTGTCCCTCTTTTTCATCTCCTCTACTATCTCTTCTGTCTCTCTTCTCCCTTTCTCAGGGAGAAGACAAAAAATGACCCACAATCAAAAATGCTCATGACTGTACGGCACTTCATTGCATAGTGCCTTTCATTATCATCCTTCCATCGTCTAGATATGACTTCAATAATGTTGAAAGGGACGTAAAAGACCAGGGCCCAGTTGTTCAAAGCTAATGACATCATTAGTTAACGATTCGTTAAAATTTACATCCAGTGATAAGCAAATATGCTGAAATTTTTTGCTGAAAAAATGTGAGTAGCTTTTGCAGTGCAAAAGCTGCTCACATTTTTTCAGCAAAAAATATCTGAATATTGTATATTGAATCCGCTAAAACGGTTAACGAAATGACCCTTAACGAGCTCGTTAAGCTAAAGACACTATGAACAACTGGGCCCAGATTGTCATTTTAAGAAGGGACCTAGTGAGCCATAACTCAAACAGGAAGTCAAAAAAGTTGTTTCCCTTGTAAAATTAGGGAATAACTATCGTGTATCTGTTCCCCTTAATTTCTTCCTGGTCCTAAAATTAGAACAAAATATTTGACGAGCAGACGATCCATGAAAACACTCTGGAAGAATGGTGGTGAAAGCCCTGATCAGACTGCCCAAAGTTGTTATTGGTTGATTTGATCTCCCTTTTGGTTGCAACTGCTTTAGTAAGCAGGAGCAACACAGGGAGCACTCTCTGCCTGCGACGTTGGCCTAGGTGTCGGCGTCTACAATGTTAAATCTGTACATTTAGCTCCATTTCTCAAACACCAAGGCTTCTCGGCTAATGAAACTTCACACACATAAACATCTAACATCTACCATGGTGCACCCTGCCCACTGTTATGGACTGTTACTGACCTTGACCTACTTTTCATGCTTGACTGAACAAAGTTTAGTCTGTGCATTTAGCTCCATTTCTTGAACACCAGCAGCAGTCATGACATAGCCATTTGGCAAATTTCCTTGGTTACTCTGTTTGGCATTTTCCCAAGAAAATAGGATCTGACATTTCATGCAAATTATCTCTACTGTATTTTTCCTATATTT
Source organism: Anodontia alba (assembly GCA_964016985.1). Taxonomy (NCBI): domain Eukaryota; kingdom Metazoa; phylum Mollusca; class Bivalvia; order Lucinida; family Lucinidae; genus Anodontia; species Anodontia alba. The sequence goes on along the minus strand of OZ024825.1, from coordinate 102,929,450 downwards.
GCCAGAAAATAGGATTTGACATTTCATGCAAATTTCCCCATTGGAGACAATTTTCATGAAAAGTCAAATCCTGTTTTCTGGGAAAAATAAGAAAAGTATTTCAGTATACCTGCTGAAAGTTTTATATCCAGGATGTTAAGTGTTACTGATTTTTGAGAGTGTAAAAAGTGGTAGTATTATAGGTAAGATAGTTTGAGGCAGGCTTTCCCTCTTGTTTAAAAATTGTGAAGTTTCATGATTTATGATGGAAGATCATTAATTAAAAATCAACAGAGGAAAGGAAAAAATATTTTGTTTTGAAAATATGAAGATTTGTTTTATAATAGTACCCTGGGACCTCTTTATAACATAGTTCATAAAACCCCGTGCATAAAAAGTATATACCCAGTCAGCATTCTACGTAAATCTATATCAGGCCGTCATCGGCCTGTCAGGGTAGCTGACGGGCAGATGACAGCCCGATGTAGATTTACGTAGAATGCTAGCTGGGTAGGGGTATATATTTTTTGTCTTTTCCTTAACAGTGTTTGTCTGTGTGTAATTTTTTTCCGTCAAAGATTTCTCAAGAACTACTCTACCTAGGATTTTGAAATTTGGTAAAAACATTGAGTTTGGTTTTTGGTATTATGTAAGAGAGAATCAGGGTCCTCTTTTTTATTAATCCCGTAATTTTTACATTTTTCTTTCTCTCCGATAAAATTGTTTGCCACATGTATCTGGTGGCTATAGCCGGGTGGTATGTGAGCTCTGCTTACTGTCTGCTATATTTATAGATGGTTTTGAACATAAGACCATTTAGAGCTGGAACCCAAAAGTGTTGTATCTAAATAAAATTGTAAAGCTTATTTAGAAAAATGATTTAAACAAAAATGTATACGAGGGCGAGTCAATAAAAAAACCAGCCTAACTTATATCTGGGTGAGATCGATCTCTTCTTTTTCGATGTAATTGCCCTCTAGAATTATGCACTTGGACCAACAGTGTTCCAGTGCCATCAGCCCAGAACTGAAGAAGCCAGGGTCCTTGTCTCTGACCAACTCCTCAACTGCCGCTACGACTTCTTCGTTGGACCAGAAATGACGTCCATGGATATCCTTTTTCAAGTTTGGGAATAGAAAATAGTCACTAGGAGCTAAGTCCGGAGAATAGGCGGGGTGCGGTATTAGCTCTTACCCATTCCGCTCAACAGCATCCATTGCAATTTTGCAAGTGTGGACTCCCGCATTGTCCTGTTGGAGAAGAATCCCTTGGAGAGTTTACCTCGGCGTTTTTCATGTATCACAATTCTCAGTTAGTTGAGCAAATTTGCATAATACGCACCTGTTATTGTACTTTTCTTTGCTAGAAAGTCCAACCTAATAACACTTGTGCATCCCAAAATACAGTTGCCATCACATTGCCAGCAGAGGGTTGCATTTTGAACTTCTTTGGCCTCGGAGACCCGGCCCTACACTCTGGCAACTTTGAGCTCTATTTTCTGGCTCATAATAATGGATCCAGGTCTCATCTACAGTAACCAGAAATGAAAGGAAATCATCTTCCTTTGACCTAAACTGCTTCAACATTGCGCTGTATACTGATGCTCTGGTTGCCATTTGTTCGTCGCTAAGGGATTTTGGGACCCAACGGGCTGTTGGCTTGTGCATACCCAAGCGATTATGTAAAGTTGTTGAAACGCTACCATGTGAAAAGTGTAATGCATTCGCTATTTCTTCTACTTTAATTCGCCTATCAGAGTACACCAGATCCAGTACTTTTTTACACATTTCTTCATCGGTGGCATCTGATGGGCGTCCAGAACTGGTTTCGTCCTAAAGACGTTCTACTGCATTTGAATTCCCCAACCCAGAATTTAACTTGTGCATACGATGGTGCAGAAGACCCATAAACATTGGTCAACTCGCAATGTATTTCCTGACCTGTTTTCCCTTTCAAATACAAGTACCGAATTACAGCACGGTACTCAACTTTTGACGAAAAGCTTACTTTTGCATCGCTAGCCATGTTTGACATTCAATATCTTATGAGTGAATGACACGATAAGGGTGCAATTTTGCCCTCAGGCCTAAAACATACATTGAAACAAGGCATGAAAATCTTGGGTGTCTCGATCAACTGGAAATTGGATAGGCTGGTTACTTATTGACTTGCCCTCATAGATTATATAGAAAAATGACTCAGGGCCCCATCATTGGCCTCATGAAACCTGGTGGTGGAATGAGCACATGGAAAAGGCCATTGCTGCCAAGTGGAAAGCTTTCAAGGCCTGGAAGACTGGTAAAGGCACTAGGGCAACATACAGTGCAGCCAAACTTATTGCCGGACATGCAGTGCACGATGCTCATCAAGAAGCCAACAAAAAGGTCCACAAGAATATTGACCCCCAAGTCTTCAGAAGTCTACCGCCTTGCTAACCAGTTTAGAAGAGAGTAGGTGACAAACCGGTGAAGAATAAGCAGGGGAGATGTTAGAGCACTACCAAAGGCTTCTCAACATTGAGTTTGACTGGGACCCAGACCACCTGCTGACAAACCACCAGTGGAAGGCCTGCCCATCCCAATCACCAGTGATATGATTAAGAAGGCTGTCTCTCAGATGAAGGCGAGCAAAAAACCAGGCCCATCAGGCATAGTGGTGGAGATGATAGAAGCAGCTGGTGACATGGGTGCCTCCATGATCTGTGATCTCGCAGCTGCAATCATTCCCGATGGCGAAGTGCTCTCCAACTGGGAGCAGATTTTCATTGTTTGCCTCTACAAGGGTAGGGGGATAGATTGGAAAGGGGCAACTACCGCAGCCTTCTGACAGAGCAAGTCATGAAAGTCCTGGAGAGGACTGTGAATGGCCTCATCAGACAGTTGGTGTCAATTGACGATTCCTAGTTTGGCTTCGTCCTAGGCAGAGGCACAACAGATGCAATCTTTGTTGTCAGGCAACTGCAAGAGAAGTATCTAGCTGCCAACAAGAGACTCTGCGTGGCTTTCATAGACTTGGAGAAGGCATTTGATCAAGTGCCTCGAAAGATCATCTGGTAGGCACTGAGAAAACTTGATGTGGAGGAGTGGATTGTGTGACTGGTGCAAGGGATGTATGCCAATGCACAGAGCCATGTCCTTGTTGGTGAGGAGTACAGTGAAGAGTTTGAAGTGAAGGTCGGTGTTCACCAAGACTCAGTACTCAGCCCACCGCTCTTCAACATTGTGCTTGAAGCTTTGTCACAGAAGTTCCAGTCTGGGGTCCCCTGGGAGGACCTCTATGCCGCTGACCTTGTTATCATCTCTGAATCGCTTGAGGAATGTATCAGGAGGCTCTTGACTTGGAAAGAAGCAATGGATGAGAAAGGACTGGAGTAAATGCAGGAAAGACAAAGATCGTGATCTGTGGTATGGGCCTGGACCTCCTGCAGAGTTCAAATGAGTTTCCATGTGCAGTCTGTCACACTGGAGTTGGCAGCAACAGCATCTTCTGCAATTGCTGCAAGCACTGGGTACACAACAAATGCAGTGGGCTGAAGGGTTGGACAAAGGACCCTGATTACAGCTGTACACAGTGCCAGGGAATTGCATGCCCCTTGGATGGCAGACCACAGAAGGAAATCCAAGTCGAACCTGACAAGCTGGAGGTGGTAGCTTCCTTTACTACCTAGGAGACATGCTCTCAGCAGCCAGTGGCTGTAAACATACAACCATAACACATGTGAAAACCACCTGGAAGAAGTTCAAGGAGCTGCTTCCAGTTCTTTCTTCCTGCCACCTCTTTTTCAAGACACGTGGCCACGTGTACAGCTCTTGTGTGTGGAGTACACTGCTCCATGCCAGTGAGACTTGGCCATTGACAAAGTCAAACCTACAACGTCTGCAGCAAAATGACAGGGCAATGATCAAACAGATCTGTAATGTTAAGCTGCAAGACATTGTCACCATCACCTCCAATGAGCTACTTGCACGGCTTGTCATTGAGGATCTGGACCTCGTTCTGAAAGTGAGAAGGCTCCACTGGTATGGACGTGGAATTCTCCAATGGTGCAGTCAAGACAGCCTGTGACATATAGGTTGATGGAAAGTGAGGCCCAAGATGACATGGAAGCAGCTGACAGAGAGGGATTGCAGAGAGTGGAAGCTCTCAGCGATCGACCCTCATGATAGACACGACTGGATATCTGGTGTGAGATCTGCTATGCGAGCAGCATGCCAGCTACCTGGAAGGGGGCCCACTGATGTGGGTGTTGCCCCTGGACCTGCACGTAATCAAAAATCTGATGATGATGATGATGATGATGCTGATGATGAGGCTTGTTTAGCTAACATGGTTATTGCTTTGTATCCCCGCAATAGTGTTATAAAGAGGTTGTGGTGTATTTGTTCTTGGCAGATTATTTTCTTGTCTTAAGTTTAAATGTTGAATGTTTTAACCATTTCTTGTTATTATTTAAACAAGTATTTAAAATACTGCTATCCAGGCTGATCTAGGCTTTGCTTTCCACATATCATCACGAAAACATGCCTATGTAATTTTGACCCCCTTTAACCCCACTTTTATATAGTAAAACTAGGGTTTACATGGGTATACATTATTTTTCTTATTTCTGCTCAAAAACATTGATTGTGGGTACTCATTAGAACTGCCTCACCGAGGCAGTTCTAACGAGTACCCACAATCTATGTTTTGAGCAGAAATTCAAAAATATCAGAGTTTTTTAATCTTAATTTCGAGTGGTTTTAACCCTTGTTCTGCTGAGCCCATATATACCCTGCCTCTGCAAACAGTGTAGATCCAGATCTGCACTGTTTGTCATTAAGAATGAGAATTTGTATCTACAACCTGGATCAAGCAATCTGACTGGCTGAAAATTAGAAGTGGGTTTTGCATCTTAATTTATTCAGTATGACAAGGGTTAATAAAGGAATTCTACTGTATACATTCACATAATGCATCTCATTATTTTTTCTAAGAACAATATAAAAACATTATCTGAATACTTCTTTGGTGTTTTGAATATTTGTTGTTTTCATTATTTTAAAATAGGTACCTGAAAATTTCACAGAAGGCAGCAGTATTACAGACATAGGATTTGCAGGGCACTATCTTCACAGTGAGCAAAAAGTGTCCAATGAATTGAAGGCATTTCTGAATTCCATTCCTGATTGGACAACACCAGTCACATGGTCAGCTACATATGATGGCTACCAATTTTAAAATGTGATAAAATATTCCATGAGTTCAATCTGACAGCTGTGATCTAAAAAAGAACAAAATCCACAGATTTTTAATCATGATTGTATGATCCCAAGGAAAAAGAGTCTTCAGGAACGTATGTATGCAGTGAAGTCACAGGTCATTGTGTTTCTCACACAGTCTGATCCAGGCATCTGGAATGCTGCAAAGTATGTCAACAAACATCAAAGCCACAGACTTCACCAATGCATACATTCATGTAGGTCTGGTTCTTTGCTGTTTGCATATGCCTGAGATAGCCTTATTCCATGGTCTGACACATGTACACATTGTTATAGTTCCAGAAAGCTTATTGATGATTTAGGGTTGTTTTTTTTTATTATATTTTCACCTAACATATTTAATGTATTGTCTGAAAGCTATTCTTATCCTCTGCCTTATGATACTGGTGGGTAATAATGGTTTCATGATTGTCATTAGTGTATCTGCCTGTCTGTCGTACATTGAAACATCAGTATTTTTTTCACTTGCAGACAAGTGTCTTTGGGTATAAGAGGGTCATAGGAGGGTGAATGCAAGTGGATCCAGTCTCCTTAATATGGATTTAATGAAAGGAGCTAAATAATTTATGCTTATTAGAATCTGCCAGATTTAATTTTGTTTCATATAGCTTTGGCCAGGATAGATGACACGTTTGCTCAGATTAGTCTTGTCCTACACTGTTATGTTGCTTTTTTATCGCACCTGCTTGTAGCAGGGTGCGATATAGGCGTCCGATTTTCCGTCCGTCCGTCAGTCCGTCCATCCGTCCGTCTGTCAACATTTATGTCGACGTTCGACATTTATGTCAAAGTTAGTATTCTAATCAACTACAAGACTAAACAACCATCAAACTTTGCATGAAACATCTCGTTTCCTTCCTGACTTTGCGACATAGGCGTCCGCTTTTCCGTATGTCTGTCCATTCGTCCGTCCGTCTGTCAACATTTATGTCCACGTTCGACATTTATGTCAAAGTTAGTATTCTAATCAACTACAAGACTAAACAACCATCAAACCTTGCATGAAACATCTCCCTGACCTCCTGACTTTGTGACATAGGTGCCCATTTTTCCATTCGTCTGCCTGTTCGTCCGTCCGTCTGTCTGTTAACAGTTCTGTTATGTCGAAGTTGGACATTTATTTCAAAGTTAGTATTCTAATCAACTACAAGACTAAACAATCATCAAACCTTGTATGAAACATCTCCCTGACCTCCTGACTTTGCGACATAGGTGCCCGCTTTTCCATGTACTGACTTGGCAGATACCTTACCCGATGACCTTGACCTGTATTTTGGCTGCAGTGACTTTGACATAATTTACGTCAACGTTCCAGATCTCCTCAAGTGTAAGACCTCTAGCCACCAAACCTTGCATAGTGCTTCTCCTATATGTACTGACTCGGCAGGTATCTTGACCCGGTGACCTTGACCTATATTTTGTGCTCCAGTGCCTTTTACACATTTTATGTCAACGTTCAATATCTCCTCAACTATAAGTTCTACAACCCAACCATCAAACCTTGCATAGTGCTTCTCCTCAATGTACGAACTCTGCAGGTACCTTGATTGGGTGACCTTCACCTATATTTCGTGCTTCTTTGACTTTTACACCTTTTACGTCACCCTTCCTTATGTCCTCAACTGTAAGGCCTTCTACCACCAAACCTTATATAGCACTTCTTCTCGATTTACTGACTCAGCAGGTACCTTGACCTGGTGACCTTGACCTATATTGTGCACTCCAGTGACCTTGACACATTGTTCGGTATCTCCTCAAATATAAGACCTACAACCACTAAACCTTGCATAGTGCTTCACCTCATTGCACTGGCTTGGCAGGTACATTGACCCGGTGACCTTGACCTATATTTGACACATTTTACGTTGATGTTTGATAACTCCTCAACTAAAAGGCCTACAACCACTATACCTTGCATTGTGCTTCTCCTTGATGTACTGAATTAGCAGGTATCTTGACCCGTGACCTTGACCTATACATGTATTTCATGCTCCAGTGACTTTTACAAAGCTCCATTATCATTGGGCTGTATGATACGAAAAGTCAGTGCTGAAGATATAGCCATTAGAGGGAATGGGACTGGCCTGGAATATATGTGCCCCACTAGGCACTTTGTCTATATTTTTTTCAACCCAGTTTTCCAAGTAAGCACTGCTAAGAATGAAATAAACTTATTTAATAACCACGTTCTGATTGTGGCTCCTGTGACTTTTGCCCCAGCAGGTGCGATGACGCCTTCCGCGGAATTCTTGTTATGTTTCATAGTTTTATTGAACAGTTATTTTAAGCTTTCTGGTTTGTACTCATTACTTTGTTAAATCGTTTTAGCTTGTTGTTACAGAGGACTTTTTAAGGGTTAGTATTTGCTGATAATTCTGGGATAATTTTCTCCAGTTCTCCATAAAAAAAGAACATGTTGTTGTTGGTACTCATTAGAAGCACTGAAGTGCTTCTAATGAGTGCTTCTAATGAGTACCTTCAAGATAAATATTATATGGAGAAATAAGAAAAATTGTATATTCCAGAATTATCATCAAATCCTCCTTAAATAGTCATATGATAATATTTGTTGGATAGTTTACATATCTAGTGCTTAATTTGCTTTCATATCTTAGTCTTATCCTAGTCTCAAAAGTCTTTGTATAAAATAATAAATTCAGCAGTACAGTTGACTCTCGTTATGTTGAAATCGCTTATCACGAATAATCGCTTATCTCGTAGTGAAAATGGTCCCTGCCGAAACAGGAACATCTAACAGCAGGCAAAAAAAAAAAAATATTGTGGAAAAGAGGAGAAATTGCTCCTATGGAGCAATTTCTCCACTTTTCCACAGTATTTTTAATATATCTCTAACTTCAAGAGTCCAATTACATATGTATTTGTTAAATGTGGTTGTTTGAATAATTTTTTCCTAAATTCTGCAAATCTTATATGTCAAGGTACGGATATCTCGAAGTATTTAATAGAGTCCCTTGGAATTTGAGATAACGAGAGTCGACTGTATTTTAATGACTACTAAATCATGTATTTTTAATATAAAGTAGTAACCTATGGTAGCAAAGCTGGAAAGATCAATGGGGCTGCACCATGCAAAACGTGTCTTCGGGCATATGAGGACAGTGTAGGCCCAGATCAGCTTGGGTATCCGTGACGTCTGATCAGGGCCTTCACTATCCATGAACAGAATACTACAGAATATATGATTGGAGAGCAAAGGCAGGTACAGACAACCTCTTTATACTGACACTCAATACAACAACAAATCTCGATATAATGACAACTTGACTGTCACGGAACTTTTGCTTAATAGGTAACAGTTAGTCACAAATTATGCAACAATATTGAATTTAATACTTTAAATAAACATATGTTTTGGATATTTGTTAAAATTGCCTTATTGAGGCAATTCTAACACATATCCAAAACGTGTTCTATGAGGAAATAAGAACAAAAACAAGACCTTTCTTTCATATCAGTCTGCTCATTCTGTACAAAAGCAAATTCATTTGAATGGCAACGTCTTTGGGAACAAATGTTGTTGTTGTAACGAGGGTCCACTGTATGATACTTTGTTCATGTACAGGATGATCTAAATCTGTGCAATTTGTGCATGTTCGAAGGCAGTTTGCTTGATGCAGCCCAGATAATATGCATGAGTTGGAATATCTTGTTGTTAGCATTACTTTTGAATGTTGAGTTCCATTTAAACCAGCACTAGGGGGCTTATTGTATTCCCCTTAAGCTGGTGATAGGAGGGCATATGCAAGTGGGTCCAGTCTACTTTAATATGCATTTAATGAAATGAGGTAAACAATTTAATCATGCTCAGTTTTGATAGGGTGAATTTTAGGGTGAATTGAACTTTGCTGAGTTTCAGTGAGAATGTTATATTTGTGAATTGAATTTTGCTAAGTTTCAGTTTGATTGTTATACAGTGGGAATGTTATACTGTGTGAATTTCAGTTTAATTGTTATACAGTGAGAACATGAATTGAATCTTGCTAAGCTTCAGCGAAAATGCTATATAATATGAATTTAACCTTGCTAAGCTTCAGTGAGAATGTTATACAGTGTGAATTGAATCTTACTAAGTTTCAATGAGAATGTTATACAGTGTGCATTGAATCTTGCTAAGTTTCAGTCAGAATTTGATAGTGTGAATTTAATCTTGGTAAGTTTCAGTCAGAATGTTATACAGTTTGAATTTAATCTTGCTAAGTTTCAGTGAGAATGTTATACTGTGTGAATTGAACCCTGCTAAGTTTCAATGAGATTATTGTACAGTGAGAATATTATACAGTTTGAACTGAATTTTCTAAGCTTCATTGAGAGTGCTATACAGTGTGAATTTAACCTTGCTAAGCTTTGGTGAGAATGTTGTACATTGTTAATTAAATCTTGCTGCTAAGCTTCAGTTAGAATGTTTAACCTTGTTAGGTTTCAGTGAGAATTTTATACAGTGTGAATTGAATCTTGCAAAGTTTCAGTGTGTAATACTGTGTGAATTGAAGTTTCAGTGAGAATGTTGTACAATGTGCATTGAATCTTGCTAAGTTTCAGTCAGAATGTGATAGTGTGAATTTAATTTTGCTAAGTTTCAGTCAGAATGTTATACAGTGTGACTGTAAATCATGTTGAGTTTCAACGAGTACATTAGTCAATGTAAATTTAACCCTTTGTTATACAGTCTGAATTAAATATTGCTTAGTTTCAGTGAGAACATCATACAGGGCTTAATTAATCTTATGTTATACAGTGAGTTTAACCTAGCTGAGTTTCAATGATTATGTTATACAATGTGTGGTTAGGTTTTATATAGCAGTGTTATCCAAGTTTATTAGTTTTATTGATTATTGTCATGTTATAGCTTTCCAGTTACTTTGCTATTTTATTTTGGACACAAAACAAGTCTTTCATTTACTGTTACAGTATGTCTGTTTTGGGAGGTTAGATGCTTGGTAGATTTTCCACCATTTTTAGAAGGGAGATAACTTTTTTGACTTCCCGTTTACCTTCCTGCACACCAGTGCCCTTCTGCAAAGGGATCTGCTCTAAAAAGAAACAGCAATTTTCTACTTTTTAAAGCAAACCCCTTTTCAGAAGGCAAAAAATTAGTTTAGATAGAGTAATCTCCCTTGAAAGCCTAAATGAGTCACAATGTAAGATCATATACCTTTGGACTTTTGTTCCCAGTAAAGACTTAAAAGATGACTCATCCACTCATACTGATCAGAGACTCCTTTCTTGAAGAAACCTTGGCTACCCAGCTATTCAAATAGTGCCCATGAAACACTGATCAGACTGTGTGGAGGTGCATGCTGATCTGTATCAACACTGTGGGCACATGTCTATAGGTACATTATTAGCTTGGCTGTTTTCGAAGAAAACAACAAGGTATTGTCATAGCTCTGGGGTCGTCTGCATCTGAGTCCTGCAAAAACTTGGACATTTTGTAATATCTATTATTTACTTAAAACTCAGACTAGTTGTTCATTATGAAAAGGGGAACTCATACCAATAGGGGAGGTAACCCTCAAAATATTTTTGGCACAGTTATGCCCCTTTTTCGACGTAGAATTTGCAGCCGAGCTTTGGCACCCACATGCGGTGTTCTTGTTTAACACTGGAGCTTAAAAGGAAATTGATTCACCTTTAAGGTAGCAACTATTTCAAAATTGTTTTGCCTTCCTTCTGGAAAAGGGTCTTCTATAAAAAGAACGAATTGGCTCCCCATTGAGAGCAAATTCTTTCCTTGTAGGGTAGATCCATTTTTAGAAGGGACTTGCTGGGCAGGAAAGCAAACAGGAAGTCAGAAGAGTTGTCTTTCTTGTACAAAAGGGACAAAAAATTCTACCAAGTGAATCAAGTTCCCTTAATATATTTCTGTGTAAATGTGTCTGTGTTTAAGTATATACATGTGACTCTCATTATCTAGAAGTCCAAGGGGCGCTCTGAAATACTTGGAGATATCCATACCTCAACATATCAGATTTGCAGAAATGAGGAAAAAGTAAATTGAATGACCACATTTCACAAATGACTATGTAATTTGACTCCTGAAGTTAGAGATATATTGAAAATATTGTAGAAAAGAGGAGAAATTGCTCCATAGGAGCAATTTCTCCTCTTTTCCACAATATTTTGTTACATGTTGTAAGATTCCCATACTAAAACAGGGACCAGATTTTCACTTCGAGATATTGCCGGCCTCGGTGGCTCAGTTGGATGCGCCGTCCGACTGGAGACCAGGAGGTCGCAGGTTCAACCCCCGCCGAGGTCGGCAGCATTCTTTCGTGGAGATTGATCATGAAATATTTTCTAAGGTCATTCTCTCTCTTCCGCTGATTCAAGAAGGGCAGTTGTCAGTTTCTGGCGAAAGAATATGCTTAATATTGGTTAACCGCTTAGTGGACTAAGCCTGCCCAGTAAACGTGTGGTTAGGTAAACTGACCGCGCTCGACATGACCCCATTGAGTTGACTGGGCCGTAAAACCTCAACACAAATTCACTTCGAGATGAGCATTTATTAGAGATAAGCGAAGTCGAGATCACAAGAGTCTACTGTACTTGTTAATACCTATGTGTATGCCACACCATTTGTTTCCTTGGAGGAATAGGAGAAAATTACTGGTTCAGTAGTTTTGTCCTGAAAAACACATTTCTGTTTTCATTTGAGTCACACCACACAAAACCTACAGTAAGACTTATGTGACCAGCCGGCAGAGCAGCCCGTGCATCCACACATCAGTCTTCACTGAACCCATGGGACTTTAACAGCCTTTGGGCTGTCCAAAGAGGGATTAACAAGGAACCCTTGCCATACTGGGTGGGTATACAGGCTGATCTGAGTCTTTGCTGGTCACACATGTGTTAATGTAGGTTTTGTCATGTGATGGCTCATATCAGAAGGGATGGTACATGTATTATAATTATGCTAAATACTCAGACATCTTTGGAAAATTTGAAATCCATTTGACTATTACTGCCGCAACATGACCTTAACCCTTGTCCTGCTGAACCCGGATATGTCCTGCTTTTGCAAACAGTGAAGATATGAATATTTATCAACAATCTGGATTCAGTAATTTGATTGGCTTAAAATTAGAAATGGGCGTGGCATCTTAATTTATTCAGCAGGACAAGGGTTAATAGTGTTGACTGGGTCATTAAACTCCAACCCAACCAACAAGCCATTTGTAAACAGTCAAACAGTGATTGTAACAGAAAGACAAACAGTGTAGACCCTAATCAACTGCTCCTTTAGTAGCTGTTTGATCAGGTCAGGTGTGTCTGTTTTAATATTTAGGGTGAATATGATTCTCAATAGATTTCCTTAACTGAGATGGTTCTTTTGAGTGTCTATAACATACATTTTTATGTAAAAGAATAACTACTCTGGTCCTCTGTATTGTACATATCAAACCTCAGATTTTGTCACTGCCAATTATTCAAAAGTATGCACAATTAGTATATACTTGGTATTTTTATGTATTTGTAAGTTTATGTTTATTGTTTGTCCTTTTTAAGAATTTTAGAATGTCGTTACTGTATAGTTATGCTGTTTTAACTTAAATTCTTTTAGGCTTATATGTATATGTTGTGTTGCTTTGATATTTTGTAAGTAACTAGTACTTACTTACTGTGCTTTTGATGGGTTTGCTTGTTGCAGCTGAATGAAAATCTTCCAAAGACTGAAATACAGCATTGATAAACTTTGCTTTTGCTGGAGGATTAAGGGAAAATGATACACTTCCAAGGGAGATAACTCTGTCAAAATTGTCCTGCTTCCTTTTGTAAAGGGGTCTACTCTAAAAGGAAAGAATTGGCTCCCTTTGGGAGCAAATTCTTTCCTTTTAAAGCAGAGCAGACACCTTTTTAGAAGGGTTTTGTATGCAGGAAGACAAAAAGGAAGCCATAAAAGTTGTCTCCCTAGCAAAATATTGCTAAAAGTCTGTCAAGTGTATGCAGTTTTCTTAACCCCTTCATGCTGAATAAATTAAAATGCCACGCCCACTTCTAAGTTCCAATCAGATTACTTGATCTGGGTTTTAGTTAGAAATTCACATATTAAATGACAAATGTGCAGCTCCAGATCAGTTGGCTTCTTCAGAAGCCAACTGATCTGGATCTACACTGTTTGCTAAGACAGGGCATGACGTGTTTAGCATGAGAAGTATTAGAATCTGCCAAGGATTAAAATTTAATTGAACATGATAATCCTATATATTCAATTCTTAATTTTTGTCATACATAATCTAAATTTTTATCAAAAATATTTGCCTTCTTGCCAATGTGCATAAAATGTTGTAACAGAATAGCAAACAATGTAGAGTAAATTGTTCTCTGTTTACTCAGTTTGCTCAGACCTGTCTGTCTGAATACCGTATTCGACCTAATTACTGCACATACCCCAGTAAGCACACAGTCAAGCCATTCTAGTTTTCGGATAACAGCCAGTGTACTTTTTGTCTACTTCTTTATAAAGGCATTTGTTGTGGGTATCCATTTGAATTGCATCGACTTGTTGATGCAGTTCAAATGAGTACCCACAACATATGCTTTTATAAAGAAAATCAGAAAAAGAAAACACAGAAACATCGCATAAACATCATTTGATAAGTCCATCGCTGATCTTTGTTTAAGTGTACTCTTAGTATAGGTAGATACATTTTTTACTACCAGTTTTCTCAGTAATTTTGAAAAACCCAAGCTCACGGTGCGCTAATTAGCTCGAATACAGTATTTCGGTTTATATGATAAATTGCATTGAATTATTTTATAAAGTATTTTAGATAATGCTATGCCAAAATATCTGACAGTACAAGACAGAAGCAGTAATATGTATATATATAGTTTATTATTGTATTATAATATATTTGTTGTTAAAAGAATATTGTCTCACTAAAACACACTACTATATATTAACAGTGAAGGCTCAGATTGACCTGTATATCTATGCAATCCAGCAATCCCATCACGAAAACATGCCTATATAATTTTGACCCCCTTAAACCCCACTTTTATATAGTAAAATTGGGATTTACAGGGGTATACTTTATTTTTCTTATTCCTGCTCAAAAACATAGATTGTGGGTACTCATTAGAACTGCCTCACTGAGGCAGTTCTAACGAGTACCCAAAATCTATGTTCTGAGCAGAAATGTGAAAAATACCAGTTTTATTATCTGAAAATTTTCAGCTTTTGAAGGTGAAATTTTATATATATTTGAATAGGTGTGTTTTCATAATGCAGTCTGAGTTACATTCCCATGCCAGTAAACTCTAGTATCCAGACTTTTTGAAATGAACAGTTAATGTTAAACCAGATTGCATGTTGCCTTGAGTTATCACCATCCAGAAATGCCTGTTTGGCCTATTTTTGCAGTACATGACTACATTATGGTTCTAAATTTTTTACACCCCAGTGTATGACAAAAAGGCGTATGCAAGCATTGCAAACCCAAATCAGACTGTACCTGAGTCTGATCAGGATCTACACTGTTTTGCTATTCCATCAAGTATTTTAAGAAACTATTGCATAAAAATAAAAAAAAAAAAATGCTAAAAAGTTATGGAATAAGGTGTTCGAAATTATAGTCTGTACCAAGGTAAACCTCGGACCCATCAGTACGGTATTGATGGGTCCAAGGGTAAACTAAGTACAGCATATATATAAATGACAGGGTTACTTTTGCACAGGGCAGTTTGAATATCAGTTGAGCTTGTGCCACATGTACAATGGAGATTTTGCTCAAATTTAGTATGCATGTTTGGATAATGTGTTTGAAATTGTTTGTTGGTATATATTTTATTGACTGTTTATATCATTGTTTTGTAAATCTGTTTGAGCCCAGCTGTGGGAACGCCAGCATGTTACATCAAAGATAGGATCTAAATGACTGTTCTGTAGTAGCATTAAATATAGATACGAGATACTATATATAGCTTGGCAACTTCACAAATGGTGGGAGAAAACACATTAACCTGTACATAATATATGCCAGGCCAACCTTGTTGTACAAGCTTGAACAATACATATGCTAGAGGTCTTGGGTTCCATCACGAAAACATACCTATATAATTTTGACCCCGCTTAAACCCCACTTTTATATAGTAAAATGGGTTTACAGGGGTATACATTATTTTTCTTATTTCTGCTCAAAAACATAGATTGTGGGTACTTGTTTGAACTGCCTCACTGAGGCAGTTCTAATGAGTACCCACAATCAATGTTTTGAGCAGAAATATGAAAAATATAAGTTTTTTATCTGAAAATTTTCAGTTTTTTGAGGTGAAATATTCCATATATTTGAATAGGTGTGTTTTCGTAATGGGTTCAAATCCAGCTGGAGGTGGAATTCAGCTCATGACAGTACAGTGCTTTATTGCACAGAGCCTTCCATTATATGTATCGCCATTCAATTGTCTCAATATGACTTAAATAATGTTGAAAGGGATGTAAAACACCAAACCATCACCAACAACACATGTGGTAAAAACTGGTTAACATACACCTGTAAAACAGAGACAGTCACCGAAAACTTCATACATGCTGTATGCAGATTTGTGATAGGTTTTCTTATTAACCCTTGTCATGCTGAACCCGGATATACCCTGCCTTTGCAAACAGTGTAGATCCAGATCAGTTGGCTTCTGAAGAAGCCAACTGATCTGGATCTGCACTGTTTGCCATTAAGTATGTGAATTTATAGAAACTATCCGGATCAAGCAATCGGATTGGCTGAAAATTAGAAGTGGGCGTACATCCAATTACATGTATTCAGCATGACAAGGGTTAATGTGTTAGATACTACTTATAGATATAAAAGTAATGTCAAGAAGCAGAACATAGCTACAGATAAGGTGCTTTCTTCAAAGGTGCATTTTCTTGACAAAAAATATCGATACTTTTATTTATTTCTCCATAAGAACATAGGTAATGAGTAACCACAGTATATGTTTGGGTAGGCAAAATAAGGAGAAAAAAACCCTAAAAGCCCCTCTAACTAATGCTATGGCAGAAGAATCTTTTACTTGAAAACAACAAACAAAATGTTTTAATTACTCTCAACAAATATGAATGATTAATTATGGTACATGTCCTAAAATTTCTAACACTTTTTTCCATACTTTTTATTTTATCAAAATTTTGCTTTTTATGCAGTTGTTTTTTTAAAATACTCAGTGGAATGGTAAACAGTGTAGACCCTGATCAGACTGTAGTCTGATCTTGGTCTGAATTGTTTGCATATGACATTTTGTTAGACTTTTTGGTGTATGAAATTTTAGGACAGTTACCATAATGTCTTAACTGTTCTGGGCCCAGTTGTTCAAGCTAACGACATCGTTAGTTAACGATTCGTTAAAATTTACATCGAGTGATATGCAAATATGCTGAAATTTTTTGCTGAAAAAATGTGAGTATCTTTTGCAATGCAAAAGCTACTCACATTTTTTCAGCAAAAAATATCAAAATATTGTATATTGTGCTAAAACAGTTAACATAATGACCCTTAACGAGCTTGTTAAACTAACAACGCTTTGAACAACTGGGCCCTGTGTTAAAGTGCTTCCATTTCAAAAGTTGCATTTGAATGTTTTGAATTCATTGGAGACATTCATACTTGGGTCAAATTGGTGAAATGTAAAATGGGTACCAGTAACCAGGCAGAATATACACACAGCCAGTCAGATAATGGAAAGATCAAAGTTCTAACAACATTTCCCTTGTAAATTGTAATTATTTGTACCTATACCATTTGTTACATTGGACAATGTGGTTCTTGCACTGCTAGGCAAAGATTGTAGATTTGGTCATATCTTTGAGTTGTAGGAATTTGTCTAATTTCTAGTACATTTAGCTTATCCAGCATGTGGCCTTGGTTAAGTGAAAAAGGGGCAGCATAATTTGTTTGTATGGATGATCTCTACAAGCAAGGCTCTATACTGCCCTACAAACTACATTACTATCATAGGAAGAGTCTCAAAGAAACTGAGACTCTGATTTTTCCAGGTTCAACACCTCCCTAGGGACCTGGCAAATGTTAATGCATTAAAAAACCATGTTCAATCGCTATTATGGCATAAAACTGAAAACATTTGCTACATTTTGCATTATTTCTTGCACTATTTTGTTTCACCTTTTCACCATTGTGTCTCTTGAATGCAATTTCCATGGACTATGCTCATTCTAGGGCCGGGCAGTACACATCTCAGTACAGCAGCGATTCTGTGGCCCCGGTACGAGCATATTGAAAGTTACATAGCCATGCATTAACAGCACGTGAATTGGTTTTACATGCCATGTGGCTGCTATAAAAGTCCCCATGTACTTCATCAGAGTTGAGGAAAATCGTTCCACTTAAGGCAGTGTCAGGGCCTATGCAGCCCTGCTAGATATATTGTTGTCCTATGAAGAGTCTCAATGGTACCAAAACCCTGATTTTCACTGGTTTATGTGTTCTTTGTTTATAGATTTTGACTTCACTTCAGCTGGTGTTAAGTGCCATGCGGCAGCCACATACTGTCTCCTCATACTCCATTATTTTGTAGTTTTTATCTTTATTTTCCTTGACCCTGAGCCAGTTCTGGGATCTTGGAAAACTGAGTTAAACCCTTGTCATGCTGAATAAATTACGATGCCTACTTGCCGGCCTCGATGGCTCAATTGGATGCGCATCCGACTGGAGACCAGGAGGTCGCAGGTTCGACCCCCGCCGAGGTCGGCAACATTCTTTCGTGGAGATTGATCATGAAATATTTTCTACGGTCATTCTCTCCCTTCTGCTGATTCAAGAAGGGCAGTTGTCAGTTTCTGGCGAAAGAATGTGCACAATACTGGTTAACCGTTTAGAGGACAAAGCCTGCCCAGTAAACGTGTGGTTAGGTAAACTGACCGCGCTCAACATGACCCCATTGGGTTGACTGGGCCATAAAACCTCAACACAAACAAACCATGCCTACTTCTAATTTTCAGCCAATCAGATTGCTTGATCAGCATTGTTGCTATAAATTCACTTACTTAATTGCAAACAGTGCTGATTTAGATCAGTTGGCTTCTTTAGAAGCCAACTGATCTGGATCTACACTGTTTGCAAAGACAGGGCATATCCGGGTTCAGCATGACAAGGGCTAAGCCAATGCTAGAAGCAGATGCAGCACTGCAAGCTACATAGATGTCATATAAAGAGTCTCAGTGAAATTGAAACTTCAGATTTTCTATTTATGTATTTTTTGTTTCAAAGAGCAAACCATCACAAAAACATGCCTATATAATTTGACCACCTTGAACCCCACTTCTATATAGTAAAACTGGGGTTTTCAGGGGTATTTATCATTTTTCTTATTTCTGCTCAGAAACATAGATTGTGGGTACTCATTAGAACTGTCTCATCGAGGTGGTTCTAATGAGTACCCACAATCTATGGTTTGAGCAGAATTATGAAAAAAATGTCAGAATTTTTTATTTGAAATTTTTCGTTTTTTTGGTAAAATTTTCAGTATATTTGAATAGGCATGTTTTCGTAATGTTTGTAGGTTTTTACTTCACGGCAGCTGTTGTTAATTGCTGTGCAACGGCCGTAAAATGTCTCCTCATACTCTGCCATGTTGAAGTTTTTATCATTATTTTGCTTGGGATCATTGAGTCAGTTCTAGTATCTTGGTAAATGGAGTGTGGCTTAAGCTGGTGCTAGGAAAAGGGCATGCAACCATGCAAACTTCATTGCTGGCATATGAAGAATTTTATTTAACAAAAGTCTGGATCTTTTATGTGTTTTTATGTACTTTTTGTTTCCAAGAGCACCATTATAGATTTTGTTTTACTATTACATTATGAAAACATGCCTATTCAAATATACTGAAAATTTTACCACTAAAAAATGAAAATTTTCAGATGAAAAAATCCTGATATTTTTCACATTTCTGCTTAAAACATAGATTGTGGGTACTTGTTAGAACTGCCTCGATGAGGCAGTTCTAATGTGTAGACACAATCTATGTCTTTGAGCAGAAATAAGAAAAATAATGTATACCCCTCTAAACCCCAGTTTTACTATATAAAAGAGGTTTAAGGGGGTTAAAATTATATAGGCGTGTTTTCGTGATGATACTTACAAAATGTACATTGTCATTATAACTGAAATAATTGAGAGGGCTATAAAAAACCTAGAAATCTAGGAATGTGCTACACACTGTCTGTTTATTGTAGAATAGAATATTAATTTATAGCTCCAGATAAGAGTGGGTATCCACATAATGATTTTCTTATTTCTCAATGAGTACCCACACGAGGGACTTCTAATGAGTACCCACAACAGATTGTTCTCATGGAGAAATAAGAAAAATATCAGTACCTTTCACTCAGAAAAAAATGCCTAATGTGGAGCTATGTGATTATTTGGTGGTGTTGAGGCAGTGTTTAATTACGTCTGTTTTTAGATATTATATTGGGACTATTAGCTATTTCCTCTTCTTGGAAAACTCCTATATCTAGTCGCTTATCTATAACTTATATAGTGTTAAATACGTTTGTTGTTGTCTAACTTACACCAGCCTGTCTGAAGCTCATATGAAGTTCCAGATGGTTTTTAATTTGTTACTTGAATTTTATCATTATGTACAGGCTCTAATATAGTGTTTAGAAACAACTAGTAGATTCATAATAAAGTCTGGAAGAAAACCATTTTAGTTTACGTTAGAAAATGCATTTTAAAATACTGGTTTATATTTTATGGCAACAATTTGGTATTTTCACTCTGTGTTTTGCATTTCCAGCCTCTTGGCTTGTTCAAGAAAGAAGCTGATGAGATGCTCAACATCCTTAGCATTTCTAAAGCTATATACAGTAAAACTTCTATGCATTACGAAAACATGCCTATTCAAATATATTGAAAATTTAACACCCAAAAAAGGAAAATTTTCAAATAAAAAAATCTGAAATGTTTCATATTTCTGCTCAAAACATAGATTGTGGGTACTCATTAGAACCACCTCAATGAGGCATTGCTAATGAGTACAAACAATCTATGGTTTTGAGCAGAAATGAGAAAAATATTGTATACCCCTATAAACCCCAGATTTACTATATGAAAATGGGGTTTAAGGGGGTCAACATTATCTAGGCCTGTTTTCGTGATGGACTCAAACACTGATTTTTTGTTTATCATAACTGATTCGAACTCGTTTTTGAGTCCCTAGGGAATTCTTCTAATAGCTCATGAAAAGAAATATTTAGGGATATTTTAGGGAGGTTTTCTTACTTTAATTATAAAAATGTAATGTGTACTCATTAGAATCACTGGGATTCTAATGAGTACACACAACATACCATTATTTTTGTAAAGTTTGAAATGACATCCCTAATTCTAATGCACTCGCGTATGTAACGCGACGTCTGATTGGATAACGTCAAAAATTTGCGACGGTATATTCTGCGATATACTGTCGCAAACCCGACGTCATCACATAACGTCGCTTCTCATTGGCTGGCATTTGGTTTTACGCAGCTCGAAGCACTTGTCGTTTTGTGCAAATAGTACATTTTTTCAGTAGAAAAAATGAATAAATGCATTAGAATGGGGATAACTGCATCAAATTTGTCATTTGGGGAGGTAAATCGGCGGTTTTACGGTCGCAAATTACGTTTTACGGCTCCGCTGACGCGTCGCCGTAAAACGAAATTTCCGACCTAAAAACCGCCGATTTACCTCCCCAAATGCCAAATTTGAAAGCAGTTATCCCCTAATTCATTCCCATTTGCCTCCTGAGCTGGTACTATGATTAATACTCAGTGGTTCAAACTACACACATCTAGAACAAATTTCCATGGTCACAAATATTTGAGCTATTGAAGTTTGGCTGTATTCAATAATTTAACATGACTTATAATCACTTGTAAAATTAGGGGATAACTGTTTTCAAATTTGGCATTTGGGGAGGTAAATCGGCGGTTTTACGGTCGGAAATTTCGTTTTACGGCGACGCGTCAGCGTCGCCGTAAAACGTAATTTGCGACCGTAAAACCGCCGATTTACCTCCCCAAATGACAAATTTGATGCAGTTATCCCCATTCTAATGCATTTATTCATTTTTTTCTATTGAAAACATGTACTATTTGCACAAAACGACAAGTGCTTCGAGCTGCGTAAAACCAAATGCCAGCCAATGAGAAGTGACGTTACGTGATGACGTCGGATTTGCGACAGTATATCGCAGAATATACCGTCGCAAATTTTGACGTTATCCAATCAGACGTCGCGTTACATACGCGAGTGCATTAGAATTGTATTTTATTGCTTTGTATGACAACCAATATTCCAAAATTTCCAGTCTTTGTCTCCTTTCTGAGAAGAAAATTAAAAGTATATTAAAGTAAATTACACAGTTTATTGTATTTCTATCAGTTCACTAACTTAGGTGTATTTCTATCAGTTCCCTTACTTCAGTGTTTTTTCAATGTTTCTTTCAGTTCACAGGTGTATATCTGTGTGTTCACTAACATAGGTGTATCTGTCAGTGTTCACTAACTTGGATGTATTTCTGTCAGTTCACTTAATTAGGTGTATACCTATCAGTCAACTAACGTAGGTGTATATCTCTCAATTCACTAACTTAGGTATGTATCTGTCAGTTCACTAACAGGTGCATTTCTATCAATTCACTAACGTAGGTATTTCTGTCAGTTCACTAACGTAGGTGTATTTCTATCAGTTCATTTACTTGGGTGCACTTTTATCAATTCACTTATTTAGGTGTATTTTTATCAGTTCTCTATCTTAGGTGTCATTTTATCAGCTCGATCTTAGATGTACTTCTATCAGTTCACTAGCTTAGTTGTATTTCTATCAGTTCAATAACTTAGGTGTATTTCTATCAGTTCACTTAGTTAGGTGTATTTCTTTCAGTTTTCTGTCTTAGGTTTATTTCTATCAGTTCACTAGTTTAGGTGCACTTCTATCAGTTCACTAACTTAGGATGTATTTCAGTTCACTAACAGGTGTATTTCTATCAGTTCACTAACTTAGGCGTATTCCTGTCAGTTCTTTAACTTAGGTGTATTTCTATCAGTTCAGTAACTTAGGTGTATTTCTATCAGTTCATTAATTTAGATGTATTTCAAATAGTTCACTAACTTAGGCTTACAATGTATTGCCTTCAGTTCTCTAACTTAAGTGTATTTCTATCAGTTAACTAACTTAGGTGAATTTCTATCAGTTCACTACCTTAAGTATATTTCCATCAGTTCACTAACTTAGGTGTATTTCTATCAGTTCAAAATCTGTATGGTAATTAAGAAGAATGGACATAATAAAAATAAAATGGTAAGGTTTCCGCCTTCTTTTATAAGCGCGATGAATTTTTGTAACTTCTGCTTGCTTTTCTGCACACCAAGCCCATTCTGAAAAGGATCTACCCTAAAAGAAAGAACTTTCTACCAAGAAAAGCAAGTAAGCACCTTTTAGATTAGACGTCTTCAGAAGGAAGACGAAACAATTTTGACAGATTTCTAAAAATGTGTATTTATTCATCTTAAGACCTTTATCCATTTTCCTAGTGGGCAGTCTGATACACAAATTCATTATCTTTAATGCTTTTTGATTAATATATTTGTTTATAGCTAGAAATGCTTTTTTTTTTCTTTTTTTTTTGAATTGCGGCATTCTCTTTATTCAATAGCTGTAAGAATCCATTTCAAGACAGACTGTTTCTGAAGCTTGTTTTTTCTAAGTCTTGAATAGAAAAATATATGCTGATATTCTTAGTTTGTGTCAAGGATGCTTTAGAATACACCCAGACAGTAAAAAATCATGCCAATCAGTGCATCTATATAGCCCAGCTTGAACACCAGCCAGTCACTGTTTATGTGCTTTTCTTGGCCTTAAACCCACGCTATGCGACCTCCAACAAATATTATTGCATAAAAAGCACTGTCGCACGTTATTAACAGCCGTGCATGAACTGGCGAAAAGCCGTGTATTAACAAGGCCATTCACGTGCTGTTAATGCACTACTACACAACTTCCAATATGATCATACCGGGGCCACAGATTTGCTGCCGTTACGAGATGTATACTGCCCGGCTCTAGAATGAGCATAGTCAGTGGAAATTACTTTCGTGAGACATCGGTGAAAAGACAAAACAAAATAGTGCAAGAAATAACGCGAAATGTAGCCAATGTTTTCAGTTTTTATGCAATAATAGCGATCGAACATGGTTTTTCAATGCATTAACATTCGCCAGGTCCCTTGGGAGGTGTTGAGGCCGAAGTTTTCAATACCTCCCACGGGACCTGGCGAAAGTTAATGCATGAAAAACCATGTTTGATCCCTATATTGAGCCTCAGTGTGAGAAAACATATATTCAGACATGTGCACCTAACAAAGACTCAAATCAGCCTGTGCATCTCTGTAGGCTGGTCAGATTATTCGTTGTCCACATGAAGAAACTCTGCATCTTTGCTATCCAAAACGTCCCCAGTGAGGATTCTGATTATGCTGATCTGAATCTTTGCTGGGTGCACATGTCTGGCAATGTGATTTTATTAATCTCTGATATATATCACGCTCTTTGATCAACTAGTCTTTGGGCAGATAGCAATCAGAAGGTCCAGGCCACAGTGCATACATGCCGACTGGTCGGATCGAGATATAAACCATTAGTTTATTTTGTAAAGCAACGAGAGAAAACAAACCTTCTGACATGTGCACCCACTGAAGACTCAGATCAGACTGCGCATCTGCGCAAACTGCTCATAGTCTTTGTTGTCTGCATGAAGAAACTTTGCATCCTTGGCTATTCAAATTGTGCCCAGTGAAGATTCTAATCAGACTGTGTGAATGCTGATCTGAAACACTTCTGGGCGCATATGTCTGAAGGTACGTTTTCTGACGTTGCAGTTCTATTGATCTCTGACATATATATTACACCCTTTGATCAAGTATTCTTTGGGCAGATAGCAATTTGGCCCAGGCCTCACTGCACATATGCACAGGTTTGTCAAATCTAGGTGTAGACCATTAGCATATTATGTAAATCAGGTTTCCTTATGGTTTAGCTAGTTTATAGCCCTGTATTAAGTTCTGTAGAACATTGTTGAGGAGTACAGCTTACTTAACAGAGTCTCCGATTTTCATCCTTTTGTTTAGTCTACGTTTCCAAAGTTTTAGATTTTTTGTACTGTAACAGCTGCTTGCATAAAGTCTATTGAATGTTGTAAATGGGTAAAACTAACTTACAGTACTGTAACAGCTGCTTGCATGAAGTCAATTGAACATTGTTAATAAATAAAACGTGCTTATTGTACCGTAACAGCTGCTTACATGAAGTCCATTGAACAACTGTAACAGCTTCCTGCATAAAGCCTGCATGTTGTTAATGAGTAAAGCTTGCTTATAGTACTGTTACAGCTGTTCGCATGAAGTCGGAATGCTATTAATTAGTAAAGCTTACTTATAGTACTGTAACAGCTGCTTGCATGAAGTCTACTAAACGATGTTTATGAGTAAAGCTTTCTTATAGTACTATAACATCTGCTTGCATGAAGTTTATTGAACGTTGTTCTTCAGTAAAACTTTCTTATAGTACTGTAACAGCAGCTTGCATGAAGTCTATTGAATGTTGTTAAGGAGTAAAGCTTACTTACAGTACTGTAACATCTGCTTGCATGAAGTCTGTTAAACGTTGTTTATGAGTAAAGCTTTTTTATAATACTGTTACAGCTGCTTGCATGAAGTCAATTGAACGTTGTTAAAAAGTAAATCTTACTTATAGTTCTGTAAGAGCTGCTTGCTTGAAGTCTGTTGAACGTTGTTAATAAGTAAAGCTTACTTATAGTACTGTAACAGCATGAAGTCTGTTTAACAGTGTTATTGAGTAAGGCTTACTTATGGTACAGTAATAGCTTCTTACATGTAGTCTAATGCAACGTGTTAATGTCTAAATCTTACATATAGTACTGTAACAGCTGCTTGCATGAAGTCTGTTGAACGTTGTTAATGAGTAAAACTTACTTTTGGTACAATAACAGCTGCTTGCATGAAGTCTATTGAACGTTGTTAATGAGTAAAGCTTAGTTATAGTACTACTGTAACAGCTGCTTGCATGAAGTCTGTTGAAAGTTGTTAATGAGTAAAGCTTACTTATAGTACCGTAAAGCTGCTTGCATGAAGTCTGTTGAACTTTGTTAACGAGTTAAGTAATAGTTGCTTGCATTACGTCTATTGAACGTTGTGTATGAGTAATAAAGTACAAACATATAATGCTTATGTGCAATCTATTGTTTGTCTTTTGAATGTAATTATTGCTTTCTGCTGACCATGCATTTCCCTGTGGCTTGCTGGGGGAGGGTCTACACTGCTGCCTATGAAACCGAGACCATTTTTTGTTACTTTATGTTTTCGGTGTTTCCAAGGGCAACCATTTTAGATTTTATTTGAAAAGAAGTCGGAATACGTCTCTTGACATTAAATCTAAGTATGAAGGAATTAGAGAAATTGATACATTTTTGGGGGAGGCAACTCTAAAAAATTATTTTATCCCCCTTCTGTAAAAGCGCCTACTCTAAAAGGAAACAGTGGGAGCAAATTCTTTCCTTTTAGAGTAGATCCCTTTCCAGAATGGGTTTTATGTGCAGGAAAGCACCGTGGTTCTACTGTTATTTTTCTTTTGCTCTGACTTCCAGTTTACAGAAGAGACCTTACTTTTGTTTCAACCAAGTGTTGAGAAGTTAATTTATGCAACTGACACTCGTTATCTCAAACACTGATAACTTAAACTACTGCTTAAGTCAAACTAAATTTTGAATAATGTTGATTTAGTTTTTTCTTTATGCTCTTTACAGTTAAACTACTGTTATCTCAAACTGAAAAAAATTAGTCCCATTACGAAAACACGCCTATTCAAATATATAGAAAATTTTACCTCCAAATACCTAAACTTTTCAGATAAAAAACTCTAATATTTTTCATATTTCTGCTCAAAATATAGATTGTGGGTACTCGTTAGAACCGCCTCGCCGAAGCGGCTCTAACAAGTACCCACAATCTATATTTTGAACAAAAATAAGAAAAATAATGTATACCCCTGTAAACCCCAGTTTTACTATATAAAAGTGGGGTTTAAGGGGGTCAAAATTATATAGGGATGTTTTCGTGATGTCTGGAGCAAATTTGAGATAAGGAGAGCCCACTGTATGTTTGTTTGTGCTGATCCACTGCTCAGATAGGTAATTTTAATGTACCACGGACCGATGTGTACCGATCATGAATCGTTTGGAAAATCGTCTACCTATGGGGTCGGAAGGTTGTGGGTTTGATCGTCAGCTAGTTCATACCTAAGGCTTTCTAAACTCTTTTGCTTGGCCATCAACATTAGAATGAAGGTCTAGTTACACTGTTGGCACTGTTTTGTGATTGGTGGCGATATCACGTTAGTGTGTCTGGGCCGTGATGCTGCAGTGAGACGGCACGTCACAAACAGACATTGTCACTACATGACTGAAAATTGTTGATGTTAACCTCATCTATGTAGCCTTCAACAGTATCTGGATTACGGACGATGATTTCTCGTCATCGTGGGGGTGGGGGGAGGCGGGGGCGGGGAGTGGGTGTTTTAGTTTTTTTTGTGGTTTTTTTTGTTCCAGCACTGTCCTTCGCTTTTTCCTCTTTCTGCTCTTTTTACTTTCGTCTACTTGTTCTTACTCTGGAAGAATATAAAATTACTTTGAAATCCCGCGTCCCTAAACAGTTGATTTTTACTATTGACCACTCTAAAGTAGTATTTTTATTGCAGTTTCTTTTCGTTTGTTCAACTTGTTTTCGATGAAGTGCTGTATTGTGTCATTCCATGTCATTAAACCCTTACCCGTTGTCCTTGCAGTGCTGTGTTCCTTTATTGTGCATTCTCTGGTATCTCCAGTCTTCGTTGTCCGCATGAAGCATCTTTGCATCCTTGCTACCCAACGTGTGCCCAGTGAAGATTCAGATCAGATTGCGCGAATGTGCAGTCTGATCTGAATCTTCGCTGGGCAAATATGTCCGAGGGTACGTATTCTAATGTTGCGGCCCTCATTCAGACCTCATTCGTTGCCTTTGCAGAGCTGTGTTCCGTGATGGTAACATTTTCTAGTATCTCCAGTTTTCACAAAATAAGAACCGAAATGTCCGGAAACGTACCTTAGGGTTAGGACATGTGCGCCCTGCGAAGATTCAGATCAGCCTGCGCATTCGCACAGTCTGATCAGAATCTTCACTGGGCTCGTTTTGGATAGTCAAGGCTGCAAAGTTTCTTCCGACAACGAAGACTATAATCAAGCAGCACGGATTCTCAGGCTGATTTGTCTCCGTTAGGCGCACGTTAAAGGGTACTTTTTCTCACGTTGCGGCTCATATCGATGGTATATCTTTTGAATAAACAGGATAGTTGTGCTCTCCTCCTCGGAGGGTTGGCTCTGTCATCATTAGCTCATTGGAGGAAGGTTTTTGCCTCACTTGAGGCAAGTCCAGGGGTTGTGGCATTTTTATCTCCTTTCCCATTGTATTCTTTCATCCTCTTTCTGGGAGACGGCTCGACATGACTGAAATATTGCTGACAGGGTAAAAAAAAAACAAAAAAACAACAACAAAAAAACAAAAAACGAAGTAACAAATAAATTATATTATAAATAAATGGTCGATATCATTTATCACTATGAACCAATTTAATAAAGCAAATTCTTCTGATATTGACTTTTCATTTTGGGATCTTAATTTGTCAATATTTCATAAGAGATAATATTGATTTTGACCATGTAGCTTTGCCGTTTTAAAATGGAAATGACTTGCAACTACGTCATACTATATTTATTCGTTTTGAACATCTACTCCTGTTAGTGACTTCAACGAACGAAACAAAATTTTGTTCACTAAATGTTTCAAACAAGCGTATACCTATTATAAACACAGAAATATAAATGAAGTTACCTGGGAAACTGGAGGGCGGGGGGTAACCTGGGGGTAATTGTGGCCAGTATTTCGAAACCTCCTGGCCTTTGAAAAAACAGATCCATTCATATACTTGATCGTCTGAAATGCTGACCTATTCATATACTGTCCTTTCATTTTTTCTACCCATTCATACAGAATCTACTCTTCGCTGTTTGCATACATATTTACAAATAAAAAAATACAATTGTATTCCACAAATCTAACGCCATTTATCTATCATCTTGTACACTGGCACGCTAACTCAGTTGTCCAACCCAGTTATTCCTAGTGGACATCTATCCTTATTACTTGGACGAGTCTATTCTTTGAGTGGGGCCTTTCATTTACCAAGCGAGAAAAATCGGGTCACTCATATACTTTTTATCGCACCTGCTTGTAGCAGGGTGCGATATAGGCGTCCGATTTTCTGTCCGTCCGTCTGTCAACGTTTTGTCGACGTTCGACATTTATGTCAAAGTTGGTATTCTAATCAAGTACAAGACTAAACAACCATCAAACCTTGCATGAAACATCTCCCTGACCTCCTGACTTTGCAACATAGGCGTCCGCTTTTTCGTATGTCTGTCCATTCGTCCGTCCGTATGTCAACATTTATGTCGAAGTTCGACATTTATGTCAAAGTTAGTATTTTAATCAACTACAAGACTAAACAACCATCAAACCTTGCATGAAACATCTCCCTGACCTCCCGACTTTGCGACATAGGTGCCCACTTTTCCATTCGCCTGTCTGTTCGTCTGTCCGTCTGTCCGTCTCTTAACAGTTCTGTTATGTCGAAGTTCGACATTTATGTCAAAGTTAGTATTCTAATCAACTACAAGACTAAACAACCATCAAACCTTGTATGAAATATCTCCCTGACCTCCTGACTTTGCGACATAGGTGCCCGCTTTTCCATTCATCTGTCCGTTCGTCCGTCCGTCTGTCTCTTAACAGTTCAGTTATGTCGAAGTTCGACATTTACGTCGAAGTTAGTATTCTAATCAACTACAATTCTACAACAACCATCATACCTTGCATGACACATCTCCCTGACCTCCTGACTTGGCAGATATGTTGACCCAGTGACCTTGACCTATATTTTGCGCTCCATTGACTGACACAATTTACGTTGACGTTCCAGAGCTTCTCAACTATAAAGCGTACAACTACCAAACCTTGCATAGTACTTCTCCTAGATGTACAGACTTGGCAGGTACCTTGACCCGGTGACCTTGACCTATATTTTGCGCTCCAGTGACTTTGACATATTTTGCGTAGACGTTCGATATCTCCTCAACTATAAGGCCTACAACCATCAAACCTTGCAAAGTGCTTCTCCTCAATGTACTGACTTAGCAGTTACCTTGACCTGGTGACGACCTATATTTTGGCTGCAATGACTTTGACATAATTTACGTCAACGTTCCAGATCTCCTCAAGTGTAAGACCTCTAGCCACCAAACCTTGCATAGTGCTTCTCCTATATGTACTGACTTGGCAGGTATCTTGACCCGGTGACCTTGACCTATATTTTTCGCTCCAGTGCCTTCTACACATTTTACGTCAACGTTCAATATCTCCTCAACTATAAGGCCTACAACCATCAAACCTTGCATAGTGCTTCTCCTCAATGTACGGACTCTGCAGGTACCTTGACTGGGTGACCTTGACCTATATTTCACGCTCCATTGATTTTTACACCTTTTACGTCACCCTTCTATATGTCCTCAACTGTAAGGCCTTCAACCACCAAACCTTATATAGCACTTCTCGATGTACTGACTCGACAGGTACCTTGACCTAGTGACCTTGACCTATATTGTTCACTCCAGTGACTTTGACACATTTTATATTGATGTTCGTTATCTCCTCAAATATAATACCTACAACCACTAAACCTTGCATAGTGCTTCACTTCATTGCACTGGCTTGGCAGGTACCATGACCCAGTGACCTTGACCTATATTTGACACATTTTACGTTGATGTTTGATAACTCCTCAACTATAAGGCCTCCAACCACCATATATTGCGTTGTGCTTCTTGATGTACTGAATTAGCAGGTACCTTGACCCGTGACCTTGACCTATATTTCATGCTCCAGTGACTTTTTTACACATTTTACGTCAACGTTCCATTATCATTGGGCTGTATGATACAAAAAGTCAGTGCTGAAGATATAACCATTAGAGGGAATGGGACTGGCCTGGAATATATGTGCCCCACTAGGCACTTTGTCTACATTTTTTTCAACCCAGTTCTCCAAGTAAGCACTGCTAAGAATGAAATAAACTTATTTAATAACCACATTCTGATTGTGGCTCCTGTGACTTTTGCGCCAGCAGGTGCGATGACGCCTTCCGCGGAATTCTTGTTGTTGAAAAATGGGGTAATTATATACCTTGCAGCACTGAAAAATGGGGCCATTTGGCACGAACATCCTTACTATGCATTTATAGGAAGGTACTCCCCCGCTCCCCCCCCCCCCCCCACACACACACCCACCCACCCACCCCACGAGCCAGGAAAGGCCACAATTAGGACTTAGAGCCTTCCCATGCACCGAAACTAGAAATTATGAGGAACAAACCATGACAAGACACAATGACATGGTTACGATAACCAGAACAAACAAAAATGACCTGCAACAGAGGGAGCGCCTTAACCCTAGTCCTGCTGAACCCTCTAGGTTCTGCCTTTATAATAACCCTAGTCCTGCTGAACCCTCTAGGTTCTGCCTTTGCAAACAGTGAAGCCAACTGATCTGGATCTGCACTGTTTGCCATTAAGTATAGGAATTTATATCAACTATCTGGATCAAGTAATCTGATTGGCTTAAAATTAGAAATGGGAGTGGCATCTTAATTTATTCAGCAGGACAAGGGTTAAAACGGTCAGCAGGAAATCTACTAGGACTGGAGGATTAAGTTTAATTAATTAACCCTTATCTTGCCGAATAAATTAAGAGGCCACGCCCACTTTTAATTTTCAGCTAATCAGATTACTTATCCGGTTTGTTGATATAAATTCACTTACTTAATGACAAACTGTGCAGATCCAGATCAGTTGGCTTCTTCTCATCTGGATCTACACTGTTTGCAAAGACAGGGTAT
This sequence comes from Anodontia alba, assembly GCA_964016985.1. Classification (NCBI taxonomy): domain Eukaryota; kingdom Metazoa; phylum Mollusca; class Bivalvia; order Lucinida; family Lucinidae; genus Anodontia; species Anodontia alba. The sequence goes on along the minus strand of OZ024825.1, from coordinate 102,898,136 downwards.
ATCCGGGTTCAGCGGGATAAGGCTTAAATTTGTTTTACCAGATCGAAACCTCGACTTAATTCTAAAGCTACTCAGATACAAATATTTATCCGATTCGATATTTATTCGATATTTAGGGCATTCTACCTATTCAGTGAAACATCACAATAAAACAGAAATGTTATCGCTAACACTTTGAATTGCATTTTTAACATTAACTTTGGCTTCTAGAAGCTTCTTCAACATGGTCTATCGGAATCCTAGTTTTACATCTTGGGAGAATTGAGCGAAGTTTGATTTTTAAAAAACATTTTAAAAGGATCAGTAATTGGTATAGAATCACAAGAAACACCTAGGAAGGTTTCCCGGCAGACTGTGCCCAATTGTTCAAAACTTAAATAAGTTGTTAACTAACTATCTTGAAATATGGCAAATACGCTCGTACATTGATATTTTTGTTGAAAAAAGAAATGTGAGTACCATTTTGCAGCAAAACTGTATTTGAAAATACCTTAGCTACAACAATTAACGTGTTTGTTATTAACGAGCTCCTTAAGCTAACGATGCTTTGAACAACTGGGCCCTGCATGCATTGGTAGCTACTTTGTTGCTTTCTTTAATTGCACGTCGGCCGGCCTCCGTGGATCAGTTGGATGAATGTCCGACTGGTGATCACGAGGTCGCCGGTTCGATCCCCGCTGGGTCCGGCGACATTATTTCGTGGAGATTGATCATGAAATATTTTCTAAGGCCATTCCCTGCCACTGAGTCAAGAAGGGCGTTGCCAGTTTCTGATGAAAGAATGTGCACAGATACTGCTGCCAAGGAAAAATGTGGTAAGGTAAAGTCACCGGCTCAACATTTCCCTAATAGGTTGATTGGGCCGTAAAATCACAACTCAATCGATCCAAATGAGTTCCACGTCGATGGGTTTTGCCGCATATGGCTTGAACCTAAATCAGGAAGTTTTTGCCTGATCTCATTCATCTGTGGTTGGGCTCTTCTTGATTCAACTAGTTCTGACTGTAACCCTTATCCTGCTGTTCACGACAACCCCTATCTTTGCAAACAGTGTAGATCCAGATCAGATGGCTTCTGCTGAAGAAGCTATCCGATCAGGATCTACACTGTTTGTCATTCAGTTTGTGATTTTGAACGAAAACATTTTATGATGTAATCTGATTGGCTGATAGTCAGAAATGGGTGTGGCTAATTAAACTATTCAGCAGGATAAGGGTGAAGGGGAATTGTTGCTCTGCCATTATTTACAAAGGAGACAACTATTGAGACGTCGTGTTTGCTTTCCTACACAAGAAGTCCTATTGAAAAGCGGTCTACTCAATAGAGCTGAATTAGCTCCAAAGGGGTAAATGGAAGACTATGCCCACCCCCCCCCCCCCACACACACACACACCCCACCCCCACTCCTCCCCGCTTTAAAGGTGACTCCTTTTCAGGGGCCGTAAAATCAATTTCGACAGAGAGTTATTTCCATGAGTTTGCATCAGTTTCCATTAATGTATAACAGGGCTCATTTTGGTTTCATCACTTAACACAGTTTTCAGTACTTAAATTATATTTTTCAATGTTGTTACGTTGATAAAGTAGAAATTCTGTTTGTAAAACACTATGCCCCCAACCATATGCTTGCCTCTAAACATAATACAAGGTGAAAAATGGCACAATCTAGAAAGGGCCATAATTCATGAAATATTTTTTTTAGAATTTATTCAAAAGTTAATCAGGTCATCTTCTCATCATTACCAATCTATTCATCAAGTTATGAGGCTCTAGCTCCAACAGTATTTGAGATATTCGCGGACAAGGGAAAAATGCCCAAATTTACAAAGGGCCATTACTCATGAAATATTTTTTTCAGAATTTTATTAAAAAGTTAACCAGGTGATCTGCTTGTCATTACCAATCGATTCACCAAGTGTCAAGGCTCTAGCTCCAACAGTTTTTCAGATATTCTGCTGACAAGGTAAAATGCCCAAATTTACAAAGGACCATAACTCATGAAGTATTTTTCAGAATTTATTCGAAAGGTAATAGGGTCATTTATTCATAACTACTATTCTATTCATCTAGTTTCAAGACTGTAGCTTCAATTGTTTTTGAGATATTTTGCTTACAAGGGAAACTTCCCAAATTTACAAAGGGCAGTTACTCATGAAATATTTTTTCAGAATTTATTCAAAAGTTAATCAGGTCATCTACTCATCATTATCAATTAATTCACCAAGTTTCAAGGCTCTAGCTCCAACAGGTTTTGAGATAGTTTGCTGACAAGGTAAAAATGCCCCCAAAAAAAATTACAAAGGTCCTTAACTCATGACGTATTTTTCAGAATTTATTCAAAAGTTAATCAGGTCATCTACTCATCACTACCAATCTATTCTTCAAGTTTAAAGGTTCTAGCTTCAATAGTTTTTGAGATATTTTGCTGACAAGGGAAAATACCCAATTTTACAAAGGGCCATTATTCATGAAATATTTTTCAGAATTTTATTCAAAAGTTAATCAGGTCGTCTACTCATCATTATCAATCAATTCAGCTAGCTCCAACAGTTTTTGAGATATTTTGCTGACAAGGTAAAAATGGCCGACATTACAAAGGGCCATAACTCGTGAAATATTTTTCAGAATTTATTCAAAAGATAATCAGGTCATCTACTCATCACTAACAATCTATTTATCAAGTTTCAAGGCTCTTGCTCCCATAGTTATGCCTCGCAACTTCACAGAAGTTGGAGAGGCATATTGCTTCTGGGAAGTTGTGCGTCTGTCTGTCCGTCCGTGCGTCCGTTACGCTTGTTCATGCATAGCATAATTTCTGAACCTTGAATGCTAGAGTTTAGAAATTTCATATATGGATTCCTTATGAAAAAAAAAAATAAATAAAATAAACAGCTGAAACGTATTTTTCCCCATCAGGATTATGCCCCTTTCCTGAGTTATGGCCTTTTGCAAAAAATATGGATGAAATCTTGTCAGCAAAATATCTCAAAAACTTTTGAAGCTAGAGCCTTGAAACCTGGTGAATAGATTGGTATTGATGAGTAGATGACTTGATTAGCTTCTGAATAAATTCTGAAAAAAACACTTCATGAGTTATGGCCCTTTGTAACTTTGGGCATTTTTACATTGCACGCTTTTTTATGCATAGCATAACTTCTGAACCATGTATGCCAGGGTTTTGAAATTTCGTATATGGATTCCTCATGAAAAAAAAAAAAAAAAAAAAAAATGACACGTATTTTTTTCCATCAGTATTATGCCCTTTTCCTGAGTTATGGGCCTTAGAAAAATATGGATGAAGTCTTGTCAGCAAAATTCCTAAAAAACTATTGAAGCTTTAGCCTGGAAACGTGGTGAATAGATTGGTATTGATGAGTAGATGATCTGATTAAGTTTTGAATAAATTCTGAAAAAATACTTCATGAGTTATGGCCCTTTGTAACTTTGGGCATTTTTACATTGTATGCTCTTTGATTCATAGCATACCTTCTGAACCGTGCATGCTAGGGTTTCGAAATTTCATATATGGATTCCTCATGAAAAATAGCCGACATGTATTTTTTCCATCAGGATTATGCCCCTTTCCTGAGTTATGGCCCTTTGAAAAAATATTAATGAAATCTTGTCAGCAAAATATCTCAAAAACAATTGATGCTAGAGCCTTGATACCTGGTGAATAGATTACTATTGATGAGTAGATGACCTGATTAACTTTTGAATTAATTCTGAAAAATACTTCATGAGTTATGGCCTTTGTAACTTTGGGCATTTTTACATATAAATAAAAATAAATAATTTATCCCCTGAATATATAACACAACTTCTAAAACCAGTATCCGAGGTACACACTCTTAACCTCAGGTCATCAGAAAATGGCTCACTTTATGTGCCGAAAGCACGGACAGCACTTTTTGATGGCTCTTTTTCGTGTTCCGCACCAAGACTATGGAATGCTCTACCTCAAACAGTAAAAACATCGGGGTCACTCTCTACCTTTAAGCAGTCTCTTAAAGCAACATTTTAACCCTTATAAAATGTCTTTAACTATGATTTTAAATGATATACCATGTGTAAAATTATCGCTGAAACCGTTATTGTAACTGAATTGAGATCTTTTATGACCTAGCATAATTGTTTTAGATATTGGTTTTATGCGCTCGTCAAATCTTAAAGCACTTACAAAACTGTGATAACATACAGATTTGTCTTTGATATAATTAAGTGCCATGTTTGGTTTTAAATCACTTGCACATACCTGTTAGCACTTTTTATTTGATAAAAACTTTATACAAGCATTCACTTCGCTACAAGCTACTTTTATCCCATGAATTTCTTAGCTGTTAGTTAAGTCTTGTTGTATATATGTATATAAATTTTAGTTAGAGGACCACAAGGTAGAATAGTTATTTATAGCTAATTGTGTCATCCTCTTTAAACATTGTTTAAATAAATAAATAAAAATTGCATGCTTTTTAATGCATAACATAGCTTTTGAACAGTGCATGCTAGGGATTAGAAATTTCATATATGGATTTCGCATGAGCAAATAGCTGGCACATATTTTTTCTCATCCAGATTATGCCCCTTTCCTGAGTTATGGCCCTTTGATAAAATATGGATGAAATCTTGTCAGCAAAATATCTCCAAAACTATTCAAGGTAGAGTCTTGAAACCTGATGAATAGACTGGTAGTGGTGAGTAGATGACCTGATTAACTTTTGAATAAATTTTGAAAATACTTCATGAGTTATGGCCCTTTATAACGTTGGGCATTTTACATTTCATGCTTTTATTATGCATAGCAGAACTTTTGAACCGTTCATGCTATGGTTTTAATTGATTGATTGCGTTGGGGTTTAACGACACGTCAACCCTTGTGGGTCAGAGAAAGGGAGAAAAGAGATAGAAGAGATAGTAGAAGAGATGAAAGAGAGGGACAGAGAAGAAAGAGAACAGGAACGAAGAAAGAAGAAACAGAAGAAATAAAAACATTCCCCCTCTACCCTTACCTGCTACGAGGATAGCAGACCTTGCTCAACTGTAAACCAATATCAGTTGGACGTCCTGGTGACGCAAGATACACATCTTCGCACCACCCGACCACCCCTGCTTTGGTTTTGAAATTTCATATATGGCTGACACACATGCTTTTTTTCTTGTCAAGGTCATGTGCATTTCCTGAGTTATGACCCTTAGAAAATATATGGACGAAATATGGTCAGCACAATATCTCAAAAACTATTGAAGCTAGTGCCTTGAAACCCAGTGAATAGATTGTTAGTGAGAAGTAGATGACCTGATTAACATTTGAATAAATCCTGCCAGATACTTCTTGAGTTACGGCCCGTTGTCAGTTTGTTTTTTCTTTTCTGTCGGAGTCTTCATGGTGGAGTAATGCAATGCCCCTTTTCAAACTTAGGCCAATGAAAATCTTGTAAGCAAAATATCTAAGGACCCACTTGAGTTAGACTCAAGAAAGTTTGCAAGCCCTTTGGAACCAAGGTGTAGATGACTTGATCAAATTTTGGTCGGAGTTATTTTCCTTTTCGACTTTGGCATTTTGTATCGACAAGCATAAAAGTGTAAGCATAGTGTTTTACAAACACAATTCTAGTTTTTGAGATATTTTGCTGACAAGGGAAAATTCCAAAATTTACATGAGACCATTACTCATGAAATATCGTCAGAATTTATTAAAAAGTTAATCAGGTCATCTACTCATCATTATCAATCAAATCACCAAGTTTCAAGGCTCTAGCTCCAACAGTTTTTGAGATATTTTGCTGACAAGGTACAAATGCCCAAAGTTACAAAGGGCCATAACTCATGAAGAATTTTTCAGAATTTATTCAAAAGTTTATCAGGTCTTGTACTCATCACTACCAGTCTATTTATCAAGTTTCAAGACTCTAGCTTTAATAGCTTTTGGGATATTTTGCTGACAAGACCGCATCCATATTATATAAAGGGCCATAACTCAGGAAAGGAACATAATCCTGTGGAGAAAAACAATTACGTGTCAGCTACTTTTTCATGAGAAATCCATATAAGAAATTTCAAAACAGTAGCATGCACATTTCTAAAGTTTTGCTATATATCAAAAAGCGAGACGAACGGACGGACGGACGAATGCCCCTGAAGCAATATGCCCCTCCAACTTCTTCGAAATTGGGGGCATAATTAGGGATTCCCTACGCAGAACAAGTTTTAAAAAATGCCGTTTGTTTTGAAGTCAAAGAAAAGTTTGCAGGGCCCCTAGGGGAACCTTTAAAACCTTTAAAAACCTTTAATTTTGTTGAAATCCTTTAAAACCTTTGATTTGGCTGAAATCCTATAAAAACCTTTATTTTGATGAGAAAACCTTTATATTTGGCAACTTGTAAATGCAAGAGAAGGACGGAGTATATATGTAGCAGTTGGTAACAACAAATTATAGTTCTGTTTCTTAGATTCATATGTTTCTAAACAGAAATGCAAGTTAATATTGTCATTACCATTTAAAGATGGAAATATCTGGTTTTCTCGCAATTTTTCTCCCTATTTTGCTTGAGAGGTGATGACGCGGAGTTCTTTTGCTTGAGATCTGCCAAGAAATGTAACCATTAAATGCTCTTTATTTTGTAAAAAAATTATCCTGAAAAACCTTTATTTGTCCAAAAATAACCTTTATAAAAATCCTTTATTTCTAAGACAGACTGCTAGGGGGCCCCGAGTTTATAAAAACACAAAAATTCTAACCCTGTATTGTCATTGTTTTATTTTACTGCATGCACATACAACAACATTTAAAGCACAGAACATGACCTCTGTCACATTAAAATTACCCCATGCCATACTAGATCAGCAAAAGCCCAGGGCCCAGTTGTTCAAAGCGTCGTTAGCTTAACGAGCTCGTTAAGGGTCATTTCGTTAACTGTTTTAGCGGATTCAATATACAATTTTCTGAAATTTTTTGCTGAAAAAATGTGAGTAGCTTTTGCACTGCAAAAGCTACTCAAATTTTTTCAGCAAAAAATTTCAGAATATTTGCGTATCACTCGATGTAAATTTTAACGAATCGTTAACTAACGACGTCGTTAGCTTTGAACAACTGGGCCCTGATAAACTACTTATCTGTATTTTCTGGTCATTTCATTAGCACATCCAAATGGAAACGCCACTGCTACTTGTGTGTTGATACATATTCACCATTGTTTTTGTTAGTAATTTGTATGCTTGTGGCACTGAATATGGATTCTTAAGGCTTGACACACTTGGTAGATTGTCAGATATTTTTCGTGGGCTTACTACATGTATTCTTGCTTTGTGTTAATAGTATACATTCAAATGTATTAAAAATTTTACAACCAAAAAAGGAAAATTTTCAGATAAAAAAAGTGTGATATTTTTCATATTTCTTCTCAAAACATAGATTGTGGGTATTTGTTAGACCCGCCTCACCGAGGCGGTTCTAACGAGTACAAACAATCTATGTTTTTAGTAAAATAAGGAAAATAATGTATACCCCTGTAAACCCCAGATTTACTTTATATAAAAGTGGGGTTTAGGGGGCGGGGGTGCAAATTATATATGCGTGTTTTCGTGTTGATGACATTAAGCCATTTTGTATGTGGTAGGGGTCATTAATATCTTTGGTCCTCACGGAAGCATTTGTTTTGAAGTTCTAATACTGTCAGGAGTTTGATTTGTCTAGGCACCTTAAGTCAGTTGAGGCTATGATTTAGGAAGGGTTATTCACAATTAAAATATTTGTCCCTTGAGCATGTCATTGTTTAACTGATTGAAACAGAAATATCAGCTGACGCAGGTTAAATAAATGCGGATCGTAAGAAAACAATTAAATAGGTCAAAAGTTCCTTTTTCTGTCTAAAATATTTTTTTTTCGATACTCCGAAAGTATAAAAACTTTTTGTGTGTCACAAAATCATTATTTCTGCTTTACCACTCTCTGGGCTAATTCAGCAGACAACAAACTGGTCATATTTTTCTTATTTTTCCCAGAAAACAGGATTTGTCATTTCATGCAAATTGTGTAAAATCCTGTTTTCTGGGAAAAATAAGAAAAATATTTCAAAATGTCGTCTGCTGAAAATTTTACCCAGAGTGCTAAGCGTTAAGCATGTATTTTTTACTTCATAAAATAACTGCCATTTTTGACATCTTCAAATGAATTTTCAAGAAATAAAATTTTAACCTTTATCCCTCTTTGGGCGAAAACTGGCACACGAAATTTCGAAATTGATTTTCCTCATAACACGTCCATTGTAATTCTACGGAAGCGGTTATTTGAGATATGTGAAGTCGAGATAACGAGAGTCGACTGCATATGTACCGAATAAGCATTTTTTTCATGAGGTCACACATAAACCAAAGAGCTATCTTATCTTCGAATATAGCCTATGCCCTTGCGGGCATTTTGGCACGCATTCCTGGTTAGAAATCAGTACTAAGCAATATGGATAAAGTGTCTTGTTAAAGGACACCACACATGGTGCTTGGTGGGGTCGATCCCGCTTACTGATAATCTTGAATCCGACACTTCACCACCGCACCACAGAGCTCCACAAGGCGCATCTTCTTATGTTTATATGAGCAAACACGCATTTTCTTATGTTCATACGCACCGAACATGCATTTTCTTATGTTCTTATGGAACTAAGATGCATTTTCTTATGTTCTTATGTACCAAAGACTCATTTTCTGATGTTCTTATGCACCAAAGACTCATTTTCTTATGTTCTTATGCACCAAAGACGCATTTTCTTATGTTCTTATGCACCAATAACTCATTTTCTGATGTTCTTATGCACCAAAGACTCATTTTCTGATGTTCTTATGCACCAAAGACTCATTTTCTTATGTTCTTATGCACCAAAGACTCATTTTCTTATGTTCTTATGCACCAAAGACTCAATTTCTTATGTTCTTATGCACCAATAACTCATTTTCTTATGTTCTTATGCACCAATAACTCATTTTCTTATGTTCTTATGCACCAAAGACTCATTTTCTGATGTTCTTATGCACCAAAGACGCATTTTCTTATGTTCTTATGCACCAAAGACTCATTTTCTTATGCACCAAAGACTCATTTTCTTATGTTTTTATGCACCAATGACTCATTTTCTTATGCACCAAAGACGCATTTTCTTATGTTCTTATGCACCAAAGACTCATTTTCTTATGCACCAAAGATTCATTTTATGTTCTTATGCACCAAAGATTCATTTTATGTTCTTATGCACCAAAGACGCATTTTCTTATGTTCTTATGCACCAAAGACGCATTTTCTTATGTTCATACGCACCGAACATGCATTTTCTTATGTTCTTATGGAACTAAGATGCATTTTCTTATGTTCTTATGTACCAAAGACTCATTTTCTTATGTTTTTATGCACCAAAGACTCATTTTCTTATGTTCTTATGCACCAAAGACTCATTTTCTTATGTTCTTATGCACCAAAGACGCATTTTCTTATGTTCTTATGCACCAAAGATTCATTTTATGTTCTTATGCACCAAAGACTCATTTTCTTATGTTCTTATGCACCAAAGACTCATTTTCTTATGTTCTTATGCACCAAAGACTCATTTTCTTATGTTCTTATGCACCAAAGACGCATTTTCTTATGTTCTTATGCACCAAAGATTCATTTTATGTTCTTATGCACCAAAGACGCATTTTCTTATGTTCTTATGCACCAAAGACTCATTTTCTTATGCACCAAAGACTCATTTTCTTATGCACCAAAGACGGATTTTCTTATGTTCTTATGCACCAAAGATTCATTTTATGTTCTTATGCACCAATGACTCATTTTCTTATGTTCGTATGCACCAAAGACTCATTTTCTTATGTTTTATATGCACCAAAGACTCATTTTCTTATGTTTTTATGCGCCAAAGACGCATTCTCTTATGTTCTTGTGAACCAAAGACGCATTTTCTTATGTTCTTATGCACCAAAGACTCATTTTCTTATGTTCTCATGCACCAAAGACGCATTTTCTTATGTTCTTAAGCACCAAAGACTCATTTTCTTATGTTCTTATGCACCAAAGACGCATTTTCTTATGTTCTTATGCACCAAAGACTCATTTTATGTTCTTATGCACCAAAGACGCATTTTCTTATGCACCAAAGACTCATTTTCTTATGTTTTATATGCACCAAAGACTCATTTTCTTATGTTTTTATGCGCCAAAGACGCATTCTCTTATGTTCTTGTGAACCAAAGACGCATTTTCTTATGTTCTTATGCACCAAAGACTCATTTTCTTATGTTCTTATGCACCAAAGACGCATTTTCTTATGTTCTTAAGCACCAAAGACTCATTTTCTTATGTTCTTAAGCACCAAAGACTCATTTTCTTATGTTCTTAAGCACCAAAGACTCATTTTCTTATGTTCTTAAGCACCAAAGACGCATTTTCTTATGTTCTTAAGCACCAAAGACGCATTTTCTTATGTTCTTAAGCACCAAAGACTCATTTTCTTATGTTCTTATGCACCAAAGACGCATTTTCTTATGTTCTTAAGCACCAAAGATTCATTTTATGTTCTTATGCACCAAAGACGCATTTTCTTATGCACCAAAGACTCATTTTCTTATGTTTTTTATGCACCAATGACTCATTTTCTTATGTTCTTATGCACCAAAGACTCATTTTCTTATGTTTTTTATGCACCAATGACTCATTTTCTGATGTTTTTTATGCACCAAAGACTCATTTTCTTATGTTTTTATGCACCAAAGACGCATTTTCTTATGTTCTTGTGCACCAAAGACGCATTTTCTTATGTTCTTATGCACCAAATACTCATTATCTTATGTTCTTATGCACCAAATACTCATTATCTTATGTTCTTGTGCATCAACGACGCATTTTTTATGTTCATATTCATAGAAGACGCATTTTTTCATGTTGCATATGTACCGAAGAAGCATTTGCTCATGTCGCAGCTCATATTTATTTATTCATAGTGTTCGGACAGACAGGTCTGAGCAAACAATGTAGACCCAGATCAGACGCCGCAAAACGCGGCGTCTGATCGGGGTCTATATTGTTTGCCACTCATCTTTCATTTTTTTAGAAACATCAACAGGTAGTAACGTGGCATGTTAAAAATTTAGGACAAATATGGCAAGAAGCTATGGTGTCCGAGTACCCAGGGCCCGAGGTTATAAAACTTTTTTCATGCTCAACTCAGCTGAGCATGAAATTTTCTCTGCTAATAAATATGAAAATGCCAACAATAGTTGGCATTTTCATATTTATTAGCAGAGAAAATATTTAGCATTTTCATATTTATTAGCAGAGAAAATTTTTGGCATTTTCATATTTATTAGCAAAAGAAAGAGAAATTTAGAGAAAATTTCATGCTCAGCTATGTCTAGCGAGAAAGAATTTGCAATTATTAGTAATTTGAGATTTATTAGCAAGACAAATTTTATGCTCAGCTGAGTTGAGCATGAAAAAAGCTTTATAACCTCGAGGCCAGGTTGAATACGATATCCCACTTTTGTCATTTGCCAGGCAGTCTAAAATTTTGGGCAACAATGGACTAAACCTTTCAGTCCTGCAGACCAAAGTAAGTACCTTAAAGTTTGCAAACAATGTATATCCATATCACACACTTTTAAAAAGTTCACTCTTTAATAAATATTTCGGCCGATGACCTTCTTCATTTAAATAGATGGCTTAAAATGAGCCATCTCATCTGGATCTACACTGTTTGCCATTCTCCTTTCATTTTTTTTTTTGACTGAAATCCCTATCTCCAATAATGGATATTTCGAAATTCAAAGATGCAAGAGTCCACTTCAGGGAAGAAAGGGTTGATACGATATTCCGCTTTAGTCATTTGCCAGGCAGTCTAAAATTTAGGCAACAATGGACTAAGCATCAACTTCCTCATCTTCGCCTTCCTCTGCATATTCCTCTTCATCGTCTACTGTGGCATCCTGATATTGTTGGTACTCGGACACAAGGTCATTCATGTTCGATTCCGCTTCAGTGAACTCCATTTCATCCATACCTTCGCCCGTATACCAGTGAAGGAAAGCCTTCCTGCGGAACATGGCTGTGAATTGTTCTGATATGCGCTTGAATATTTCTTGGATTGCCGTGCTGTTACCGACAAATGTGGCGCACATTTTAAGTCCTCTTGGTGGAACGTCACAAACAGCAGTTTTCACATTATTTGGGATCCATTCAACGAAATAGGCGCTGTTTTTGCTTTGTACATTCAGCATTTGTTCATCTACCTCTTTCATAGACATACGTCCTCTAAACATGGCGGCTACCGTAAGATAACGTCCATGCCTGGGGTCACACGCTGCCATCATGTTCTTTGAATCAAACATTTGTTGGGTAAGTTCTGGAACAGTGAGCGCGCGATATTGCTGGCTCCCTCGCGAGGTCAGTGGAGCGAAACCGGGCATGAAGAAGTGCAACCTTGGGAAGGGAACCATATTGACAGCAAGTTTCCGCAAATCAGCGTTAAGCTGTCCTGGAAATCGCAGACAGGTTGTCACACCGGACATTGTAGCGGATACAAGGTGGTTTAAGTCCCCGTATGTTGGAGTGGACAGTTTCAGGGTCCGGAAGCAGATGTCGTACAGAGCCTCGTTATCAATACAGAACGTTTCATCGGTGTTCTCCACAAGCTGGTGGACTGATAAGGTTGCGTTGTATGGTTCAACAACGGTATCAGAAACCTGGAACAAAGTAAAATTAACCCATTTATGCCTGGCGTCCCATAAAAGGGACATTGGCAAACAGTGTAGACCAAGATAAGACGCCGCAGACGGCGTCTGATCAGAGTCTACACTGTTTGCGTTTAATACGGGAATTTCAATAAACATGGCAATAATAAAAACAAACAATGAAAACTAACCAATGGACCGGTCCAAAGAGTTAAGGTGGAAAAGTCCACTCGGCATAAATGGGTTAATGATTAGTTCGAATACTATATTTACTCTAAGCATTCGAACAGACTCTTCAGATTAACAGCAGAACAGGTACTCAAATAAACTCACAGACAGGACTATGTCGTTACAATGCTGTTGAGCATTCTCATAACTTAGTACAGTCGACTCCCGTTATCTTCGAAATATCCATACCTCGACATATCAGATTTGCAGAATTAAGATAAAATACGTCGAACAGCCACAATTTTACGAATAAATATGTTATTTGACTCCAGAAATTGGAGATATATTTAAATATCCTCCTTAGGAGCACTTTTTCCTCTTTTCCATAATATTTTGTTACCTGTTGTTAGATTTCCATGTTAAAACAGGGACCGGATTTTCACTGCGAGATAAGCGGCTATTCGAGATAAGCAGAGTCGAGATAACGAGAGCTGACTGTATAAAAGTCGTGGCTATGAGATGCTCACCTGAGCCACGCTTTTCCTAAAATAAATATGGCGGGGATACCTAGGAAAGACCCCATTCGCGTAACACAGTACCCCTATCCCACCACGTCCCCGCGGCATCGGATAAGATGAAATAACAACAAAACAGCTCTTCGCTTGAAAGTGTTGAGAGCCAGAGAAAAAACAAACAGAAAATGAGTGTCTCTTTCTTGCCGTGGAACTCGGATATGTTGTAAATGGACGGATAGACATCTGTTATAGAGGGATATAAAAACTGTACTCATAATCATATCCCAGAAATCTGCTTATGTATATCCTGCCAGGCCCCGAGTTTTATAAAACTTTTTTCATGCTCAACTCAGCCGAGCATGGAATTCTTTCTGCTTATAAATATGTAAATGCCAACAGTAGTTGGCATTTTCATATTTATAAGCAGAGAAATTTTCTCGCTCAGCTAAATTTAGCAAGAAATAATTGGCAATTCTTAGTAACTTGAGATTTATAAGCAAGACAAATTTCATGCTCAGCTGAGTTATGCATGAAATGAAGTTTATAACCTTGGGGCCAGATTTGATTTTTCAAACAAAAATATTGATATTTTACTTATTTCTCGAAGAAAACATGTTGTATGTGGAGAAATAAAAAAAAATATTTACTTCACATCCCTCTTATCTGAAGCACTGGTGTAATAAAAGAAAACTCGTGGTATCAGGGAAAGATTTTCATAATGAAAAGTAAAAGAAAAAGAGTAAATGTCACCCACCTTAGGAGAAGGCATCACAGAAAATGAAGTCATTATCCTGTCAGGGTACTCTTCCCTGATCTTGCTGATAAGCAATGTCCCCATTCCACTGCCGGTCCCACCACCGAGGGAGTGCGTAAGCTGAAATCCTTGGAGGCAGTCGCAATTTTCAGCCTCTTTTCGAACAACCTGAAACAATTTTATTGTTACAATTATTTTCGTTTTATGCTTGTTTACCAATCACATTTCATTTTAAATTAATAAGCCTGTATCTACTGTTCACTTAATTTTAATCGGTTGTTTCATCTCAAGTATTTACCTGCATGTACCTACAAAACGTTCCTTCCTATCATCTTTACGTTCATTTGTCTTGTACTACATTCAAAGAATGATGATGATGATGATGATGATTTGGTGTTTTACGTACCTTCAACATAAATTATTTTGAGTCATATTAAGATGATAGAAGAGAAAATGAAAGGCTCTATGCAATAAAGCGCCGAAAAGTCATGAGATGAATTCCACCTCAAGCGGGATTTCGAACCTGGGACCTCGTGACCCGAAGTCGTGTGGGAGGGGAGGGGGGAGTGGTGCTAACCATTCGGCCACCGGACGCTTCCTACATTGTATATCTTTGAAAGGAAGTTTTGTAAAATATTTAACCCACTGAAGACTGGTGTCCCCTAAACGGGTAACTGGCAAACAGTGCAGACCCAGATCAGACGCCGCAGAACGCGGCGTCTGATCAGGGTCTCCACTGTTTGCAAATGGTTCAACCATTATTCTTTAGGAATAGCTACACCATATAGCCTGACATACCTAAAATCGAAAATGGACTCTTCCAATATATAGTGTGGGAGAGTTTATTCAGTCTTTGATGGGATATAATGAAACACATAGCCTGACATACCAAAAATCAAAAATGGATTCTTCCAATATATAGTATGGGAGAGTTTATTCAGTCTTTAAAGGGTTAATTCATCTAGCTCTGGTCTTGGTATGTACCATATACACTGTTTGCCATTCATCCAGCAGTTTTTAACACACTAACATGTCGTAAAATGTCGTAAAATGCATGGGTTGAAAATTTAGGGCAAATATGGTAAGGTTTAAAGGTGTGCCAATACTTATGGTAAATACGGTTTATTATATTCCTTCATTATATTCCTTCAGAGAATCAGTAAAAGCCAAAGTTACAGATAAGACGTTTTCTTCAACCAAAAATACAGTATGTTTCTCTACAAACATATACGTTGTTGGTATTCATTAGAAACGCCACAGAGAGGTGCTTTTCATGAGTACCCACGACACAGGTTTTCTTGGATAAATCAGAAAAAAATCTTATCTCGAGCTATGAACGCCCCGACCAAATTGGGTTAGATGCTCAAGTTAACCATAGCATTTACTGTTAAGGCCTATTTTTTTTATTTTTCATTTTATTTATTTATTTATTTTAATTTATTTATTTATTTACTTATTTATTTATTTATTTTATGTTTATGTACTGTATGTCTTGCTTAGTCTCAGAATTTTGCAAGTAAGGCAGATAATGAAAATCTGTTCAATGCTATAAATTCGATTATCACTAAGTAAGCCGCAACTTGAGAAAACGTACCTTTTGACGCATGCGCCCAGCGACGACTCGAATCAGTCTGCGCATCCGCCCCGTCTGAATAAAGTTTTCAGTCTTTGTCAGCGACAAAAACTTTCAAATTGCATCACTGGCTATCCAAAATGCACAGTGAAGATTCTCAATGCAAGTGCGCAAGCTGGTCTGAGCCTTCGTTAGATACAAAAATCCTATTGATATCCCACTGGGCAGATGTCCAAAACCAAAAAACACCCTCTTGCCTGACATGGCTCAAGTTGAAATCAACTATGTGCAGGAGTCTGTCTAGACAATAATTTACATCGATATAACTGATGGACAAAGCGCAACATGCGCCCTTATGCCATATGGGGGACAATGAAGGCCCAGGCCAGCCTGAGCATGAGTGCAGTCTAATCAAGCCCTTAACTACCTACTTACAGAATACCTAAATACAGTAGATTAGGCTGACGAAAAGAAAGAAAAAATATTCTGATCATATTACACAGATGCGTAGGCTGTTCTGGTTCTTCCCCGTCTGCACATGATAGAAGGACCCTTTTCGCGTGTTAAGTATCAGTTTTGCATTTGGGAAAGGAAGACGTTTTTCAAGGGCTCCCTTTACTTTAACACATTGTAGTCTGGTGCTTTAAAAGGGTTATTGGCAAACAGTGCAGACCCAGATCAGACGCCGCAGAACGCGGCGTCTGATCAGGGTCTCCACTGTTTGCAAATAGTTCATCCATTTTCCTCTTGGAATATCTAAATCACACAGCCTGACATACCTTAAATCGAAATTAAAATCTTCCAAAATATAGTGTAGGAGAGTTCATTCAGTCTACAATGGGTTAAGCTATGACAAGCAAAAAAGTAAGTTACATCTCATACGCATAGTGTGCATCTCTGCAGTACAGTCTTATCAAGATGAACACAGTTCGAATACACAGCGAATACCGTACTGACTCTCACACCTTCCTATCTTACTAGTCCTAAAACATGAACAAGTCCCTTGCTGAAAAAACCTGTCGACGTGTCTAAAAATGTTAGATTAGTGGCGAACTGTAGACCTTGTAAAACGCGGCGCCTGATCTAGGACTACATGGTATTCTTACGCCTGTCTAGCCCAGTACTAACTGTGCTTTCGACATCTTTTAGAAAGTCAATTTTGCGTGGCACTTCACTAAGAAGAAGTATATCCCCAGCTAGCATTCTTTATAAATCTACAGCGGGCCGTTATCGGCCCGTCAGCTACCCTGACGGGCCGAAAACGGCCCGCTATAGATTTGTATTGGATGCTTACTGGGTCTGCACACTTCTGTCATGATTCAATGCCAAAATTTTGTTGTGACAGCATTGTATACATATGTACTAAGTTTTGTTTTTAAAAACAAAAATCGAAAATTTCTATTTTCCAGTAGTAACAGTGGCTGCAAATTATGCAAAAAAAAATCGATAGAGTAGATGGTGTTAATATGCCGTTTTTCATCGTGTTCCACTTGTTCAGTTTCCACTACTTCAAAGTTTCTGAAATTTTCGCAATACTGACAAGGAATATCGATAATTTAATATCAAAGAAGAAAAAAACATCTAATAAACAAAACGAGAATAAAACAAATCCAATTCATATAGAACGTGCATAGGTCAGACCAATTTTCAATTTTTGGTTTTAAAATAAAGATATTGTCAATCATTGATCTTTTTTTTCCATTTAGAATAAAACGCCAAGCGAAACACGTCTTTCAGAAAGATGACAAAAGCTGCCCGACCACACTGCATGGATGCTAATTATGCGTTGCGAGTGCCAAACTCAAAGCGCCAAACAAACTTTGCAGCATACGACATTCTATTCTTTTTTTTTATATAAAAAAAAAAAAATAAGAAGTCTAAACACTTCATGTGAATCGTCTGCTTTTTTTTTTTGCAAAAGATTCACATGAATGTCAAGACATTTTCTATGAAAAATGAAAATAAATGAATTTGAAAATGTCGTCTGCTGCAGTTGTGATTTGCGCTTTAAGGGCTAATTTACGGCGTTAAAATATGGCAAGGCCAAACAAGGCTGACAAGTATATAAGAAGGATGGATTTTAGAAATTAATTAGGAGACGTCCCGATAATTTATGCACATAATTACATTAACAGATATATCTTGTTACTTGAGGAAAATATAAACATGAAGTCGGCGTTTTGGCTTAGCATGTTGAGTATAATTTCAGCAGACGACATCTTGAAATATTTGTCTTATTTTTGTAGAAAACCTCATGCAAACTGTCTCCTTAGGAGAAAGTTTGCATGTAATGTTAAAGCCTGTTTTCTGCAAAAATAAGGAAAAATAGCTTCAATTTGCCGTCTGTCGACACTGCCTAGAGAGTGATAAAGGTTAAGCTAAGCCGTTTAACTCCTAAATATTACATGGAACTTGTTGCTACACGTATCTATATACAGTCGACTCTCGTTATCTCGAAATCGAAGGGACTCTGTGAAACACTTCGAGATATCCGTACTTCGACATATCAGATTTGCGGAACTAAGGAAATCAATTAATCGAACAACCACCTTTAACAGAATGAATCTTTAATTTGACTCCTAAGTTAGAGATATATTGAAAATATTGTGGAAAAGAGGAGAAATTGCTCCTAAGGAGCAATTTCTCCTCTTTTCCACAATATTTTGTTGCGTGTTGGTAGATCTCTGTGTTAAATCAGGGACCAGATTTTCACTTCGAGATAAGCGGTTCGAGATAACGAGAGTCGACTGTATAATATGTTTAGCAATGCCAATGATTTACCAGTAAAATACTGGTGGCCATTTGTTAAATGAATCATAATATTGCATTAATCACTAGTATAATAAAATAATTTTTTCAATGTATAGTAAATATTTTGTTAACAAGGTTATGATCCAATTTGCAATTATGATGAGGATTTGGTGATTTACGTCACTTTCAACATTATTTTAGTCATAACGAGAAGACGGAATAATGATAATGAAAGGCTCCATGCAAAGAAGCGCCGTACAGTCTTGACATCCCGAAAACATGTCTATGTAATTTTGACCCCCTTTAACCCCACTTTTACACAGTAAAACTGGGTTTACATTATTTTTCTTATTTCTGCTCAAAACATAGTTTGTGGGTACTCGTTAGAACCGCCTCGACGAGGCGGTTCTAACGGGTACCCACAATCTATGTTTTGAGCAGAAACATGAAAAATATTAGAATTTGCATCTGAAAATTTTCAATTTTGGTGGTAAAATTTTCATTATATTTGAATAGGCATGTTTTCGTAATGAGGTAAACTTCGCCTCCAGTGGAATTCGATCCCGGAAATCGTGATCCGAAGTCAGGAGCACCAACCAAATGGTCATCCGGGTGTTTCAATCCAGTTTGCAGCATCTTGACAAAGGTTTTGGTTATTTTGTGATGTAAGGTATTTGCAACACTTTGGACAAAATAATAACAGAGCTTGACCATGACAGTCAACATATTTCATACGGAAACCATCTGTCAGTGAAACTATAAAACATGTACCAATCATATTTTCCCTAATATTTGGCAGGAGATTGAAGTGTAAGACGTCTCAAACACGGGAGATTCAAAAGAGATACTGTAGATATTGCTTCTGGAAACCTCCCCTGTAAAGACCCTTAAAAACTACAAGCGCCAGAGAACGTGTATGTATCGAGGAACTTTGCAATATCAACCCCTAAATTGCTAAGCAATCTTGTAGCAGACGACATTTTAATTTCTTATAGAATTAGTTTTCAGAAAAATAAGAATTGGTATTACATGTGAATCGTCTGCTCGGCAGACGATTCACATGAAATGTCAAACCTCATTTTCTCTGAAAAAAAAAATCAAAATGTCTGCTGCAGTTAAGGGTTAATGTCGATACAGCTTACCTCTAAAACGTTATCAACCAGTTCAGCACCCTCTGTATAGTGGCCTTTGGCCCAATTGTTCCCAGCCCCTGACTGACCAAACACGAAGTTGTCTGGTCGGTAGAGCAGTCCAAATGGTCCCGAGCGAACCGAGTCCATGGTTCCCGGTTCAAGGTCAAGAAGAATACATCTTGGTACGTATTTGTTTCCTACAATAAATATAATTATTATATATATAAAAGATTTAAGGTGAAACAAAAGCAGATAATATTTTTCTACCCTCACTTTTAGAACTTTTTACATTCTCCTACTGTTACTGTGATTTTCATTGTATAATTCGATTTCCATTGACGTCTGTCAAAATTTCTCCTTATTTATAGATCTTAAATACATTTGCCAACTGATTTGTCTGGTCTCGTGTTATATATACGGTCGTTCTGTGAAGATGAGCTATGAGATGCAGCAACATTAACCAGATAAAGAGAGGTACAGAAAGAAACATTTTCCTTGTTTCGCCACGAAAACTAATGAAACACACAAAATGTTCTCGTGGAGAAACATTACTTTACACGCCTATGTAAGATGGTTTTCTCCACTGCTTTTTTCATTATTGATGTTCCATGACAATTTTTGAACAAGTGGAGATAACAATTTGCAGCCATTCATCACGAAAACATGCCTATATAATTTTGACCCCCTTAAACCCCACTTGTATATAGTAAAACTGGGGTTTACAGGGGCCAACCTTATTTTTCTTATTTCTGCCTCGTCGAGGCGGTTCTAACGAGTACCCACAATCTATGTTTTGAGCAAAAATTTGAAAAATATCAGAATTTTTTATCTAAAAATTTTCATTTTTTGGTGGTAAAATTTTCAGTATATTTGAATAGGCATGTTTTCGTAATGTTAACAAGTATTTTAAAGTCAATAAACAGAATCAAACTTTTGGTGCATAGCTACATTGTAGTACATTACCAGCTAGCATTCTTTATAAATCTATAGCGGGCCGTTATTGGCCCGTCAGGGTAACTGACGGGCCGATAACGGCCCGCTATAGATTTATAAAGAATGCTAACTGGGTAGGTGCATTGAATCATACTTTCTGAAGTATGTCGAAAGCAGAGTAGATCTGTTTTGGCTGGGTTCGACTTTAATTGCCAGGAGAATGAAATTGACATAGTGAGTAGTGACAGTTATGGTTAGGTAAGGGTGAAAATTATATTCATGCCACTTCAGTATGCCAAGGTTAAATAAGTGCTGACTTTAATTAATGCCAAAGAATGTTTACCATATTTTATATCAGGGTAGTGCACAGTGCTATTACAAATCAAGGAATAGAAAATGGTAAAACTAGAAGTGAAGATACCCGGGAATAGGTACAACTATGAAGCACACCAAAAGAAGGAGAGATGAGAAACATACAACGACAAAAAAGGTCACATTACGAAAACAAGCCTATTCAAACATACTGAAAATTTTACCACCAAAAGAAATGAAACCTTTCAGATAAAAATTCTGATATTTTTCATTATTCTGCTCAAAACATAGATTGTGGGTACTCGTTAGAACCGCCTTGCCGAGGCGGTTCTAACGAGTACCCAAAATCTATGTCTTTTTAACAAAATAAGAAAAATAATGTATACCCCTGTAAACCCCAGTTTTACTATATAAAAGTGGGGTTTAAGGGGGTCACAATCATATAGGCGTGTTTTTGTGATGATGTATGAAACCACTGACATATTTGTTTGTGTTGAGGTTTTACGGCCCAGTCAACCTAATGGGGTCATGTCGATAAATAAATAAAAATAAAAAATAATAATAATACTATAGTCCTCAAATTCATGAGTGAAATGCATTTAACCCATTAGAGACTGAATGAACTCTCCCACATTATATATTGGAAGAGCCCATTTCAGGTATGTCAGGCTATTCCTAAAGAAAAATGGTTGAACTGTTTGCAAACAGTGGAGACCCTGATCAGACGCCGCGTTCTGCGGCGTCTGATCTGGGTCTGCACTGTTAGCAAGTTACCCGTTTAGGAGTTTCCAGTCTTCAATAGGATAATCACAAACATTATGATGAAAGTCACGTGACATCTTTACTCACCAAATATGATGCCTGCATTAACCCTCAATACACTCTGGACTAATTAGTAATAAACAAATTCATAATATTTTTGTCATATTTTCCTAAGAAAATAGGCCTTGTCATCTTATGCAAATTGTCTCTTTTTCTTTTGGAAATGTTAAAGCCTATTTACTGAGAAAAATAAGAAAAATATTTCTGAGAAAAATAAGAAAATTAGTTGACAGTCGTCAACTGAACGTTATACCCAGCACGCTTAGCACTAACATACCATTACTCGTAAAACCAATACAACCATTAAAGAAAGGGTTCCTGACGTTCGTAGAATTTACACAATAATCATTATTTTTGAATATTTTCCCTTCGAATGTTTAAACTTAATTTAAATAACAAAATTGTTTCGACCCCTGGACAGCTTAACGTTCTGTGTATATGTGTGGCCGGGCTCAAAAGCGCAGTCGGTAGCGCATCTGACTAGATCCAGTCGCAAAGCCTATTTTCTGGGAAAATCTGTCGATGTGTCTAAAATATTGCTGTAGGAGTGGCAAACATCGTAGTCCATGATCAGACACCGCGACTTAAGGCGTCTGATCTGGGTCTACACAGTTTGCTTAGGTCTGTCTGTCCGAACACTGAGGGTAAATGAGGTAAGATTTTTGAAAACGTTTTTTTTAAAAACCTGACCAAGGACTTGGTATGTATTTCGGGTACACTTTTTGGCATATTTAGTATCTACGACTTGAAATGTTATCCGGATGTTTTGTTTGTTTGTTTGTGTTGAGGTTTTACGGCCCAGTCAACCCAATGGGATCATGTCGAGCGCGGTCAGTTTACCTAACCACACATTTACTGGGCAGGCTTATCCGGATGTACTTTATATCATATTTAGTATTTTGAGGGTACCTATTTTCGCTCTTTTAGTATTTTTTTCGGTGGCCTTTTCAGACGGCCCCTGAGGCACATCCTATAATGATGATTTACAATTACCATTCCACAGATTCGAGGGTATCCATATTTCGACTTTGTTTTTAACCCTTGCCAGGCTGAATAAATTAAGATGCCACGCCCACTTCAAATTTTCAGCAAATCAGATTATTTGATCCTGATTGTTAATATAAATTCACATACTTAATCGGCAAACAGTGCAGTTCCAGATCAGTTGGCTTCTTCAGAAGCCAACTAATAAGGATCTACACTGTTTGCAAAGGCAGGACCTATCTGGGTTCAGCAGGACCAGGGATAATTACATATTTGACGCATGATTTGAATATCAGATAAAAGTACAGAACATAGGAGCCGCACCAATCGAAAATATGCCTTCGGGGCGTGCGCGGAGAGCGAAGGCCCAGATCAGACTGCGCAATTGCGCAGTCTGATCAGGGCCTTCGCTGTCCGCTTCCAGAACCATTGAATGCTATAAGATCTATCAGTGGAGAGCAATGCCCGGATGAGACCTTGTGCATGTGTAGGATGATTTGAATCCGCACATTTATGAAACAATTTGAAAGGAACCTAGGACTGAGTGTATAGCCAAATGTTAAGCATGCATACTAAAGTAAACTTTCTCCTTTGGCGCTAACATTTTGACATCATTTTCTGACAGACTCAGCATATTCCTTTATTGAGCTACACACATTAAGAACTTTTCTATAAAAAATCTCAGAGCCAAAAATGCAATAAACGTTGAGAAAAGAACAACTAAAGTTTTTATTTGTTTGTAGCTAGAGAATTATTACTTTGAGCTACAGCCATTAAGAACGGTTCTATAAACTAAAATATAACATTTCGAAAAATGTCACGAATGTTGAGAGTACGAAATCTTAACTTTTATTCATGTTTGTAGCTAGCAAATAACTCCACGCAGACGGTTATTAGTAAGAACACTTATGAGGGGTCATTTTAGGATAATTGCTGTTTGTCCTTGACTAAATACCAAACTGTGAGAATTGCAGCTTTTCTCTTTCATCTGTACCGAATTTACGCAAAGTATTGGATAAACCAAGCCAGAGCAAACGGCGTGGACCCAGATCAGACGCCGCAAAACGCGGCATCTGATCAGGGTTTACACTGTTTGCCACCCATCCATCAGTCTTCCGACACATCAAGAGGCAATAATATTGGCTTGTTCTAATTTTAGCACAAGCATGGTAAGGAGGTAATGTGTCCTAATATTTAAGGTAAATACGGACCATTGTACACTTAAATATGCCTAATGAGCCGGGGTACAGAGTTTCCTACAAGACTGCATGAGCGCCCAGCGAAGACTCAGATCAGCCTGCGCATTCGCGCAGTCTGATCAGAGTCTTCGCAGGGCGATCTGTGGATAGCTAAGGATCCAAAGTGTTCACTCGGACAGAAAAATTCGTAGCATGCGCATGCGTAGACATGAGCATGCGTAGGCTGATATGAGACATCGCTGGGAGAAGGAAATGCTGTTCCCCGGCTCATATGTGAGCCGACTAGATCTAGACAGTTTGCCTAGTCTGCAGAGATGAAACACCTTTGGGAAGTATGTTTTCTATCGACACATCTTCAGAACGGAAAAGGATATTTAGGCCTCACCAGGAGAAAAAAAAGGTTTGTTGTTTGTTCCCGCAAATAGTGCATATTGAGACAATCCTGCGCAGTCGCACATTCGCGCATCATGATCCGAGCATTTGCTGCAATCTTTCTAAGCATCCAGTAATTCTAAAAGCAGATGACACCGATGGGTCTGATCAGACAGTAGATACGCAGATTTATCCAAACTCTTTTTTTCCGAAAGCATGGTTCGTTTCTGTTTTCAATTACCAAATGTTAACTCTGGTTTCACAGTTGCTCTTCAAGCGAAAGCGTACCTTATAGCAAACACAAGTCTGTAGATCCCAGGTCATCCGCTGCTTTAATGAGTATTCTGACCAAGGTCTGCTGTTCCAACAAATACTATCGGCATCTTGCAGAACCCATGCAGCTGAAAGCACAGAACTGCACTTAGGGGATCAACTTAGGACTACGCCAGTCACAAACTTTCTGATAAAGTACGACTGTACTTGTGTCTACTCAGTCTGAGCAAATGCAGGTTTTAACCCTTGTCCTGCTGAATAAAAGATGCCACACCCTTTTCAAAATTTCAGCCAATCAGATCACTTGATCCAGATTGTTGATATAAATTCTAATACTGATAGGCAAACAATGCAGATCCAGATCAGTTGGCTTCTCAGAAGCCAACTGATCTGGATCTACATTGTTGCAAAGGGAGGGTATATCCGGATTCAGGAGGACCAGGGTTAAGAGAATACAAAAGTTGTATATATAAACGTAGCTCGATTGATTTGTAACAGCTAAGTCTGGTTTCATCAGTATGCATGTAGGATTGTCAGCGCTTCCATCCACATCCGGTCCACGTCCTTGCTGTTCCGCTGGCACTTAATCTATACTAGCCTCTGGGTTAATTCAGCAGATGACAATTCATTTATCTTTCTTTTTTTTTGTCAGAAAATAGGCTTTGACATTTCATGCACATTGTCTCCTTGCATCTGTAGACAATTTACATGAAATGTCAAAGCATTTTTTTTTTTTTTTTTTTTTTTTTTTTTGTTTTTGGAAAAAAGTAAGAAAAATATTTGAAAATGTCGTCTGCTGAAATTTTTACCCAGCATGTGAAGAGTTAACTTTTATACAAAGTGGTACCGGATGCAGGGATATTCCATTTTCCGGGAGTTTCCCATTAAGCCAAAGAACAACCCGGAAGTACCACGTAGGGTACGAATCTTACCGGTAGCTTCATTGTAGTAGACATTGATTCTCTCTAACTGTGCATCGGTGTCTCCATGGTAACTGCCGGTGGGGTCTATTCCATGCTCGTCAGATATCACCTCCCAGAACTGAAGTAAGAGAAGATAAATAACTTAGTCTATGATGAACTATGTGTGATGAATTGTATTTGTATATAGACTGATCTGGGCCAGTATGTAGGCTGATCTAGACCTGTAAGTAGACTGATCTAGACCTGTATGTAGATTGATCTGGACCTGTATGAAGGCTGATCTGAACCTGTATAATGGCTGATCTGGACCTGTATAATGGCTGATCTGGACCTGTATGTAGGCTGATCTGAACCTATAAATTGGCTGATCTGGACCTGTATGTAGGCTGATCTGGACGTATGAAGGCTGATCTAGACCAATATGTGGGCTGATCTGGGCTTGTATGTAGGCTGATCTGAACCTGTATATAGGCTGATCTTGACCTGTATCTCGGCTAATCTAAACCTGTAAATTGACAGATCTGGACCTGTATGTAGGCTGATCTGGACCTGTATGTAGGCTGATCTGGACTGCATGTAGACTGATCTGAATCTGTATGTAGACTGATCTGGACCGGTATGTAGGCTGATCAGGACTTGAATGTAAACTGATCTGGCCCTGTATGTAGGCTGATCTGGACCTGTATGTAGGCTGATTTGGATCTGCATATAGGCTGATCTGGACCTTATGTAGACTGGGCCTGTATGTATGCTGACCTGGACCTGTATATACGCTGATATGGACTTGTATGTAGGATGGTCTGGACCTGTGTGCAGGCTGATCTGGGCTGTATGTAGGCTGATATGGACCATCTCTAATTGTATATATCTGAGAAGTAATATAGGGAAATGGACCTTTTCGTTAATGCGGACAACGAAGACCCAGATCAGGGTCTTCTCTGCCCGTTTACAGATCAATTAATACAGTAGAATATTTGGAAGAACAGAGAAGGCACATCAAATGCGCAGATGGCCAGACTAAGGTGATAGAATATTTAAGGTAACCGTTGAAGTTATGATTTTCTTTTACAATCTGTTTTTTTTTTTTTTTTTTTTTTGTTTTTTTTTTTGTTGTTTTTTTTTTAGCAGAAATAAGAACATTAATGTATACGCCTGTAAACCCCAGTTTTACTGTATAAAAGTGGGGTTTAAGAGGGTCAAAACTATATAGGCGTGTTTTCGTGATGAGAAATAACAATGAAAATCACAATTGTATAAAAAGAAAGCAAGAGGAATAATTTTTTGGGTATGCTAATATCTACGAATATTTTTTTGGGTATGGCGATATACCGTATACATGTATATATATATATATATATATATATATATATATATAT